>JARFMH010000001.1:0-600000 GCA_029532395.1 Schizosaccharomyces lindneri | reverse complement strand
CATGAGACTGACCGAAATGTATCAAAAAGTCTGGAAGACTACCTAGATTACATTGCTGTACCTTTTCAACGCTGTAACGAATCTGTACCTAACGACAATGCTTCCATTTAAACCTATTCTAATTGCCTAATGAAAATACTACTTTAGAAAATGAAATTTCTCACTACCTTCTTTTTGATGTTTTAAATCGTACACTATGTTTCTACTGAACATTTATATATATATTATACTCCATCTCATCTAATATTGTTCATGCATTTTGTTTTCTTGACCCGTCCCAACAATCCACACAAAGAATCAAACGATTACTGTGCAGCTCACTAAGCGCCATCTTCATATTCAAGTTGCTTGTTAAACTTAACTTTTACCATCAACAAACATGTCTACACCCTTTGAGAAAGCCGCTGCTGAAATTAAGGAACTTAAGCAAACTCCCAACAGTGATGAGCTTTTGAAGGTAAGATAAATCTTTCAAGCAATAGCAAAACTAACACTCTTTTAGCTCTATGGTTTGTTCAAGCAAGCTACCGTTGGAGACAACAACACTGAAAAGCCCGGTCTTTTGGATATGAAGGGTAAATACAAGTGGAATGCTTGGGAAGAGTTGAAGGGCAAGTCGAAGGAAGATGCTACAAACCAATATGTTGCTTTCGTCGAAGAACTCAAGGGCAAATATGGCTTGAAGTAGACGTTACATTACGAGAAAATCTCTAATATCCACATTAATTCCCTGTGTGCTCTCTTTTCAACATTGCACACCACTTTCTTTTCTTAGATTACTACGAGTGTAATGTACCAGGTTATGAATGAACTTATTCAACTAGAGTATAAACGCTTGCTAAATAGTAACTACACGAGTTGCTTTCAAGTTTACATATTGACTAGTATCACTACAAAAATCGTAAAGAGTTCAACTACTTTCAGCTCTTAGGAGTAAGTAAAAACAAAAAAGAGGAACTATAAACACTATTCATTTTCAAACACGTAAAAAACAGCAAACGCATACAAGTACGAAGCTCGAAGAGCATGGCACTTGAAGTTACTTAGCAGATTTAAGGGTTGCTCATATCGACTACACAACGAATACACTTGCCCTCGTGCATGTGATCAAAGGCGTTGTTAATGGTGTGCAAGTTTTCAGAGTGAGTGATGTATTCATCGACCTTGAATTGTCCTTGAAGGTAATCGTCGACAAAGTTAGGAAGCTCAGTGCGGCCCTTGACACCACCAAAAGCAGAGCCAAGAACTTGACGACCAGTAACAACCAAGAAAGGACGGAAAGCCAACGTCTTACCGGCAGCAGCCACACCAATAACACAAAGCTTTCCCCATCCTTTGTGGCAGAATTGCAAGGCTTGAAGCATAACATTGACGTTGCCAGTGCAATCAAAAGCATAGTCAACACCACCGTCAGTCAAGTCTGTAATATGTTGGACGATGTCCTTTACCTCGGTAGGATTAACAAATTCAGTAGCGCCGAATTTTTTGGCGAAAGCTTCCTTTTCAGAATTGATGTCAATGGCGATGATACGGGAGGCTCCTGAAGCAACGGCACCTTGCATGGCAGCAAGACCGACGCATCCGGCTCCGATAACAGCAACAGTCGAGCCTGCTTCAACCTTGGCAGAATGAGTAACGGCTCCGAAACCAGTTGTGACACCACAACCCAAAAGACAGACGCTACGAAGAGGGGCAGAGTGGGAAATGGCAGCGACAGAAATGTCGGCAACAACGGTGTACTGGCTAAAGCTTGAGCAACCCATATAATGAAGAAGGGGCTTGCCATTAGCGGAGAAACGAGAAGTACCGTCGGGCAATAAACCACGACCTTGGGTTTCACGGATTTTAGAGCAAAGGTTAGTTTTACCGCTACGGCAAAATTTGCATTCTTTACATTCAGGAGTGTAAAGAAGAATGACATGATCACCAGGACGAACGTTGGTAACGCCTTCGCCAATGCTTTCAACGATACCAGCACCTTCGTGACCCAAGACAACAGGGAACGCACCTTCAGGGTCTACACCAGAAAGGGTATAAGCATCAGTGTGACAAACAGCCGTCCAGTTAACTTGAACACGAACTTCATGAGACTTGGGAGGAGCGACTTGAATACTAAATTAGCAGCTCGCCTAGTTCTTCTCATCCAACCTTAGTGGGTGAGAAGTAGCAAGCCAATGTTAGTAATCATCATGACGCCAAAAAGAAACCTCAAGCAAAAAAAAAAACAAACTGAGAGAGTTCCAAATAAAAAATGAATAGTTACTTACTCTTCTATAGACAAGGGTTCTCCAGCCTTCCAAGCGACTGCGGCCTATACATATGGATTAGCACATGTACATGAAATGAGGTAAACTTCGACGATGGAAGAATCTACGCAAGGGAAAGTGGTTAAGTACTCTAAAGTTCATGAATCATTCGTGGATCCACACTACATTCACGATTCCATTGTTTTTTTGCTATTTCCTCCCAAATGTCTATTTACTTACCTTGCAAGTGATAGATTTTCCTTCAGAAGACATATTAAACCTAACGTATCAAAGAAAAAGGTATTCTACAACTGAAATAGCAATGGACAATCAGATTTGAATTTTGCTGAGTCTAAATATGATGACGGTGGAAAACGCTTACTTCAAAGGTAGCAGACGATCTACCGATCTACCGATACGAAAAAAAAAAATTATTTTCGGCTTCCAGCCTTTCTGCTTATTAATAATCTATTATGCTTATTCATTTATTCCTGTGATGCTAATTTGTAAATTTTTAGGACTCAAAAGAAGCAGCAAAAGCAAAGTCCTTGGTTTATTTGTTTTTACGCGTTAGGTGACATCTATATGCACGTAGATCCAAACATACGTCTCTTTCTTCTTGATTTATAGCCTAGTTCTTATATTATTATTATTATTTTAGAATACAAGCAGATTTCTTCTTTCCTATTAAAAAATAGATGGTAAGCTGGTGTTTTTCTCTTCAAAATCTCTAAAATCTCGAATATCGTACTAGGATCATTAAAACGAGGATTGTCAAGAAGAACCTTACGAGTACCTGAAAATGAAAAGGAAAGTTATCAGCGCAAAGTATACAAAATAAATCTTTGCTACTTTATATGAAATAGTAGTGTTCTTTTCTACTTTGCCTTCAATCTTGCCAATCGAATTATTTGTTGTTTACGGCACTGTAACGGTAGCGGTATCAAATTCAGCAATTTACAACCCGCAACGTTATAAAGAAAGTGAAGTGTGTTGAAGTGTCGTATATGGTGGGAGAGTTAATTTGTAGGATCTGTCGAGACGCGCATTTGACCGTACATTTTTGGCGTAAACAGAATTCGTTTGCTTTTTGTATATCTTGTCTTTCATTTATATATATTCTCATTGAAAAGCAGTGCTTTTTTCACTAGGGTTGAAAGACAGTAATTTTGGTTTGTTAATAAGGCTTTTCACAGTTTTGGTCGACGGTCTATCATGGGAAACGGTCTCGTCAAGGGCTTTTCAAAGCCTTTTCAACGTATTTTTGTCAATAAAGAAATGCGAATTCTGATGCTCGGTTTAGACGCTGCTGGTAAAACAAGTATGTTTTCAAATCAAAAGTCCTTTGCGCAAGACGAAGAGGATTCGTTTTCTTTCTTTTTTAAATAGTTCTAACGCGTTTGTAGCTATCCTTTATAAATTAAAACTCAATCAGAGCGTCGTCACTATACCCACCGTAGGTTTTAATGTTGAAACAGTCACCTACAAAAACATCAGGTTCAACGTATGGGATGTGGGCGGTCAAGACAAAATCCGTCCTCTCTGGCGACATTATTTTACTGGTACAAAAGGTCTCATCTTTGTGGTGGATGCTGCAGATAGCAATCGTCTGGCAGAAGCTCGTCAAGAGTTGCACAGAATCATTTCTGATCGTGAAATGCGTGATGCCCTTTTGTTGGTTTTCGCAAATAAACAGGATTTGGGAAATGGTATGTATACCCTAAAGGCACAACAAACAGAAATGAAGTTGTTCGTTTTTGTTCTGGCCGTATCCCTACTCTACTAGCTACTAACAAGGTGTTTAGCTCTTTCACCCCTTCAAATAACTGAGATTCTTCAGCTCGACAAGTTAAAAGATCGACTTTGGAATGTTCAGCCAACTTGTGCTTTAACAGGAGATGGCTTATTAGAAGGATTAGCTTGGCTAAGCCAAAATGCAAAAATCAAGTAATGAATGACCCTTTCGGGAAGTACGCTTTTAAATTATCTTCAATCGTTTTCCCTTTATATCCCTTTTTGGCTAAATCATAAACCTGCTTCGTTGTCTCGTCTCAAATTTATGAAACCCGCTTTTTTTGAATCCAATCTTTTTTCACCGCAAGCCATATGATATCCGTTCGCTAGGACAACTTTCTTTATCGGTTGCTTTTTAATTTATTTTTTTCCGTTTCCTTTTAGTACTTTATGTGATCGTTTTTGTTCTTGGCTATTTAATATCAATCTCGGTTGCCCTTGCTATATACCTCTCTGTTCATAGTTTTGTGTATATAATCTGCTCTCAGTAGTTTTTGAAATTAATTGCCTATTTCATTTCTTTGGTGCTTACTACAATTTACTTTTGATTCATTCTACCCTCATTTTTTTTCCTTTGCATATGAGTGAGTATAAACATACCAAACATTATATTTAACGACCTTTATATTTTCCAAAAAAAAATAATAACAAACTTTTCATAAAAGAGACAATTTACAGCCTGGGAAACATAAATTTCTAACACTTTTTGGCATTTTGAATAAACCTTTTGATTTTTTCGTCATCTTGGACACCTTCTGTTTCCACTCCGCTGGATACATCGACGATTGCTGCATGGGATGTGCGTATAGCTTCTTGGACATTTTCGGGAGTCAATCCACCGGCTAAAACATAAGGAATTTTAATCTGAGCGGCTGCTTTCCAATCTACAGTTTTGCCTAATCCTCCAGATTGACCTCCAATAAATGCATCAACGAGAGGAAGAACGTGATAGTTTGGTGAAGATATTTCTGACGCATTAGGGGAGAATACTTTAAATACAGGCTTTTGTAATTCGTCGGCCCATTTTAATGGCTCCTGTCCGTGCAACTGAACGATATCCAAATCGACAACTGACAGTACCTCCTTAATATACTCTAAAGGTTGATTTTTAAATACACCAACAACCAAAGGATGGCGAGAATTAGCAATTTTTTGATATTGGTATCCAAACCAATCAATTTGTTTATCAAGTGGGCTACCCATGTCTCGGTAATGGCGAACGTTGGAATGGGCCAACTCAACAATGTCTTTAGCAACTTGAAGGTCCACCCTCCGTTTACTTTTATCAGCAAAAATGAGACCTATTAAATCGCCTCCTGATTCTATAATCGTTTTAGCTGCTGGAACAGTGCGAGTACCACATACCTTTACAAGGGGCTTAGAAGAGCTATCTAAGCCCTCTTTTTTGGAAGCACCATGAAGAAGCTCCTGTGCAAAGGCAGCAGGATCAGAAGCACGCATCAACGACTCGCCGACGAGGACGGCAGAAACGCCTTGCTTTGTATACAATTCGACATCGGATCTGGAGCTGATACCGCTAAGAGCAGCCAAAACAACATTCTTGGGAACCATATCTACCAATTTGGAGGTATTCGATAAGTCTACCTCGAAACTATGTAAATTACGATTGTTAACACCAATGACCTTGGCACCTAACTTAATAGCAATTTCCATTTCGCTGGCGCAGTTAACTTCAACTAAAGGTTCCATGTCTAAAGATTTAGCAAACTTATAGAGAGATTCTAATTGTTCGTAAGATAGCATGGCAACAATGAGCAAGACCGAATCAGCACCATTCAAGCGGGCTTCCATAATTTGGTAGGGATCGATGATAAAATCTTTGCGGAGGATTGCAGGACGATCAGCGACCTGATCTACAGCACGGCGCGCAAGCTGCAAATCGTCCAAGGAACCCTTAAACCACTTGGGTTCAGTGAGAACAGAGATTACAGAAGCACCAGCGTTGGCGTAAGTCAAAGCCTGCTGAGCAGCATTCGCATAAGGATCGATATCACCCTTGGAAGGAGATGCACGCTTGACCTCGGCCATAAGGGCTGGAGTCGACTTTCTGAGGCGGTCATAAAAATTAACCACGGGATAGGTAAGATTCATCTTTAAATATGTTTGTAAATCGTTTACACTGTGTCCCTTTTCACATTTGCTTTTGGCAACGTCGATGAGGCGCTGAGCGTGAATCTTGTTGAGGATGGATTGTTTGGGAACATTTTCGGGGGCAGTGGAAGAAAAAGAGACTGTGTTGGATCGTTCCTTCATGGCATTGTTGAAAGAATCGTTCTTTGTGGGCATGGTGACATGATTTTCTTCCCAAGTGCCAGCAGTTAAGTTTAAGAAGTTTTGAAGATACTCTTTACCGTATTCGCTAAGAATACTCTCTGGATGGTACTGGACACCCTCGATGGCAAACTTTTTATGACGAGCACCCATGATAATACCATTTTCGGTCCAGCTGGTCACTTCCAAGTCAGCGGGAAGCGACTTGATAGTTCCAGCCAAAGAATGATAACGAGTAACGGAGATGCCTTGAGGAATACCTTGGAACAAACCCAAACCGTCATGATAAATTTTGGAAACTTTACCGTGAATGATTTCACCAGCAGATTCGACGTTACCGCCCATGCTTTCGAAAAGACATTGCAAACCCATGCAAACACCGAAAATGGGGATTTTTCCGGCAAAGCGAGAAATGGCTTCATTGCAAATACCACCATCACGAGCAGGATGACCAGGGCCTGGCGATAAGATGAGCTTTAAGGGCTTGAGTTGCTCGAGTTCATCTACGGTGAGTTCATCATTGCGAATGACCAAAATTGGGTACCTCTTTTCGAGGTTTGAAAGATACTGAACAATGTTCCAAGTAAAACTATCGTAGTTATCAATCATTACGATGGGACGCTCAGGTTCGCCTTCCAAAACAATCTTGGTTTCGGAAGGCTCTTGCGTAGGAACCTCATGTTGAGTCATATTTCTATGCAAAATGCGTTTCAAAGAAGAAAAATCACCACAAACGCGAAAAACAAGGCAATTGCAAAAGAAAGAAAGAAAGTAGGCAAAGAAGAGCTTTTTGGTGAGTTGAAAAAGGTCACCCAGAGGGCGGTCGAGCGAGAGATAGCACACTCGAACGTGAAAAGAGAAAATATCGTTTGGGGAACAATGTAGGTTGATTAAGACTTGGAAAAAAATAAAGGCACTTTTTCATGTATCAAAGAAGAGAGGCATGGATGATGATGATGGGATAGGATTAGGATGAGGATGGGAAAGAAGGAAAGGAAAAAGAAACTATAGAATTGAATGTGTAGAGTGAAGTGGAGAACGTGAAACGTGAAATACGAGACGAGAAGGATACATACGTTGGTTTCTAGCTTACAAACATATGTGGAATAAATATGGATTACGAAAAAGTAAAGACGAAAAAGACAAATGCGAAATGTAATTTTAAGAGATATGACAAATGCTTTGATGTATGCAGAAAACCTATGGATATGGAATCCAATGCCGAGTCAAACGAGACCAACGGGATGAGAAACATGAAAGAGGATCATGGGGCATAGACATGACAAAGGATTCAAGAGAATAAAGGAAATGCTTTTTTTTTATTAGCGAAAAGGGAAAAAGAGGGAAAGTCGACGACGAAAAAGAGGGGATTTCTTTATATTCATATTTAATATTTGAATTGAAACTCAATCTCAATATTCACATTTGAATGTTCAGATCATATTTTAAAAGGTAATAGCCATAGTATCGATGCCGACACAGTTGGTGCCGTTGTTGACTTGGCCATAGTATATTTGGAAAACTTGTTGGTCGCTTGCAACAGGACAGGCGACGGGAGTGCTGCCGTTCAATTGCAACTCGTAGCCAATGCTGGTGGGTGCATTAGCGTCGAAACCAGTAACGGCAGGACCAGAAGACTTGAAAACAAGAGCACCGCCTTGTTCAATGGAAGCAAGATCGTTGTTGTGGTACAATTGGTTGTTCTTCATATGGAACTTTGCAGAGCCGTCAGCATTGTCGTACTGACTCAAAAAGACATGACCCGATTGACCAACATAGAATTCACGTTGGTGGACATTGATATTTCCAGAATGAAGACTGAGGATACCAAAGTTTTGTTCAGGAGACATGGCTTGCTTTGTTATAGGAGTAGCCAACGTGTAAGAGGCTCCAAGAAGAGTAAAAAAGACGGAAGACAAGGAAAACTTCATATTTTTTTTTTTTAATTAAAGAAATTAATATGGAAAATAGAGACTAGAGAATAGATAATAAAAGGAAAGGAAAGAAAAGAAAAGAAAGCCAATCTAAGAGTTTCAATACAAATGAAATCTGATAATTGCGTATTGAATCAATATGGGATTCAATACTTGAACAAAGGAATCCCATAGGAGTTAAATAGCAATTCAATGCTGGTTATCAATCGTCATAGCAATCACTACGCCTTTTTACGAGCAAACCTTCATTTCCCTCCTTCAAGGAAAGAAGCAACCAGCGTAATGAACAAACGCAAGGTTCTCTGCACAAAGCCATCATAAGAAACAATCTGAATTCTAAAGTCAGAAACAGACATCTTTACGGTAGAAATGACTTCATTGTCTCGTGAAAAACTTTCCATCGACTGTCCTTATTTACAAGATTCTTAACAAATGTGACCAGCGATGAGGATTTGATCTCCGAAGACCTTCTGATCCACCCAACAAGCGCACCTTTTCAAGAGTTCTAAAATATGCCATTGGTGTTTTTATTTTTGTTTCTATTCCACACGAAATGCACCAACAACGTGAACTAAGTGAGGCTCATTATTTTTCACTCGTAACAACGGGCATGATGTGTAGTGACAAAACATACGTTACCGTTGTTTGTGCAAGAGATGGCTAGCATGTCTCGTGCGACGGTGGATTCATGTTGAAACTAGGAAATTTCTAAAAATCCTTGAGGCTTAGTGGAGAGAAGGACAAAAGGAATGTTGAAAGGTCAGACTTGCTGAAGTAGACAAAACTGGGTCTCTCTCTCTCTCTCTCTCTCTCTATCGTCCTTGCTGGGTTACCTCATTCTGTCTATTCAGGCCGTCTGTGAATGGGTTACTTGGTGGCTGGAAAGGATTATACAAAGAAAAAGATAGTATAATACTATCCGTAGTGGTTGTTGTCTCGGTAGTAGTGATTTTACTAGACTAAGAGTGGGATTGGGAGTGGGAATAGAACGAGGACTTGGGTTACGTGGATGGATTGTTATGAATGTTCAAGACGTTTCAGTACCACTCTTCAATTGTTGATGGTACCGCTTAAACTAGCAAGTCTGAAAAAGTCGAAAGATGAGATTGGGGTGTTTGATGTCTTTTCTACGGCAACTAGTAGCTGTGCTTGTGTTTTAACATACACATGAGTGAACAGGACAGTGTTTGCTTGGTGTGTCAAACCAGTCGGTTGGATGTACTGTCTGTTTCGTAAAGGGTTGTATGATTCTATTTTATCTTTCTCTTTCTGTGAAGATTTTTTCATTTTCTTTTCTAATGAACGATGTACATGCAAATGAATCTTTCTTTTTTGTTTTCATTTTCATTCCCGAAACAAACTGGTGGACAAGATACGCAGACATAGTCAAACATGAAAAACGATCCTTTGGAAACATTCGCTTTCTCTTGTGAAAAACTAGAAATTAGAAACTAAGAATGGAATCTCCCAGTCTTCTCTTTCCATATATACCATGGATGAACATGTGCTGGTTCCTGTTACCTCATAAGTGACGGTACAAACAAATGTTTAGTACAGAACCGCTCACAACATCCAACACTAACACTTTTTTTAAAAACTATTTGGTGGTTATATTGGTATTTTTTCACTTGTACCACCTTGGATGAACGATAGGAAAGGAGGCATCTACCCATGCTTATAGCACCTCGAATCTGTTGGAAAATATACTCAAGGTTGTCTTGTCTTTTCGGTGGAGAGAATATGCCTACTACGTGTTTACTGAATTCAATGAATGGCAATTCCTCGTTGGCGAGTCTTTGGCTAGGCGTTGTCATGAACCGAGTTGACTTTTTTTTCTTTTTTTTTTCTTTTTATAAATGAGAAACCCCCTTGAACTCTAGATTTTCTCCTTCCTTGGATTATTGCGAAAGCGAAAGGTTTTTATGCAGGGCAGGTGTACAGATCATCCTATTGCTGGGCGATTCATCCTTTCCAAGAAATGACATACTCACGACGAAAGCCAACAAATGAATAAAGCTAATCTGGACGAGTATTGCTCCTCTATCTTCCCTATCTTCACATGCTCTTAGAAAGACAACTATGAATCTTTATGTTTACCTTTTTATATATTACGTTCCATCAACTGTTTTCTCGCTCCCTTTACATTCTAGCAGCATTCAGCGAGATACTGATCGGTAGCAAAAATTTCTGCTGCAAAGAGATTACCTATTTGGCATCATCCAATGGTAAAAAATAAAAGAGCAAAGACTTATACTATATAAACGACAGATCCAACAACGCTCGATTGCATCAGTCAAATATCGACAGTCATTGTGATACCCATGTTCTACTTGTAATTCATAAAATATGCAAAAGTTATACATTTACTGCTGGATTAACTAATGATCAAAGTGTGCAAGTAGTCTCTCTTGACATACTAAATCATCAAGAGAAGATTAAATTCATAATATTCATAAATACTATTAACGTGTCCAGATCTTGGGTACTCCGCTTCTCCTACCTATACATCCTGCCTAGGTATCATTCGTCGTCTGAAACCTCCTCAATCAGAAACTTGGAGCATACCACAACCGTCATAATCACAACTCCGTCACGAAAAGAGACATCAGGATCATTATCATTAGAATTCATTACAATATTTCTCCACTTACGTTGTTAAAGTTGGCTTTCGTTCAAATCACCAACGTCTGAAATGACCTCCTAATTCATACAGCTCAGGCAAAGGTCTATTCCGTCATATAATGCAATTGCTTCCGTAGCTTTGGTAAAATCTCGGCTCGTCTTGGAATTGTTCTTCTGTATCCTCAAGATAAGATCGGATGGATTTTCTAGCTTTTCTATGAGGCTGTTCTGTGTTTGCATCATCTCTTCTCTCAGACTTTTTTGTCCTTGCTCAAGAATATCGACTTTTTTGTTAAGTGTTTCAACTACCTGTCTCAATTCAGACATACTGTCTTGTGGTAGAGACTCTCCTTGGAATTTAGACGCAAGTGCTTTATGAAGGTTCGCCAGTCTCTTTTCGAATATTTCAAGTTGATCATTAGGAATTGCCTCCTCAAATTCATTCGTGAATCTTCGTAAAGATGCGTAAGAATCATCACCAGGCGGAGGAATTCCAAATGGGTTTATGAATAAATCTTGGTTCATTTTTCAAAAAGTCCTAATCACTGAACAGAGAATTGAAATATAAGACAAACAACTTTGACAAGATTTAAAAAAAAAAAAAATTCCAAAGTTTTATCTTCAAGCGAATGTCTCTGGTTAAGTTGCAATTCTTTTGCCAAACATAAACAAGCCATTCTTCTACCTCCTGACGTCAAGTTAAGAAGATATTTTCTACTTGGTACACATTGCAGAAAGTAAACAATGAAAAATAGGCAGGTGCCCTTGAAACGTTGACAAAGAATACTGTTATCCGAAATGAATTGATTTTTAAAAATTTTATTCCTTTAAGTGAAAATATATCCATCCGGGGTCCTTGCTTCCCCTTTACCGATGAATTAGCTTAATGATAGCAATTGTATCAGTCTTCATTACAAGCTCTAAAGAAAAATCCGTTCAAGTGAAAAAAAAAAACGACAAAGAAAAGCCTAAATCATCTCGAATTCCAATGTTGTCTTCAATCACGGCACTAAACTGACGAGACCCTCAGACGTTTTACTGCGGTGATCGGACGGGAACTAGTGTTTTCGTCTAGATGTTGCTATAAACATTTGCTGCTCAACTTGAGCTTCTCTATATGATTGCTTAAATGTCTGCTACTCAGTCGATAATGTGTATATGCCTTGGGTTTTGGATAATGTATAAAAACTACAACTTAGAAATCCTAAAAAGCAGCTTTACTGAAGCTCTCAAAGTTTATTAAATTTCTCTTTTTCTCAGATTGGTGCTCTATTTGACGTTCATCTTCAATTACAGCTAAGAAACAAATGTTTATCTAGATTCACGCTTTCCCTAGTGGAGTTTAGTTCTAAAAGCTATTAACTACACCCATCTATTCTTTTGGTTTATATCAAACTTGTCATCTATAAGAGAAACTCATAGTACTTTGCACTTTAGTGATTTTGAAAATGAAAGACCTTACTGGCAACTCTTCATGTGCGGAACTTGTTCTTACCTGACGTTACACAATTCAGTCATGACGGCTTCCTTGCTTTATCAAATTTATTTGCTTGCTTATTTCTAAAAGTGATGTGTGGTTAGAAATTTTGTTTTATGGACAATTTTGAAAGTCAAAGGACGTTTCAATGGGCGAAATAAAGGTGCGGTAAAAAGTAAACTCCTTTTATATGATTTAAATTTCTTTTTGGAAAATACTTCAAGACTATGATGGTTATCTTTTCAAATTCGCCTTTATGATGTAAAATAATGGTAATTCTACTCGTTTCATAATCATTTACAGCTTCAAAAGGAACAATGTAAAGGCATCCATTAGAAGGTTAATTTAATAGAGCTTCTCATTGAGCATAAGTACAAGACATGGCTGAACGGCTTTCTCTTGTGCGTTCATATCTTGAAAAACAAAACGTAAGAAATAGAGCGCTTGTAATATTCAACATCACAAATGGTGAATTTATTAATCTGTTTGTATCAGAAGCAACATGAAAGGATAAAACCGAATTCTTCATTATCAAGATTAAGGAAAGTTCATCAACATTATCATTGCAAATACTGTCTTATTCAGTGAGAGATTTCTTAAAAAGTATTCCCTGGTAGGGGTTCAAATGAACGACATTTTCCTTAATATCTAGATCCTCATAATTATTCAAAAGCACATTAAATCCTCCAATTTGTAAAGGACATTCATAGCGAACACTTTTTTCAGTAAAGTTTAATATAACTAACAATTGTGTGGATTTCGATTCACGCACAAAGGCTACAATGGCAGGGTCTTCTTCGGAAAGTAGTTCGAAGGATCCATATACAACGGCATCCTTCATGGATTTCCTATACCCAAGAGATGCTGACCAAAATGA
Source organism: Schizosaccharomyces lindneri (assembly GCA_029532395.1). Taxonomy (NCBI): domain Eukaryota; kingdom Fungi; phylum Ascomycota; class Schizosaccharomycetes; order Schizosaccharomycetales; family Schizosaccharomycetaceae; genus Schizosaccharomyces; species Schizosaccharomyces lindneri. Next base: position 586,758 of record JARFMH010000001.1, on the reverse strand, counting down.
ATAAACACTGTCGGGCTTTCCTACTTGACTAGAAGCGTTCCATTCACTATAATCTTCCGTCACTCTCATCCAAGGCTTGACGTCTTTTGGACAAAATCCACCGTTGGGAGATCCATCCCAGTGCATGGGGGTACGGCCATTATCACGAGCTCTCATATTAACAATGTCCATGGTTTTCTGGATTTCTTCTTGAGTAGGGTTGCCGTTCATAAAAAGCTTCCAAAAATTCTGTGTTTCTATGTCTACATATTCAGAAACGGGCCAATCTCTGGGAATATTGGCTAAGGCTATCTCCTGACCTTGGTACACAAAAGGGGTACCACCTTGGAAGACAATGAAGAGGGACATAAGTTTGGAGCTTTGGGCTCTATAAGCAGGCGAATCCGACAAGTAGCGAGAAACGGTTCTTGGCTGATCATGGTTTTCAACAAAGCTAGCATTCCAACCTCCGCCTGTTAAGTACACAGACTGCCATTTCTTGACAGACTTCTTCAGGTCCGAAAGCTTCCATGTACCTTCAACGTACTTGTGCTTTCCTGAAACTAAATCCAGACTGACCAAGTCAAACTGAAAAATCATGGTGAGTTCCCGGCGATCAGCTCCAACAACACGAAGAACTTCTTCCGTGTCTTCCACATGAGGCATTTCACCTACAGAAAAAGCGTTGTACTCATGAAGAATTTCTCCAAGTTCTTTTAAATATTCATGAATTCGAGGACCGTTAGCATAGTATTTATAGCCCATTTGATAATCGTAGCGATCATCCGTTATAGGCGCATCCGGGAATTCTTGGTTCTTGCTGATCATGTTAATGACATCCAAACGGAAACCATCGACTCCACGTTCTAGCCAAAACCGAACAATATCATAAACAGCCTTGCGTAGTTCTGGACTTTCCCAATTAATATCGGGTTGTTCAGGTGCCCAAAGATGTAAATAGTATTCTTCTGTGGCTTCATCCCATTCCCAAGCAGAAGTATCGAAGTAACTTCTCCAATTATTTGGAGGTAAGCGCTTGCCGTCCTCATTATACTTTGCAGGTCTCCAAATATACCAATCTCGTTTGGGGTTTGTTTTAGAGGAGCGGGATTCTTTAAACCAATCGTGCTGATCCGAAGTGTGGTTAAGAACCAAGTCCATAACAAGCTTCATACCACGCTTATGAAGTTCCTTTGCTAGGACAATTGTATCCTCTAGAGATCCATATCGGGGATCGATTTCTTTGTAGTTTGACACATCGTAACCCATATCCTTAAGAGGTGAAGGATATATCGGCGACAGCCAAATAGATTCAACATTTAAATCTTTAAGATAATCCAATTTTGACAATATACCCTGAAGGTCACCAAAGCCATCACCATTTGCGTCTTTAAAAGATGCTGGATATATTTGGTATACCGAGGTTTCTCTCCACCAGGCTGGTTAGATCTTTTCGCTAGGAACAATTTTCATTTTAAAACTTCTTTAGTATTACGGTAAAAATTGAGGAGGGATGGAGGAGTGTTTCGAATTGTCTCTAGCAAGGCAGGGAGAACGTCAGCAATCTCGCAATTTTGTAGTTCGTTTCAATTATCGTTATTTGATAAAATTATCACTCGATAGCCTAAAGAACGTTTAAAGTGAGTTATTAAATAGAATGGATTTAGACAACTTGTTTTTTCATGGTCATAACGAATTCACACTGTAAGGCATTTTTGAGTCCTCTGAGAACAAGGTATCCATCATTTACTTATTGAAATTTTCTAATTGATTATTCTATTAATGAATCCGTTCGTATATACTAATCTAACTAGCTGTGCTACATTTTTTATTTCCTCCAGAAGGACAGTTTGAAGGTGTTTCATTGTCACAAAGAAACAGCAGAAAGCATTGAACTTGTTCCGTAACTTCCACTTAGAGAAAACCATTCCTGCATATTACTGTTACTTTGTATTAGTGTGTGTTGGCAGTTTTTTACTTCATTCTGAAAGTTTCTAACCAAAAGAGCTTCCGAAAAAACTAACTAAAATCAATTTTTAGAATCTAAGAAAAGCGAATCTTGTGTATATATAATTAATTTATATATATGTGAATTGATTTGATTTCCCAAAGGACTTGAATTTGACACATAAAATCAACAAACGTCATTTTTTGATGTGCCATAACCTGTATACGATAATACTATTGTATTATCAGATATCTTATTATAAATGTCACAGCTAAAATTTTACGCTGTATAAGTGTAGTGCTGAGTGTATGGTTTTAAGGGTTGTAAAAGTTATAAATGTATGTAATGGGCTCTACTTATTGTATATCTAAGTATTTTCAGAGTCCAGAGACTAGATTAGCTAAATAAACGACACTAGATTTATTAGGTCAGATCTGTCAAATCTTCAGATAGGAAGATACGACTTCTCAAGTTGGCACTATGTGACTTCGACAGGTGTTATATGTCTTCTATTTAGCGTACCAAGTCTGAAGTGTATACTCCTGCAAACTCTTTTATTGACTTATTTACAATCTGATTCCAGAAGCTAAATCAAGATGAGCATATCCCAGGGTGGTATTATTGACATCCTTGTACTACTAATTGCTGGAGTGACTATTGCATTATACTTAGTCATGCATTTTCTTTTTTACTTATTAAGGGTGGATGCGTTTATCGGTTTTTCAGTCTGCTATAGTAGGCCATTCAAAATGAAGGATTCTTCTGATTATTCAGTTCTTCAAAAGAATACTATAGCCCTTAGTTGTCGTAAAGAACGAGACGAGGATTTGAATTTTCCGTTTTGTAAATTCAATCCTTCTGAGTCTTTAAGTCAATATGCATCCACTTCCTGCATGTTGGAATCTGAGGTCCCCTATTTCTCCCGCAATTCCTTTTCTATGGATGATGAATTCAATGAAGCAAAGTTTACTTTATATCATCATGTCAGTGATCTTGGAAAGGACGAGAAATTAAGTCTCGTTGATCCTCTGAAAAAAGGGGTCCACATCTCCTCTATAGTGCAAGTTTAGAAAGATTATGTTTCGACGTATAGACATATACGAGCTTATTTCCAAGATCAAGCACCAAGAATTATATCTTTGAACTTCCAGGTGGAAAAAAAGGACTTTACTGTTCAGGACGGTCATGCTACAGTAAATTTAAGAAGACTTAAAAAATCGTTCAGCAACGTTGACATCGATAATATTAGTAACACCAAGCGTTTGTTGTATTCGTTTCTTGTGGTATCAATTTTCTTTGGTTGTTTTGTAGTTTGGATGAATTTTTGGCATCAGACGTCAAATCCCCTATATTTTCACATTACCCTTTGGTTTTTTATGTACAATGTGAATGCACTCATGATACACCCATTTGGATTGCTTTTGCAATTCTTCCTTGGTAGAAATGACTTGATTTCTTTTGTTTTAATTACTGTACGCATGTTCTTCCAAATATTTGGAAAAGTCTTGGAACGTTCCTTTTACTTGGCTTTACCCTTCTACGTACAGCAATTACCAGAAGCCGCAACTGTGAAGACCAAATTCATAGTCGCGTATGTTTTATGTGAAAGAATACTTCCAATACTTTTTACATATATATTTTTTGCGACTAGAGGCTTCGTAACTGTCAAACGAATCTGCTTTTTCATGTCATATTTTGCTCGAGGTTTTGTCAATTTTCAATGGGCTCTTTCAGGCCTAGGGGAAGGATGTGTTGTTGTTATATTTTGGTTCAAATATAGACATCCTTTTTTTTATATAGTCTTTACTTTATCCGAATGGGTTGAATTCAAGTTGGCAAAAAAAATACCTTTGGCTAATTTTCAGTTGCTCCGTTATTGTATAAACTCTCTGAGGTTTCTTTGCTTTTCTTACACCTTCTGTCTCAGTTGACACTTATTTAATAGAGGGCATTATTGAATTAAGTCAAAGAGGCAAAGAGATTTTATTTAAGCAAAATATACTAAAGGGTAGTCAACCTATTTCTATTCTTACCTGCTACCAAAAGTATCATAAATATACACAGTGGATGTATTACTTCGTTAGCAACGAAGGCTAATCAAAAGCTTTGTTTTGCAATTCTAAAGCAAATATCTTTTCCAAAAACATATCAAAGTGGTGAAATTCTTAAAAACTAAATTTGGGCCTGTATAAGTAATTGCTTTGCGTTTCTCCAAAAATTGGATAAATTCTAATCATTTCGTCGTTCTTGCCTTGTTACTTCTCGGGTAACGTTCTACCACTGAGAGTTGTGCGAAACCTCCAAGTGAACAAGATGGCGAGCGAACGAAGGTAATTTACATATAGGTTTAGCTATATTTTTATAGAAAGTAATAAATTCTCCTACTTTTTGATTGTTCAATGAAAAGTTCCTTCTTGGTTTGTGCTGTCATCAGTCTACTTAGGATATCCAATAAACTATTGCATTCATATTAGAAGAAAAATCTTTCGTTTCTTTTTTTTACAGATAAAAGAGAATTTTATGAGTCTTTTCTTAATGATAGCAGACATGTTGATTACGGACAGAACGAATTCGTAAGCAGTGTAGTTAAGTGTATCTTGCGGGTTCAACTATATTGAAAAATGCCCGTCATTCAAGTACTCGATATAATACCAAAAAGAAGTATAACCTTTTATTTTTTGAACATTCGACAAGATGCATTTTACTAAGGGAGCCCACTTATGAAAAACAAAGGAAAAATAACATTTCATAGAGTGATTATGCTATTTAGCAGCATCAAGGAAAGCATTTCTTTCTTCCTTTAATAAAATTTACTCCTTCGCAAATACTATTTTCTTCTTATTCTTTTTGTTGTCTGTCATGTAAACAAACAAAAGGATCGCTTTAATACTTATATTTCATGAATTGTTCCAACGTAACACCGTACAACTTTTTTAGTCAACATAATTCCAAAAAAATGAATCAAAACTATGCAAAATTCTGATTTCCCTCCGCCCAAAAAAAAGCAAGCTTGAATATTGTAATTGCCACGATCGGTCTTTTAGCTAAAGTCTGGTATTCGATGTCCGTATCCGAGTGTTTAGTCGGATCCGGGGTTTCTTGGTGACGTCAAGATAAGTACGATATTTAGGTAAACAAGAAAAACCTCTCTTTTGCCAAATTCAACGTTGCAGAGTTTGTTGTGCAAAATCTCAATTGAGAGTATTTTGAAGTGAAAATTGCATATGAAAACATTTGTATTTTCATACTTTATAAAAACTATACCGATTTGAGAAGATTGGAACGGAACAGCACATTAGTAAGTATATACAGGCGACGTGAAGAAAAAAAAAATAGTTAGAAAAACCTGTTCAATAGGGCTTTTCTTTTCATCTATTGTCGAAAAAATTGTTAAAGGTCAGAAACTTCACCTCCTTGCACATCTTTTTAAATGAGCATATCTGTGTAACACTACCACCTTTTTTTTCATTTTTGGCGATTTTGACTTGTTTTATTTGTTTTTTTGGATTTTGAACATTAATATTTTTTGTGTTTTTCTATCTACAACCCAATCGTAGGTTATAAACAAAAGGTTATCTGGATTTCATCGTGTCTTTCATAAATCATAAATACCTCTCTTTTCTAGTAATTCAATAGGTGAACAACATGTTTAATATCGGTAAACGCCTTCGTTTCCCTTCTTTATACAAAAGTGACGCTGAAGAGAAGGTCCAATTCGATAAGGATGAATATGTTTCGGGATTGCGAACACTTATGCACGGACTTGACTTGATGTTAAATGACGACGTGTCTGGAACGAAAGAAATATTCAAAAACGATACAGTTGAATGTAGTATCGGAAAAGCTGGTAATGCTTTCTATCATGCGATCCTAGGACTTGAACCAACTGCTATTGAAGAGGCATGGAATTGTCTAATTATAGCAGAACAGCAAGCTGATGAACGCCGCAAATTTATGGAAAGCCATGACTTTCGTTTAGGAAGCTACCCAACTGGGTATGAGTATCAATTATGTGTTTGTGATCTTTCTCTCATGCAATCAATTTTGGGCTTCATTGCAGGGTCTTTATTTGATAATGTAAAGTCTGCATATCGTCTTCGTAAAACATTCCTTTCTTTTACGAAAATGATGGAGCATGTTCGAGCGATTCAACAAAAGAAGGAAACCGGAGAACTTCATGTAAGTGATTCAAATGCTCAATTTGTAGACGAGTTTATTGAGTCTGGTGTAAGTACCGGATATGGTGTATTAACGTTTTTGATTTCATTGTTATCTCCTTCCATCTTGAGATTGCTCTCATTTTTTTCCATGCATGGCAATCGCAAAGATGCTGTAAAGTTGATGTGGAAAGCCACGACCTATCCCAATATGCAGGGAGCCATTGCATTGCTATGTCTTTATGCCTTCAATGCCATGGTCCAAAGTTCTGCAAGTATTGTACCATTGGACTATGCTAATGAATTGAGCCGTTGTCAAGATGGAATCAATAGCGTACGCGAAAGATATTCCAACGGGGCAATTTGGGCCGTTATGCAGGGAAAACTCTACTACTTGAGAGGTGATTCCGAAAAAGCACTAGAGTTGGAAAAGACTCATATTGATACTAGTATGGAACAAATCATTGCCATGAAAGGATTTGATACTGCCATGCTTTATGTCGGTATCCGGAAGTTTAAAGAAGCTGCTCAAGCCATCCTAGATTTAGAAGACTTGAATTCTTGGTCGCACTCATTTTATCGGTTTTTCGCTGGTTGTTGTATGTTACAGCATTCCAGAGAATTAAAGAAGAATGGAGGCAATAAAGAAGAGTCGGAGATATACTCAGCGAAAGCAACCGAGTATTTGAAGCAATCACCGACATTGATTCAAAAGAAGAAGAAGAGGGTTCTACCCGTAGAGATGTATTTGGTTCGAAAAGTTCAAAAATGGGAAGATAGAGCAGCCAAACTAAAGGTTGATTTGGTTGATGCCATGGACATCCCTCCATATATAGAGTTGATCTACATTTTCGTAACTTGGTGTTTGAATAATCCAGAGCATTTGCTCATACTTCGTTCTGAGCTTGAGCAATGTCACTGTACTGAAGACGATGATATTGCACTCCAAGAATTTTTGTTGGCAGTTATTGAAAGACATTTGAAGGATTTTGAATCATCTAGGGCTCGATTGACCCGTGTTATGAATGTGAACAAAGATTACCTTTCACAAGCGAATCGTGATTTTTGGGTTCTTCCCAGTGCTCATTATGAAATGGCAGCACTAGAATGGGACATGAAGGCTTTGGAAGCTGAGCGAGAGGTAATCCAACAATTGAAAAAGGCTCAAGAATATCATAATTACGATTTGGAAGGAAGATTATCCATGTTAACACAAGCCGCCCTTCAGACAGTACAGTCTGAAAAGCCGTAGAAGAATGAAAATGATGCGCTGAGGGAATGCAGCAACTCACTGCATGTGTATCGAAAAAATCATCTGATGATTTCATATTGTTCATTTCAATTCTATTTTTGTCTTACAATGTGAGGTGATGTAAATTGTCACGCTTTATATAAAGTTTAGTTTTCATTTTGGTTATTTGATTTAATTGATTATTTATTGTTGTATTTCGTTTTCAAGTATCTCTTCTTTGGTATACCATGCGAAAATGATCACACGCACCCTTCTTCCAAAAAACAAAGTAAGCTAATTAAGGATAAATACAATATGAATTATATGACTTATTACTTTTGAGTGTGATAGCCGTAAAAAGAGAAACAAATAGAGATTTTTCATGGCTTGTTAAAATATCGTATTAAACGCAAATTCATAATAAGGTACCACGAAACAGTTCGTTATTTGGAAAACTCGGAGTTAGAGGAAAAGAGCAGGGTAGGGTTAGTCTGTGTTGCTGTGACTGGTTTTTCTTTTACACAAATTTGGCAACTGGCTTTTGCGACATTCATCCTCCACCACCTCAACACTCGTAGGAAGAAGTCATCATGGTTGTAAGTTGCTTTGCTGGATGATGCCAGTAGGCTAACTTATACGTAGAAAAAAGCAGCAAAGGTTAGCAACAAGTACGTTATCGACGCTACTGCTGCCGTCAATGACAAGATCTTTGATATCTCCGCTTTCGAAAAGTACTTGATCGACCGCATCAAGGTTGATGGCAAGACTGGTAACTTGGGCTCTTCCGTCGTTGTTTCTCGTGAAGGTGCCAGCAAGGTTGCTGTCATTGCTCACATTGACTTCTCTGGACGTTACTTGAAGTACTTGACCAAGAAGTTCTTGAAGAAGCACTCTGTAAGTTTTACTAATTTTTAGTTTAAATTTAGTCAAACATGTAGCTAATACGTTTATAGCTCCGTGATTGGCTTCGTGTCGTTTCCACCAAGAAGGGTGTCTACGAGTTGCGTTACTACAACGTCGTTGTTGGCAACGACGAAGAGGAGCAACAATAAATTCAGAGCTAGAAATGGCTCGTCTTGTTTCATACAATCAAAAATGGAATAGCAATTCCTGGGTTTAACTGAGGTTAATGAGTGACATTTGTAAATTAATGAAGCACAGCTTTGTATCTTTCATCTCATGTAAGTAGCAATGAGTAGTTGTAACCCAAGTATGCTTAGATGAAACTCAGGAGATCAGAACTCAAGAGAAAGATGCATTGCTGAAGGAGGTAGATGGAGGATATCGAAAAGTAGAACGAACAATATTATAAGAAAAACGAATCTAAATGATAAGAGCCGTGAAAAATGCATGAAAATGAGGAAATGATTAATAAAACGGACAATATAGAGAAAGTTATTAGTTTTTGAAGACTGTGTAGTAACCAAAAGTTATTTATAACAATCAGGAGGGCTACCCAAAGGTGTGATTTTCTACAATTCGTCTCATAGTTATACTGAAACGTTGATTCCTTGGCATCCAAGTTTGCTTTGAGGTTTCTGCTTGATCTTGTGAAGAGGATGGAACCCTATCTCCTCCTCGAAATGGTATTTCATGGAGCCACTGGTATCTTGCTGGCCCATGCATGACAACTAGGCTTCCCTTCTGTAGTCGTACATCGCATATGAGTTTTTGGGAAGGTAATTTAAACACCATAGTTATGTCTGAAAGGAAAGAATAGATAGCCACACCATCCGCGAACATATCCAAATCTTTGTGAGGAATAATTCCGTCTCCTGGATTGTAAACTTGGATGATGGAAGCTTCAGCAGGTTGATTCTTCCAAATGCCCGACAAAAACTCGGATGGTAAGTAACTGTTTAAGCGCTGAATTGGCTCTGGGAAAGGAACATATAGGTGCAATTGTCTTCCGGAGTTGGTATCTGAAAATAAGCCTTCAGGTAAGACTTTTGTAATTTGATTTTGAAGGTCTAGTGGAAGCCGATTGGGATAATATGACAAACCTGTAATATATTCTATAGGAACTTGAGTCCATGAACTGCTATCCTGGTCTACGGTCTCTTGATCGGCTTCCTGTAAAACCTGATCAAACTCGTTCTCTTCGCATGGGTCATCAAAGAGTTCGTCTGTCATATTGCAAGCGCAAAACAAAAAAAATTCTTTTGAGAAAGGAAAAAAAAAAAACTCTGGACCTGATTTCAACGATATATACTTTATAAGAGAATTTGTATAAGAATTATTTGGTTTTTGAAAAAATGATGTGATAATGAAGCCGTCTATTCTTTGAAGGAGTTATGATCGAAAAGTTGAAAAGAAAAAGAAGAAAAAGAAAAAAGTAGACATCTCTACAATAGAGGATGAATTCTCTCTTCTACTATTGATTTTTTTGGAATAATTGTCAAATTAATTTAAATCAATCAGCTAGCAAGTCTATAAATTTCGTGTGTTGCGTTTTGTTTTGGAAACTGACTTGGATGAGTTGAAGTGTCGACGCTTGAAGAGCTTGTTGTGCTAATCATTAAAGCATTAATGAATAAAGAACTTCATGTTCTTTTCGTCTTACTTATAAAGGATCAATCTTTGGTGATGTGAAACATGAAACAGTAGCTAATTATGCCAATTTAGCAAACTTGCAAGTGGAACCAAACACCTACAGGTAGATTTACGTCTTTGCGTTCTTCTCTTGGCAATGTTAGAGGAACCTCTGTTTAGAATGTATTTGTAAATGACTCTGCTGGCTTTTATTTACATTTGCAAAAAAGGAAACCTGTCGCTTTAGCAAAGGAACAACGAAATCAAGAAGAGAGCAACGGTATACAAATTTAGAGAAATATATATTTCTCTTTTTTATTTACTTCTTTTATTTTATTTTTTTTTTTTTTTTTGCTTGAAGCTTCTTCCACTACAAAATTTGTCAAACGCAATGTACATCTACTGATCATATATGAAACCACACCATTTTTGAGCAAAAAGGTCAACGAGAATTTTCTACTTTTCTATCCGTATATATAGGATGAAACTTCCATTTTTCAAGAGTAAACAATTTTGGAGGCTTGGCATCTGTTACATACTATTATTACCAGAATCTTCCTGCCATAAACAAAACACTATATAAGAGATTCTCAGACAGAAATGAGATATTAATCCATAAGGGATTTCTAATTGATTTAAGAAATAAAAATAAAAGTCGTTCACAAAATGATTTGGTTCTGGTTAACATTGGCTGTCGTAATTGTGGGCATTGCTACTGTAGTAGATTTTTCTACTGAAAGTAAAAGCGAGCTGCTTAAAGATCGAGTTCTATTTATATTTGCACATCCAGACGATGAAAGCATGTTTTTCGGACCTACTTTGGAATATCTTAGCAAACATCGAAATGTGCAAGTGCATCTCTTATGCTTGTCCAACGGTAATTCGCCAAATTCTCCTTGAAAAAAACAAAAAATCTAACCATACATTCTAGGAAATGCTGATGGCCTTGGAAATCTTCGACAAACAGAACTTGTTAATGCAGCTTCCCAATTTCGAATTCCAAGAAGCAACATCAAGATTCTATCTGACAAGCGACTACGGGACGGCATGTACGAACGCTGGGATCCCATTGTGATTGGCAAACATGTTTACGACTACATGATAGATAAAAATATTAGGTTGGTATGTTCGTTGCTGATTTATTTCTTGGACAATTCCAATTCACTAACCTGTCCTACTAGGCAATTACGTTTGACAAAGATGGCATTTCAGGTCATCCAAATCACAAAGCCTGCTTTTACGGTGCTCTGTAAGTAAAGACAAAAAGAACACTTCATCATTTTCATCTAATCGCTAACCTAGCTTCAGAAATGCTTCCAAAATGATTGCCGACATGCAGCTCTTCACTTTGAAGTCGGTGGGATTCCTAAAAAAATATCTCTATTGGCTTGATTGTTGTCGAATGGTCATTGCTAAACTTCTCTTTAGCAAACAAAAGTACATCACGATTGAAGCTCAAAGGCAATCCATACAGACCATCCGCAATGCCATGATTGAAGGCCACCGTAGTCAAATGGTATGGTTTCGGTATGGATGGATATACCTATCCCGTTACATGTTTTTAAACACCCTTGAACAGGTTCTGTCATGAGCAACATATGAAGGAAAAGTGAACTTTTACATGACTCATCATAGGGTCATTGCAAAACTCGCGACCAAGAATACTTATAAATTAGTTTGTTAATAATTAGCTCCTAATACTAAGTAATCTATCTATTAATGAATGATACGGTTAATAACTTTTACAACCATTACAGCGAATATGTAGACTTCAATGAATTTATTCTATCTCGACTCTTTCTTCAGTGATCTCTTTCTCTACCTTTGTCCTATAATCTGTAGTATGACACTCGATGTCTATGCACACTAGCACAAAAAAAAGTTTATTCACTGTCTACTCAGATACCGTTGTAGTCTTTAAATTTGTGCCTTCATCGATAGATCTCCAGCAACGAAATCAATCATCAGCGTAGTCAATGAAAAAATATCCTTTTTGCACCATGTCTGCAATTTCAAGTTCCATCAGCTCATTTCTTCCTCAACAAGAAGCAACTCTCATCCTGGTAGAAAAGTGCTCAAGGAATCAAAAACCGACTTGTATATTCCAATCCACATACTTGGGAATGATAAGTTTTTTTCTACCATAGCCAAAGCTTTTATGAAACATTTTTGAATGGTCACACATATAGGGTAGGGTTCTTCTTTCACACGTACAGCGTAGTTAACGACGACCAAATCGACCAGAAAAGTGTAAACAAACCAGCAATTGCCATGTCAAAATCCAAAGTAGGAGAGGATGTTTACAAAAGGGTAGAAAAAGTGGTATGCGTCCAACGAACAATGACTGCTTCAATGAAAACTAATGAAGGTAGAATGCCGAACTATTCGTATTAACCTATGGTTCTATTGTCGCTCAAATGTGCCGAGACATGAGCTATGAACAGGTTAATGAGGAATTAGAAAAAATGTAAGAACTTCTTTTTGCTACGCGTGCCAAGACTAACATTGCTGACAAGGGGGTACAACATTGGAATTCGGCTCATTGAGGATTTCTTGGCTAGAACGGAATCGCAACGATGTGCTGACTTTCGGGAGACTGCCGAGACGATAGCTAAGGTGGGATTTAAGATGTTCTTGAACGTGACGCCCGTGATTAGCGACTGGTCGGAAGAGGATAAGACGTTCACGCTCACTCTAGATGACAATCCATTAGCAGAGTTTGTTGAGTTACCTGTTGAGGCTCGTTCCAGATTATGGTACTCTAACATCTTGTGTGGAGTTCTTCGTGGCACTCTAGAAATGGTAAGTCAATATAAGAAGGACTCTGTCGTTAAGAAGCAGCAGACATCTTGTATCGTTTATTCTGATGCTATCTTATAGACGTGTTTTAGAAAGCTAACGGAAAAAAGGTACAAATGGACGTTGACGCATATTTTGTTCATGACATTTTACGAGGAGACGAGCACACGAATCTAAAGGTTCACCTGAAACAGATTTTGAAGGAAGAAATTCCTGCTGGAGATGATTAATCTTTCATGGAATGTTTTATTTGTTGACGATTTATGAACAATTGCTTGTTGGGTGGTACATTCTTTCGGTTTCCAATATTCGAAGTTGTTCTTTCCCTATTTTTAATAATCACGACTCTCATCCTCCTTCCCCTTTATTGTGGTTCTATTAATGGTCGTGCATAGTGGTATACCCCAGCAGATAACCAAAGTGTGATCTTGAACACAACTATCGTATCCAAACCCAAATAAATCTTGCTTACGACATATTATTCTTGACAATGTTTGGTGCTGACATCCACTCTCGTAAAACCAATACATTTATTTGTTGATTTCTCTAATATCTCAACATACATATCCACAAAAAGAACCTCAAACATATGTCTAACGTTTTCTACGTAGCGCTTTCTACGATCAACCATCATCCGAACGAATATCGACTCCTTTTAGAGTTCCTTCGTCCTTGTATTTCTTCCATCATTTTTTGATGCATACTTCAGATAAAAAAGTCAAAGACCATCAACCTATTCATCCTCTTGTATTTCGTTTTTTACTTAATTTCTTTAATTTTAAGGGCTTAGTGAACTATCCTCCAAATACGGTAATTGAATTACTGCACTCCAGGAAACATTAGTGAAAGCACTCACATTCGAAGTAAAGCTGTAGAAACCACCCTTTCTTTCCAACACGGTTTCTTAGAGAAATCATGAATTTTGCATCCATTTTTCATCGACCAAGTTTATACTTTCGCCCAATACATTTGCGTGGATATGCACAAACTGCTAGTGCAGTCCCTAAACGAATTATACAAGATTCACCAGAAGCATCACATGCAAGACGCCATTTGCACCCAAGGACGGGTGTGATTCTACTTAAGAAGGGAATGACTAGTGCATGGGATAATGAAACAGGAAAGTGGATCCCTTTGACGATATTACAATTTGATCGAGTCCAAGCTATAGGGAACCGCACAAAGGAAAAAAATGGTTATTATGCTGTTCAAATGGGCGCTGGTATAAGAAAACCACACGCTCTTACAAAAGCTGACCAGGGACAATTCTTCGCTAATGGTGTTTTCCCCAAGATGCACATTAAAGAATTTCAAGTCCGTGATGAATCAGGACTCATTCCTTCTGGCACCGTAATCAACGCGGATTATTTTCAACCAAAACAACATGTTGACATTAAGGGAGTTACAAAAGGAAAAGGGTTTGCTGGTGTCATGAAACGATGGGGATTTGCAGGAGGAAACGCTTCTCATGGTGCTTCCTTGTCTCATCGTACTCCCGGTTCAACAGGTCAAAACACCACCCCCGGTCGTGTTCTCCCAGGCCGTAAAATGGCAGGCCATATGGGTCATAGAAGCTCAACACTTGAACATGCTTTGATCTGGGATGTAGATCTTGATCTCAATTGCATTCTAGTTAGAGGTGCTGTTCCTGGACCTAACAAGAGTCCTGTCTATGTTTACGATACGCGCAAAAGTTAAACTGTTGTTTCTCAAAAGTGATATTTATCTTCGTTTTTGTTAATATTTTTGCCCTTCAAAATCCATCGGAAACAACTTTAACCTTGAATGTCGGTCTAATTTTTCATTCTTTCTCTTTTCCCCTATCTCATTTTCCAGATACCGCCTTTCTAATTTCAATGATCTTTTCTTTTTGTTCCTGAGGTAATACGCTAATCTGCTCATCCGTTAAAGCCATTAGTTGTGCTATTAAAGCGGCTTTAGTAGCTTCTTCATCATGTGTAGCAGTAGCAGTACTCTGACTTGTAGTGTTTGATACCGGAATAGAAGGGCTTCGTGTAGTTACTGCAGGAGCTGAAGTAGACATGTGTCGTATACCATTGCCAACTACAGTAGGAGGATGTGCGCCCGCATTAGCAGGAAACGCATAGCCTCGCATCGGAGACAAGGGGACAGATGCTGGCGTAGAGCCTCTAGAGTTTACAGCTGGCACGAGTGGCATCCCAACGTATGGGCTAGGTTGTTTTACATATGGTCCCATATGTGAAGAATAAGGCCTTGCAAAAGGTTCTGACGAACGAGGAGGCATTGAACCATATGGAGAGCCAGATGCAGGAGCAATTAGAGGACTACCAAAATTGCGAGCAGCTATATCTGTAGGAGGCGGATTAGCGCTAGTAGGGGGTACTAGCAAATCGCCTATCGATGATTCAGGAATGTATTGTTTCATAACCATAGATTGAAACACTGCATAACTAAGCTGAGGATTAGCAGCCAGCAATTGTTCTGCTTGAGCAGGGGCTTCCAAACATAAAGCTTTGACAGCAGACAACATATAATCTAATTCATTAGGAGCTAATTGTGTTAAAGTGCGATAAATGTCTTCGTTACCAAACGCTCCGGTAGACTGAGATGGCGTTCCTCGATAGTAAATTGGAGCTGGTGGGTAAGCAGAATAACCATAGCTGGGATTAGCCGGTGGGTAAGAATTATAAGGGGGATTATAACCGTAGCTAGGCATAGAATAAGGTTGTGAATACTGTCCATACGAAGGAGGTCCGACCAATTTGTCTAATCGGCGAATTTGGTCTGCTGTGGGAAAGTCAACTCGTAATCGTCTCGTGCCTGCATCATAATTGTTTAAATTCCGCACTGCAGAAGCGGCCGTAGCTGTGTCATGATATTCGCAAAAACCATAGCCTTTAGGCTGTCCAGATTCTGGGTCAATGATGAGATGAAAAGACTTTACCGGGCCACTTTGTCTAAATATATCAGTGACCTGTTCTTCAGCCATCTCATAAGGAATATTACCCACTAAAGATACAAAAAAGATTAGTTAAATTAAAAGAAACTGATCAAACATACCGTAAACCACGCATGATGGATTCATGGTAATAAGTGGTAGAGCGTAAGGATTCTGTCAGTGTCCAAGAGGAAGCGTGAATGGATACGACCACCGTAACTGAGTATGAGCTTGTCTTTGAAAAGTAAATAAATTTCAATGTTGAAATTAATTAATTTATCAAGAAAAGTTTGAATAGGAAATGATCTCGCAATTAGCGAACATCAAAATCCTGCTTCTCCATTACTAGAGAAACACACAAGAAATGCTCCTTTTACCCATTACCTAGAAATACTTTTGTTTTGATGTATACGTGTTTTTTAATCCCTTTCATAATTGAATTTAACTAAAAGATGGCAGATGCTCTAGCATTAAAACTTGTGTTGTTTAACATATTCATTCAAATATAATCAAAATACATCGGAATGGCTTAATGGAACCATACGTCGTCTACTAAAATTCAGACTACCGTCTACAAGGATGACTGGAACTACTAAATCATATCCCTACGTATGTAGATGAAGGTAAAATCAAATTGATTTTTTTTAGAGAAAGAAGCTAGACTGGTATTGGGAAGCACAACGTTTAGTCGAACAAACCGAAACCCATGTCTTCGTCAGATTCTTCTTCGGCCTTAGCCTCTTCCTTCTTCTCCTCAGCAGGAGCTTCACCAGCAGCAGGGGCAGCGGCAGCAACGGGAGCAGCACCGGCACCGGAACCAATGTTCAAGAGAAGTTCCTTAAGGTCCTTGCCTTCAAGAGCCTTAGCAAAAATGGAAGCCCAGATGGGTTCAACTTCGACATTGGCAGCCTTGGTCAAAGACAAGAGCTTGTCAGACTAGAATTTACAGTTAGAATTTTCTTGAATAAGCTATAACGTGTATAGAAACATAAACAAAGCGCAGAAGCTACTTCGGTGGGAATCAAACTTTGATCTCCCACACCCACGTATGCTTGCTAAATACTATAAAAGAGAGACTTACAGTAATTTCAATACCCTCGTCAGCCAAAATGAGAGCTGAATAACTAGTAGCAAGTTCAGAGGCAGACATTTTGACCAGTGCTGTTCTCTTGTGTATGTGCAACGCGTGCGTTTTGTTCCGATCTAGTGTTTAGTTTCGACTCGTGTGACTATCTTATTCCATACCCTACCCTAACTTCCTAACAATTGAAATTAACGTATCTCCTTATAGTGTGTTAATGAAGAAACGCGTCGACGCGTATTATTATTATATCCACTGGATTTTTCTTGTCTTGAACCAATACCCTAAAGACGGGTTTCTCTGAAAGAATATCTGGCGCAAGTGCCTTATTCCAACATTCTTTTGCTTAATTTTTTTCTATAGTATTATTTGACCGAGTTGAAGTAACAAAATACTGATAGAATGGGTGATACAGAGGTAGAAGTACGTCTCAATGAGCCGAATGATGCGAATGCAGCCAATGCTGGTGCTCCTGCTAATGGGGGTGCTGACTATAACTACGATGTCAATGTTGAAGCAGAAGAAGAAGGAGTAGCAGGACCTATGCCTCTTCAAATGCTTGAAGGAAACGGTATCACATCTACTGATATAAAGAAAATCCATGAAGCAGGCTACTATACGGTGGAATCAATTGCTTATACTCCTAAGCGGCAATTGCTTTTGATTAAGGGTATTTCTGAAGCTAAGGCCGATAAACTCCTAGGTGAAGCTAGTAAGCTCGTCCCCATGGGCTTTACAACAGCGACAGAATACCATATTCGAAGAAGTGAGTTAATCACTATCACAACAGGATCTAAGCAGTTGGATACCCTGTTACAAGGAGGTGTCGAAACAGGTAGCATTACTGAATTATTTGGTGAATTTCGTACCGGTAAAAGTCAAATCTGTCATACGTTAGCCGTCACTTGTCAATTGCCAATTGATATGGGTGGTGGAGAAGGAAAATGTTTGTACATCGACACGGAAGGCACATTTCGTCCTGTTCGTCTGTTGGCCGTTGCTGATCGTTATGGATTGAATGGCGAAGAAGTTTTAGACAACGTTGCTTATGCTCGTGCGTACAACGCAGATCATCAGCTTGAGTTACTACAACAAGCAGCCAACATGATGTCTGAATCTCGATTTTCAATGCTCGTCGTGGATAGCTGTACTGCTTTATATCGTACGGATTTCTCTGGTCGGGGTGAATTATCTGCTCGTCAAATGCACCTTGCTCGTTTTATGCGTACGCTTCAACGTCTAGCAGATGAATTCGGAATCGCTGTTGTGATTACCAATCAAGTAGTTGCTCAAGTCGATGGTATCTCTTTCAACCCTGATCCCAAAAAGCCTATCGGTGGCAATATCCTTGCTCACTCGAGTACGACTCGGCTTTCCTTGCGGAAAGGACGGGGAGAGCAAAGAATTTGTAAGATTTATGACAGTCCATGTCTCCCTGAAAGTGAAGCCATCTTTGCCATCAATTCAGATGGTGTTGGTGATCCAAAAGAAATTCTTGCTCCCATTTAAACGATATACTCCCTATTAGATTACGCTATTTTCCAAAAACGTTACTCCCTCTATTGATTACTGACAGTACAAAGGGCCGGCTAGAGATTGCCATTTAGAACCTCTGTACGGGCTCAATTTATCTACTTCTATCTGGCATACGTTATGAACGTAACCAGCTTGCATGGTATTCCTTAATTGTTTGTACCTATATAAGATGAAAAAACCACGGTTAGGGTCTATGCTCGTTTCCTATTTATGTCATTATGCTAATCCCTATTTTTACCATGAATTTCCACTTATGGTTTTATTATTTAATTTATTTACAAAAAAAAATAATGGTTATGGAGGATATTTATGCAATTGGTCATTCTTTTCCGAGATGCACGTCTCATCAAAATTTGTTGAGCTACGGATCTTTTTCAGCATCATCCATCTATTCATTTAATGTTTGAGAACTTCTTGTTTATTCTGTGTTAGCAATTTGTACAGGTTGACTAGAATCTTTGAATAGTTAGAAGCATGATATTCATTGTCTCTCTTTTTTTCTAATCTGACGTTTTCAATGAAATGATAGTAAAGAAAGAAAATAATATAAAATAATTAGAACTAGCAATAGCAATTCAACAACGTTCAAAGAGATTTATTTTCATAGTAAGGATAAATGATGTATGATGGGTCAGTGTCTTAAAACCAATATCCCACTACAGTTCAAATCTTGTACCTGTAAAGAAAGCCTATTATAACTCAATTGAAGGATGACAGATTTGGATAGACCTAATGTAGAAATTGAACAAGATGAAGCGGAAAATTTGCTTCGTATGGATCCAGTTCAATCGAGTTTCGACGTTGAAACAAGACCAGTTGAGCCCGATACCTTTGCGGGTGAATCAGTCGTTGAAACTAGATTTACGGGTGGAGATACATTAGATGAACCCATTAGAGTTACTTTACTTAACGAATTTCGAGCAATTGGCGTAAAACTGGTTTACATACTGTATCCCAAAAATGCCGAAGTATTGAAAGATTGGGACTTATGGGGACCTTTAATATTCTCTCTGGTCATTTCTATATGTCTTGCTCTTCCAGCATCTAAATCAGATAGAGAATCTATTTTCACGGTGGTTTTTGCTCTTATTTGGTTTGGAGAGGCTATCTGTTCTTTGAACATCAAACTCTTGGGTGCTAACATTAGTATTTTCCAGTCTATCTGTATTCTTGGCTATTCTTCATTCCCGCTCGTAATCTCTTCGGTCGTTTGCTCTTTTCTTGATCAGCTTTATATTCGCATACCTGTTATCGTAGCCATGTATGCATGGGCTACCTTTGCATCTTTAGGAGTGTTACAAAACTCTAACCTCGTCAACAAGAAATTCTTAGCGGCGTATCCTCTCTTTTTATTTTACTTTTCCTTGTCGTGGATCATTTTCTTATAAGCTAGATATGTCTATTCTTCTCTCCTTTTATGGCTCCACTACTAATTAATGAGTTATATACGATGATATGCATTATAATAAAAATATATATATCATGCTATATAACGTGTGTGCATTATAGTCTTTGATTAATTTAATGATTCCGTACCCGCAATGCATACTCTTGCTGAGCATAGGCATTAATCTGTGAAATGAGACTAACTTCCCGTTTCAAAACTTCTAAACGATGAGGAGCATTTTCAGACTCCTGTTTCCAAAGCATTTCATAACAAGAAAGGTTTCGTTTTTCCGTCTCCAAAGCTTGGTGTGCGTGTGATATTTTAGATAGTAAAAAACTAGATCTCTCCAACAACTTTTGTAAACGTTCTCCTACCATGTTTTCTAATCTATTGCAAGAAATAGCATCTTGCGCAAGACTTTTATGGACTATCGATGTATAAATTTTTTCAGCGCTTTGGACATCTTCGTCATCTTCTTCATAAACTATTAATCCCGGCAATAAATTAGATGTGCTATGTATAGAGTCATGAGCTTCCAGAAATTCTTTATCAAACCGATTTTTATCTGATTTGTCTTGCGAGGATCCTAGTTCTTGCAATACCATCCCTTTGCACTTGTCCAACTCTGCATTAGAAAGCTCTGCAACCTTGCCAATTTTTTCTTTCATTTTCATGCTACTGGTAGGATGGCTAATACCATCAGATGCAACTAGTGCAAATAATTCTTGGAACACAAGGCCTTCTGCGGAAGAACCGCTCTTACATGCCCTTTTCCAGGAAGACGGTTGGATAATGTTGGGCCTAGGAAGGCCCTTTTGTATCACTTGCGATTGGCGCTCTTGCGCTAATCGTTCCATATGTGCTAAGTGTTCTTGAATACGGCGTTCACGATCAGCAGCATCTTCTTCCATTATTTCTCCTGATAACTCTTCTGTTTCATTAGCAAATCGAGGTTCCATTAGTTCATAATCATCTTTAGGCTTTGGTAGCTTGGCAAAAAGACTCATTAATTCCTTAGCCTTAAATTTTTTAGCTTTCGAGTCAGCAATAGCTTGAGCATTTTGATTAGCTCTATTAATGGCAAATGTATCACGTGGTGTACGATAAGGAGTGGCCTGGCTGCTAGGTAATCCGTCAACACTTGTACTAGCAGCAGATTGCAACGGTTTAGCACCAGAAAATCCAGTACCTCCCGAATCTAATGGAGTGTTTTCTTCTCCCAAAAGTGATGACTGCTCTCGATTTCTTAACAGTTGGTTCCTCGCTTCAATCAGAAGTGCGTCTTCTTTTCCTTCTAAAGCACCGCTACGAGGAGTTCGTAGTTGTGTGGATCGCTCGAGTTGAGAGTAATTACCTACCAATCCAGTACTGTGGCCTGCAGCTGGTGTTGTATCGGTCATGGAACGAGCACGGTCACCAGCAAAACCCAGTTTGACGACCTTATCCAGCTCATCCTCATTAACCTGTGGTGCTGGTAAATTTAATTTCCGTCTTTTACTCATCTGTTCGGCTTCAGCTAAACGTCTCATTTTTTCATCATGAGCATCATTATTGGGTCGTTTTACCTTTTCGACGGGCTTTGGTCGCTCAAAATGTCCGTGATCATTTAACGTTTCTTTACTCTTCAAACCACGTTCCACAAGTTTATGGTTTTCATTTTGCTTATCTCGTAAGTTCTTACGGTCTTCTTCGGAGGTATCGTAGAACCCAATGGCAGGCTTTTTCTCAAACGGAATTGAAGCATTGTAATCCATTTCATTCTTCCTCCTTCGGTTAAGCTTTATGCTAAAAGAAAGTTAGTTTGATTATTCGCAACATTAATTAATAATATCTTACTTTACACCAGCAGCCTTCAACTCACGGCGCTTTTGCAATTGGGAAAGTCGTTTCGTAAGTTCCAATTGTTTTTCACGGTCCTTACGCTTAGCCTTTTTTCCTTGTGTATTTGCAAGACGAGCTCGAGCTTCACTCAGCATTTCTTTTTCATCCTCATCCATATCAATCGCATCCGGCAGGGCTGGAAGGGTTTCTAAGTTGGGCTCCGCGTCTCCAAAGCGAAGCCTGGAATTTGGATCATTGACGGGAGGAGCGGCTTCCGCACCCTCTCCAGTGGTAAGACCAAGTTCTTCATTTTCCCGAGCTTCCAAATCGTCTAAAAGTTTCTGATACCTTTCTAGGCACTGAGTAGCAGTACGGCCTACAATGGGAGCGATCGTCCGCCATTGCGTTGGCAAAAGCTTAGCCAAATGCAATAGTTTTTCATCTTCTTCGCGGCTCCATTCTGTCTAAACCATTCAAATGTCAACGACTTTCCGTTAAAACGTTCAATCCCTGTCACCTTTGATTTCTTTTACAGATCTAAAGGAAGAGACAGAGATAGAGAGGGAGAATCCTTTAGTACAAAAATATCTTACCTTTTTAATGCTAGGATCAATCCACTCGTACCAGCGAGCCTTACATTGTTTGGGAGTCTTGCGAACCAGTAAAGAACTAATTCGAGCCCACTGGTTTTTTCCGTATTTACTGACGGCAGCCTAGAGTTGTTAACATAACTATAGAAAACAAGAGGAAAGAAGAAACTTCATACCTTTAAAATCTCATCCTGTTCACCAATTCGTTAGTATAACCTTCGGTAAATAAAAGCACTATTTCTATATACCTCTGTATTTTTCCAGGCACCTGACGCGTTAGCAAAAAAGAAAATAAAACAAAACAGAATTCATCAACGAATTTGCCTACCTCCTTTGAACATTCTGAATGTTTATGCAAATGAGCAAAATGCAAATTTGAAAACGAGGTGTCGTAGTTAAATCAAACAATCCAAGATTGTCCAGTATAAATACAACACAGTATATCTTTAAAAAAAGAAAAGAAATTAATGTTCGTTACAACAAGCTAAAAGGGTCTACTCTTATTGCAACTGTTAAATTTGTGTCGTCCAACTTCTCTTGACCTCTCTTCCCAAGTTTACAGAGATGTATTCAATTGTGTTATATTACATTGGGTTATACTATACGTTTTGTTATTACAGTTACTGCATAGCATTCGTTAACGTTTTGTTTAAATTGTTGATATCATATCTCGGTTCTTATTTTTTGAAAGTAGAGGTTTGCTACGAAAGCATAAAAGGAGTAATCTGGTTATATTGAGCTAGTAGAAAGGTTTAAGATTTTATTTCTTGTATGAATTCTCTTGCTTTAAGTAATTTGTATAAAGTCATCATTCAGAGTGAGTGGGAATCTCGAGGAAAGGCCTTTCATAGACGCTGTTTTTTCTTGCTTCTTGATGGGTCCCTTTTGATACTATATAATTTATGAATTCTAAGAATTAAATCTCTTATTAACTAGCAGAGAGATACGCTTGTTTTTTATTTGATCGAACTGCATGATTCTCAAAAATACTTTATAGTCATATTTTATAACAAGTAAAGGAAGCAAAAACTAAATATTACAGTTGATTAATTCTTTTTGCTTCTAATTAAAATTGTTGATAGACCTGTTTGTGTACTTACTTCATTAATGATTTATGAACTTGCCATCTACCACCATTTTATTTCATACAACCCATTGAGGAATTCCTAAAGGGTATTTTTTCAAGAGATCTATTTGAATATAAACAGAATCTCAATAGAAAACTTGATCAGTAGATAACTATTGTCTTCCGGCTTAGAATTAACGTTCCACACTCACATATAATACCGTGTTTCGTCTACATAGACGACAGATTTTCTTGCTTTGAGATTTCCTTTTCGTTTCCTGCCAAAATGAAGTTCTTTGGTGCTATTTTTCTACTTAGCTGTTTCCCTTATTTCATTGCAGCCAGTTCTTGGTTTTCCTCGTCGAAGTTTAATCCAGTCGATGAAGATTTGACCGTTAAAGGAAACAAAATCCCTGGAGCTAATCCCGCGAGTTATTGCTCGGATTGGGACCGTGGAAACGACCATGTTACAATCGACTACATCAATCTTCTTCCAAATCCTCCTAAGGCGGGTAAAAACCTTACAATCCAGGGTCAAGTGGACGTTGGCACGACTGTCCTCAATGGAAGCTATGTTGAAATTGTCGTCAAATATGGCTTTGTCCCTATTGTGAGAGAGCGCCTGGATATCTGCGAACAAGCGTATGAATTGGCGGGTGTTGAATGTCCAGTAGAAGCTGGTGTCATTAAGAAAGAAGCCACTATTCCGTTACCTTGGGCCATCCCTCCAGGACGCTATTATGTTGTTGCCAAGGCTTACAATGCCAATGATGAACAACTTACTTGTGTTTCAGCTACAGTTTCCTTCAGTCATTTCGGCTTCCAACTAATTGATCAGGACTAGGAATGGAACACCAAACATTTCAAAGGGTTTCCGATTTTTATGACTTTAAACCTTTCAAAACTTATAATGCTTGATGCTTTGATGTGTCCGTTCCGTTCTTCTTTACGTTTGCTTATTTTAATGGTTATATATATATTCTATTTGCGCACAACTTACTTTACTACTTTCAGTATTTAATGAATTCTCTTTCTTCTTGATATGATTGTGATGTCTTGTAATTCATGCCAGAGTCCTAGAAAGTTGGCGAACGATGACAGTCGTCTATACATTTTCGATTATAACAGTAAAAAACACGACGTTGATAAATGAACATTGCTTTGATATTTAAATTTACGTTATAATAAAAGAATCTTTTTTTTAATTCTTTCTTGGCTTTTTCAAAAGCATATAAATAAGTGGTAACTCAAGGTTGTTTATATAAATGTTTTAGAAAACCCAAAAAAATAGAGAGTAAGTGAGCATAGTAATCACAAAAAACAAAACCGGATCAGGACTAGTAAAAAAGATAGAAATCTGTCAGTTTAGATAAACTTTTTTTTGTACGAATATATGGGAAGGAGTGAATTATTGCCGAGCATTAGCAACAGTAGGACCCTCCTTGTTTCTCTCATTTTCTGTAGTATGTCGATTTGCTGATGCAAGGTTAAGACCCTCTTCAGGAAGATTTTTGGGAATGCCAAACCTCTCAGGTTCTACAGCGATTGCCCTGGTCTCAGAAGGTTTCTTTGCGTCCTCGTCCTTCCCTGGATACATAAGGTCATTAACAAGGAAAGCACGAATCATCATGTACATTAGGATGAGCCATACGATACACAGGGCAACGGAAATAATGTGACCAAACAAGGTAAATGCCTTAGAATCAATTTCCTCACCGATTCTAAATGTCAAGATAACAAAACCGACGTTTGAGAAAATAAGAGCAAACCAAGTATTACTGAATTTCATGGGAGCATGACTAAAGATACCAGCGACCAAAGTAACCAAGCAAAGACACCAGACCCAAGCGCCCAGGCCCCAGACAAAAATAGCTAAAAAGGTACTAATGAACACCAAATCATCCGATGAATTGGCACCTATGAAAATATTTGGACGAGTAGCAATGGCACCACGAGCCATGTTGATTAAGGCTAAGCCTGTGAAACCAGGAGGACCTGTAAGAATAAACATGGCCGGTCTTTCGGTAGCGGCTGGAAAGCCAATTGTGAAAAACCGTAGCAGCATGACAGAGAAAATCATGAGGTATACCCAGAAACCGAGACCTTGAAACATGATACCAAAAATGACCATGTTTTTCAGTTGAGGAGACGGCTGGGTAGCAAGAACAGCACCAGCAACAACACCGCCAATCATGCATGGGAAAATAGGCAAAACCCATGCAGGAGCAGCAGTTTCCAAGGTGTATACATGATCCCGAAACACGGTATAATAAGCAAATAAACCGTATAAAAAGGTGACGGCAACATAAATATAATACAAAATACGAATCACCCATACCATCCATTCTCCAGTGGATGGTTTAGCATAGACAGCAAGCATGTCGATACAATTTGAAAACGATAGCAGACAAGTAGCTATAAATAATTTTTCCTGGAAATGTCTCCAGGAAGCCATAAAAGTATCACGGTATACGAGGAAGCGAGTAATCATGAGGCAACAAAACAGAGTCAAGAGAGCGAGATCTAAGATATAAACGATCTTACCAATAGTGTTTAGACCATGGAATCGGAAAGGGAGCGTACCAATAATCAAACCAATACCACCAGTACCCATTGTTATAGCAAACCAACTCCAGGTGAAATGGCGTACACGTTGAATAAAAGGGATATGAGGACTTTTCACTCGCCAGTCCAAAAGCTCATGGTAACGATTTGTAAGGATTTCGGCGACCTTACCCATATTGAAACAAGATCTGATCTACAAAGAGTTAGTCGATACAAGAGTCTTCTTTGCAAACATCCCTCTCAGGGCTTTGATTCCAACGAATCCAAATGACCGTTCTGAAGAAGACGCAAGATACAAGAAAGATGAAAGAAGAAAAACACAAAAAAACAACTTTTGAGTGATCAGAGTTACAAGAAATTCATCATATTCATTCGATATAATGAACCAACTCCTTCCAACAATTTATTATACCCAAGTATTTCCCTAAAGAGTTTCTCTTCTTTTCACACACACGTCTTGTAACATCATTCTGACTTCAGTCATATGCTTATTCTTACGCATTCGCTCTACTTACCGAAATTCACCGATGGACGAAAAATTGGATATAACGGAAACCACTGAAGTTGACCACTTTTCGCTAGAGTTCGCTAAAAAGAGCTTAAATAGTTCAATTCGCAATTATTTTTTCATAAAAGATCCAAAAGCCCAAAGGCCTTTTCAATCCAAAAGATTCGGTTTGTATTGAATGATTAGAATTGATTTCCAAAAAAAATCGATCTTTTTATGGGTAATTACCCAATTTGCCTTTTTGCGTCGTCGGAGTAAGACAACTTTGTTCTATTTGAGATTGTGCAAAAGTTATATGAGTGGGTTTATTTGCATCGTTCGCGCTCGTTGCAGTGTGTTGAGTTACATAAGGCATTACGTAAAAAAGTGATCATTAGAAAAATAAGTAAATAAATAAACAAAGAAAAATAAATATAAAAATAAAAATAAACAAAGAAAAAATAAAAAGAATAAAGGGATGGCTTTTTATGTGCAAAAGAATAGTTATTGAATTTTTTTTCTCAACAGAATCAAAATATAAAAAAGGATCGTTTTATGTTTGACGGTGACATGACTGCAGAATGCTCTGTGAATATGGCACTTTTATTGTTCGACTACAAACATACCAGTACTGTACTGTTTATAAATAAGAGTCAAAATGTAATAAAAAAATTAAATTAAATTAAAAAGAAAAATCCTCCAGTCTACATAAACAAGCAACTATGAAAAGGTCTTTCTTGGAGAAGAAAAAAAGAAAGAACTCCCAAGGCGAGACTCGAACTCGCAACCTTCTGATAACCATCATAAGAGTCAGACGCTCTAAACCGATTGAGCTACCCGGGACTTTTACAATGCTACAGTTGGTAAAAAGGATTTTGTAATCTATGGTTATATTCATATTAAAATCCGTATTTTTTTGTTTTTTATGAAATAACAGAGTAAAGAATACTGATTTATAAAAAACAAACATGTGAAATGGATCAAAACGCCTACATGCTGTTTGCTGTTTGTTAACAGTTTCCTGCAGGAAAAGGGCAAAAGTTCGAGCACTTGGGGGTACGAGAGAGCTTGTTCATCGCTTCTTTCATTTCTTTCGTTTAATTTGTCGTTTTTAAATTACTCAATTTTTCTTTTAAATCTATTTTCTCTTGTCTAACTGAAAGAAAAAAGAGAGAACGTCTTTGCGAAATTGTCCTTCTCTCCTACAGGCTTTCTTTCCTTGCCTTTCCTTTTTTCATTTCAGGTACTTGTTTTACGTTTCGACCTTTTTTTTTTTTTTTTTGGTATTTTCGAATTGAAAAGCAGTTTCTTTCTTTTCTTCATAACATTTTTGACGGAAATTCAATTACTTCCACCCGTAAAAACAAAAGTATGAACCAGCTGGCATCTTCTGCCACCAATAACCCGGATACGGCTAATGGTCTCCAAAGTATCTTATCCGGGAATTCTTTCTTTAGTGCAGGAATAGGTTTAATGGGTTTTGGAGCCGGTTTGGCCATCTTACGGCGTGGTGTCGTGTCTGGTGCAGGTCTCATTAAACGTCGAATGCTGGTTTCTGTGGAAATCCCAAGCAAAGAAAAAAGTTATAACGCATTTCTTCATTGGATGGGGACGGTCCCAAAACGATACTCAAACCAGCTAGCCGTTGAAGCAAGAGGAAGTGCCAAAAGTATTTTTCACCCTCCCACTCGTTCGTCCAACCAACCCAGCCCCAGCAGCCTTTTCCAACTCGTACCCGGACCGGGGAAGCACTTTATAAAATACAAGAAATGCTGGATTCAAGTCGAGCGTCAACGAAGCAGCCGCCTACAAGACTTGACAACCGGCACTCCATGGGAAACCATCACACTTACCACATTGTCCAGAGATCGTGGAATTTTCTCTGATATGCTTCTTGAAGCTCAGAAGTTCATGCATACCGCTCAGAAAAATAAGACCACGATATACACAGCATGGGCTACTGATTGGAAGCCGTTTGGTTCACCAAGATCTAAGCGACTTTTATCTAGTGTTGTTTTGGAAAAAGATGTAAAAAATCTAATTACTGAAGATGTCCGAGACTTTTTGGGTAATTATCAATGGTATGCTGACCGAGGAATCCCTTACCGCCGTGGATACCTCTTATATGGCCCGCCAGGAAGTGGAAAAACTTCTTTTCTCTACGCTTTGGCTGGTGAATTGGATTATGATATCTGTGTCTTAAACCTTGCTGAACGTGGCTTGAGTGATGACAGACTCAATCATTTACTCTCTAATGTTCCTCCAAAGTCAATTGTCCTCCTAGAGGATGTCGATTCTGCTTTCCAAGGAAGAGACCGTTCTGGCGAAATTGGATTCCGTGCCAACGTCACATTTAGTGGTCTTTTGAATGCAGTTGATGGTGTAACTTCTGCAGACGAACGTATTATATTTATGACAACTAATCATCCAGAAATACTCGATCCTGCTTTGATTCGTCCTGGCCGTGTCGATATCAAGGCATATTTGGGCAATGCCACCCCTCAGCAGGTGCACGATATGTTCCGTAGATTCTATGGAAAAGATGATCCTGTATTGTCTTCTGAATTAAGTAAGATTGTGTGTGAAAAGAATACGAGTATGGCTTCTCTGCAAGGTCTATTTGTTATGAACAAAACATCGCCAGAAGCCGCATTGGAACTTGCAAAAGAGCTTCCTCAGCTTCCAAAAAGTACTCCTTTTGCATTTAATTCTCAGAAAAAACCTCTTTCCGTCTAATTTTTAAAAAACATGGTCGTTTATAATGCCGTTTGCAATCATTCTCTTAATCAGATGCTCTCAACCCAGTCAACTGTTTATTAAGAAATGCCATTGTCTACAGAGCTAACATCTTATGTAAATCTATTTTATATGTTGTATGGATAATGAGTTATTACAAGGCTATACTCTCCTTCTCCATTCTTGAACTAAACTTTAGATACCTGAACAAATGAAGTTATATTTAAAATTCATAGTTACTCTTTGATACATTTTATTTAATTTCTATGCATTTCCAACTTGTCTATGAACTGAAGTGGATTTAAGACCAGAAGAGATTTTTTGTGTCATAGTTCAAGTAACTCCGTTTTACCCATATTGAACAATCTCTTCAAATGGTGAAAAACTTATTGCTAGATATTGAAGGAACAGTCGGAAGTATCTCTTTTGTTAAGAATGACTTGGTAATTGATGGTTAAAGTGCATGAAAAGCAAAGTTGACTAACTGAATGGTTGATGTAGTTTAGCTATGCAGAAAAGCATTACAAGGAATATGTAGGACAGCACTACGAAACCGATCAAAACTTGAAAGCTTTAGGTGATACGCCAGAGTCTGCGTTGAGCACGATCCAGAAGCTGCATGCAGAAGGAAGCAAAGACCGCCATTTCAAGCACGTTCAAGGCAATATCTGGAAAGATGGTTATAAAAGGAATGAGCTTGTTTCTCATCTATTTTCAGATGTCATTCCTTTTATTGAGCGTGCCTTGCAATTCGGAAGCAAGGTTTACATCTATTCCAGTGGAAGTGTTCCTGCACAAAAATTATACTTCAGTCATACGGAATCTGGAGATGTATTGCCTTTACTTTCCGGTTTCTATGATACAACTACCGGAATAAAGACTGAGAGTGCTAGCTATAAGAAGATCATTGGAGACTCGGATGCTCGCGAATGGTTATTCTTGAGTGACAATATAAATGGTACTATAATCATTCCTTAATGACTTTTTACGAAAAGAAGCTAATTTTTATAGAGTTACAGGCTGCCCAACGAATTGGGCTTCATGTCGGCTTGGTTGTTCGACCAGGAAATGATACTGTTTCAGAAACTGGCGGGATCCCTGTTTATCATTCTTTTGACTGTCTATTCACAGAATAATCTTTTGAAATATTCTCGTCAGGAGATTTTCTCGCCTGGTAACGAACCAAGCAGAATCTGAAATGTCTTATAACGAATGTCTTAAACATAGCAGCTACTCGGAGTGTAGATAGTAAAGATGAAAGAATGGTTTTAAAGGTTTTGACTACAAGCGAACAATGACCACTTTTGAATCAAAACATTTTTGCCTTTTTGAAAGCTTGTCATGCATATAACTACATATATGGTTCCTAATGAAATGAAATACTCCCAGAAAAAAAAAAGAGTAAGCGAATCATAAACTACTAACTGCTATGGATGCGTTTCCTAAAGCCTTTCCTTGTAGCATATCGATTCCAAGAAACCTTTCTCAAAGAGAAATCGAATGAAATCACCATCAAACCGTGCTGATTCATTGCAATATTTCAGATATACAGATATCACAAACTGAAATACTCATATAATCGTCTCATTCCAATTATTGTTTTCAAGGTAAGAAACAATTGTAGTACATATTTACTATGATATACTCACATCCAGCTCTCGAGCTGCTTCGTTTCTCCCAGAAAAGTTCTCGTTGCAATTCTGTTGTTTATCATTTAAAGTTTTATTAAATAGAATTTACTAGACTGTTTATTATTCTCACAACTCAAAAATGTCTGTTATCCGTTCTTGTTTGGAGTCAGTCCGTTCGCAAGTTCAACAATGTGCAAACGGAAGAAATGTAAGTGTATACTTAAGCAGTTCGCACTAAATGCTGTTCCTAAATATCATAATCCAAGAAGAATTGCCATGGCGGATGTTTGAAGCGGGAATGTATTGTGTCTTTCGGATACATGAAAACGAGTGTGGAAGGTCGCTATTCTAAGTCTTTGTACAAGTTAAAACATCAGAGAACATAGCATATGGATGTTGGAAGGATCCGGGATGAAAGGTCCTTTATATGTTTACGTACCTATTAGTTTCTGTATATGCTTTTTATGAACGACATACTGTTTTCCGGTAACAAAAATGTACCTCTATGGGACTCTAATGATTATACATGATTGCAAGTTCTTTTATGCGACCTTCTTTATTTCCTTTTGCTTCTCTTGCTACAGCGGTCAGAGACCATTCAATGCTTGGATTGATTAAGAAAACTCAATTCAGAGATTTCACTGTTCATAATTTCGATTATTCTTATTAGGAAACTAACTAAGTGATAGATCAATCTTGTAGCTGTTAGCAAGTTCCATCCTGTAGAACAATTGATGGAAGCTTATGAAGCAGGACAGCGACACTTTGGCGAAAACTATATGCAAGAATTCTTAGCTAAGGCAGAAATGGTAAGAAAAGATAGAATTTAATTAATTTAAAGCTTTACTTGATGAGTCCATGACTAACGTTCTTTGACAGATGCCAAAAGATATACAATGGCATTTTATCGGCAATATGCAAAGTCAAAAATGCAAGAAGATTGCTTCTGTGAAAAATCTTTATGCGATTGAAACGATTGATAATGAGAAGAAGGCTCGTTTAGTTAACCAAGCCCGTGAAGCTATTCAAACACCCTTACGGGTCTACGTTCAAATAAATACTAGTGGCGAACCAAACAAAGCTGGAATAATGCCATCTGAAGCTTTGGATTTATGTAAAGTTGTTCAAAGTTTGGAATATCTTCGACTTCAGGGTTTAATGACAATTGGTTCCATTTCCCATTCACAGTTACAGGATCAAAATCCAGATTTTCAGTTGTTGTCGGAACTTCGTCTCAAGCTTCAAGAAGAGCTTAACTCTCCTCTTGAATTGTCAATGGGCATGAGTTCGGACTTCCCGTTGGCCATTAAATATGGTAGCGACTCTGTGCGTGTAGGAAGCTCAATCTTTGGCAGCAGACCAGAAGAAAAGCCTACATCTGTTGTATCTTCAAATTAGTATTTGATCTTTCTATAAAAGAATAAGCTATTGATTTTTTTGGGAAATGTATTCTCACTTTTGTAAGCTACAAATTTGTGTAACTTGCACAATGGAATCCTTGCTCATCCTTAATAAATGAAGCAGACATACCATTTTCAATCTGGCTTACTTATTCAGGCCTTTTCATGTCATTCAAGCATTTTCTACAAGCAATTACGGATTGCTTCTCCATTTGTAATTTCATTACCTCTTTAAACAAGATATCCATTCCTCTGTTTTGATCTACACAAATTTATACTTCTATTCATTGAATTTGTGCAGCTGTATTTTATTTTCTTATTATCTTTTCTTTCTTTAATTCTAGGGGATTCACCGTTGGAACCTTTGGAAACCTCCCAATAACACAAAAACATTCACAATGTCAAGTATGGAGGAAGATCAATTTAGCGAAGATTCTTCAATAGATGAAAGCCAGAAAATTGAACAAATATTGGAAATTGAGTCGAAAATTCCAGATATCCTTTCCTACGCTAGCAATTGCATCGATTCGATTGAAACAAAAGAATCCATAGAAGAATTTAACAATAACGCAAGGTCTTTCTTTCAAACATTGGAATATGTGTCTACGGGTCTTAGAAAACAAGTGCTGGATCTAGAAAAAGCAGAGGTTCCATTGGTATCTCTTCAGCCAAGAAAGCATTATGTTACAGAACCTCTTACTGGTATTGTTTTTAATGAAGCAAATCGATTGTTATGAGCAAACATTGATGAAAAACAAATTTATTAAATGGTACAAGCAACCGTTGATCAAATTTTGGATTCATGGCAGGAAAATACTTGTTTCCTAATAATTTAAATATAACATTAGGCATTTTTTATATTCTTAGGTTGGATAAAATAACGAAATTATTTATGCTCGAACGAAGAAACCAAAAAATGCAAAAATAGTCATGGGAACTTATGGGTCGTTTCATGGAGAAAATTAAAAAGAATGATTGCAAAGAAAGTCGTTAACAATGAAGCCCTACTACTGTAATGGCTCTGCGCTTTCACATAGTCGATTTAGCTGAATGTAAGCGTCCGTGCCATATCCTTCCATAGACACAAGCTTCAAGTCGCCTCCAAAGTAACGAGTATATAGACGAGCGAGAGGTAGGCCAAACCCAAATCCCTATAAAAGCATAGTTAGTAAAGTTGTTTGTAAATAGATAACATCAGTGAACATACAGCCATAGGCGGAAGGGAAGAGGCAGCTGTCATCGTATCGTTGTAGTCATCACTTAGCGTTTCATGAGCTGTTGTATACATGTACGACCACACCACTGAAGACTCCTTTCTAGAAAAACCACCTCCCCGATCGGAAATGCGAATAGTAATGTCTTCTTCGCCTTTCACAACCAACACTTTGACTGGGGGATACGAATCTGCATCGACACCATAATATTCAACAGTAGCTCGCAGACTATTTTTTAGAATCTCAAAAATGGCATGGTTTAAATGAGATTCTGCATACATCATGTGCAAAGAAGGATCGCAGATGATTTCCACGGGTGGTGCTTCAAACAAACAATAGGAGAGGCGACAAATGAACTTTGCACTTTCTGTTGCATCTTCAATAATCCGAAGAATATTAGCCTGAGTACTGATGATACCCACACGGTTTTCTCTTGGAGGTTCAGTTACCAGCGCGATGTATTGACCTATGAGCATTCGAATGCCAATTCGAGACATATAAAATCGATCTAAAAAAACCTGAATGCTATGATCAATCTGCTTAGTTTTACGCCGGTACTCCTGAATATCAAGGGCAAGCTCGGAGGCAACATTGTCATGGCGGGTTCGAATGGTATCTAGCAAACGACTAAAAGAAATGTTGAATTTGTGCAATGACTCAGGCCATTCAAATTCCTCACCAGTACAAGGTTTGGAAAAATCAATATTAAAATATCTTCCTCTCGACGAATCCAGATGAGTGTCCAGAAGAGAAGGATTATGCTGCACGAAATTGTGAAAAAAACTGGCCCTCCATTTGGGAGCTTTTGGATACCGTTTGTGTTTGGGAAGACACTTTGGTAATTCAATTCCCTTTAAATCAATGATTTCCTGCGAAAGTTAGCAAAAATAGAAATGATTCTTGATGTCGTACCTCCATAGATCTTGCATAAGCAGCTCTCACTGCTGAAATTCTTTTCATCCCACCGAGCAACGGCGGCAGGTTTTGTAAATCTTGTATGCGATGGGCAAGTCGAATTGGGAGTTCATCACGCAAAAACAAACCAGAGCGAAAAAGTCTACCAGGATTTCGATCCTGACCTATACGGAGGAACATAGCCCCCGTTCATGTTAGTAACAAACGTAACAATTCTTCCCACAGCAAGTACATTGTAAGCGCAAGCTGCATCAATTCTACATGAAGTTGAATCGATGTTGGCTTGTGCTCAATGCGATTAGAACATACCAAAGTAAACAAGCTGCTTTAGAGAAAGACCGGTTTGGGGATATTGGGCCAACAAGTTCACCTTTTCTTGTAATGATTTTCCCACAACAGACATAATTGTTTAATTTTTCACAAATGTTCACAGTTCAAATTCCGGTTGGGTTCGTTTCAACTGCAATTTCTTTTTTAACGAATGTAAACAATGGGTCCTCATTGGGACATAGAAAACCAAAATCCGCAAATTTCAGCAAATTAGTTTGCGTTCTGAAAAGATCCTTAGAACTTACAGAATAATGTCTTTTCCTCTTTTAAAAAGTATTATGCTTGGCAAATGTCAGAATTCAAAGGTTCATCCAAAAAGTCCCCGATTACGGACTTGTCTAGTTCGCTCGCTATCGTTAGTAAATAAATAATAGAATAACAAAACAAGAGATTCGATAGTGGAATGCAAAAAAGTTCTCAAAGTAACGATTAATATGCTCTATTCTATGAAGCAAAGTTCGATCTTGTTTCGTGGCTTTGGTTCATCGAATTTGCGATTCTTGATGATTCAAGCACCAGGTAATTGAAACGAGTTGCCTACAGTTATCGTGGACTCCCATCTTTTCAATTCGACAACCATTTAGAGAGCTATTCAAATAGTAAAACTAGTCCTAAGTATCTGTTCCAGTTCCTATAACCTGTTAAACCCGATCCTCCTCACCAGCGTAAAAACCCGCCTAGAATCTTCATGACCTAAAAAAGCATTCTCATTTAGTGCTAATTCTTTTCTTTTCAAAAAAATTTCTATTGTATTTCAAAAGCTCTTTAATTCCTATCTGCTGTAATCGGTGGCTGGCCAACTTCTCGTATTTTCAATTGTTTAGGACAATGGGATCCTTTTCTCAAGAAGAATGGAAAGAAGATGGATAAAGTCGGGGCTCGGATAGATCGGCATTCTAAGTAAAAAGGTATAAATAAAGGTCCTTGGAAGCATTCTACTCCATACTAAATTGAATTTGGCAATCATTACTCCATTACTTCCTTCAGTATTCCTTCCCAATTCTTCAACATGGACGCTATGAACAACACATCTTCCTCTTCTACTTCTTCTTCTCTCATAAACAATGCTCCTTCCAAGCCTACTGTTACTAGCAGCAATGCTTCTTGGTACCAACCCAAACCTCCTGCAATGTGGTATGTAAATCCCTCCATTGGATAAACCATATACTAACATGTTTTTGTTTTTAGTGTCATTGCCTAACTTCCCATTGAATTTTTCTTTTTGATCAGAGCAGCTATATCTTACTGAAACGCCGTTTTAGTTTTTTTGATACCATCCCAATTTTTGAACTGCCTTTAATGAACACTTAATTCAAGGTTGAGCATTTTAATATCTATTAATAAGAATTTTTGAGCTGCCTATATAATTACAATAGTAGCGAGAAAGTGGTAATCATGTTTGTGTTCATTCATTTTACAAAATCTTGAAAAGGCCAAGCCGTCTGTACATTCCAGTCTTGAAGAAAATTACACGTACCTCCAACTTTAAGAATCCAGAAAACATAAGCTTAGGCTGGGCCGTATATTAATAAACTAAGAAAAATACAACCTTGACAAAATCCCACTATACATAGACTACTACTCATTAAAACTTTACGACTCTGAAAAAATGTTCATACACAAACACCAAATATTAATTGATTGACAAACTATTTTAAGCGATATCCTTCTTGAGGGTACCCATGAATTGTCTGGCTTCAGCAGGGGTTTGGAAACGTCCGTGACCAAACTTAGAAGCAGTGTCGATCCATTTGAGGTTGACAGCCTCCAAAGCCTTACGAGAAGTGTGGGTGATGAGAGACTTACGGATGGTCATGATACGCTTAACGGGACCGGGGGTAGCACCGTTCAACATGATGTAGTCGTTGTCGACGGCACCATAGCGAACGAATCCACCCATGGGAGTGATACGCTTCTCAGTAGCATCAAAGTCAGTAGAAGCGTTCTTGTTGTCTTCACCAGAACCAACACGGTAGATCTTGGAGTTCAATTGGGTACGGTGCATGTAACCGGCGTTACCAGCACGGGGAACAGTCCATTGGACGTTGGCAGGATGCCAAGCACCGATACAAGCAACCTTACGAAGACCACGGTGAGTCTTACGAGGAAGGTGCTTAGTACCCCAACGGCCAGTGGTACCTTCAGCACCCTTACCGCGAGTGACGGCAATGACATCAACCATTTCGTTTTGTTCGAAAGTGGACTTAACGTCAACGGTCTTTTCAAAGTGTTCACGGGCCCATTCAACCTTGTCGGCAACGGAACCACCGTTGATTTGAACTTCCATAAGGTGGGCCTTCTTTTGAGCAAGAGGGGTCTTACGGATTTGAGTGTGAGCAAGAACACGAACAACGGAGCAGTACTTCTTGATACGCTCGAGCTCACGAGAAAGAGATTGGGTGTTCTCAGAGTACTTCTTAGCGTACTTGGTGAAAGCCTTCTTCTTGCTCTTGAACCAGTTCTTGTAGAAGCGGCGCTTGACTTCTTCAGACAAGTGCTCAGCCCAGACAGTGGTGAGAGAGCGGAGACCACGGGGAGTCTCGACATAACCAACGACACCAACAACCACCATGGGAGGAGTCTCGATAACAGTAACAGCCTCAAGAATCTCACGCTTGTGCATCTTGGAGCCAGGACGGTCAAGATCACGAACAATGTGAGTCATACCGGCCTTGTAACCAAGGAAAGCGGTCAAGTGAACAGGCTTGGAGGAATCATCCTTGGGGAAAGCCTTCACCTTACCGCGAACACGGGAGGCACGCTTACGGGGCAAAAAGCCAAGGGAACCGAGACGAGGGTGCTCGTATTTACAATGAGACATGGTGGTACCTTGGTGAGGATATTCTGTAAAGGACACCGTGCCGGCAATAAGAAATTTGTGGACACAAATTTGTGACTGGCTTTTGTAACATATCGTAACACAATGGGCTATTCGGTTGAATAACGCAAACTAACACAACGGCTTATTCAAATTATTTGATATACTAAAACAATTAATTGTATATGCTCTTTTGGCTGTTCATATTCTACTTGAAGACAAGAAAGAGAAAACTACCAAAGTAATTACTAGTGATTAATGCAATTAATATACTGTTGTCTTATATCAGGTCAGCACACTTACAACTTTGTGATTTGGTATGTATACATACAGTCATAACCCACATAGAGAGCAAAGTCAACGAATTTCCATCAAAAAATATTTTCTATTAATTTTAATTAAACTTTATATTCCTTTACCCAAAAAACCGTATTAAACCCAACCGAAATGTATCCGGAAATAAATCATCTTTGCCAGTGTATGAATAACAAATCAAGTCCATGGTAGTTCTAAAACAAAGACCAACCATTCAAGATACAATGATTGGCAATTGTAGGTATCTTCCTTAGTATCTTTTTGGCTTTTTCTGCTTTTTGCCGCGGTTTTTCGAGAATGACTTCCTAGCTTGCTGTGATTTCTTCGAAGAATTTGTTGCTTCAGCATCTTCCATATCCTCATCAAAGTCATCGCGTACACGCTTATTGCTAAATTTAACTTTATTGTTTAATCCCCGTTGGAAACTAGCTTCACCAGAAACTGCTTCCATATATTGTCGATTAACTTCAGCATGCTCTTTCGCACCAATGAGTCCCTCGTCACCATCTGATTCCGATTCAGACTCATCAAACAACAAAAGACCTTCTTCATTTGATTTGAATGAAGAGCTAGGCGCCACTTGTTTACGTCTACTCTGTTGAGAGGGATCAGTGGAAGAGATTTTAGAAATAGCTTCAATATCCAGCAAATCCAAGGGTTCATCTTCACCATCTTCTTTAACGAATGACTTCTCCAATCTTGTGT
Organism: Schizosaccharomyces lindneri; assembly: GCA_029532395.1. Lineage (NCBI taxonomy): Eukaryota > Fungi > Ascomycota > Schizosaccharomycetes > Schizosaccharomycetales > Schizosaccharomycetaceae > Schizosaccharomyces > Schizosaccharomyces lindneri. Next base: position 548,595 of record JARFMH010000001.1, on the reverse strand, counting down.
TATTTGCATCATCCATGGTTTCGTCCATATCCTCGTCTTCTTCCTCGCTGTCTGTGTCATAAACAGCCTGCTCATAAGCGGAAGCGAAACTCTTACGGGGCATGGCTGGCGTTGGCTTGATTTCATTCTTTTGACCACGTTTACGCAATTTACGCTCTTGTGTTTTACGTATGTTTGCAATCAGCTTCTTGTCAGCAACCGGCACATATGGCTCCACGGTTGCAACACCGAACTTACGCACCATCTTCTCTAGAATATGCTTAACCTTGGCACGGAAATGGCCCTTGCTTTCATGAGACCACGATAAAAGATTAGGAACGAGATCGGGAAGAAGTGGTTTAACGAAATCTGAAGGCAAGGTGGAGCTAGCAATCTTGGTAAAGTCGATAGCTGCTTTAGCAATTTCTCTATTTGCGGATTTCATGAACAAGTTCATAGTATTCATCAATTCAAGCAAAAATTGTTGCGTAAGATATTCCTTGTATTCAAGAACCACACTTGAAATTGCAATAATAGCAGCGCTAATCATATGAGTAGATGAACCTGCTAAGCCGGCGCTAATAACTGAAAGAAACCTCTCTACTCTAACTGGAATAGCATCGCCAAATAGATTAGATTGTACCGCAGAAGCAGCAATTGTCATCAGGAGCTGGAAAGCAGCGGAACGAGCCCTTTCGTTGACTTCCTTGGTTGCAATAATTGCTTCCGGTAGCACCTTAGGAATAACGCTATTAAGCTCGTCGGATTGGATCTTGAAGAGTTCTGTTAAAGAGACAAGGCGATCCTTACGAGTTGAAGAAATGACACGACTAGAGACACTAAACAACAACTCGAAAACTTTTACCATATTCAAATTTGCGTATCCTCTGCCAAATTCTGTGCGTAACATAGCAGACAGTAATTTATAGCCTTTCTTTTGAATCGCCGCATCCCGATGATTTAGGAACTCCTGGACATAATTAAATAATGCGGGACAATACTCTTGATTCAAGAAAGAAGACAAAACAACAAGCAAATCCATCAAAGAATAAGCCATTGGCGTTGCAGTACTATCACCAGCAATTTTATAGGAGCCAGCTAACTCATCCAAACTGTTGGGAAGAAGATCAGTAATCTTCCTGTAAATAGAAGAAACTGTATCTGGTGGAGAAATGGAGAGCCACGTTTGGATGCACTTTAGAATAGGGTAACGGAATTGAGAAGCAGTCGAGGAGAAGACATTCAACAAGACAGAAAGAAAGTTGGAAGCGATATTACCCAAAAATTGCAAGTTGCTTAAAGCTTCTTGAGTCTCCAACGGAACAGGGATGCCATCCTCAAGAGGAACATTATTCGCGACTTTGTGGTTTGTTTCAACTAATAATGTTAAACTGTTGCAAATTGTTGAACGCAGACTAACTTGCTCATATAAAACATTTACAAGGATACCAGCGAAGTCATTGGTGAATGCTGATTGCAAATCGACTGGAAGATAGCAATAACCAGGTAATAACGCCCACATCTGATCAACAAGTGTTTGGTATAATTTGGCGGGAACACTATCAAGATCCTCCATATCTAAAACCTTTTGGTAAAGGGTTCCACTAAGGGGAATGAAGTAATTGGTAAAATGAGAAAGGTTTGTAAACATTATGTTATCTCGCAAAACTGGAAGAAGCCAAGCACGACCAACAGCATTGGCTGTTTGCATTTCCAAATTCAAAGGAAGTACATTCAAAACAGCTTCTGGTCCAAGAACACGAATAAAAGTACCTATAACTTCATCTGCTAAAACCTTTCCATCAAACGTTTCTGCGCCACGTAGATAATCAATAAGTCTCAAAGCAGGAATTAAAACAGAATCACTCTGTTTTCCAATGGTTTCACATAATCGAGAGATGATTTGAAAACACTCGGGATACGCAAAGCGATAATGAACACTCTTGAGAGCTTCACATAAATGATTACAAAGTTGAGATGCAATAGAAAGAGATCCAGGTGAATCGTCTAAGCAAGAAACTATGGTGGATAAGGTATTAGCAGCCTCTATGCGTACTTCGACGGAATCCGACTCAAGTAAAGTAAATACGCGGGAGAATCTGGTTACACAATCCGACACAGCTTCGGGCTTCGAAAGACTATTTAACGAAGCAACAGCGCTGTTCATGGCCTTCAACCATGGGACCAAAAGCTGAGAATCATATTCGGAAGGTTGAAGCTTTTGTAAAGTGCTAAGAGCCAACCGAAGTCCTTCAAAGTTTGTGGTATCCGAAAACTTTTTGCATAGACCCTCGTATATCTGGAACACCAGGTAAATCGATTGCGTGCTTCGTTGTTCAACGATTTGAGTGCAAACATTGCACAACCTGGTAAGTTGCGCGGATGGCCAAGGGGCAGACAAGCAGATAGTACGAACAAGTAGAAGACCATGATTCAAGCGTTGAATCTCTGCAGGCGTTTTTGACTTTCTAGCAACAGACAGAGCTTCTAATAAACGCAATGATTCACCAGTAACGTACTTCATAGCCGGATGTTCAAAAACGGGACCCGGAGGTGGTGACTTTAAAACCTTTGAGAGAACTTGTAATGCACGAGATTTAGGCTTTTCAGAAGTCGACAATGCAAAAAAGAGAAGGATGTAGACTGCAGTCTTACAAGAATCACCCTTAACCCAAGAACTGTAATCTTGAGTAATTAAAATTCGCTCAATGACATTTAGATAGTGAACAAAAAAGACCTTGTTAGGTTCTTCTCTATTCACGATAGGAACGAGCACTGACATGATTTGGGGTAGTTTTGCCTGTAAAACATTAGGAGCAACATGTTTAACAATGACTTCCAGTAATTGGAATGACTGGACACGCATGCCCTTATTTAAATCATTAATTTCCTTAATAAGAGACAATAATGCGACCAAATACGCGGTAGGTGAGGCATCTGTTTTCTGCTCTTTCAATGAACTTTCAATTGCGCTCACAAGGATGTCAAACTCATTGATATTCCCTTTAGAGGGAAGAGTTCGAAATTTGAGAAGATCATTCTCTAAAGATCCATGAACCTGATTCATTGAGGATAGAATCCCTAGGAAATGCCTGGGTTTTGTGCTGAAGGTAAATTGAAACTCGCCTTTTCCTGAGAGACCATTTTTTACTGAAGTACGTGCAGCAATTACACTTTCTCAGATAACACACTAGAACGCCTTGCGGTAAACGAGGAATATAATATTATATTATTGACACTTTTTTTTTTATTAAATAACAACATTACTGAAATAGTTTCAATTATACTTAGTATTTTAGAAGAGAAAGTGAAAAGGTTAAAACAAAAGTTATCAAAATCATTTTCAGACATTTGGAGAGTGAAGCTTACCTCATGCTGAACCATGGAGTCTGATTCCTTTTCCTGAAGCGGTAAAGGATTTAATCACTAATTTCCAAGAAAGGTCTTAATAAATGATCGTTTCTAGCCTCATTTCTTAGTCCTTACGAAAGAGTTTGTGAAAATACAGTGGACCTTGTAACCTGAAAAGTATCGTGCTACTTTGAATGAACACAAGCAAATAAAAAAAAAACCAAAAATAGATAAAATAATAGTCAAAATCATTCAAAAAGTATATTCATTAGTCTTGTACACTGGCAATTCATTTTCCTTTTTGTAAGCCTGACTATTATGAAAGAAAGATAGGTATGATGAAAAAAGAATAGATGAACAACAATATAAAGAAGTGCTTTTGTTTGTTATTATAGATCACGCCAACAGAATTCATACTAAAAATAAGATCAGTAAAGGTGTGGCTTTTTATTTTTTTACTGTTGCAGGGGAATTGCACTTGAGTAAACGTACCTACCTGTAAGTTTGTTGCTCCCTTCAACAGTATCAAATTTGAAGAATAAGTATAAAGTTGGATTCTATATCTAGAAGTCCAGTCCAATCCAACCTCGTTCTATGAACGTAGAATAGATCCAGCAAACACAATTTATACAATGGGTTGCTAAAACAGGATTTCATGTAGATCTATCTTTCAACACTTTCTTCAAAGGGGTGGGAAATAGAAAAAGTATCAAGACCAGTTAGGAAGTGTTCGCCCTGCATTGAATTTTCTTTTGACAGATTTAAAAAAGAAAAAACATTCGGCTTATTGTCGAATTCTAATCTTGCCGAATGTATGCGACAAAATTTTTCTCATATAAAGAATTAAAAGTATATATATATGTCCATAGAAGAATAAACTCCTATAAGTTTCCAGATCTAAAGATTTTCACATATACTGAATATTGATACTTTCAAAGTATCTCTTGGTGGAACCAGCTTTTGTATAAAAAAGTGCTTTATATTAACACAGGCTAGCCATAGTTTTTTTCTTGTAGATCGTGAATGATCCTGACAACCCGTTTTGTTCGATGTACTTACGAGAAAATTGTATACCAAATATTCGCGAATCGAAAGTAAAATGTTTCACACAGATAAAATAGAAAGAAAAAAGATAAGTTAGAAAAGGAAGACCAGACTAATAAGGGCGTTTCCAGACACATATCATGGTAGCAGTAAATAATGGTTCAGTCTTGAATCGTAAAACTATCCATAGCTGCTCACTCAAGAGAAAAGAAAAGAATTATATTTACCTTTCTAAAAATTTATTTTGCACAGGTATAGGATGCTTCTCGTGCAACCTAAGCCCGAAAGGAAAGCGCCGAAAAATGATGAAAGAAAATTGGTTTAACAAAGGGGAGACGAAAGAATAACGACTGAAATAAAATACTACTTTATGAACAGTGCACTTTAAAGAATAGAAACAATCCTTTGTACTGTGATATCCAATTTTTCTAGTTGATGCATTCTTAGTCTAAGGAAGCTTTTTCATTGCCAGCATTATCACGAATATATAAAAAAAAGAAGATTATATAGTCATTCTCTTGCTTTTTCAAAAATTTTGGTTATTCACGTACCTTCCTACATTTCGACATGTCTGCCCTTCGAGGCCTGCTTTTTACCAACAACACCCATAATGGTTCAAATCAGCGAGGTGAAAGGAAATGGCCGTGAAAACCGAATTACTACACATTCCCATATTAAAGGGTTAGGATTAAAAGAAGATGGTACTTGCGAAGGCATTGGTGGTGGATTTATTGGGCAAGACAATGCTCGTGAGGTAGGTTTGCAATATTGACATAGAGTCTTTTCGTAGTCCTATACTAACTTATTTACAGGCTTGTGGTGTCATTATTGACTTAATTAAATCAAAAAAATTTGGCGGACGGGGTGTTTTGTTTGCTGGTGGTGCTGGTACCGGTAAAACTGCTTTGGGGTTGGCCATTGCTCAGGAATTGGGACCCAAAGTTCCTTTCTGCCCAATGGTAGGAAGTGAAGTGTATTCCAGTGAAATAAAAAAGACTGAGGCTCTTATGGAAAACTTTCGTCGTGCCATTGGACTCCGTGTGAAGGAGACCAAGGAAGTATATGAAGGTGAAGTTACAGAATTAGTTCCAGAAGAAGCCGAAAATCCTCTGGGTGGTTACGGAAAGACTATTTCACATGTTATACTTGGCCTGAAAACTCACCGTGGTACGAAGCAACTTAAGCTTGACCCTAGTATTTATGAATCTTTGCAAAAGGAGCAGGTTTCCACGGGAGATGTGATTTATATTGAGGCCAATACAGGAGCCGTCAAACGCGTCGGTCGAAGTGATGCATATGCTACCGAATTTGATTTGGAAGCCGAAGAATACGTTCCCATGCCCAAGGGCGAAGTCCACAAGCGTAAAGAAATTGTCCAAGATGTTACATTACACGATTTGGATGTTGCTAACGCTCGTCCTCAAGGAGGTCAGGACATTATGTCCATGATGGGACAACTTATGAAGCCCAAAAAGACTGAAATCACCGACAAGCTTCGTTCTGAAATTAACAAGGTGGTCAATAGATACATCGAGCAAGGAATCGCAGAGTTGATTCCTGGTGTTTTATTTATCGACGAAGTTCATATGTTAGATATTGAATGCTTTACTTACCTCAACCAAGCCTTAGAAAGTACTATTTCTCCTATCGTCATATTTGCATCTAACCGAGGCATGTGCACTATCCGTGGTACTGAAGACATTCAAGCTCCCCATGGAATTCCCACCGATTTACTAGACCGTTTGTTAATCGTTCGTACTTTACCCTACACGGAAGAGCAGATTCGCTCCATTTTGGAAATCCGTGGTAAGGTGGAAAATATAAAGCTCAGTGCTGCTTGTCTTGACAAGTTGGCGAAGGAAGGAGCTAAGTCTAGTTTGCGCTATGTTATTCAACTGCTGACGCCAGCCAGCATTATTGCTAATTTGCATAGTAGCGAAGAAATCGGTGTGGAACATATAGATGAGTGTTATGACTTGTTTTTGGATGCTCGTCGGTCAGCTCGTGTTTCTCAAACATCTAGTGGATTCCTTCAGTAAACCACGTCTCCAGATAAAGAAGAGAAAAACTTGGATGATCGGGAATTCAATGAGCATGAGCATAATTCCTCCTTTTTGCAACGTTGAGTAGATTATGAAGATTATACATTTTCAAATATGTATATAAAGATAAAAATAATAAAACATTGGCAAGGTAAGGATCTTATTTTACTAAAGAGACAAACAAACAAACAAACGTATTGCTACTGTTGTATTTTTTGTTGGATGAATGGGTAGGATAGAATTCGAGAAAATCGTAGTAATTAGAAGGAGAACACTTTCTTTTCAATCACAATTGTACAGTATTCTGTGTGTGTATGTGTGTGTTTTCGTTTTTCTTTTTCAAGTGTTTTACAATTATCATATGTATGGATTTCATTCTGTTCATTTGAACTGTCTGTCCATTGTATTCTCTTACCTTCAATTTCATTTCACAGATTTCACTACATCAATACGAGTAATCCACAAAGTCTGCTGAAATAATTCAGCAAATAGTGAGAGCAAATAAATACCCTTGAAGACTTCCTCTTAGTTATTACCATCTCATTCACCGATGTTAGTCAAGCCTTTTGCGTTAGTGCTAATCTCCACTTGCTCTGTCAAAGCTCATTGCTTGTAATGACATGCACAAAAGAATGATTTCACTCACACCAAAATTCTCAAGTTTTAGAAGAAATAATTAAGTTTCTCCTATATGTAGCTGACGATTTTACCTTTTGGCCACAAGACATGGTGATGACGATAGAACTTTGAGAGACAAAGTATTTATATACTCCTGTAGCGAAGTTTGGAGTCAACAGTTTAACGATTACAATTCAAAATGAGCATGATGAATAAAATTATGAAGCCTTACAATGCGTTCAAAAAGATGCCTATGGAATTGAAACCTCTGGGTAAGCAAGTCAGAAGCACCCCGTGGCCTCAAAGCAGAGAATTGAACTAACAAAGATTTTCTATCATTTAGCTATCTTAATTGGAACGGCAGGATGCACAGCACTCTTTACGATGGGTTATAAGCTGACTGCTGATCCAGAGGTAAGATAAAAAAAAAAAAAAACCATAACTAAATAAACCGAAACGACAAAAGAATGAGTAATACTAAGACATGCTTTCACTAGATACGCCGACGACCCTCTTGGACAATTCAAGAACAACAGCAACGAGATACAGTATCTGGAAATCGCCAACTTGCCGCATGAGAGGAAGCACTCTGATGTTTCCAAATCTGGGACGAGTTTTGTAAATTTAACGTTTTGATATGATTTATGTAACGATAAATACTATATTATACTTGATGATTTTCATATAGTACTTTGTAGCGAATGCCCCCGTTTTCTAAATTTTTGTGCCAAAGTAGATATCGCCAAAATCACCCAATCCAGGAGTGATGTAACTAAAACATTCAAAGTTAGCTAAAACATCCTAAATCATTGAAATGCATATAGCTTAGAAGCTTATAGACTGTAGACCAACCAAGCCTAGCCTAGCACTTACCCCCTGTCGTCAAGACCTTCGTCAATAACGGCTGTCACAATTCGGATGTTTGGGAAACGTTGATGCACATTGTTTAGACCTTCAGGAGAAGCAATAACATTAAGGAATATGATTTGTTCCTGCTTACAGCCCATACTGATCAAAACGTCCATAGCACACATGGCAGAACCACCGGTAGCAAGCATAGGATCTAATAGCAAGACATAACGGTCGGCAATGTCATCCGGTAGCTTTTTAAAATGAAGGACGGGTTCTTGAGATTCTTCGTCTCGTTGAATCAAGATTTTACCAATGCGCACCGATCGACAACAATCCCGTAAACCTTGTTCCATACTTTCACCAGCTCTCATAATGCTAACACCGCAAATTCTTCCATCAAAAACGACACCATCAAACTTGACGTTTTGTGCAGTCGTCACTTGTGCCGGCGAAACTGGAAGATGGTTCAATCCTTCTTCGACGATTAAACGAATGATTCTGTTGGCATAAAATATGAACTCTGACTACTCATCTCGTTAGAAAATAAACATTCCTCTCCACTCAGACAACTGAAATTCGGCACAGAAATCATAAATAGAAACGCTGAAGAAACTGTTGCTTTCCTTTCCATTCGCTTGTTAAACTATTTCGTTTAAGAAGACTTTTTCTTCATTTCTATGTACATATGTTCTCTCGTACTCCTTCCTTTTACATATCATCTACTGCGTAACTTCTGCTAAGAGTAGTTACGAGTGTGAAATTCAGCGTCGATAATCAATACTTACACGGGGCTTTGTCCGATCACGAATGATCGTAAATAAACCTTTTAACTGATTTGTTTGATTTAACACATATACATTCTTGTGATTTTCCGATAGTGACATATTGGGTTTTGGTAGAATTGATGTTTCCCTTGGAAAACGAACTTGAAAACAACACGGCGAAATTCGTTATACCATGTAAGCGCAAATAGTGTATGAAAAGCTAATGCAGTATGTCATTTATCATAAAAACTCGATTCCTTATTCAAGTTTAGGCAACTCTGGGAGTTCCAGTGAGGAATATACAAAGCTGCTTAAGGGAAAACCATATAGATAATAATATTCAAGGAAAGAAAGAAAGGTGTCATAGGTCCAAAAAAAAAGAGCAAAAATTGGTAATATTAGAACATAAGCAGAATTCATTGTGTAGCAAAACTTTTAGAAGATATAATTCTCTTCTCTTCATAAGAACCTCCAAAGAAATATACCTTTCTTCAAGGTCGGCAGATTTTTCCTTTCTAACATCCCTAATAACCCTCATCTCCAGAGTAGTTGCCCTCATGTTCTGCATGTGCTTGAGCGGAATCAGCATTTCCACTTTTATCATCTTGACCCTGATGAGCTACAGTATCACAAGCATCAATCCAATCACTGTACACATCAATAGGTGCCGAAAGAGCTAAAGCCAAACGTTAGCACATTTGTTTTTCTTTCTTCATTTTTTCACAATCCATCGCTATCCTCTCCTAGATCATGCACATTCCATCTCATTGATGTCCAAACTTATTTACTCTCAATACTGTTCATTCCCCTTGACATTATAAAACAAAACTAAAACTCGCGAGACAGCTAGAGCTAGGATATGTGATGCACACGACTTACCTGTAATTATGCATTGATGACTTTGACCGCAAATCTTACAATGCAGGTTACCGACACCAGACTGTTTATCTCTAGTTTATACAATTAGTTCTCGATACTTTCCTTTCATTCATGCTTTTCCATACAATGTGCAACTGACGCTTTTTTCATGGTTACAAAATAGACACGTAAACTTCAGTCTGTTAGCAAATGGAGTCTTATTTTTTTGTAAAAGTGATTTCTTACCGTCGTTTCTAAAGGGGCAGCCCTTCTCGTGGGGCGAACTCTTTTGCTTGCTTTTCTTTTTCCCATATTTAATTTACCGCGTGTTTGTTTACGGTGGAAGTTTCATTAGCCTTAGCATCCTTTTCGTGTTTGTAAAGGGAAGGGTAGTGCAAATTATGAGAAAATATTGAGATTCAAAAGAAACAGCTTTATCGGAAGATTGGTGCGTATTAACATACATTTGTGGATTTCATTTCATGTCTTTATTACCTGCTCAATTTGAAGTTTCATCTGAGACAATTTTCATCATAACCTGGCGTCTCATAGAAACACTCTGAATCCATCTAACATGGACTAGCGAACAAGTCCAAGTTTCATTGTAAGGTTTTTTTTTCACCTCTGTTTTCTATTTGTATTCATGATTGCAGTCTTTCACGCTCTCTCCTTAGTTACTTCCATCACTTATTACATATAACGGACATACATTCATATTCATATTCATTTGGAACATTATGTAGCATAAAGAGAAAATCAAAGTAATAAAAAAAATAATATTAACATAAACCATTACTAGCCTTTGGCTCGAGACCTTGCTGCGTTAAATATTAATCGATAACTTACTGAAACATTTTAGAGAAAGCCTTTTGTTGACGCTTCTTGTAATCTTGCTTTTGCTGACGAACTTCAGCAATTTTCTTTGCAACACCAGCATCATTTCCGGCTTTTCCTAAAAGTTCTTCAGCTTCATTAAAGTTCTTCAACATGCTATGAGCACTACCAAGACGGTAGTAAGCTTTTTGCTTTTCCAACTCAGTAGCACCGTCGGCATTCACAACAATATCGGAATTGCGGATAGCCTCTTTGGCATTGTTTTGCTTCAAAGCAATGAGAGCTATATTGAGATAAAGACTGTATTTCAGACTGAAGTATTCGTGCCAAAACTTGTCAGGCTGTTGAGAGTCATCATTACGAACAGGATGCTCAGCAAGATAGCGTAAAGCCTTTTGCCATTTGACAACAGCCAAGTCAAAATGCTGTTGTGCAAATTGAGTATTACCAATCTTCTTCAAATCACTAGCAATCTTGAAAATAGCAGTCTCAGACTTGTCGCCTTCATAATCGTCTGGGTATTCTTCAAGAGCATCGCCGGTAACATCAGGTTGAGGAGGCTCGATTTGCTCTTCACTGCAAGTGCCACACTCTTCAATCACGACTGGGACAACTGGGTCATCACTAGTGGTTTCCAAATTTTCAATAGCACGAACAGTAGACTTTCCACCAACAACTCGACCAAAAACTACGTGCTTGCCGTCTAAATGAGGAGTGCGAACGGTAGTAATGAAGAATTGAGAGCCGTTAGTGTTTGGTCCAGCGTTGGCCATTGACAACAAGAAAGGCTTATCGTGCTTTAATTCAAAGTTTTCGTCTTCAAATTTCTCGCCATAAATGCTTTCTCCGCCAGTTCCATTACCACGAGTAAAGTCACCACCTTGAAGCATAAATTGCTTGATGACACGGTGGAAACGGGATCCCTTATAAGTAAGTTTGCGACCGTCTCTTTCAAATCCATCACAAAGTGAAGCAAAGTTTTTTGCGGTCTTTGGGACAACGTTTTCGAACAACTCGAAATAAACCGTTGGTTGGACCTTCTTGTCAATGCTGATCTTAAAATAGGCAAAGGTGCTCATTTTTGATAAATAAACTCAACTGTATCCTTTCTATTCTTTCGCAAAATGCTTCGTTTGTAGAATGTCTTTTGTGTTGTATAAAGATTGGATTTATCAAATTCAGAGTGAATGCTCACTTGGTATAGGAATAAGAACGATAAATCAATAAAAACAAAAATTTAGTTACCTAAAGCAAGGCTGTTTTGTTAACGAAATATATACAATAGCTGATTTAGAAATGAAATCTTCTAAGAAGCTTCTAGAAGTACAAAGAGTCGGTAAGGTGTGTGCCAAAATTGTGATTTGTTAGGCAAATCGGCTTAGAAACTACTAATTCTTTAGATATAATTAATTTGATGTTTTCTTCATCATAAATTGGTAAAATACCTGTATATGTTAGTACTTATAGAAAATGTAATTCCTAGAAAGTATCAAAACGCCGATAGAAAACGAGAGTTTATAATTCTCATCTGATTAAATAAAACAAAAACTTACCGATTTATCAATCGAAACGTTGCTACTCTGTCGCATGCGACTCTTTCCCTCTTTCTGCTTGTTTAGTAGTTTCTGCTTTCGAGTCCAATCTCCACCATAACATTTAGCTGTAACATTTTTCCGTAAAGCCGCAATGTTTTGTCGAGCTAGTACTTTACTTTCCACGACAGCCTGAATGGCTACCTCGTACAGTTGTTTTGGTAATAGATCGCGTAATCTGTGGATCCATTCACGTCCACGGTTCAGGGCCATAGAACGATGAACGACCGTACATAGAGCATCTACCGACTGACCATTTACATGAACGGATAACTTCACAATGTCTGCTGGAGCATATCCAGCATCTTCGTAGTCCAAAGTAGCATACCCACTGGTTTGACCCTTTAATCTTCCAAAAAAATCTTCCACCAAATGCGCCAGGGGGATGTGGTATTTAAGCATGCATCTAGTTTCTGAAAGAAATGTACAGTCTTCCTGAATACCTCGACAGGACTCACACAACTTGATGACGTCTCCTAAGTATTCGGAGGGAATAATAATGGTTGCTTCGACTATAGGTTCAAAAAACTCTTGATTTCTCATCCTTCGGGAGGGAAACACATTTGGATTAGATATGATTTCTTCTTTGCCATCTCGGTCACGAATAAGATAAGGTACTGTTGGAGAGGTGATTACGAGCTTCCGATCATACTCATCTTGTAGTCTCTCGACAAAGACGGAGAGATGTAAAGTCCCCAAGAATCCTAATCTCCATCCCATGCCCAAGGCAGACGACGTTTCTTTTTCCACGTGAATAGAACGATCATTCAAAGTCAACTGCTCTATACAGTCATCTAAGCGTTCAAAATCAGAAGAGTCTGTTGGAAAGGCTCCCACGAAAACCATGGGCTTTGGGACTGAGAAGCCAGGAAGAGGCTCGACAGATTGTCCTACAATAGTAAAGGTATCTCCAATAATAGCCTCATCTATATTTTTCATGTTTGATACGACAAATCCTACTTGTCCTGCCCGTAGCTCGGCTGTTTCTGTCATATCAGGATACATAATCCCGACTTGTTGAACTTCATACTTTCTTCCCGTATTGACACTCATTAGTTTTTGTCCCTTTTTCAGGGTACCGTCCATAAGCCTAACTAAAGAAATTACTCCCTGGTAATTATTGTACCAACAGTCAATCAAAAGACTTCGTAGAGGTTTCGATTCATCACCTTCTGGAGGAGGAAAGCGATGAACAATTTCGGGCAAAATTTTTTCAACGTTTTTTCCTGATTTTGAAGATATAAATAATGTATCGGAAACATCCAATTCGAAGGTTTGCTCGATTTGATTCAATGTTTTCTCAACATCTGCCGTTGGTAAGTCGACTTTATTAAGAACTGGAAGAACGACGAGATTTTGAGCAAAAGCCATATAGAAATTAGAAAGCTGTAGTCATTATGTTAGTAAGAGAGTCATTCATGGTCAATTTAAGTCCAATACAAATGATCAGAAAAGTATATCTGCTCAAAAGTATCTTCAAACTGGACGTACCGTTTGAGCTTGTATTCCTTGGGATGCATCCACCAGTAAAATACATCCTTCGCAAGCCGCTAGACTATGCATTACTTCTTCACGGAAGTCAACGTGACCCGGCGTATCGATCAGGTTAAGCAAGTAAGGCTTATTCTGATAATGATAAATCATACTGCAAGTTTGAGCCTTTACTGTAATTCCTCTCCTCCTCTCAACAGCTAGTTTATCCAAGAATTGGTTCTTGGCATTGTTCTTATCAATAACGCCGGTGAGTTTTAAAAGACAATCGCTTAGAGTCGATTTTCCATGATCGATATGTGCAATAACAGCCCAATTTCTAATTTGTTCTCTGGGAATGCTTTCTAGGACAGACAAGGCTGCTTTACTGTCCCTTGGTTTCTCTGGTTTACCAAATACGGGCGCGCTGGACAACGAGCGTTTACTTGGAGTAAATAAAAGAGAAATAGGTCTTATAAAGCTCCTCTTTGGAAGAAATTGAAAACGAGGGATCATCTATCCATAGACCGTTGGGTATATACACTATCAAAGAGGTTTCAGGTCTGAAATTGGGTCTGGATATATCTGACAGTCCTTGAAGAACCAAATGTGAAGCTTTGAGAAAGTAAATTGCTGAAAGGTAAAATGTATAAATAATACAGTTTTATTTATGTCTGAGTCAAGTTATCAACGCAATCCGCAACTAAATGGCAATACCATTGAATTCATACAAACAGCGGTAGTCATTGATGAAGAAAACACATCATAATGGTTAATTCCTTTTCTACTTAAAGATATTGAATTCTATGACAGGCTTGTTTTCATGTCAAAGAGGAAGTGAACTAAGCTTGACGCTCCTACGGATGAAGAATCTTCCATTTCATAATCTACTAAGAGATTCTCTTCGTAAGAAAACGAACAATATTTTCTTACAAAGATGCTTTCACTGTCTCTTGCTTCGCAGCGTGGGTCATGTTTCTGAATGAACAGACGTTTAAGTGGTATTCACAAAATGACTAGCAGACTACTGAAGAATTATAGGTCTCTTTCGTTTTCTTTTTCAAATAAAAATGTCTGAAATAGGAAACTTGAAACATGTGGAAGCTGATGCGCGTCTTTGTGGATTTACAACCTTTGTGAACAAATAGGCACCATGAGCAGTTTGAAAGGAATACGAAAACTACATGAAGGATAAGAATTTGGTTCATCTAGTCTTATTTCCATACTTGTTTCCTTAATTTCAGCACTTTTGGGTCCGTTTACCCCATTGTCAGTAGAAATTTACAAACACTCCAGTTGGAGCCTGTTTACTAAGTTATTTTTTTATTAATTTCGTATTTTTTCAATCTAAATTCCTTCTTTATTAATTCACTAGCTGTATTGTTTACGGTATGTTACTTGGTGTTGTGTTACTTGATGAAGACCATGGTTTTTTGACAATGAACCAGAAGTCGTTAGCAAAAGCGTTCCGCTCACCAACAGAAGTAGCATTTTCAACTTAAGCCTATCGACAAGGTCTACTTGGTATTTCGTCGCGTATTTTTTGTTGATATTGACAATATGTCTGCGCGAAAATTACAAGGTACGAAGCTAGGAAGCGTCCGCTGTCTGCTGTGATGGAATACTGACAAATTGCTGTAGTGGAAATTGAAAAAACGTTTAAAAAAGTGACAGATGGGGTAATTTGCAAATGCAACAGGTGTTGAAATGATATTAACCTGAAAAGATTGTCGTTTTTGACGAAGTTTACGAAAAGCTGAATGCCAGCACCAGTGCCTCTCAGAAAGAAAAACTGGAAGGCGATTTGAAAACGCAAATCAAAAAGTTACAGCGTCTACGTGATCAAATCAAGACATGGGCCAGCAGTAATGATATTAAAGACAAGAAAGCTTTAGTAGAAAATCGCCGACTGATCGAAGCGGTACGTATTCCATGACCTTTTCTTTATCTAATCTTTTCTTCCCTGCTGGAAGGATTCGAGTCTAGCAACTGGAGAGGTTATTATAATTCAGTATACTAACTCACGGAATGTGTAGAAAATGGAGGAATTTAAAGCTGTGGAACGAGAAATGAAAATTAAGGCGTTTAGCAAAGAAGGACTAAGTATCGCCCTAAAGATGGATCCAAGAGAAAAGGAAAAGCATGACACGATTCAGTGGATTTCGAGTGCTGTCGAAGAACTAGAGCGCCAAGTCGAACTGTTAGAAGCAGAGACGGAGAGCTTGCGTGCCACTTTCAAGCGAGGAAAACGCGATCTTTCTAAGCAAACTCATCTTTCTGAATTGGAATCACGTATCGAAACTCACAAGTGGCATCAAGAGAGGTTAGAGCTAATTATGCGACGCTTGGAAAACTCTCAAATATCTCCAGATGCTATAAACAACATTCAAGACGATATTATGTATTATGTCGAATCCAGTCAAGATGCTGATTTTGCTGAAGACATGAACATTTATGATGACCTCGATCTTGATGATTCTTCAGGAATATTCGATGCCGAAAGATCTGCAGACTCTTCTTCCGCGGCCTCTGACTCTTCTTCTCAGAAAGACGATGAAAGCGTACCCGCCATAGATTCTCCACCTTCAGTCGAAGCAGCATTAAAAGACGTTCCGTCATCCCCAACCTTCATGACTTCGGCACCCCAAGCACAGGAAGAAGACTTGAAAGCTCCAGATGTTTCGTCGCCTCCTCCGAAAGAGAATTCGCAGAATGAGATTGATGGTCCTAGTCGGCCACAAATGCCCAATAGTACGCCATCTTTTGCAAAAGCAGCTGCTGTGGCTGCTCCCGGTAATTCCGCCAACTCTGTTATTTCAGCTCCAATAATACAAAATAAGCAACCTGCGTCTCCCCGTGTGTCAAACGCCTCTGCTCCTAAAGAAAAGAAATATGCGTTTGCCGCCGCCGCTGCTGCTGCTGCTGCTACTCAATCAAAAGAGCCTGTCGGTAATCGGACAGATCTCCCTGCTTCTCCCAAAGTGGGATTCGGTAGCACCCAATCCAAATCAGATACTACAGGTCCCTCTATGTCACCAAAGCCTCAAGAACCAAAACCCGATGCTCTTCCTGAAGTTTCCGAACATATTCCTGAAACAAATCATGATAATATCACAACAGAAGAGAAACTTCCCTTGTCTCCTCCAGAGTATATCCAAGATTTGGTAGGAGCACTCAACGCTTCAAAATTTCGACTTCAATATCCCACAAATAAAGAAAAGCTGACTGAGGCGCTTAATATTAGCTGTGTGTACGTACCTGATGCAGTTGATGCCGCAAAACCCAAGTTTTATGTACCTAAAGATCCTTATCCAGTACCCCATTATTACCCGCAGCAGCCTCTTCCCTTGTTTGATTCTCCAGAAATGACTGAAGTTGTTGATCCAGATACATTGTTTTACATGTTCTATTATTTGCCTGGCACATATCAACAGTATCTCGCTGGACGGGAACTCAAGAAACAAAGTTGGCGTTTCCACAAAAAGTACACAACTTGGTTTCAAAGACATGAGGAGCCCAAAATGATCACAGACGAATATGAAAGTGGAACTTATAGGTACTTTGATTTTGAGGGCGATTGGGTGCAAAGAAAGAAGGCCGACTTTCGTTTCATGTATGAGTACCTCGAAGACGATGAGGATTGGAGCCGGTGAACGTATTTATTCTCAATTGTTACGACCATAAATAAATTCTTTGGGCATAATCATGTTGGTTACAGTTTCTAGTGATTCATGTATCGCGAACCGAATTCGTTAATTATGAGTAATATAGCAATACAGTCTAGTTACTTTTTGGTAATTCTGGATAAATTTAAATTGTAATTAATTTCTTCTACTTCTTCCCTTTCACAGCAATTATCTTTCATAAAAAAATTATATTGGAAACAAAGTACAACTAAAGTTTTACAGAGTTAATGTTTCTAATGATATGTTAGAACTGATCAGAAAAAAAGTGAAAACAAAATGATGCATAGAAAGAAATCAGGAACACCATGCGTATATTGGCATTCTGCAAATGTATCATCAATTCCTTCTTTTCCCGTTGAAAAGAAAAGCAAGATGAGACGGGTGCCAGCATATTGATCATCATATCTCGATGCATCACTTTACTAAAGTGAGACTTACCATTTTGTTAATTTGTTTCCAAGCCCTCTAGAAAATGTGTCATACAATAATGACCCGTACGCGATCTATGCTCGACAAAAGTCAAGCCACGCAAGGGTAAAGTGAGCATGATTATCATTTTTCTATGCACTGCATGAAGGAAACAAGTCCATAATCCGGAACAGTTTCTGATTAATAGTGCAAATGTGGTTTCAAGTAACTAAAGTATGCAAAAAATCCAAAGGTTTCACGGTTTCTCCTGAGCTGTGTAGGACATAGCTACCTTACACGAAACATAAAAATAAAAAAAGATCATTCATTTTTATTCATAAATCGTAAGCAAATAATAAATATCCCATAGTGAATATGAAACAAATCGCTGTTCACATTGGTAACTGGTATGTTTACGTCTGTAATTCTGCACTAATTATAGTCTCGAAAAAGACAGTCACATGTGTCATTTTTGGATTTCTGTAAAATGCATTATGAAGTTTAAGGTCGTACGTTGGTAAACAAATTAGAGTAATCCATAGCATTCTGAATAGGTTTCTTCAAGATTTTGCAGTAATTCTTCCTTTTGTTTTTCACTTAACTGATCCGTTGGTTCCATGTGATTGATGGAAACAAGCCATTGGACTAACTTGCTTCTACCAGACACTTGCTTATTGAGCAACTCTGAAAGGTCGTCCATGCAAATGATTAACTCTGAAAGGAGCGGGTGTAACTGATCTTTGAAGACAAAATTCAAGCGAATTGCATCCATAGTGGTTATGAAGTTTTGTACAAGCTCAGCTATGGACTTTGCCGTTGAAGCAGGAGGTGTTGTCGAAGGTGCAGAAACGATAGTAGTGTCTCGGTTATGGAAAGATTCATTGGAATGTGATTTTGATTCTCCAGTTTCAGAAAGCTCATTTGGGACTTTAGATGGAACCTCCATAGTTGGATCATTCCGTGAATGCTCTTTAATACACTTCATGGCTCGAGGACATTGTAATTGATATTTTGAAAAGAATTCTTCCAGAGATCCAAAATGGTTTAGTAAAGTTTCGTCCTTTAAGCAAGAATCCCATTGTTGAAGAAGTAGCTTTGAAGCAGACTCAAATGCATCCGGTGTGATGGCATCCTTCGTGAACACTATTTCCAGATTCTCTAAAGTAATAATAATACTGTAAAGAGAAGCAAGATCTTCGCGAATTTGTTGGTCCACGTAGTCTATTGTAGAAGCATCATTTTGGTTATCATCTAGAAGACCAATGTCATAGTAGTCAGCCATTGTAGAGAGCTATTTCAAGACTCTTCAGGGAAGAAAAGTAGAAGGATGGATTCCAGGCACACCTGGTATTCAAAAAATTTCCAAAGAAACAGGAAATATGGTGTTTTAAGAGGTCGACGAGGAGAGTTGGTGAAGTGTACATTTTAACCGGTGTCTGAGATGGTGAAGATGCACAGCTCGTCAATTCATTTCGAAACACTATGTTTTTTTTCCTGCAATTATTTGAGGAACATTGTTCAGTATAGTACGACCACGTATTCATTCTATTCTACAGACAAGCAATAAAATTTAGACGATTATGCAGTCTTTTTTTCGATTTCAAACAATTCCACTGTAATTCTTTATTCATATTTTCCCATGTGACATTCTGTTTCCCTTAAAAAATCCGAAAACAAACGTTTAGCATATTGCTGAATCGTCAAAATGAAAAGACATCTATACATTTTCCTATCCTATTCTGCTCTACTTCACTTTGTCATTCAATTTAATTTTTTAATTTTTTATTATTTTTATTTCTTTGGAAACCCTTTTTTACGCTTCCAAACCGCTTTTACTTTATTATTATTTTTTTTTCTTTCAATTTATTTATTTATTGTTTACAAAACAATAAATACGGTGCTTCATTCTAGTACAGATACTCGAATAACGTTAGATAGCGCACACAATGCTATTTCCCAACTAGTTAACACTGACGTTTGGAATGATCTTGCCAAAGCCATACACCAATTTAGTCTAAAACTCGCTGAATCCGTGTTGTTTTCTTCAATATGAATCAAAATAGCAAAGCCTTTGAAAATGCTCGCCGACCTTTCCGTACCAAGAATTTCTTTACTGCATTGGGATTAGGTGGACTCGCTCTTGGTACATTCGCATACTCCATCTATAAAGTACATCAAGACACACTTGAAGACGTTGTAATGACCCCAGAAATACGCGAAAAAATTGAGCGCGAACGGAACCAATCTCAAGAATTGCACCAGCAGAGTTCAATGAAAAATCCTCCAACTTAAGGTAACGCTGTTACTCTGGAGAACGGTCGCATAGTTTGTGGACCGTGACACTGATGAGCTCTTTTTTTTTGGAAATTCCCTGAAAAGATCGAAAATACGTCCATAACTTCAAATATATAAAAAAATACGAAAAAAAATCACACTTTTTTGACCAAACACTCCTTATTTCTTCAGCGGTTTAACAATGACGACACCTCGGTTAATGCCGTTGAATATTTACTTCTCTTCTATCAATAATGCGGTTGCACGATCAAACAGCATGGTATTGGCAAAATTTCTGTCTATTCCTTGGGGAAAAGAACTTGGCGACGTCCTAAACTTCGACATTCCCGGAACATATTCTTCTGATGACATATTAGGACTTACGGTACAGCGATCCATTATTCTTCGGAATTGGAGTGACTCTGTTTTACTTCATTTGAAAGTTTTACTTGCCTTATGCCGTGATCGGGACCCTGTCACTGCATTTCGTCTCCAAGTAGATTTTGCACAAAACATATTTCGTGAGTTCTCTGCAGGAAATTGCACCGGCGTTCATTTACCAGTGCTTTTTATAGTCTGCAAAGATTTACGTTTTCTTGCTATTCATGCTCAGAATACTATGTCTGTTCGTAATCAACAATTACAACTCATATCCAATGATCCTAAACAGGAAAATTCACACCTCGAATTAGCTACGCGACTTCTCAACAGGGCTTTTACAATATGTATTAATGATCGAGCTCCGTTAGCTATTTCGCGAAAATGGGGTGCTTACTACGTTATGGGTTTATTATTTAAGCTATATTTACGCTTGGATTGTGTTCATCTGACGAATAATGTCTTGCGAGCCATGAAGGTCGTCGAACTGCCAGACATTTCCCTATTCCCAAAGTCCCATATTGTCATCTTCCGTTATTACCTGGGTATCGTCGCTTTTCTAAATCAAAGCTATAAGAACGCATCTGCAGAATTGGAAACCGCTTTTTCCTTATGCCATAAACAATACAACCGTAATTTAGAATTAATTCTTTCCTATTGGATCCCCACTCGAATTCTAGTCTACCACCAACTGCCTAGTCCTACATTCTTGTCTAAATACCCTTACTTAAAAAATATATACGTTCCATTATGTCATGCCATTAAAAAAGGAAATCTTGGGGCTTTTGGTCAATGTTTAAAGAAGAATGAATCTTTGCTAGCTAAAACAAAGACATACTTGACATTAGAAGGAACCAGAGATTTATGCTTGCGAAATCTATTTAGAAAAACTTGGATCATTCTTGAAAAATCAACTCGACTTCCCACGTCCGTCTTTCAAACAGCCCTTAAAGTGGCTGGATCCGATTTCGATTTACTACATGTTGAGGCTATTTTGGCAAACATGATCAGTAAAGGCTATATGCGTGGCTATCTCTCTCGCGACCGCATGACTGTTGTTTTGTCTGCAAAAGACCCATTCCCCAAAAGAACTCCACTGTAATTTCCTTCCTTTGACTACGACTTAATGACTATATAACTCTTAGACAATTGAATGTATCAAGCTTCTGACTTCCATCTAGAAATGATGATTAAATTGCATGTTTAATTAGTATACTTAACTTCCAAATTCCGTAATACTTATTAACCTAATAATTTTGTACCCAACCCTTTTTCCATTTAATATCTATAAACGGGTAAAGAATATAATTCTTTATTTTTCCTTAATTCCTCCGCCATAGACGTTGACTCTATATTTATTTCACAGACTTGCCGATAGGCGTGCTTCGCCAGTCAAGATCCCGCTCAAAAGCAATTACTTGTGAATGGTCTTTCTGAGTAAATTCGATATTTAAACGCTTTTGCTGAATAAACGAATACGTATCCTCCAATTTCTGCAAGAACTGAGATATACTATTTTCAGAAGTATAACGAGAAACAAAAATTCGTAACTGACTAATAGCTGGAACAGCCAGTTCAGGGAATGCGATTGAATTGGAAAAAATCGCAAAATATTCGGTCATCATTGACAGGTATGTTTTCCTGAGATTCTTACGATAGGTTTGGGAAGCTAGACATTCCTTGGGGATATGTAATGTGGTTAAAACGTCAAAATTATAAGTTGAGTCCTCCTCACGGGTTAAGTTACGGCTCTTCTTTAAAAAGAAAGGAGCCATTTCAATAAACTGTGAAGACAACGGGATATAGAGATGAGTGCTTCGACATATCCGAACTAGTGAAGAAAGAAGGCGCAACCGTAAGGGATAATATTGTTCTGTTGGAATAAGTCTCGTCGTATCCAAAATAAGATTAATCAACTGAGGAGAAATCTCTTTGCAAATAATTTGAAGATCTTCCCATAAAAGACATATTACCTCGGACCAGAACTGCAGGGATAAACTGAATTGCCAGTTATAAATCAATTTATGAGCATCCACGTTATCAGCCTGTTTTAAACAATTCTGTAAGTGAACGTTGAGTTGCTGTGTGTAGCTTAGGAATATTTTTTTGCAGGTGTCAGGGCTCAAGGATAGTAGTTCGATCAAAAATAGCTGCATCTCCTCAATGGTATCCAAATGTTCACTCTGACTCGGCGACGATTTGAAGAATGATAATAATTGAACATAGAAGTATTGGAATGCTGCCACTATCAAAGAAGGACTAGCTTTACAAACATTATTTATAATCGTCTGAATTTGTTCACGTGAATCTGGATAGGAAATGAAAATTTGACAAGTCTTTGCAATAAAATTAGGTGGGAAAGACGAAAAGTTTTTGATATGTGAGACAACTTCCCCAACAAACGATAGAACTTGTATATTGCCCCCAGAAGATATAACCTCATCTAACAGGAGGCTAGCAAAACTCTTCCGACAATCTTGTAAAAAGCTTGAACGCTGGTCAAAATCCATCTTTGTCAGCTTCTCATTCAACTCTTGAGGTACTTGTGATATTAAAGAATCAGGTTGAGAAGTACCAGACAACTTTTGACATAGTGCTATGGC
The DNA here is from genome assembly GCA_029532395.1 of Schizosaccharomyces lindneri. NCBI lineage: Eukaryota > Fungi > Ascomycota > Schizosaccharomycetes > Schizosaccharomycetales > Schizosaccharomycetaceae > Schizosaccharomyces > Schizosaccharomyces lindneri. The sequence goes on along the minus strand of JARFMH010000001.1, from coordinate 525,842 downwards.
TGCTTCCAGTTGTTTTATTGAGTACCTTGAGAACTGGTCTTCAGACTTCTTTTCTTTACCATTGCCTAATTGCGTGTGCTCTTGCTTTTTCACTAGATCCTCATTCTTACGTGAGGCAGCCTTTGAGGGATCTAACTTGGCGTAAAGCTCTGAAACATCTTCCCTTTGAAACCGCTTGTTGGGATCATCAGAGCTTGACTTTCCATCTTCAGTCGGTAAAGGTTTCTTCGTTTTTGATTCATGACTTCTCTTCGCTTTCGCCAATTGTCTTCTTCGTTGAAGAGTATCCTTTAAATGATTTTTATTAAATTTCTTCGTAGCTTTGCTAGCTTTTCCCATTTTCTACAAAGTTTTAGGACCAAATCAACGTTTGGAACAAATGCGTAGTGAAAAACTTGCTCAAGTTGATTTCCTCCAACTCCCAAACGAGGTAGCAAGAAAGGTAACACCCGAGCAGTAAATCGTTAATGAAGCTAAGTTGAATTTTTTTTTATAAATATAACTTGATAGTAAATGTATTTACATAGAAATTAAAATTTTTTTGTTTGCATGACATTAAGCATTTGTAGCTCTTAAGACTTCAGGGAGATCAACCGCAAAGTAGAAGCACTCAATACGCATCAAAGATTCATTATCGTAACCGTAAAAAAGAGAGACATCTTAAATAAATCTGATGAAAGAATATCAATGATAGGATCATTCTTGAGGGGATGTAAGAAATCCTATTTATAGACAATTCATCCAGAAATCGTTTGGCAATATGAGTATCTCGTTCTCGTCCCTTGCCAAATTCATGCATATAGGCCATATTCCAAAGGGCCATTCCAGTAGCACCTCTCTTTTCGGAAGCAATTTCGTAGTATCTATATGCTTTCTCATAATCCTTATGTACACCAACGCCATAATAATAATAATCTCCAAGTTTTAAAATTGCATCTACATCCCCTTGTGCAGCTGCTCGTGCATAAAATTCAAAAGCAAATTCATCTGAAAGAATTTCATCCTCTGTGTGTTCAGGATAAAGGTATCTTGTCAGTGAGTCAACAAGATATTTGTTACCATCCACAAGGTATGCTGCATTGATTTCTGCAATCGAGTAACCTAATTGAGCAGAGTATAAGTAATATATAAGGCTATTTTCCCAACAATAATGATCTACCTCTCTAACAGCTAAACTCATCGTGGAGGACTTTGAACGAACTGTCTCCACAAACTCTTTATACAGCAGAGCAGCTTTCCGCTTAGACACGGAAGTTCCAATTCCATGCAAATAACAATCGGCTAATAACTTTGATGCTAATAGTACTTTTTCCTCATTTGCTAAAGTTAGATATTGAAATGCATTGTTGAAATCCTCCTGTTCCAAAGATAACATTCCAAGGAAAGTGAGAGCATAACCGTTTTTCATACTTGCTGCTTCTTTAATATAATTAAGACCCTTTTGAGGATCCTTTTTTTCTGTATTCAAGAGTCCATGGTAAAATATATATCCCATTCCGTATAATGAGTTTGAGTCATTATGAAGGATTCCACGATTGAACCAACGAGCAGCATTTCCCAAGCTTCGTTTCTTTGAATCTCCAAATAATTGTATAAGGCCTATATAACCTGCCGATTTAGAAAGCAAGTCAGCAATTTTTTCGGATGCTATGTGAATGGAGCTATCGTCCAAGGATGATAAATCACGGTATACCTTAGCAAAAATCGCTTCAGCTACCGTATGGTTTCGTCTAAATGAATGCATCCCATGAAGACGTAGCTTTGCTGCTTGAAAAAGTGTTCCAAGATCCCGTTCCTCGGGAGGATTATAAATTTCTTTTAGATAATGTCGTATGGAATTAAAGGCTTCACTAGCTGGTGAAAGAGAATAAGCTGATGCAGGCCCATAAACGCCTGATCCATCCTCGCCGGCAGTGTTGTAATTGAGAATTTCTGGCCAGAGATACTGTGAAGATGCTAATAGATACCTCGGACCTTCTTTAGTAAGATCATCAGCGATGATTTTGTAATGCTTCGCTGCTAATGAATCAGATTTTACAGTATGCATACCAATGAGGTGATGATACGCAAGAAAATGATGAGCGTCAATGGATCCCTGCTTTGCAGCTGCTTCCCAGTACATACGGGCCAAAGCTGGGTCGTAAGGAGCAGTGTTATAATAACTCACGGAATGGTAAAATCCAAGTATTAAGTTTCCCATAACGCTTCCATTTATTTCAAGTAATTGGTCATAATAATTATAAGCCATTCGAAAGTCCGGTTCAAAGCCATATAGGCCAAAAAAGAGTATATTACCGAGCAAAAGCATGGCGTCTGTATTATTTTCCCGTGCTGCAGATTTTAAAAGACTCGCGGCATGCAGTTTTTCTTCAGTTGAATTTAAGTCATCTTGCAATTTTCTTTTCGCTTTTTCAAAACGATCTTCAACGGAAAAATTGAAGTCCTCGCTGAATGGAGCATCCTGGCTTGAAAGTCCAGTGGGGTCTACGAAGAAAAGATCTGCTTCTCCCAGAGCATCACTTGAATAAGAAAGTATTAATACGAGTGATACAAATACCGAAACCAAAGTCAATGAAGCAACCATTTGTAACAACCCAAATGGATAACTGGAATTACGACGTCAGTTACTTCAGCAATCAAGAAACAAGAGAATAACGCAAATTATTAAAGACAGGTAAAAGTAGTAAGGGATAGCAATAATTGTTAAACGTGAAGTATGCTAGAAAACTTGTAAGGACGGTCGTACCAATAGCCAAAGCGTGTCTACAGAATAGACTTTCAATTAAGCTTCCAGATTTTTTGTATCTTCAATTAGACTATAAGATCCTCGAATTTAAGAAGTCGTGAAAAGGAAGACGATTTTGAGTATTGTGTTTTGTTTGATAGATCAGTTACTGGGTCATACCTATTCCAAAAGATATTTCAATACTTATAAACAAAAAGAATAATTTCTAACAAGAAAATCCGCTGTTTTAACGGAACATTTAACATACGTGATATACGTCTCTACAATATAGTAGCTAGTCTAGTGGGAGGCTTCACGTAATTTAAGTCAACCAGCTCAGAATTTGCTTAAATTGTAAACGTTCTTTCAATTCACAATGGAATCAAATAAAAAAAATGTTGCATCTAATTCACCAGGAAATGAAGAAGCTCCTGCCAAATCAAAACCGAGCTTGAAGGATGCAGCTAAAGACCTAAAACCTCATACAGTTCATGGTCCTGGAGGAGTTCCTCTTAAGTAAATGAAATTTTTCTAAGAAATTGTACTAACTACTGAATTGTAGTAATCCCCCAAGACCTTTTTCTCAGGGCGGGAGAGCCAATAGCCACTTTCTTAAACTTCCTGAACATATTGACATTGTGAAGCCAGAAGAAGAGGATAAACACTGATAGCAAATATTTTTATATTATAAGCGAGCAATGTACGAACGTTAATGTCAGATGACGGATTTACTTTGCTAGAAATGGAAAGCGAATTAGAGAACCAAATTACGGTTCTGTGAACGAAGGTGCTGCATACCTATTCAGTTGATGAGTGTTATCCAATTCTTTTGCAAGTTTTGATGAACTAATTTATGTGACGAAATAAGATCTATACATCGCAAGTAGCGGTTGTTGAATTTTTACATTTCTTACAGCCAGTTTGGTTGTTTGTTATAAAAGTGATTAAATTCATTATGTAATCATCAATATTCATAACAGTAATAGCCGTAAAAGTCGTCCAGTAGCAATACGTGTGTAGAAACAGAGATAGCAGACAAATTTACCCACATGTACATAGGACAATAAACTAAAAGTATACAACACGAAATAAAAAAGAGAAAGAAAGTGAGAGAGTGATTCATAAACAACAACGAGAACGAGTTTGCCTTTCCAGTCTTACTAAATCATCCCAATTAGTTATAGAAGCCCACCAATTTGTAACACTCGTATTATGTGAAGGCTGTGATGCACTCAGATCTCCGTATTGTATTCCTAAAGATTGATCTTGGGGATCGATTTCTCCAAGTTCGATTCGTGTTAATATGGTAGATACCACTGACAAGAAACAGTCATCTACTTGAGTACCAGAATAGGCGCTCGTTTCATGAGCGCTAGCAATTTGCTTGGCGGAGCAAAACTCGGCGGCTTCCTCTGTGCTTACTTTCCGTTGTTCGTGTAAATCACACTTGTTTCCAGCTAGAACGACGCACAAGGAAGATGGTGCCATGGCTCGTATATCTGACACCCAAGAAGACAGTTCACAGAATGACTCCTTGTTTGTAATATCATAAACGAGTACTGCTGCAGCTGCTCCCCGATAATAATTTCGCGCTACGCTTCGAAACTTTTCTTGTCCGGCGGTATCCCATAGTTGAAGTTTGATCCTTTTTTGCTGGTTTCCCATACCAACAATCACTATTCTACTAGCAAAGTCAATTCCTACTGTATGTTGGATTTCATCATTCCCTAACAGGGTTAGTATTGTTATTGCTCTTGCCAGACTTCAAATAATACATTGCCCTTTGACAAATCTTTCTAAAAGACAGGATTTGCCAGTTCCTGAAGGTCCTGCCAATACAACTTTTACCAAATAATCATAGGACTCTTTATCCATGAGAAGAGATGGGGATGGGGGAAGAGTCAATCGTATCTTTGGTATTTTCGTAAAGACGATATTTGGTCTGAGGACTCGTGAATTTCTGCATAATAAGATCTGATAATATTCCCAAACTACGTCTATATAAATAAAAATGCTAAAAAACAGAATATAAAGCAAAGTATGAATTTACATATCGATTAGCTGATTACGAAATTATTTCATAGACCCAAAGCTCTTTTACGACTGAGAATATAGTAAACGTGAATTGGAAACGGAATACAAAACAGATTTCATCTTGCTAAATATATACTTAAGTTACCAAATAACCAAAAATCAATCCAATTGGTTTACCCAAACATTCTATATGCGAATTATAAGACTAAAATAAAATAAACATGAAAAATCCAACTTCCGGAAACGTTCAAATTTAATCCTGTGATTAAACAGCAACAGCTTTCGGTTTTCCATGTACCCATGAAAAACAGTTCTCATAGCTCAAAGAAACTGTATCGAAAATAAGATAAGCCGTAAGCAGAGACATTCATCATAACCTCCGATTCAAATTATGACTATATTCTCACATATCCAAAAAAAAATTCTCATTTTCCTTGGTATAATTGTTTTAATAGACATGTGGAATTTACATATTCTTTTGCTTCGAAAGAGCTACAACATTATTAGCAACCACAAAATCAACAACATTGATCTTTAACTTACGATTATAACAAAGTAATTTTTCAATCAAATCGACGTGAGTAAGAATCATACGTCTACAGCAGTAGCGCTGCAAGCCCAACTTGTCCAAGGCTTCACCTTCAGTGTTGTCCTCCTGGAGAAGGGTAAGATAGCTGTCCCACTTATCGCCAATAACCTGAGTTTGTTAGAATTTATATTCATAATCAACTTTGGAGCAGTAGATGCTAGCATGAAAATTCGTTCCGTTCAGAGGCAATACATATATACTCGAGCAAGCATCTTTTCCTAGAAAGCGTCACTAGAATTTGGATATTTCCAGTTATACCAAAAATACAAGCCCACAACCTAATTACAGATATCCATCAGTCTGCCGAAATGACCGTCTATTGAATACCAATACCAAGATAGCGGAAATTTTCAGATAGGCTTCCTATCCTGAATTTTCGTCAAAGGATTCTTATAATGTCTTAATTATTCTCTCATAAAATAAAAACATAGTTCCCTTAACCGTTGGATGCATTCAAGAGCTAGAAGACACTTCTTCAAAGATTTTGCTCAAATTCAATGCTTTTGAACCGAAAACTTCTATTTCCATCAAACAATAGCGTACTTACCTTTCCACAAGAAAAACAACGAATTGGAATAATCATTTTTCTTTTTACTATAAGTCCCGTCCCCTCTTGGTGTTTGTTGGTGGAGAGTTGAAAAACCCTCGCAGCACTCTTCCTCCACCAAGAAAATACGGTGTGAGCAGTCGATTCATTACTATACTGAACCTATCCTTACCCAACCACCATTGCTTTATTTACCTTGTATATTTAAATCTTTTTCTTAATTCCCAAGGAAAGAGACAATGGAAGAGGTGAAAAGAGCCGAAAAAGATACTTCTGCGGGTCGTAAAGAAGTAAAAGACCCTTGGACGAAACATGCCTATTTAGGTGGGCATATGGTCTCTCAGTTGCCTGCAATTTATTCAAATGATAACAAGTAAGTACTTGAAAAATGAGGCATAAAGAATGCTGGTTATGAGGCAATTGGATTTGGAAGCAAAACTTTTACTCCTTTCATTGAGTTCTTCAGGGAAGGATGGTTATGCTTTAAATACAACAGAATTCCCAAAAGTAAAAGTTTACTTAAATACAAATGGAGTTTTGTTTATTTACATACAGTTTTCGAAAATTTAATTGATGTCCTATGTCTCTTAGCTTTCTGATTTAGTTCATTTTTCTCATCTTTTTCCGCAATTACTAACCAAAACAAGGTTTTTGTTTATCACTTATGACACTTTTGTTGGTATATTTTCATTAATAACTGGTGAATGCGTCAATCGAATTTTTTTCACGACGCCAAATAACGATTCCACTCCAGTTGCTGTTTTGTTGTCTCCTAAAAATGGGTTTGAACTTTACCTTGTGTTCCGATCTGGATTTGTGTCTGTTCATGATTGGGCTACTACAGAACTTCTCCGTACCATGGAAATATCAACCCGTGTACATGCAGCCACGTTTTCTGGAAATACTCTATTTGCTGTTACTGATGCTCAACCATCAAAATCCGGTCCTTCCAACGAGCGTTTCATTCTGTACGCCCTTTTACCTTCCGTGTCTGAAAAGTCGTCGAGCTTAAACCCCACCTTTATCTTCAAATTCGATGATTTTGTTGCTCTTTCGAGCAGTCAGACGTCTTCCAATTATCCTACTGTGGGTGTTTTGACCAATGATAAGGTTATGTTTGCAGTTAATGTTCCCAAGAAAAAGAAGCTCCAATCTCGTTGGGATGTCCACGAATATAAGTTTAATCAACCTCAAGCGCTTACTCACATCGCCATCCATGAGACTAAGGTAGCCGTGGCTGATAGTGAAGGCCGTATTCACACCTTTTCCGATTTCACTGGTAGTCGAGTTTCCGGCCCTCGAATTATGCACTGGCATGCAAATGCTCTAGGAGGTTTGACATGGGCTTTGGATGGCGAGTATCTGGTTTCTGGTGGTCAGGAAGGCGTTCTGGTCTTGTGGACAATGGAAACTTCACACCGTCAATTCCTGCCTCGTCTGGGTTCTTCTATACATTCTATCTCTGTCTCCAACAATTCTGACTCGTATGCTCTGCATCTTGGAGATAACTCTTTGACCGTAATTAAAGCTGTTGACTTGACAGAACAGATCCATGTTCGTGGTATTAATCATATAATTCCTAGTTTGTCCAACAAAGAAGAGTCTGAGGATGATAAGAAAGCAGCTTCTGATGTTTTTAACATCTCTACGATTAACAATCAAGGTGAAATGTTGCTTCTTTCTTCATCTTGTTTCAACGGTCATTTTGTAGCTTTACAACAATATGACTTGAAGGCAGATGCTTGTATTCGTAATTTTGAGGTTGCTCGTTACTCGTATGGTTCTGTTTCCAAAACAGCATCTTCTAATAATGAGACTGGTTATGTTTCCTCTGTAGCAGTTGCCAGTTCCAGTGATAATTCATATATCGCCACCCTAGATTGCTGGACAACTAATACAGTTGATCAACAACAGAGGAAGATAAAACAGACAGCTTTGAAGTTTTGGCAATTTGATACAGTTGCTAAAACTTGGAAGTTGATGACTCGTATCGATCAGCCTCATGACAACTACCAGGGGGTTCTAGGTCTTATAGGCATGACGACTGGTAACAAATTTGTCACACTAGGAACCGACGCGACGTTGCGTATTTGGACTTTAAATTCCCGAACTTGGATTTGCTCGGCAGTGCGTCGTTTTGCTAACATAATAGGCCAATCTGCTTCTTCCTTTTCTCATGCTCTCGCAGGTTCCTTGGACGGGTCTATTATAGCATTCGGTTTTGACGCTTGTGTGCACTTGGTCCATAGCGAAACCCTTGAAACTATTTTTACCATCGAAGTTCCTCACGGTGGTCCTACTGAAAATATCAAGTTTCTTGGAGAAGAGTACTTGGTAATTGTTTCTCAACGTCGTCTTATGGTTTGGAACGTGGTTTCTATGACAGCTCAGTGGACGCTCACTGGCAAATTCGCTGGACTTTTGGCCACTAGTCAAAAGGGACAAGAGTTTGCTGTAGTGGATACCAATTCCTCGTATTCTCGTTTGTTGATTTTTGCTAGTGATTATCCAAACTTACTTTCCTTGCATATATATAAGAATTCCCCATTGGCCTTACATTTTGCTCATGGTGCTTTTCTCCTTCTTGATGATAAATCTGCTCTGCATGCCTATGGTGGCACATTGGCTAGTAAGGTTCCTGTTTCTAAGTCACCTGTTATTGAACCAACGAGGTCCTTGCTAGGTGACTTTAAGTACGGTGTTTCAGCCGTCGTCAAGTCGAATACGAATGCGGCCAGTGTTGAACCCATATATAAGCGTCTCACTGCTAGTATGGTTCATAATTTGTTCAATCTACCTTCCACATCTTCTGTTGATATGGAGAAGATGTACGACGACTTTTCACAATTGGCTGTAGGCGAACCTCTTGGTTCTCTAGGCAGTAAGGTTGCATCAATGTCTTCAAATTAAAAGGGGAAGAAGAAGATAATAATACAAAGGAAACTGGCTTAATGTTGATAAACGTATGAATGTGATGTGCCGTACTATTGAAAACTGGATATCTTTTTAAAATATGTGTCTTTACATATACAAATAGGATAACTTGTACAAGAACGACGTGTCAGAAACTTACTAGAGAAAACTAGTTCTATTATTTTCTTTTACGTCAATTGCTGTGCACTATCCTACCAATGTGTTTAAACACGGGGTTCTCTTGGTTATGGATATTGGTTTTATAGGTTTTTTGTTTAACTATATATAGATTTGTGATAATAAGAAAATTTGGTAATTATGGATTGCGGATAAGAGATCCAAAAGAAACAATATAAGTTTTGCACTACAAAATACAAGGATAGTAACATACTTACATCGTTTATTTAAGAATAATTCTATTTTCATTTTCATTTGAAGTAACTTTCCATAAGTGTAAATCTAAGATTTCTGAAACTGCCTCACCCTTCCTGATGTTTAGTACAGTAATAGCTAACACTCTTCGTCGACTTGCGAAAAACGATTCAGTACGAAACAACAAAAGTACTTCTTTAGTCCATAATATATAATTAATATGCCTACGGATCTTTGGTAAGTGCACAATGTTCAATGAAACCTGATAACTAACAAATATAGCCCTGTGTATGTCGGAATTTGATAGCGAGAGATTTCTGACCTTTTAGCTACGCTCCCTTCTTTGGTGTAATGGGATGCACCGCTGCAATTGTATTTGCTAGCTTTGGTGCTGCTTATGGTACAGCTAAAGCCGGTGTTGGTATCAGTGCCATGGGTGTTTTGCGCCCTGACCTTATTGTGTAAGTATTGGTTGTAAAAGGTCCCTGTAAAGACATAGAACCGATGTCATTTACAGAATCCTATGTAGATTAGTTTTCTGTTGGCAGTTCGCTCGTAGTTAATACTGCTGTAACTACCTGATGATAGGTTTGCCTCTTTCCAATGTCAAGGACGCTGTTGATGCTTTCTAGGTACAAAATCTAACATGTTTTAGTAAAAATACTATTCCTGTCGTCATGGCTGGTATTATTGCCATTTATGGTTTGGTCGTCTCCGTCTTAATCTCCGGTAATCTCAAGCAAACTCTTAGTCTTTACAGCGGTTTCATTCAGCTCGGTGCTGGCCTTTCGGTAGGTTTGGCCGGTTTGGCTGCTGGCTTTGCTATCGGTATTGTTGGTGATGCTGGTGTTCGAGGTACTGCTCAGCAGCCTCGTCTTTTTGTGGCTATGATTTTGATTCTCATTTTCGCTGAAGTTTTGGGACTTTACGGTCTTATTGTTGCTTTATTGTTGAATACTCGTGCTACTGATAATGTGACAGTACGTATAAAGGGGGCTACTTCTAGCTTTCCTTATTTTCTAATACGTAAACTGTGAATTTGCTAACTTTTTTTTTTAGTGTTACTAGGGTGATTTATTACGTATCTGGAGTCAAGTTATTTTCCTATATGATCTTATAAATGTTCAGCTTGATACTCCTTTCTACTTGAATAGATTCGCCCACTTTTTTATGTGCCCTTTTACAACACTTAGTAATCGCCCTTAACTATAGATAATTTGAGATATAATCCCTGATTCTTCCACGACAAGTTGAGCATAATATTTGCCATATGAGAAAAGCGTTGCATTTACCCTCAAGTATCTAAGTCTGCAAAGGTTTAAACAAAGTAAATTGGAATAGACGCTATGGGCGTAGTCAGTTAATATCATTATAAATTTTTTACGATAAAACCAGGATTCCTGTGATTACGGCACTTCGCTTTCGACAATTCTTCAGCTCTGTAGTTATTAAACCCTCTCGTACCGTTAGCTTCGACCAACGCGTAGCGCAATTGTTTTCTCTTTGCTAGATGTCTTTACGCGAGATCTTTACAAATAAGAACACCTAGAATTCAAAAAATGCTACGCTTTTCGTAACATGCCGAGTATTGTGCTACCTAAAATGTATATTTCTTCATGATAATAGACGTTGATATAAACAAAGGGAAGGAATTGCCAAGTAGATTACTAAACTTGATCAAATAAAAGAAAAGTTCTGACCTACTGCTTCTCGTTGAGAAAATGAATTTTAATTTGATACCAACATGCTGAAAGCGACAATGTACAATATATTCATAGCAGAAGGGGGGTTGAAAAGAAATTTTATTGCCAAAAAACAGAAATTATTAAAACAGTATTACATCCTATTATTTTACATGGTCAATGAGATATGTCCTCCTCAAAATGTGATTCATACATATTTGGCTCCTGGTCTTTAGACTCGGTTGCCCAAAAACTTGCACGGAACTGACCAAATCCTGTCTTTTCTAAAACATAAACGATACACCCACAAACGATGGAAAGACCGATGAGTCCCATGCAAACTTCATTGCTTTTGTGGTACGTGGTATCTGCAGGCCAACCCGAGTAAAGTGCATAGGTTGTCACAACAGAGCCCAAATTTCCTACACCGCTTACAAGAGCTAAACTTGCAGCAACGCCAACATCTCCATATGAAACAACCATTACCTCGGAGCACCAAGCCATACATATAGGAACAGTAGGTCCCAAACCAAAACCGATCATCAACAGACCACCGTAGCGTGACCAGGCCGTGTGAGCGTATGTCGCAACACAAAGACCAGCTATAATTATAAGACAGCTCGAAATAAGAAATGTCAGTCTGTAACGGAAACGATCATAAAGAGGCATAACTAGTATAATACCTAAAGCATCACAAACCCAGATTGGAGCGTTTAATAGAGAAATAGTAGTACTCGAAAACTTTGGATTAATTTGTTCTATAATCAAAGTGCAGTATCCAAAAATACCATTACCGACGCCGACAACGCCAAAGTAAATCAAAACAAAAGGCCATACGCGAAGGTCCAAGCAACATTTTAACAAATCCACCCAAGTCCATTGTTTACCTAAATTCATACCTGACATGTAACGGCGGTGCAGATGTTTTTCATTCTTATTAAAAAATTGCATGCGGGTTGGAGACATGTTCTTCATCCACTCAGGAAGAGGAATATAAGATAAAATGTCCCTTCTATTTTTTTGATAGTTATCGACTGCAGGAAGCCACCAAGGAATAGTCAGAGCTTGAGCAACAGAAACGACGCCCCAAATCAAAAACATCCATTGATAACCGTAAAGTCCACGAGTATTATCCATTTTTTGGAATCCTGCAGAAACCAAACTTACAACAGCAGCACCAATTTGGGCAGCAGTGTAGTACCATCCAATTCGTTTTCCCAGGTGCTGACCCTGGTACCAACGACTCATGTAATAAGCTAACCCTGGCCATAAGCCGGACTCTGCAACACCTAAAAAAAAGCGTAAAGCAACATATGCTTTTGCATTACCATGTTTAGTTCCCAAGACTGTATGACACAAACCAACGACACCAATGGTTAACTGAATACGAGCAACCCAAACAGAGGGTTCAACGAATACCATCATCAAGTTGGAAGGAACTTCAAAAATAACATATCCTACATAAAAAAGAGCGAGACCTAAAGACAGAAGATGGGGAGTATAACCGGGTAATGTTTGAATAAGGCTATGGCCTTGTTTAGTGTTCATAGTGAAAGAAAGCGAGACAGAGAATCGTAAGCAACAAGCTAAAAAGTAAAGAATCCAGAGACAGGGTATAATTCGGATATCACTTTTTAGGCGTAGTCTACTTAGCCGTTTCTGTTCTTCAGAACTGAATTCCTCTTCCCTTGAAGGAGAAGGACTTGGAATTGGACCATTGATTTCCAAATCATTATTACCAGAAGATTCAAACTGCTTAACAAAAGCAGTTTGTTTATCATCTTTCTCCTGGTAATGATCAAGAGGAACCGAAGCACTATCCATGTTTAAAGTGATTGTATGCTAAATCCTTGACAAACAGACACTATTAAATATCAGACAAAAAGAAATTACAGAAAAAAAGGAGGAGTCCAAAAAACGAAGTCGGAGAGCTATATAGGCTGTATCAACGATCCCAGCACTTCTATCACTAAGGATGATAGCTTTTAAATTAAAATAGAAATGAATATAAAGATTCGGAAAAGAAAAGAGAGCAATCACCTGCACAATGTCAAACCAAGAGAGCCCTGACTGGTTCAAAGCTTCTGTACCATATAGCAAGAGCTTAGCACTCAGAAGAAAAAGTTTGGAAAACGATCAAACTGAACTTGATGACTTTTAATTGATTTTTATATCTTTTTCGTGAGAATTTGTTTAATGATCGTCGCAAGAATAATACTGATATGTAGGGAAGAAAGCCTGAGAAATAAATAATGCCCACTAATATCGTATCTGATCATCAAAAATCAAGATGTAAAATATTTTCCAATTCCAAGTTTTCATGAAGAAAAAGAGCATATATTGAATTGATTGAAATTCAAATGTTATTTTTTCTATTTTTTCATTTAATTTTTACAGCGTAGTTGCATGAAACCAGCAAGTCAACATGAGAACCTTTCTGAATTTTATAGCGTAAGGAAACTCTTCAGCCAAGGAAAGAAGGATTTGAATTACAGAGAGAATGCGTTTCGAGGATAAACTTCTTTCTGCTAAAAGTTGGTACTATGCTTTACTGCCGGTTCTGTGAGTAAGAAAACTCAGAACGAAAGAAACGCAAATGCAGACCATTGCTTTTAAATAGAAAGTTTTTAAAATAGCAAACAGCATATGTTATCCTTTATGAAGGCGATTCCAATATATTTCCCTTTTTTTCTCTTGTTCGCTCTTCGTTAGTATCCTTGTCTTTTACCATATGAGAGGTTCGTGATATTCATTTCAATTTGAAATTATATAATATTTTAAACGTTCAATTGAAAATGAAAGCCTCAAGGGCTTCGTCGTATCGGCTTAAATCATCCAAATTAGTCTCTCAAATTAATATGGTTTTTGAGTCTCATAGAGATGAACATTCTTATTTTAAGAAAATAATTATTGTTATTTCAAGTTTTCGCCCGATTTACTTGTCATCAGTATAACATTTGTTGCAATTCGGATGTTTAAGTCATAAATCATCTAGGAAGTTCAGTGTTCAATAGTAATCCCTTACATGTTATAAAAGTAAAAGTATTTATTCCCATGTTCTGTTCAGGATATTCAAGTACCCGTATAGCCCATCTTTAGAAGGCCTCTACCTCTCTTCCTAGGAAGGTGTACCTACCCAAACTGGACCATTTTCACAATCTCAAAATCTCTAGTTTCAAGAACGACTTAACAATTTTTCTTGCTTGTATTCTGTAATTTCTGTCTCCTTTTTTTGTTTCAATGTATTATTATTAGCTTCAAGGCAAATCACCCCCGGCTATATCCTTCTTTTGGTGAATTTGATTAGGAAGCTAGTCAATTGTAAGAACAGGAAAACACATGTCTGTTCACTTCCGTGGTACTTTCTAATCTATTTTTTTTGGATTCTTTTTATTTTAATAACTTATTTTATAACACTTAATCTCATCTGGCAATAGGGATTCTCTTTTTCTCTTGTCAAGGAAACTAACTTCCCCATATGACCTTCATAGCTTGTACTTGGTCGGACGGAGATCCTCGAACCTTGCCTAGTAATTCTAGTAGGACTCGTTATACTCCCTCAATTCGACCTCTTGCTCGTGATCATCCAAGACATCTTGCATTTCGACAAACATGTGGAAACTTCCTAGTTCAACATATTTTCGGAGGTTCTGGTTCAACCCAGCAAGTACTTCATGATCTTTACCAACAATCCAATCGTGCTCCTAAACTACTTCCCAGCACCCTGCCCAATACTTCGTTTACTGTTATTAACCCTATATCCACTTCATCCCAACTAAATACGAAATCGGTAGTTTCTTCTCATCGGTCAAGGCCTCCTTCCAGAACAGTATCGGCTGATGAGCCCAAGGAAAATGCTACTTCTAGATACACTTCCCGCTTAATGACGACTGAGAGTTTTGAGAATTATGTATTGGAGGACTTGCCAAAACATTATGAAATATATCTACGTGATGGTTCTGGATCAAAACGTGGTGAGTATTGGGTGTATGGGCATCCTGGTGGCCGTCCTTTTCGATCTATAAGCGACTTCCTGTATCACCTCTACTGGTTAGTCTCTGATTTATCAAGGAATGCAGCGAATTGTTGCTGCTCATTATGCGCCAATGGTTCAATCAAACTACGAAGAAATGTTCAAAAGGAAATGGAAAGGATTTTTCATGAGTGTAAAGATGATACGTTTACTTGGCCATCTTCATTTAGACTCGGGGAAGTGGTATGGATCGATATAAATTACGAAATCATTCCTGCGATTGTTGTTGCTCGGAATTTGATTAATCATAATAATAATAATAAAAATGATTCTTCAAATCCGCTTTTGGATGCCTACATTGAGCCGTACCAGTATCACTGCAAGGAACTAGGAAATTCGAGGTTTTTCTTCGACATGGCCGCTGCCGATATTGAGCCATGGGTACAGAGATCTACAGACTTGAGTCACCCAGGCCACAGACTTGCTAATGACATTGCTCACAGTTGGTGTCTTTATGGAAAATTCCAGCCTATGAATAGTAACGATTTTGAACACCTGGTTTTTAAAGATGAAAATCATTCTATCCCCATGACCATCCTTCCTATAATCGAAGATGGGCCAGAAAACTTAAACGACCACTTTTTAGGTGTTTTTTACGGAGCTGAAAAATTGTGGGTTAATGACCTTTGCATTTTGCATAACGATTCTCTTCCTTCTCAATTTTCCGAAACCTGTTTTATGTCCATCTCCGACATTTTTGTAAATATTGATGATAACGTCTGTATTCAAGGATCATTTTGGAAACGGAAAGATGCCACAGCCCAAACGTTTCATCGATTTCGTGATCGTAAAAAGTTGTCTCGTCGCATACAGATGGCAGAAGACATTTCGCGAACTGAATATACTCTTATGCATAGTGATTCTTCAGAATATGTATGCCAGCTTGCAGATGTAGCAGGCAGGTGGTATGAACCCTGGTCAATAAAAGGAAATTATCATTTTTCAAAGGATCTAAAAAAACGGGTATCATCGAGACTGGATGCGGTGGGAAATGAAAATTGGGTTGATGACGATTTTTATGAGCTTTTACTTTCTGAAATTGATCTAGTTTCACCTGTTGTTATGTGAGTTTTTTTTTTCACTGTATACTTACTTTTTTCTGTCCTTTCTTTTCCTTGGTTATACACGATACACCGTATATGTTGACTTCTTTGAAGTCATTTTCTTTTCTCTTTTTTCTTAGGGATAGTTTAAATGAAGACATGTGAATGTTTTAATATATTTGTATTAAAAGTGTATATCTTTTACTATCGTTCAAAATAAAGATTATGGGGGAATAAATGACGACTGGTTTTTAGGAAAGCATGTTCGAGTCAAGAGAGTCAGATTTAAAGTATTGAAACAATATTAAATTCTTCTTTCATTTCTTCCACGGGGGCCACCAAATTTAATGGCAGATTGATCCATGATTTTGACGATTTTATCTCGAATTATTGAACCTTCCTGGCCTAATAAACAATTCTGGACAGCCTCACGAGCTTGACTAAATCCTCGAAAAACAACATATAAGTTTTCAATACTTAAATTTTTCAGACGAATTTGCTCAAGGACCCTTGAGGTTACAGTATAGGCAGTATCATATCCACGTCTCTTTCCTTTTCGAAATCCGCATGATCCAGCAGATGCTTTGAAGATAATTTTTTTATCGGGGTTGCACAGAGTGACATGAGTGTTATTCTTTAAACATTTGGCATGCAAATAGTAAGGTCTAGGAAGAAATTCAGAACCTGCCACATATGCAGGTTCTTTGTTCTGCAGTACAGGTTTTTCTGGATTAGATAAAACTGACTTCTGTAGTACCTCAGTTAGATTAATTTTACCGTCATTCCTGAGATGAGAATGGGTACCAAAACGACGCAGCCCAAGGCGCGTCAATCCCAGCATTTTTCACTAGAAATATACTTATAAACTTTTTAAGTTCAATAATTGATGTGTTAATTTCCCTTGCTATACCAAATTTATAAATTTTCTTTTGTTTCACAAGTTTGTATTTTCTTATTAAATTCAAATCACTGGTACACTTTGTGGTGGAAGTATTCAGTCCAAGGTAACACATATTCGATACTTACATTTCAACATCTCAGCGTTGAAGTCTACATTGGACAAACGAATTCACAAGAAAAATTCAAATTACTTATTCTCGATTGTTCAACTGTTTTCAAACTTATTTGAAAAGGGTAAAATTCGAACATAGATGCCTTATTAACCTGAACTTCCGAACAAGTTTACGAAACGTAAATAAACCCACTCAACCTGCATAACGGCAACAACATGAAGTCGAAAGAAACACTGAAGCTGACGTTTATTGCTTTATTCTCCTTTCTTTTTCAATATTATTTCTCACGTTCGAGCATTTCGAAAGCATTGTCAAAAAGAATTGAAATTGCAACTCCTATATCTAACTTTCTGCGAGTACAAGAAGGGCTTTTTCTATACCGCCGTGGACTCGATCCATACGAAGGAGGGATTTATTTTCAGTCCCCATTACTTTTGTTTCTCCATTTCACCTTTGAATTGTTAGGGGGAATTGATGCAATACGCATGCTTTATTCCTTCTTAACTGTAGCTAACGGTTGGTTTGTTTACAATATTTCGAAAAAGTTTCAAGAAAATAAGAAACGTAGAGAACTTTATGCCGGAACCTCTTCTTTGTGGATCTATATCATGTAAGTGCTTTCGTCAACGTTTCACAGATGTTTGATGTCTTCAGGCGTTTTATTTTTGTTTTACCGCTCTTTTTAATATGTTTCAACTTCCTCAATGTACTAACCACGGTGATAGTTACCTGCTGAATCCGCTTACGTTTCTTCCAACTATAGCTTGTTCAAGCGATGTTGTTTTGAATTTTTTTACGCTGGCTTTTGTGTACTTTGCAATTCAAGGTTATCAAGTAGGATACGCTTGCACTACCGCCTTAAGTCTATTTATTAATCCGAGTACAATTTCTCTGGTTTTACCCAGCTACTATATCTTACGGCGAAGCAACCAAAATGTTAACCTTTCCAAGACTCTTCTAATTTTCTTATTTTACATATCTTGTCTAGTATTTGGTTCGGCAGTTCTCTTAAACTCGTACAATTTTCTGATGGCTCCGCTTCATGTATATAGAAACGCTCATGACCTGTCTCCTAACATCGGACTTTGGTGGTATTTTTTTACTGAGGTTTTTGAGGAGTTCCGATTGTTTTTCCTATTTGTTTTTGCTGTTGCTCCTGTCATGTTCATCATACCAATTACCATTCGTTTGCGGAAGCTACCTTTAATTGTAACTGTCCTAATGATGGGAATACACGGCATATTCAAAATTTATCCTTCTATTGCTGATTATTCGTTGTTTGTGTCTATCCTTCCTGTCTTTGGAAAAGTTCAGGAAAATATGAAATACAGTCTTTTGGCAAATAACGTAATAGTTTTTGCTTTCGTTTTAGGGACAACGTTTTATCATTCCTGGATCACTCTTGGTTGTGGAAATGCAAACTTTTTTTATGCTAGCAATCTGATCCTAGCAATAGGAATCTCCCTCAAAGCGATGGATTTCTTAAGAGCAGTACTGATGATAGAGTGGAAAAGTGAGCATCCTGAAAAGAAAGATGAGTCTTTAGTACAAGTTCCTTAATTACTATATATAAATTAACTGGGAATTCTCTATAGTAATTATCTAATTTTGCTTCTATGCTAGTCGCCGCAATTTAGATTTTTTTTGGTAATGGGATTTTAATAAATTCCAAAATTCAATACCTAACGAAGAATTCTAATTATAACTCAATCTGTGGAATTTATTTTGTTACTAACTGGTTCTCAAGTTGGTTTTGACTTGCACCCTCTTCCACCACCTCCCAGTTGACGGTGGTTACTGAAGTCCTTGAGCGTGTTGATGTTTAGCTCAAAAAAATACCTAAACTCTTTCGGTTGGCAAGAGGGGAATGCCTTAAAAGAAGGTGGTCTCCTCAAACCAGTTCTGACGTCTAGAAAATATGATACTCGTGGTGTACGTGTTTGAAAAATTTACAAATGGAGAGAGATACTTCATATTTATGGAAAATTAAAAAAGGAACTATTCTAATAAATACTTTAGTTGGGTACAAAGCATGATTATGCTGATCAATGGTGGGATAATGTCTTTTCTTCACAGTTGAATTCTATCCAAGTAAATACTGGAGATGGCAATGTATGATTTAAATAATGATATCTTCTCTTTACTAATATTGAAATAATAGGTTAAGTTGGAAACACAGGGGACATCTACAAAGCTTGCAATGGCAAAGTACCATAGTAAATATTCAGCCTTATCGACTGTATTTCGATATGCAGGATGTCTTTCCGGAACAATTGAAGAACAAAAAGAGAAAGAAAATATGAAGAATGATGCCAATGCTGTGGCGGAAAAGCCAAAAAAAGACAAGCACTCTATAAAAAAGTCTTCTCGGAAAGCGAAATCTGAATCTGACCGGAAGAAATCAAAAGATAAGAAGCATAAGAGGAAGAGAAAAGATTTGGACGAATCAACATCATCTAAAAAGCGTAAGAAGGAAAAATCCTCTCACTTAAAGTCGGATAGAAAAAAAGAAAAAAAATCGTCTAAAAAGTCGAAGGGAAAAGATTTAGAAACTTCCAAGAAAAGGAAAGTTAAAAGCGCTTAGTATTTGGGATTTAAAGGTTGCCTAGATGATGACAAACAGTGGATTTTTTTAAATCATAGCCTCCACTACGTTCCAATACTATACCATTCTGCCAAGGTTATTCATTTTAATGTTTGGATTCTAGCTGGGTCTTTTGTTACTACCTTTTATTATTCAGGACATCGAGTAATTCCTCCTCTCATTCCTTTTTTTGTCTCACCTGAAAGATGCTTGATGCTTGGTTTTTTTTTGGCTTATTCTTTTCTTTTTTTCTTTGTTAAAAAAGCATATTAAAGAAAAACAGTATGTATTTGCGCTTGACATACGTTTTGCTCGAATTGCTTAAGAAATTATGTACATTTTTAATGTAGGTTAATAGAACGGATTCTTTGGGTTTTCATTTAATATTCAATTTCATTATAAAATAATAGTTAGCGGTACTTTAAATAGATGTTAATTGCAACTAAATTCTTTGTTTGCCTTCAAAAATATCAAAGTCGAAATTTACCTTCTCAATTGAAGTGATCAACTTTTAAATTATTAATTCTTTAAAAAGAAAAAAGAAAAAGCAACAATATATAAGTGTACGATACAAGTTTAACTGTATTTTGGAAGAAGTAACGTTTGAAGACCTGAACATAACCAATATTTAATAATGGAGGAATTGTTCAATAAACAGAGAGAAGAGTATAAACAGCTTCAAACTTCTATTGCTACTCTAAGGAGGCAAGCTAAAGAGGGAAATAAAAAGCAAAAGAAGCAAGTTCAACAAAAGATTGCGGACATGGAAGCCGATTTGTCTCAGAGACACGCTCAAGAAAGAATGGATCTTGAACGAACTGACGAGCCACAAGAGGAAAACGATCAAGATGATCTTATTACTACATTACTGAAACAAATGGAATCGACAAGTTTAGACAAGCCTAAGAAGTCACCTGAAAATCTAAAAAACGAACCAGAAGAACAGCCCAAGGAAACTAAAAAGCCAAGAAATCGACAAAAAGAACGTCTTGTAAGTTTTAGAAATGTTTCACTTATGGAAGAATTACTAACTTTTATCAGGAACGTAGGAAGGCAGAATTACAGCAAATGAGTGCACAAGCAGAAACAGAGCATGCAGGCACAGTTGACAAACAAAAAGTTGAAAAAGATAAACTTTCAAAAATACTTTCGGATTCAGGGTTGGTTGCAGTTGATATCACTCCGGATGGCCATTGTTTATTCGCATCCATTTCTCATCAACTGAACTATCATTTTAATATAAAATTGAATTACCAACAGCTCCGGGACCATGCTGCAAGCTACATTCATAAGCATGGAGATGAATATTCTGGTTTTTTACTTGATGAAGACACGGGAGAAGTAATGTCTGTGGAGCAGTACTGCGATGAAATTCGGACGACCGGAAAATGGGGAGGTGATATTGAAATTCAAGCACTTGCTAATGATCTTCAGGTTCCTATTCATGTATATAATACGGATGGGCCTGTCATAAAATTCGAGCCTCAAGAAGCGAAGCATACAACGCCCGTGTGCATCGCATACTACCAACACTTATACGGACTAGGTGCTCACTACAATAGCTTGGTGTACAATAATAAATAAAGCAAAAAAGAATCCGGACCTTTGGACAGGTGTAACAATGTTGAATGCTGGTTTTATCAAATCTTTGTATTGCTAGCGCTAGATAATCACATTTTATTTTATTTTTTCCGGAAAATAATGCAGTGACACTCAGTGTAAAACAAATTCATTATAACTGATGCTTGGAGTCATTGACGAAGAAAGAAATTGATAATAATGTTACTCTTCCCACTTATGGATTCTATGAGTAAGGAGGGAGCGGTTCCTCAGAATGCCTTTGGGGCTTTGAAGTTGTTTGGCCTTGTGATGGATTTGAGCTGCTAGATTCATAGCACGGCTGTTGTATCGTTGTTGCAGGATGGGGATATTGTATGCCAGGATTCCCTTGTAACCTTGCACCTTGCAGACGAGGCTCGTCTTTAATTTTCGTTTCAATCAAATGCTTGTTAGTACGCTCCCACCATCCACAAACGGAGCATCGTAAAGCCTAAGACTATGTCAGCTTGCAAAAGGTCTCAAATTTACATCTGAAACGTATGGAACTTACTTTCGTGGTATAGACAGGGAGGATAGGTAAAATGATAAGGGAAAGTGTTTTCCAATGTCGACAAACACGAACTATGAATTTGATAGATTAGTAATGCTTTCCTAAAAGACTACATTGATGTGAGGAAGCACGAACGTGACCTTTAAGGTATCATACCAGATTTATTGAAACTAGAAATGGTTAGTAACTCTGACATTCGAGAGTCCTAGCACCCTTGTTGCCGTTAAGTAATGCCTAAGGAGGAAATTCTTAGAGAGGTAATGATCTTGATCCTTTTGTTTAATATCAAGACCATTGTTAACATACCATCTTGGACAAGTCAATAGAAGTTTTGCGTATTTATTCTTATTATGCCAAAAATCCTGGAGTCCAAGAGGGAGAAAGAAAAAGAAGAACATAATCTATTTCTAGGTTTCCCCCGAACAAATGTAAAAGCAATTGGTTAAAGAAAGAAACATTTCACTAGGAACGTAAGCATTGTCATTATGAACAAATATTTCCCTAAAGAGGAGTAAGGCTTGGGTCCCAAGTTGAGTGTAGTCCTATATAGTTATATTATAATCAATTATTATATTGTAGTATAGTTAAGAAGATATAAATGTTGAAGGCTTGTTATTTACACCTGTGGTTCTATAGGATTTCAGCTTGTTTATATTATAAAAAAAAAACAAATAAAAACCTATCTATTGATTCATTTATACTGTCTTGATCATTTATGAAGAAAGGCTAAGATGGTCTTCTTGGCTTTACCTGAAGACGATATTTACTGCGATATCTATCTGGCTTGTTTACTTTTCTCGAAACATTCACAAGTTCAATGAATTTAAAACAGTCAATTGAAAGTGTAGACGCAAGGTCTCAGGCGTTCTTGTAATTCAGCAAAAGTTATGGCCTTTACAAAAGGGTATATGCCTTGGATTCTATCGGTCAAACCACACCAAAGAAAATAAAAGATTGGTCTTACAAGACTAAATAATTATGCTAATACTACACTTTTTTTACCATTCTTTCTCATTTATTATCCTGTTTCCTATGGGTTTTCTCTGTTGAAATTGACCTTTCTGGGATAATGAGTGACGCGCAAGGAGTCACTAAACAGGGGAAACACTACCACCATAGAAGACCTACGAGAAAAAAAGAACTTGGGATTTTGTTGATTTTGGTTGAAGTTCGCGAAGAAAATGCTTTTATTTTGAACAGTTTTTACATCACTTTCTCTTTACTGTTACTCAGTTATTTACTTTTAGTACTGCATAGCAAAAAGGAAGACAACCCATTGTTACGAGTGTATTCCAATACTTCACATAGAAAAAACTTGTTTTCTCGCTTCTTTTGGTTCTCTCAGTGAAATAGATTTTTTATGCTTTCTTTCTTTTTCAGTCGGCGTGGACTTTAGGATTATACGACCATATTTAGAATTCTATACAAACAGGATGAATCCGAATCATCTCTCTGAGAAGGAGGAAGAAAAAAATGCCTCGATGGATATCGACAAACCTGCTAGTACGAGTCTTGGGGAAGAATGCAAAGAAACGATTATGACTAAACATGCATCATCATCGTCGACCGCAAAAGAGGAGGATGATGCAAATCCTCGAAAACGCCGACATTTGCTTCCATCTGACCTAAAAGTAGATTTTGATGTGAACCAACTTCAAATTCTCGAAAAGCCTGCGGCTTTAGAAGAAAAGCGAGGAATCATAAAGTTTCGTGTGGTAGCAAATGACGATAATCCTGAAAGCTTTATAATGTTAACAGGTTTAAAAAATATTTTCATGAAGCAATTACCAAAAATGCCAAAAGAATATATCACCAGACTTATTTACGACAGAAATCACTTATCCATGACCATCGTGAAAGATAATTTGCACGTTGTGGGTGGTATCACTTACCGTCCTTTTGAACAACGTGAATTCGCCGAAATTGTTTTTTGTGCTATTGCTTCTACGGAGCAGGTACGCGGTTATGGTTCCCATTTAATGAACCATCTGAAAGACTATGTTCGTGGAACTTCTAAAGTCCAGCATTTTCTCACGTATGCCGATAATTATGCCATAGGTTACTTTAAAAAACAAGGGTTTACGCAGGAAATTAATTTGCCCAAAGAAATCTGGATGGGCTACATTAAAGACTACGAAGGCGGTACTTTGATGCAGTGTACCATGCTCCCAAAAATCAAATATTTGGAAGCTAATGTCATTTTATCTATCCAAAAGGCGGCTGTTATTTCAAAAATTAATAAACTTACTCGTTCCAACGTCGTATATCCAGGGCTAGATATATTCAAGAACGGACCAGCACATATTGAACCCAACCAAGTCCCTGGTTTAATGGAAGTTGGATGGTGTAAAGAAATGGAGGAGCTGGCGAAAAAGCCAAAACCTAAGCCATTCTTCGCTGTGTTAGAAATGCTTTTCACTGAAATGCAAAATCATCCTTCTTCTTGGCCGTTTGCTCAACCAGTGAACAGAGAGGATGTTCCAGATTATTACGAAGTCATTGAGCATCCAGTCGATTTATCGACGATGGAATATAGGCTTCGCAACAATCAATATGAATCTGTAGAAGAATTCATCCGTGATGCAAAATTAATTTTCAATAATTGCAGACAATATAATGATCCAAGCACAACATACTACAAAAACGCTGACCGTCTTGAGAGGTTTTTCCAAAAACAACTGTTGGAAACAGAGTACTCTCATTTGGCTGAATAAAACTCTATCCTTTCATCTTTTTGAGGTCAGTAGGTCAATTTATTATATATGCTATTTTCCTATTATGCCATTAATCTATCAACGTTTTCATATATTCATTGACGTATACCTTTTGTTAAGTCTAGCTATATCGCATTTCAGTTTTCAGGAAATGCGTCCAATAAAGCTGCAATCATGGGCTTTTCTTCAATTTTGTATGCATCATCACTTTCTTCGTTTTGACTTGATGGCTCTTCTAGGCTATCATAATAAGAGCGTAGCTTTTCCTTTAAATCGTTCATAGAGTAATTGGCTTCCTTTAATAGCAATCTAATTGTCTCTAACATAGAATCGTCTTCGACAGATAGCCATCCCAAAATAACAATCACCGACTGAAATGCAAATAACCCATGGTCTATTTGAACTAAAAACCACCGAGTGGATTTTTCTTCTTCAGTCTCAACAGTTTGGTCTAACTCCCTTTCTTTACTTATTTTTTCCAACTGAGCGTTCAGTTTACAGAAGATTGCAAAACATTTTCTCGTTTTTTCGTAATCGCTCTCAGAAAATTTTCTGAATAACCGCATTCTTTCGATCGTATCCGCTGGTAATGACCGAAATAAGGAGCAAAAGATTGCTAATATATGGTCTATAGTTTCTGAACTTTGACTTTTCATAAATGTAGAGAAAATGTATTTCAATCCTCCTGCTTCAACAAAGCGTTGACAATACGGCATAGAAAGGGGCCCAAACAACAAGTAATCAGTAACTTTGAATGAAGAATCTCTACTTTTTCCCTTGTTTTTCATATTTAAAATTAAAAGCTCAATTCCTTCTTCCTTCATGAATGCTTCTTTGCCGTAAGCTTCCTGTGTAAGGCTAGATAGGCAATCAAAAACGTTTTCCATAGTTTCTTCTTCTAACCCTTGGGAAGGGTCGCGTAAACGATAGGGACTAACTTTTCGAAGTAATAAATCTGTACCATTTGATTCACAAACGCTTTTACGGGCATCTTGTGAGTGGTTAAGGAAGATAGCCAAAAGTTCTACTGAATATTGTAAATTTGGTGATATATAAGTTTCAGAAACCGAACTCCGCTGAAGTAACCATTGTAGCAAATCGGTTTTTTGGGCTACCGTCGAGCATACTTCACTGTCTATCGAAATAAGGTTCTCAAAAAGCGATAAAATGGAATATACACCATGTCTATCTGCTTCATTTTTTTCATCGAGTCTCTTTAGTCCGCTGACAAGCACTTGTAAAAATCCCGTTTCTATTGAAGCGTCGAACAGGGAACTTAAAGCGTCATCATCAATATCTTCATTTGTTAACTCAAGAAACAAGTCTACTACCGTAATCATTATATCTGCATTTTCGTGAGTTAGAAGTTCCAAGAATGTCGTGACGCATCCTAATTTTATGAACAGAGGAAATAAGCTTGGATATTCAGATATGATGTTAAATGAGCGAATCTCTTCGTCCAAGTCCGCTTCTGACTCAATGAATTTTTCAGGAGATTCCGGATACTTTGAACGAAGCTCTTGGTTTTGGTTCAAAACTTTTTCCAGTTTCACGACCTTTTTTTTGAGTTCGTTAGGCGTCAGTGCAACAGACGGTTCTGTTCCTTCATTCTGGTCCAAAAATTGTAAGCTTTCCTTTTCTCTTTCACTTAATCCGCTGCCAAAAAAGCGACCGCCCTCTTCATCAAACTCGTCTTCTTCTTCTATATTCTGAACTTCAGGTTCATCCATTCGACGCTTGCCTAGTGACCTCTCAGTTGAATCATTATCATCAAGCGTTCTTTTTTTAGTAGATTCATTGGCATTTTTAAATATAGAATCCACGTTCATTCTTTTTCTTTTCTTAACACAAGTATGCGAAAGTCACAATGTTCAATATAAATTTGACCAAATCTTATTTTTCTAAGACTTTATGTACGTTTTAACTTGAAAAATTGTGTCCGTTCTTCAAGAACAGTGCTCCCGACAGGCGAGTATTATAGACAACCGGTTAATGTTTAAGATGGGAAGAGCTGCAAGGACTAAAATACAATAAAACATTAAACATGACCAAAGAACGCTGTTATGATAAATTTTAAAAAATTAAGTAAACATTGTCTTATTCAAAGAATTTCTCCTCACAGGTTCCAATCGCGAGAGCAACTAAGAAAATAGTGTAGTGAAGAATCAAAAAGCTCGACGGTGAATGTCTTATTCAGTTCTTCATTAGTTAATTTCTTAACTGAAGAATGAGAGCGCTTCAATCGAATCTTCGTATCGAAAGCTTTAAGTATACCATACTTTCAAGATGCTGAGCGATTGATGATCAATTACGTTTCCAAAGAACATGACCTGTTTTCTGTTTATATTAAAGCAATATATAGTAATTTTCATACTTATGTTAAAGATGGACACTGGAAAACTTTGATGAAACAATTTAGGACTTGTTACAACGCTGCTCCATAGGTTTGACAGGTATTATGGGTCGTTTGAAGCAGAATAACTTTTATAGAAAACAGAATACACATAAAGCAACGACAATTACCTCCCATTGCGAGTAATTCGTATGGTCATCTGAGCATACGTTACAAAGCCGAATGCAAGGGAGGACTCAATGTCTCGATGAAAGAATGGCAAATCCAAGAATGATAAAGAAATCTTAAGTTAAGTGCATTTTGATAACCTGCGAGTCTGCAACAGCTTTGCCCACGTAGCAGGATTTATGAACATTGCCGTGCTTAAATTCAAACGTTCTAGTCTAAATTGGATTAACCCTCTCATTATCATAAAAATAAGACAGAAACAATAAAAATAGAATATACCACCACGACAATGGTTGCCTTAGTGCTTGCCAAAACTTCGTTTGGGATGTGATATGTAAATCAACGCCCATACTCTATCGACCCGCAGAAACAAAAGAAAATATTTGTATTTCTATTTCTTTACTGATACACGATCCGTCATAATATTTTATGGAAAGGTCTCCAATAGAGATTCTGTTTCGGACTCTTTAGAGTCTTCATCAGTGTAAAATTTCATTTTTTTAAATATTGCTCCATTCCTCTGTAATTAAACGCGAGATAGAGATACTGTTGGAATTAAATTTTTTACAAGTTAATTCTTAAGGCGTTTTTGTTTACCATCCCAATGTTTCAGGCCGAAACAGTCTACGTTAAGCATATCCATTCGACTTTAAAATGTGTTGATTTTGCGAAAGAATGTACAGTAGAAATTACTAGCCGTGGAATACGTTTTGGAGTGGATGAATCTCAATCGTTGCAAGGTAATATTTGTCACAGAATGTTGAGAGGATTAAAGACAGCAAATCTTTCTAAGTTTTTAAATTTGTGATTAACAACGAATAGCACATGTATTCATTGACAGAGGTTTATTTCAAAAGTATAATTATGAAGACGATGAAGAAAACAGCAACTACCTTTTCAAGACCAGACTAGCGCCGCTGTTACAATGCTTATCGATTTATACAGATGGAAAAGACAAACAAATTGCCAATCCATGGGATCAGCAGCCTTCTACAAATACTATGCATAAACGAGGTGTAGTATGCAAGATACACTTTGAAGGAATTGGTTACCCGTTTGAATGGGAGTATGTTTTAGAGAATAAATCTTTTAAATTCAGTGTACTCTGTGCTAACACGACTATGCAGGGTTGAAGAAATGGCAGGATACTCTACGATATGTGAATTATCAACATTAGAATATGAAGAAAACATTGACGTTAGCCGATTAGCTACTACTCTGAATACAAAAGTTATTATGAGAAGTGGTTGGCTATACGACGCACTTTTAGAGTTGGACAATAACTTGAGTGAATCGCTTATGATTGAAACTTCTTCCCAAAAGTCGACATTTCTTTTACGATGCGTAGGCGGAATGTCTACAACAGAGATGGAATATCCAAATGAAAAGAATGTGTTAGAATCTTTTGAAACGAACTCAGAGTATACATATACCTACAGATTTTCTCTTATTCGTCAAGCGATTAAAGCCTTGCAAGCAGGTACCAAAGTGAGCTTACGCATAGACGAAAACGGAACACTGAATATTCAATTAATGCTTGTAGGTCAAGATGGTTTGTGTACTTTTGTTGACTTTCGAATTGCACCACTGGATTTGATGATTGAAGACGAAGATGATGATTATGATGAGGGAGCTTTGGCAGAGAATGGTTACACGGAAGATAATGATCAAGAGAATTACAATACAGAGGAGGAAGATGATTGACATTTTACCAAAAACTTGCATAAATTGATAAATAAAGGATAAAGGCCAATCGTGGAATGATGATGATGATAATAATAATAATAATAATAATAAGCAATTTTAGAATAGAAAACTAATTCAATTTTTTGAATTGTTCAGAAAAATTGGCTTAAAAGGGAGTTTCCTCGCCTTTAGCGTTCCACTTGACAACATGGTCTAAACGTTGATCGCTGATGCGAGCACTTTGCAATTTCACTTTAACAACTCGAAAACCTTCACTTTCAACATATTGTTTGGTACTTCCTTGGTCATTGGTATGAATGTGCTTGTTACGGAAGAACATTTCTTCTTCGCTACCACGAGGCAAAATGGTAGCCAAACCGTTCAAGCTCACAGAAGTGGTAGAACATTGAGCTTGATTCATTTTGTACAGCAAACTGCAAAGAGAAGAGGCATCTTGGTCTGCTTCTTGTCTGTTTGTAGTCCAATCGTGAACTAGCAACGATACTCGAGGATTCTTATTTTGCAAGTTAGTAAGCGTTTGGGTACGAAAAGTATGACAAAGAATTTCCTTACCGAACTAATATTAAAAGTCTTTTTGCTATTTTCTCCAGTAGTGAGAATTATACAATCGTCTGCTTCATATGGTAGGGCTTGTCCTAATCAAATATTATACGTTAGTATACCAAAAAAACCACCTTGAACTATTCACCTACCAGCAGGTACATAAGTAAAAGTCATCTATAGTTTATAGTTAATAACCAATTATTCTATCAGTCGTTCACAAGTGGTACTATGAACAATTTACTCCACTGCTATGAGTTTCGTCGTGAAACTCACAGAATTGCGACTTACTAAAGATGAATGGGGCTGATCTTGAAAGCATGTTGCCAATTGAATGTACTTAGAAGAACCCAAACAACGCTGAACTTGTACTGGGAGTTGATCATTGTCGATAATTTTTGAAGACATTTTTTTCAGGTACAAAATATTTAAAGTAAAAGAAAAGTAGGGTCCTAATTAAAAGTAAAACGATGAAAAATCTTTCAAAAAGAAAAAAATTGCTTTGCGAATTTAGTTGGGTGGATATTTCAAGACGATAAATTCATTCCTGCTAGTACTGACTCATCTTACGATGAGGTAAGTCAACACCATAAATTATTAACTAAAATTCCTGAGCATCATAATTGAATTATAAAACTAATTCAAGTATTTTTTACAGAGTCTATTTTAAAGTACTTACTCTCACAAATGTACAATTCGTTCTTAGTAAGCAAGAATGGATACAGGAGGACGATACAGGACTACAAGTACTTTACAAGAAACAAGCTTTTTCTTGGTTCAAACAATGTTATTTTCTCATCTGTAATAAAGGACAGGGGGGGTCATTAAATATTCGTTGCGTTTCAATTTACCTTTGTTCTATTAATAGAAGAAAGATCAAAATGATCATAAACAATGTAACATAAGAATGAAATAGACAAATTTGAAATAAAAAACCGTCCGATGACAAAAGTAGTGCTTATTTTAAAAATTGTATCTGAATTTACAACCTAGCAATTACCAAGAGTCAATTTTCATGGTTCCCTTCTCCACCAAGTTTTGATGCATCTTAAACACGCTTGAAAGGATATGAGGTTCGTGACCGATACCTTTAGCCAAGCAAACCTTCTCAGCAAAGTCATAGTAGTCGTTCAAAATAGGCTTGTAATCGGGATGAGCACACTTGTTGATAATTACGCGGGCACGTTCACGAGGAGACAAACCACGAACATCCGCCAAGCCTTGCTCGGTCACAATGATATCTAAATCATGCTCAGTTTGATCCACGTGAGTAGCCATAGGAACGATACAAGAAACACCTGTAGGATCCTTCTTGGAAGGACGAGTTGAGGGAGTGTGCATAATACTGTACTTGGCATTACGAAGGAAATCAGCCGATCCACCTAAACCGTTCAACATTCTGCTGCCCAAAACATTTGTGCTGTTAGCATGAGCATACATGTCTACTTCGACAGGGGTGTTCATTGCAATGCAGCCAAGACGACGGATAATTTCTGGATGGTTGGAAATAACTTGGGGGCGAAGCAAGATTCTATCCTTGTAGTAATTCCAGTTTGCATAAAACTTTTCGAACCCTTGAGGGGAAAAGCGAGTGGAAGTGGCAGCGGCAAAGCGGAGTTTATCGGTGTCAAATAAGGGCAAGAAAGTATCTTGTAAGACTTCTGTCCAAACTTCCAAATCTTTGAAAGGAGAATCTGCCAAACCACCAATAATGGCGTTTGCAATATTACCAATACCAGATTGAATCGGATGTAGATGCTGAGGCATACGACCAAAGTCCACTTCGTGTTTAAAGAAATCCACCAAATGACCACCAATGGCACGCGAGGTGGCATCTTCAGGAGCATTGGGGCCA
Source organism: Schizosaccharomyces lindneri (assembly GCA_029532395.1). Classification (NCBI taxonomy): domain Eukaryota; kingdom Fungi; phylum Ascomycota; class Schizosaccharomycetes; order Schizosaccharomycetales; family Schizosaccharomycetaceae; genus Schizosaccharomyces; species Schizosaccharomyces lindneri. Next base: position 494,860 of record JARFMH010000001.1, on the reverse strand, counting down.
GTAATATCACCATAAGTGGCTTCGACAACACCGATTACCTTGGAAGGATCGACTTTAATGTAGGGCTTACCAATGCGATCATCCACTCGGTTGATCTCCAAGGGAGTACGGTGAGGAGGATTTGGAATGTCAACGATATCGTGAAGGCCCTCGAAAGAGGGAACGGCGGTATTAACTTCGATAATAACCTTTTCAGCCATTTGAACCAATTCTGGGGTAGCACCGACAGATGCACCTGGAACGATACCACCATCTTCGGTAATGGCAGTAGCTTCGACGATGGCTACATCCAAAGAGTTCCTATCACGGTTGCGAGTGTAATAGCCATACAGCAAGTCTTGGGGAAACATAGAAAGATGCTTGTCGAAAAAGTTGATGCGACCTTCGTTGATACCCTTGGAAATGGGTTTGCCGACTTGATGAGGACAACGGCGTTCAATCATATCAAGTTCAGCCCATTTCCCTTCGGTATCGGCGCCGCCGGAAGCGCCTACAAAGAGTTTGAAACGCATTTTCCCTTGCAAGTCCTTGGCCGCGACATGCTTGGCCAAAGCTTGAGGGATCATCTTGGGATAACCGACACCGGTAAAACCAGACCAACCGATATAGTCACCATTTTTGAAGTGGGGAATAAGAGAAGCTGGGTCGGAGACCACCTTCTTGGCGAATGCTGGGTTGCGGATACGAGACGTTAAAAGAGACGGCATGGATTACAAAGAAAAAAGAAGATAGCTAAAGAAAAAAGTGAGTGGGGAGTGACTGAAAAATAAATTTCTCAAGAGAAAAGAGAAGAGGGGAAAATAAAATATAAAGAAATATAGAAAAAGAAAAAGAATAAAGAGTGAAAGAAATTCAGTAAGCTCGCCGTAAAAAAATTATCAACAAGTCAATGAATTTACAAATGGGTCGATGTGTTCCGTTACGTAATTCGTGATTCTTTTTTCTTCTGAATCAAAAAGAAAAAACACCTACTATTGAGACCAAAAAAGGAAAGGTAGAAATCAATAAAAACTAACGGTAAAAAGGAGAGTTTTATGGAAACTAATTAGGAACCAAATCTCTCGTTTTGAACCTCTCAAAGCAAGTTTCAGCAGGATCAAATGAATCCAAAATTGAAAGCAACTGGAGCTTGGAAAGTTTCAAGGATCAAAAACTTTACAAATTAGTTTTTGTTTCTGATATTAAATATATGCAAACAAGACGCAATGACTGATCCACGAATACGTTTGCTTGAATGTTATGAGTTGTTGGTGTTTAGGAATGATGGTGAAGAATAAGTTCGCTTGTGAGTTGTCAAGGCCGGTAATATATAGTTTTCGTAAACGGATTGCATTGCCGATTTAAGGTTATAAGCAAATCATATGGCTTTACCAATGGAACGTAAAAGTAACACTCGGGTTTCGTAAAGGGTAACAATAACATGCCGAAAAATGAAGCAATATGAAACGCTGCATTGTATGAGATAGAGAGAAAGAATGAGCTGCGTAGATAAATAATGGAATGTAAACAAAGAACAGATATTTGTTTGTGAAAAGGCAATGGGAGGAAGAAGAAAAGAGAAAACAAAAGGTTTTGAAATTTTATAATTTTTATAAAATTTATAATGAACGATTCAATTAATGAAATTCTGTAGTTTGGAAGGAATATGTTCAATTTTAGAAAAGCTACTACAAGTATGCGTATGAGAAGAATAGTCTATCATTTCAATCATTTGGATTTGTTGGTATGCAATGTATTCCTAAAAGAATAAAAAAAAAGAAAAGAGAAAGAAAGGATTATTCTTTTTTTCTCGCAATGCACACACATACATGGTATGGTATCGCTTATGAACAATGATTTCTCTTGAAGCTACACTACTCTCCATTCCTCAACAAATAAATACATTTCTATTGACCAACCGACAAGAAAACGCTAAAAATCATAGTATAGAATCTATAAAGAGGAGTAACCGACAAAAGTGCGGCCACAATTAAAACCATAAACAAGCAAAACCATAGATATATATTAAGGATCGAAACCATATGAAAAGAAAGTAAAGCCATAGGAAAAGAACGAGGAATAACAGTTGATAATTATGGTTCCCATTATACAAGGAGTACTGTAATATCGGAGGTTTTCGGGGGGGGTTTTTTTTTTTTTTTCTTGTTTGTTTACTCGAGAAAACCAACCTGTCTATGAAATTTAGCGTATGCAAACCAACAACAACGACAATAATGACAAAGACAAAGACTTAACGTAAAAGAACAACAAAAGAAAACAACCATAAAACGGAAAAAGAAAACCAAAAAAAAAAGAGTGGACACAGTTTAATCGTCAATGGGTCTACGAGACCTTGGAAGATTCAATGCAGTTTTCGACTCTTCCTTTTTCTTTTGATCCAAGTAGTTTACTAAATACATTAGTAATCATTCATCCAACTTCCTTCCACTTACAGTATTCGCGAAGTCCATGACCAAAGTTAATCATGCATGTAATTCCTATCCCAAACGTACTCAACACATGAATCACGGTAATCAGCGTCACAGGCAGCGATGAATAAGCACTAAAATCCACAAACCAAAAATTCGTGTTATTGTACACTACTACCATGTAGTACAGGTAGTATGCCGATCCTGCAAGCATCATGATCTCCACGTATGTCATCAACACATAACTTTCTCTACGCACAGCATACAGCGACACGAACAAAACAAACAGGGTGTAGGGAACCAGTAGCAGCATAAGGACAATCCGAGTTTTTTGATAATGGCCGCCCCGCGGATGCTTGTTCAGCATTGCTATTTGAATCGTTGAACAAATACCTTTACACATTAATGTTAAAAAAGATTGTTTTGTGCTTCAACACTCTCAAAGAACTTACAAAAATAAAGATCTAGTTTCACCAATGCAACAAAAATCTCGTAAATGAGATACCGTCGTCTCATGTGAAGATCTGGCCCGTGTCGTTGATACATAACCCACCCATACGCTTTGTTCATACGGTAGACTAAAAAGCACAGGATAATACCAATCACACCTATAACAACAGGCAAAGCAACGTAGAAAGCTTCCACATTGTAAAACGTAAATGTTGCATTGCTAAATACAGCCTTGTACTTGCTAAACGAGGTATACAGGTTGATTTGATGGAAAGGAGGAAAACTGGAATTATTAAAAGTCCAATCCGTATATCGTAAACAGACTCCTATCTGAATATATTGAATGATGGAATAAATAAAGAACGAAACATGAAACAGTAAAACAGCACTGGTCTAATAAGTCAATTAGCGATAATAGCTGAGAAACGTGTGACATACAGCGACAACGTTTTTCTGTAAGACAGCTTCCCAACCGGCATACAGCAGATACAGCGATCCCAAGAGAATCACAACAAGCATTGAGGTTACAGCTTCAAAAACGACTTCAATCCTCTCAGCCATATGAATGTACTGACCAATAGTATAAGAAGAGAAGCATATATTAACCACAGCTTCCATTGTGATCAACAAAAGAAACCATAACGACGACTTTGTCAGAGACCGAAGAAAGTATTTGAACCGACCAAGTGATTGGATTATCTTCATATTATTATCTTACTGTTCGTAAAAGATCGAATAGCATATAAAAGAATGACTTTTCTATTCATTTAGAGCAACACTGAGCTAAGACATGTGGGTTAGTGGTAGAGTAGCATTTCTTAAACGAACCCACTTTTCTACCAATGTAGTTTGCTAAACAACACAAGTTTTCAGCTAATCTTCACTTCCTTATTGTTAAACTATCGAAAATCCCCCTTAATTAAGGTTAAAATACAGTTTGTACTATGATTATATTTGTAGACTAGAGATGATCATTAAAGTAAGTCTAAATTAATACTTGCATAAAAATTCCATTAAGTTGTTCTTTGCATTACTCAGATTCGGATTCGTATCCAAATATACGGATGAATTCATCAAAACATGAAATATTTTTGAGACAAAGGAAGTGTATCGACAGGGTCACATTCCATCATGGTATCGTCTGCAGTTACTGTGTAAGATTCCGGATCTACAATCATCTTGGGCATGTAGTCATTCAAAATCATATCCTTTTTCCCAATATTTCTTGTTCCTTTCACAGCTTCCACCCGTTTACGAAGTTGATATTTGCTCATGACACCATTTGACACGGCGTAATTCGAGGCAAACGCAATACTTCGTTCAGGAGCTTTTGCGCCAAACATTTCCCAGGAAAGGATTGGGGAAACAGTTGGGATTGATCCATTGGGATCTCCCATCATTGCCATTGCAATCATACCTCCTTTGAGTACCATAGAAGGTCTGGCACCAAAGTCTGCAAAGTCCCATAATACCAAATCGGCGAATTTTCCAACCTCAACAGATCCAACAATATGTGAAATTCCATGACTAACAGCAGGATTAATTGTATATTTGGCAACGTAACGTTTGACACGAAAGTTGTCTGCCTCCGTTCCATCATCTTCTGGCAAGTATCCACGTTGTATTTTATTTTTATGGGCAGTCTTCCAGGTTCTCGAAATAACTTCACCACAGCGACCCATGGCTTGAGAATCAGAACTAATCATACTGATAGCACCCAAATCTTGCAAGACATCCTCAGCTGCAATCGTCTCGGCGCGGATACGAGACTCAGCGAATGCGACATCTTCAGGAACGTTTCTTGACAGATGGTGACAAACCATTAACATATCAAGTTCTTCATCTAAAGTATTCTTAGTATATGGACGCGTGGGATTTGTGCTTGAAGGTAAGATATTGGGATTTTGCACAAGAGAAATAATATCCGGAGCATGACCACCTCCTGCTCCTTCAACGTGATAAGTGTGTATGGTGCGATCCTTGAAGGCCTTAAAAGTTCCCTCTACAAAAGAAGATTCATTCAGCGTATCCGTGTGAATTAAGCATTGAACATCATATTCGTCACAAACTGTTAAACAAGAATCTATTGCAGCGGGAGTAGAGCCCCAATCTTCGTGAAGCTTCATACCACTACAACCAGCTTCAATTTGAGAACGAAGAGAAGAATGTCCACTATCGTTTCCTTTCCCTGTAAGACCGATATTCATCGGATAAGAGTCCGTAGCTCTGAACATGGACTTTACAAGGTCCGCATTGGGAGTGCAAGTTGTAGCATTACTTCCCGTGCTAGGACCGGTTCCACCACCATACATAGTTGTAATTCCTGATGCTAAAGCTTCTTCGATTTGCTGAGGACAAATGAAATGAACGTGACTATCCATACCTCCGAACGTAACGATTTTATTTTCAGCAGAAATAACATCCGTAGAAGATCCCACAATCATGTTATCTGCAATGTTGTCCATAGTATCTGGGTTACCAGATTTACCAATACCTGCAATGAAGCCATTTTTGATACCGATATCAGCTTTGTAGATCCCCGTATAATCAACAATTAAGGCATTGGTGATGACAACGTCAAGACATTCATTCATCGATCTTCCAGTCGCTTGTCCGGTTCCATCTCGGATGACTTTTCCACCACCGAAGACGGCTTCGTTGCCATACTCTGTCAAGTCCTTTTCCACCTTGATGACTAAAGAAGTATCACCTAAACGAACCTTGTCGTTGGTTGTGGGTCCGTACATGGTTGCGTACATTTCACGGGGAATCCGGTATGGTTGGATATGTTGAAAGTTGCCATGACTTGGTACTTCAGGTTTATGCATAAAGCCTTGGCTGACCAAATCCTTGAGAATCTCAGGAATTCGTGATTGATGGAATTGTCCCTTCGAAAGTGAATTCCCTCCCTGGATAACTTGCTTACCGCCAATGGGAACCAAATGAACTGCTTTTGCGACTCCTGGTTCAAACCGAACGGCAGTCCCGGACGGAATATCCAATCTTTTTCCATATGCCTTTGCACGGTCGAAACATAGCTTTTCATTCGTTTCGAGGAAATGGTAATGAGAACCAACTTGAATGGGACGATCACCGTAATTCGTTACTTGCAGAGATATACGAGGCAAGCTAGGCAACAGTTCTATTTCTCCTTCTTCTACTTTCACGTATCCAGGAGCATTTTCTGGTGCATACAAGCTTTCATCAACGTAAGGAAACAGTTCTGGGGCCGGAATGGGAAGAAAACTACCGTACAAAGCAGTATCAAGATTACCATCAGGTGTACATATAGGGTCATGAATAGTTACCAAGTAAGTCCCATCAGGAAATGTAGCTTCAACCATTAATTCTTTTAATAAATGAGTTACTTCTGGTTGAACATGGCGCTTTCCTAGCATGTTCTTACCAAGACTCATGAGTTCAGCAACAGAATGAGTGCCATCGCGAACATATTCCTGGATCTGAGAAGCAATTAATGAGGTTGCTTCTAATTTATTCAGTTTAACACCACGGCAAAGTCGTTTTTGAGCTAAAGAACCCAACTGATGAAGGAGCAATTTGTGTAATTCTCTTGGTTGCATTCTATCGTAACGACTTGATGAATAGCATGAATTTTCACAAAAGTGGAAGAATGAAAATGAAAGAAAAGACCAGTAGATGGTTTTATAAACAAATTCTAATCAGAGAATGGGAGAACTACGCACCAAGGCTTATCTTGTATATCAGAAAATCAAATGAAGCGTATAAGGTAAGAGCTTACCGAGAAGTGGACTACCCGAGAAGAATGGATTTCAAATGTCAATACAGGATACACTGGCGAGTAATCGTCGATGTAATTTTTTTATAAAAAAAATTAAGCCTTTTTCTTTTGTTTATATTTATTCTCGAAGGTCGTTCACCAAAAGGTGAATAAATGGTTGAGAACGCGAAAAGGCAAATACTGAATTATAGAAACGAAATCTTTAGTTTTAATTGGTGGTTCCAGCAATGGAATTCTCAAAGGATGGTCAATTAGAGTACTAGAGGTTGAAATTCAGGAAAAATTCATACAAGAATGTGTTTTATGTCTACAACTTGCGTACTCAAAACACAATTACTTCAAACGGAATGAGGAAACAGAGAAAGAAAGCTTCTTTTGTGCAGGATCTATCACAATTAACAACAAATTGAAAAAAAAGAGGGGTGTATTGCAGCATAAAGTAGTACTTAGCCTTCCATGGGACTACCATCTGCTCTTGCTCGTTTGTCCGAAACATGTTGATCGATACCATCATTACTAGACAGTTGGCTTGTACGTTTAGAAGACCTGGTCGATAGGGGCTTGTCATCAGACTTAGAAAAGGCGTTTGAGCAGCGTTGAACAAACTTTGAGAGTGTGTCTTTCATTTCTTGAATTCTGGCATCATTCATATTTCGCTCCATGGCCCATGAGACATGAAGCGTACGAGACTGAGAATTTAGTTTTCCGACAAGGATTTGTTTCATCATTGCTTGAATTAGGTATTGTTCTAGTAAAATATCCTTTTCATTTGGAGGAAGTGAATCATTTAATTTTAATTGCTTCCACAGATCGTCATAAGATATGTTTGAACCCGTGTGTCGTACGGCAGCATCTACTAGTGACAAGAGTCGCAGCTTGTCTAATCGTTCCTGGCTCCAATCAGCTGAACTGTCTTGAATCAATCCTTGGTAAAATGTGTTCAATAGCTGATATGCTGCCGGGGAGACACTGCCTTGAGACGCTTGATATTCCTGCCATAGGGACCCGAATGAGAATGTATTGGGATCGTCAATGGCGGCTAGGACTTTTTCATCCATATTATAATGCAGATTAACAAATCTTCTTTTACCTATGCAGATTTTTTGTCGCGTGTATAATGAGCATACACAATGTTGGTCCTATCAAAATTTTTTTGGACAATTAATGCGAATTCATGAATCCAATTTAAATTAATCAAGGAAGTAGACGAGCTAAATGAAATTAAAATATATTAAAGCCCTTACGTAAACCCGAATTGCTTCAAACAAACATTTAAAATAGATACTATATTAAGTCAAACCAGAAAAAAAAACCAATCCCAAAATCAATGAATAAAGGAATCAGTATATTCAAATTGACTTCTTCAAGCACACCAAAATTGAAACGACTTTTTTCTCAGGTTTTTGTTTGTTGAGAACTTTGGTACTCACGATGGGTACCCACACCTCAAAATGTGTCCGCTCCTTCCTACGAATAGTTAATGGTATGAGAATCGTACTTTCTACCAATATCTTTTCTGAGAGAGAAGCACGATGCAATATGTAGGAAGGGCGTTTGATTCTGTTACAAAGACATGGAATTCTATCAATCCCGTATGTACAGTAATTAAATGGACATAATTGTCTGTGATTATTTCATCATGAATTCAAAGCTGACCCAAACAAACATTAGTCTACGCTATCAGGAGCAATTGATTTAATTGTAGTAGAACAGGAGGATGGAACTCTTGCATGCTCGCCTTTTCACGTTCGATTTGGAAAATTCAGCTTACTGTTGCCTTCTGACAAAAAGGTTGAGTTTTCAGTAAATGGCCAATTGACCGATTTTAATATGAAGTTGGGAGATGGCGGAGAAGCTTTTTTTGTTTTTGCTACTGAAAATGCAGTACCTAGAGAATTACAAACTTCACCCATTGCTTCTCCTACCGCCTCTCCAAGACAAGGTCCTCTCATTGTATGTTAAATAAAGCAAAAAACTCAAATTAATGGTAGTGTTTATACAAGCACTATTTCTTGATCTATAGAAAATTGCTTCAATTGCTATCGTCAGTGATTTGCTAAAGAAAATCATAACAAATAAAAAATGTCTGAAGAAGCTAACTTGTTATTAGAATATCCACGAGCCTCATGATTTGCAATTGGAAAGCTCTGCACAAAGTGATTATCCAAACTCAACAGACATGTTCCTTGGCGAACCAAACCAAGTCTTTTCCTCTACTCGAGACTCTTATCGACGCTCTAATTCCGATGCAAGTAAGTTCTTTTATATCTTTTTTTTTAAAAAAATCACTACTAACACGAATTGTTAAGGCGAACGAGTTCCATTCCACCCTTTTGTCCACAGGCGGCATTCCAGTATGGGTGATGTCGGCAATGTGGAGACAGAACCGTTCAGTCGATTGGAAGGAACAGCATTGGTGGACTTGAAGCTTCTACAAAAGGCAAAAGAACTGGGAAAGCGTCTTTCTGGCAAAGAACTTCCGGCACATATTGATGACAATGGCGATGTCATGTTGGATATGACAGGTTACAAAGCTTCAGCTGCAAATTATAATATTGCCGAGCTTGCTCGTGAGACATTCAAAGATGAGTTTCCTTTAATAGAAAAGTTATTCCGCGAAGACGAAGAGGGGAACCTCTGGTTCCATGCCTCAGAAGATGCTAAAAAGTTTGCTGAAGTTTATGGTCATAGCCCGCCAGGAAGCCCTATTAAAACGCCCTCTTCTCCAAAATCCGACTCTGCCCTAATGAATGATAATAGGGAAGATGTACGGCCATCTTCCTCATTGTCCGATCGATCTTTGTCTCCCTTTCCTAGTAATACTTCCTATCATTATGCAAAAACCTTACGACTTACTTCCGACCAGCTCCGTTCTTTGAATTTGAAATCCGGAAAAAATGACTTATCCTTCAGTGTCAATGGAGGTAAAGCTACGTGCACTGCCAACCTATTTTTTTGGCGTTACAGCGATCCTGTTGTTATTTCCGATATCGACGGCACCATTACTAAATCGGATGCACTCGGTCATATGTTTACGTTGATCGGAAAGGATTGGACTCATGCAGGAGTTGCCAAGTTATATACGGACATCACAAACAATGGATACAAAATAATGTATTTAACCAGTCGTTCTGTAGGACAAGCAGATTCAACTAGACATTATTTACAGAATATCGAACAAAATGGTGTTTGTTTGCCCGACGGACCCGTGATTCTTTCTCCGGATCGAACGATGGCAGCTTTACATAGAGAAGTTATTCTTCGTAAACCAGAGGTATTTAAAATGGCATGTTTACGTGACCTGTGTAACTTGTTTGCATTACCTGCACCAAGGACTCCTTTCTATGCTGGATTCGGAAATCGTATCACTGATGCTATTTCCTATAACCACGTTCGTGTTCCGCCGACTAGGATATTTACTATCAATTCTTCTGGTGAAGTACATATTGAACTACTTCAACGAAGCGGATATCGGAGTACTTATGTTTATATGAATGATTTAGTTGATTACTTTTTCCCCCCAGTTGAGATTTCAACAAAAGAGGATCTGTCAAACTTTACCGATGTCAACTTTTGGAGGTCACCACTGCCAGAATTGAGTGATGAAGAAGATGAACCAAAAAAGAAATCTCCTAAACCTTCCAAAGTTACCGAGTTAGTTGAGAAAGCTCCATCAGTAAATGATAACGATAGTGACCAAATCGATATGTTCAACGATGAAGAAAGAGATGAAATTTCAAGTCCTCTCATGCGAACCTTACAAAGTATAAATTTGGATGACGATCTTAATTGGGAACACCAATTTCTGGATGAAATTGACGAAAAGTATGATGATAACTACATGAGAGCCTTTTAATGAATCAGATTCCAGTTAATGACCCAGAATATGAGACTTACGATTCTAAAGATACTATATAATCGACTGAGCTAATAGAATAGAATAGTTTGGACTTAAAAGACTTTTTTTTTGTTTTGCATGTAACACAATAATGGTAAATGGGAAGATCCGTATTGCGAGAAAAAACATGGTTTATCCAATTGATTTAATGTACACATAGAAAACTAATTATTAAAAGATACAGAAATAGTAGAAAGTAAATACTATGAACCATTCTGACTAGGAGACTCAATAATAGAGTACGGTACTCAAGATATTCAAACTATTAGCATAAAGTGGGGGAGTACGACTTGTCACGTAATAAAAAGCTAACTGATTAATAGGTCGTTTACAATGGAGGAGCATCTGGTTGGGCATTTCTTTTTTGTCGACTCTTCTTAAAGTTGTTAGTCTTCTCAATTGAATCTGCAAACTTCTTCTGTTTAGTCTGCAAAATCTCATCTCGTTTGCGTTCCGCAATTCTACCTTTAGGGAACAAAACACCTTTCAAAATGTGTCGGGAAGAATCTTTATTCCATGTCATTTCCTGAGGAAGCAAGTGCTCCAACTTATGGTACTTGGCCTCCTTAAAGATATCAGCTTGACGCCTATTTGAGTAACGTGGGTCTCTTAAAACTCCATTTATAGGATTTCGCGTAGGTAAAAATGGATTTATTCTATCAGACTTTGTTGACCAAGTTTGAGCGTTTTCTGGAGGAAATTTTTGTAAGAACTTTTTTAAAGGAACGGAAATTGAATTCCAAACTTCTTTGCTAATGACCGACATGGTCTATTTGACAGGTGAAGGGAGATGGTAGAAACCTGTCGGCAAGCTCGAGCTTTCAAGACCCCAGGGTTTTGAGGCTACACCAAAATAAAGGAGCTTGGACTTGAAGTTATAAATAAAAGTTTGCAAAGAAACTAGTATAAAATGATTGGAAATTATTTTCTGCAAACGACACTTTTGACCTAAAATATTTGTTAATCTTGCTCCCCATAAGAGATTTAAACCCATTTGAACAAAATGATAAAATAAGCAAGACTAAGTCTTGTAAATGCTTTTTAGTCTCAGGTATAGAACTTAAAGGAAAAACAAGCTTCAAAATTTAGGTATCATCATAAAGGTCATTAGGAGGTAATAATTCTTTCAGCCCAGCCAACAAAACGTAAGACGATGCAAAATTGGAACCAGAATTGTTCACCTCATGCGTATGTATCTCTTCTTGTTGAATTAGGTTCCTGAGCTTTCGAACGCCAGAATTTGCAATCTTCGATATACGTAGATCATATGAATGAAGACATGGAAAGAAAATTTCCGTAAAAGAAAAGAAACATTCACTAAAAAGGAGCCGCGTTTCAAAATCTGCACTCTTGCAATTAAGAAAGCACGTTTCCAATTGTGATACAACCTGGTGCACAAGCTGTTCCAGCAAGTTGGGAGCTGCGGTAGAGAGTTTCAAAAATATTGATTGTTCCAAAAATTTATAAAAGTCCAAAAACTTCGCTCTTGGCGAAACAGGGAATCCCCTTGTAGCGTTTGTTTGCATAATCCGATGCGTGTCAATGATTAAATGTAGAACAAACTCTGCCAACTCTGCCAAGCGTGTCGCAATTTGACTCATTCGCAAGTCTCTTTTTAAAAGGATCAGAATGTCCTCAAAAAGACTTTTTATTTTGGCAAAAAACTCGTCTGGATAGTCTTTGGTAGACGAAATTCGTGGATCTGCTGAACACTTTAGAAACCGAAATATTCCATCGAAGACATAATTGAATGTTTTCAAAGAAACTCCGTCTGAGCTTGCCCGTTTTTCTTGAAGACACTCATAAATATTCGAAAGCAGGTATAAGTCTGCAGAATGCGTTAGTAAGTAATTCGTTTAGAAACTGTTAATAAAAAAACACATATATTTAAAAAAAGAAATAGGCGCAAAAGAAAAACTTCATGCAATGCTTAATTCTTATGAAAACATTTGTATACACGTACCGATATCGTTAATTTCCTTCTTTAGTACTTTGCTAGGAAGATTCAAAGTTTCAGAAACAAAAGAAGTCTTTAATTGAAGCTTGTTTTTCTCTTGATTCAGTAGTTTTTCAGCAAACAACGTCGCTTTTAATTCGTGATTCTTTTCATCTTGCAATTGCTTCCTCAATCTTTTGATATAGACGTCTATTCTTTCATCTTTTGGTTTATTCTTTACAATACTCCATGCGATAGCCAATTTAGTTTCATCTCCTTCTAAAACATTGTCCATCTTGTGAATTGGAAGTTTGTTTACGCGTTGATTATAAACGCGTAAGACGATCAGCATTTGTATTGTTTAGTGTAACGTAACAAAACCTCGTTAATATTTCTTTGTTTACATTCTGAAGTAACCTTCATCGTTCACCAATATACTTACTTTACTGTTTGGAAAATCGTATTGAAAGTATTTTTCTATCACATCTGCTTCCAATAATTTTGTTTCACTTTTGTAAGTACACTCTTCAACGAAAGGGCTGAAGGAAAACGGGACTTTTCCTCTGAACAATATATATATAGTCTTACTTAGTAAGACACTGGAGAATTTATTTTATTTATTTTATTGCATTTTCTATTCCTTTCTTTAAAAGATACATTCGTGTCAGAAATCCTAACTGTTTTCATATAGTCAATTGTTTCTTTATCGAAAAAGTGTAGAACAAAATAGCGAGCATTCCTTGTTAATGTATATTTTTGGAGACATATTTTTGAGAACTAATGATAACTATGTGGGATGGGTTTACCAATTCGTTTTGGACTAGAGATTATATCACCGGTGTTAAAAGCGCTCAAGAGTTAATTAATCAAGGCATTGAGCAAAACAAAAGCCGTAAGGGATCTTAATAGTAGGATAATTCTATTAACTATAACCTAGTTCTGTTCTTATTGCAAGCAAAATCGAAGGCATTGATTGCATGCTCTGACATTTTGGTCAAAGCATGTCTTAAACACGATAAACAATACCCTTTTAGTCATGAGACAAACATCCTATTGACTACCGCAGCCATTCACGAACTAAGAGAAGATTATTTTTGCGTACGTTCTTGACAATGCTTGTAAATAATTAACATATTTCGTATAGGAAGCAAACTTACAGAAAAAATGGAGCGAACAGTTAGAAGCACTAGTGATTAGTCCTTTTGAAAAATGGAACAAGACGTATACCAAGCGGGTTGGTTCCTTATCTGCGTCTATTCAAGTCAAAATCGACAATTACAACTCACGTTTGGTACATGTCCAACGACTAAAATCTTCCATGTTAAACCCAAAGCAGCGTGGACATAGAAAGTCAAGCTCATTGGGATCTATCAATACATCAACAAGAAACAACAACTCAAAGATCGAATCCGACATACCCTATATTCTAGCTGGTAAAAATTATTCAAACGATGAGTTTTCTAAGCTTTTATTAAGCTTGAAAGATTCAATTAACAAAGTGAACCATAGCAACCCCACCGAACCTGTAGCTCATGGAACAAATTTCCAAAAAGCATTGTCATATACTCTTCCAGGGCTAGAAAAGCCACAGCTCGAACAAATAACGGAAGATTTAGCTGCTTTAGACATTGTCAATGTGCAAGAACGATTAGACCAATCAACTAACGCACCGGATTCAAATATTCACTTGACACAGAAAGCTTCAGACCTCATAAAGACGATTCAGGTAGATTCTTTGGATAGTTCCTCTTATTTAACTGTGCCAACTGAACAAAAAAATTATTCTATTCCGAGTGTTCTTGATAAATATTATTTGGCATTCAGTAATTTGGAACAATCAAGAATAGAATTAGAGCAACACTTGGTATGTACCGCTGAATATTTTTGGTTCTTTATGCTTACTATCCAGTTTACATATTACAAAGCGCTTGAAAATTGCGAAATTGACAGACTCTCGGCGATCGAAACCATTTTCACCGACAATTCTCAGTGTTTCTCTGGATTTATATCTGGCTTGGAAAGTGTCGTCTCAAATCAAATTAAAACGACACGTTCTTTAGACAAACTACAAGATCTTTCTAATCAGGTTAAGCGCTATTACACCGGTTACTTTACGTCAATCTCAAATGCTGATCTCTTTTTACAAAATGGTAAAGCTCATTTGTATTTTATTTTTTTTATACTAACTTTTAGCTTCTGAATTTCCTGGCAAAACACATTCTTCTATTGATACGCAGGTCTCTAGAATAGTGCCAGAAGTTTTAACGTATTTGATAGATGGTAAGAGAATGGCTCGTACATTCGTTTACTAACAAGTCGTAGGATACTCTTATATAAAAGACTTTGATGGTATGCACTATCATGAATGTTTTCGGTACTAACAGAATAGCTCTATACACGGTTTGGACAAAAGATGTACCGCTAAGGAATGCCTACGAGTTGAAGTCAATATTGCTCAATGCAACCACCGATCTTGTTCCAATTTTGGAAAAATATCCTTTGCATATTATTGCTTTTTCGTTAAAACTATGTTTACTGGAAATGTCCGATTCTCTTATCCGTTCCAGTTTTTATGATTACTTCAATGCTCTTTATTTAACTTACACGGAAGACAAAGATATAGAACATCGCGTTTACTCTATTCGCCAATGTTTACTGCACCTGCATAGTACTCCACTAAGAACGCTGGAAGACATTATATCTCACTTTCATTTTTTCGCTGATTCTGCTCAGTTTTCTAAAGATCATCTGTACAAAATCGCCAAAATAATTTCTCCATGTAAGTTATATTTTACGAATCTGAATCTAATGCGTTTAGGTATATTAAGACCTCCTAGAAATGTGAACCAAGTTTCAATTGAGGATACGCATCCCATTTCATTAGTTGTAGATTTAATACAAGAATTTAGGCAGTTATTCGGGAACCTTGAACGTTCAGTTACACCTCCCATAGAAATGGAACGAGCACTGACTCCTATTAATACCTCTCCGACTAAACTAAAATCTTCTAGGTCTTCATCGCCCATCAAAATGCCTTCGCCAACAAAACTTTTTCGTCCATTTTCTTAAAGGAAGATTCAGTCATACTTGAGATGCATTAAATTACGTTTCTGCGAGACACGGTTTTCCGTCTGCCAGACTCACCGATCTTACGACTGGTATCAGTAAAATCTTCTTCTTCACTAAAATCATCTTCTTCTGTTGCATAGCGAACAGCATCACTAACAATGTTTCCTACTTTGCTAAATAGATTACTACCCTTATTTTTTAGAGATAACCATCCTCCCTCTGAATCTTGATGATTTGGTGTCTTCGGTTGAGCAAGTATAGTTCGGACATTCTTATTTATCTAGTTATTTGTTAGCAGTCAGTTTTAGGCTCTTTGGATAATCTTACCTTAAAAAAGGGATTTGGAGGTGTTTCATCCAAGGAACTTCTAAAACTGGGGAAAAAGGATTTAGAGTCGCTCGATGGTTCTTCTGGATCTTTAGTAGGCAATTTAACATTTTGAGAACTACTGTTTTTGACACTGTTGTACGTTGCCAACATTCGATTTTTCACTGAGCTAGCCAAATCATTTGTTTTGAAGGATTTTCTGGAAACATAAGACATATCACTTCCCACGGTTTTGTTTTTCCTTAATGACTCCAATTCAAAAGTCACCTTCAATAGCGTCGACATATCTGCAGAAAATTGAGATTGAAGTAGCTTTATTGAATCCGCGAAGCTATACGTAAGTAGAAACTCTCGTAACTCAATTAGAATAGCACAACAAAAATCTATTGCGAAGTCGAATGCACCATTGAAGCCATCTTCATTTTTGCCTAATAAACGCGCTCGCGTCTGATCAGCAATAATCGAGTCCCATAGCCGTATTACATCTGGCAATGGGAATTCTTGGGTAAAAAGGCAAGTATACCATCGAAAAGAATAATAAGTGGGATTGATTTCTTTCCTTTGCTATACAGATAAACTTGTTAACCTCTATGCACGTGATTGCTTCTCTTGTTTTTTCTTTTAGAAAAATAACATACCATACACTCCCATAATTCAAAATCGTATTGTCGTAAACGGTCTGTGAAATTTGACATTAGAAAGTAAATACCATGACCAGAGTCATGATCCAAAGTTTTCTCGTAAAGATCGCGAACCTGAACCATCATCTTTGTAAATAAAAAAAATGAGTCACACTCGCAATAGAATCGATTTTCATAAGTAGGGTCTGTTGCTAAGACATAATATAAAGGGGCGAGCAGTTCGTTCATGCCTTGAACGTACCCAATTCCAGGATTCAGTTTAGCATAAATAAATAAAATTCGTTCAGTAGCTTCACGATGGATGCCTAACTCATCCTCAGTGGTTTCTAGGGATGTATTTTCTAAGCTTTTTCTCGGTTTACTGGATAAGATACTAGACGAAGTAGGAGACTCGTTGTCCAGTTGATAAATCCTCGCCTGTAAAGAGCGATGCGAGTCCTCAAGAAAATGAGAAAACTCTTCTTTATTTTTAAAAGAAATGTCCTGAATTGAGGATTCGTTCTGATTAGAAGGTGTGGTGCTTACAGAGTCCTCGACTTGATCTTCTGCAGCAGAGGAAACAGAAAAACTCACGGCGTTGTCTGATTTTGCTTGAAAAAAGGAAAGAGCAGGTAAAGTTCTTCGAATGTCTTTATCAATTTGTTCCAATGTATGATTATCTTCAAAATACTGCTTCCACTTTGAGTCTTCATTCATGTTTAAAGGCTAAAAAAGTCAGCAAAAATACTTTCAAAGTTTATCGAGTAACTTACATGATCTTCAGCTTCGGCTATTTCAGCATCCTCTTGTAAACTGAGTTTTTTCCATGGGTCAATGAGAAGTTCCTGAATGAATGACTATGCGATAATGATTAGAGAAATAAGGTAAAATATAATGAAGGAAAAATACAAATCTCTCATACCGTATATGTTTCTCGATGACTGCGCAAGACTTCTTTCCACTGAGACTTGTCGGTCGGCAAGTATTCTAACATCAACATCCAAGCCTTCGACCGTATAGAATGCTCATCTGGAACACCTATTCCATGTTAAATAATCCTGTTTTGGCTTATGTACAAGTTTGGCATACCTTGAAGACTTAATCCGCATAGACCAGGGAGAGATACAGGATTTGGTGAGTTTAATATAGTAGTGAATCTTTTTAAACTATTGTAACATTAGCTAGGAATTCTCATCAATTGAAAGCATTGTAAATACCGCTCCTTGTAGTCCATTCTTAACAATGGTATGTTTAAATCAATTCAACATATAAAAGATCCAAAACCTATTCTTTCTATAGTTTTTTATGTTAGGTTTATTTTAAAACTCACTCTTGCACTAATCAAGAACGTTCGTTCAATTCAAACTAAGTACACAGAAGTGAGCATAATATTGCAATGCCTGAAACGGTCTGCCATACACAAGTTGACACATCTGAATTGACTAATGAGAAAAAGTTATAGAAATCAATTTATTTCTTGCTATATATTATTACATAAAAGAAGAAGCTGTATCCATCGCAACAATACAAGTGTCCATACTATGAATGAAAGAATGAAATTGACAACAAAATTAAATATACACGGCAAAGATTGACGACTAAAGTATGGTCGCTTAAGCCATTGATGTGTACATTGCTGTAGTAGATTTGTTCTATGGAAAATATCCAAAATGTATAACTAACATTCAATTTAAGAACTTCATAAATTAGTACTGAGGGTAATCATTCACTTATAATTTATATCATGTATGAAAGTCACCCTTAGACATTGAGTGTAGATTCCATCTGTTCATTATAGCGATAACCAGCAACGGGAAACTTGTGCAAGGTACCATAAATTTCCTTTACTTGAGCTGAAGATAATGGTTTAGAAACGGCTTTCAAATTCTGTTCAAGGCGGCCTACATGTGTGGCTCCTGGAATGGGAATAATATTGCCTTCACCCACGGCAATTAGGAAACTGATAGCCATCTCGGGGAGCGTTTGGTTATAGGATTCTGCCTGGGCTTCGAGAGCTTGAATGCAATGGAGGTTCTTTTCAAATGTCTCCGGTTGGAACCGATCCAAGTAGTTAAGAAAGGGAAAGGCATTTGTAAAACGTTGCAAGTCCTCTGTCTTTTTGACAGTTCCCGTAAGTAAACCGCGGGCGATGGGGCTATAGGCAATAACAGGAATATCCAAATTTTTGCAAGTAGACAAAACACCGTTTTCTTCGATGTCACGAGACAACAAAGAGTATTCAGCTTCGACAGCCGCTATGGGCAGAACAGTGTGAGCACGACGAATAGTATCGGCAGATGCTTCACTTAAGCCAACACTACCAATCTTTCCTGCATCCACAAACTTTTTAAGAATCTTCATTTGTTCCTCGATAGGCACACTGGAATCAACACGAGCACATTCGAACAGATCAAGCTTTTTGGTACCATCAAGATGTTTCAATACATTGTTGACACTCTTGCTAATGTTCTCTTCGTCACCACGTGGGGAAAAGGTCTCATCGATACCACCCTTGATCGACAAAAACACCTTGTTGGCATTTTCTGGTCTCTTTTTAAAGTAGCGAGCCAACAGCATCAAATTTGCTGTAGGAGGATCCATTCCGTAGAATTCACCACCGTTCCAAAATGTGACTCCATGCTCTACGGCATAGTCCATTACTTCGAATGCTTGTTCATCAGGAGTCTGCTCGGGTCTCCAAGTAAAACCCATCAATCCCAACCCCATAGGGCCAACAGGAAATCCATTTATAGACGGCATGTTTCAAAAGTTAACTCAGGTAAAATATATAGAGTAAAAAATTTAACTAACAAACAACAAAAATATGATTTTAAAAACCACGATTTTGCTGAAACTTATCTTTATCTTAACCCGACAAAGATTGTACAGTTTACGGAAACAAACAGCCTTTTTTTCTTCTATAAATAGGAAGTAGCTAGCTGACTCATCCAAATAGTGATGCAATTCGAACTCTTTGAAAAAAAAAGAAATAATGTGATTGGCGAGTTACACGTACCCGTTGGTAGTGGTGGATGAGCCAAGTCTTTCTCTGACAGACATTGTTCGTTCAAGCTCTATAGATGAGTAAGAAAAAACCAAAAACGTAAAATATACGAAATATGAAAGAGTCTGTCAGAAGACAATTAACCAAACGATGGAAATCTTAGAAAGTGATTAAAAGACAACATTGTAACACTTTTGGACGCCTTGTAATAGAAGTAGGAAAGCACAAAAGATTCAAAGACAAAAAAGGAATGATCTCAAAAGTCTATCTTGTTCCGAGAGTTTCTATAATTTGAGCAAGCTCTTCACTCATTTGAATAACTGCTTGTCGTTCATCTCTTTCAATCTTTAGCTGTTCTTGCAAGGCTTGAATTTGAGAGGTTAAGACATTCATGTTATCGGATTGTTCGGATTGTTTTTGAGTAAAACTACGATCAGTAGAGGCCATATCAGCTTTAAAGTTCTCCAAGAAGACAGACATTTCTTGACGTTCTTGAATAGCTCTTTCTAATTGTTTTCGAAGGGTATCGTTGTCCTCTTGTAGAGTCCTCTTTTCCAATTCCCATGAGGGATCACCAACATTAGAATTAGCCGCGGCAGCGGTAACTTGTTGTTGTAGCTCTTGAATAGTGAAGTCATATTTTTTCGAATAATTGACTTTGAAAGCAGAAATCTTTTGGGCATGTTTAGCCGAATACTGAGCATGAAGATCTTCAGCGACTTTTTCCATTCGTTCCTGAAGCAACTTGTCAACATCTTCCTGAGTGTATGTTTGCCTTCTTGCAGAAGAGGATGATGAAACACTAGAGACGGATGTTTTGTCTTCTTCCTGTGCATCAATTAACTTCTGGCTAGTACCTTTAGCAGACGAAGCGATAGCATATTCGTTTTGCAGGTGTTGATATTGCTCATTCATAGCGATTAGCTGACCAGAAAGATATGATAAAGAAGTATGTAGAGAATTAATTTCATGCTGACTGCCATTAAGCTTCGCCTTGTAGCTTTCCACTTCGGCCTCCAATGCTGCCTGCTGCTTTTGTGAAGCATTAAGGGTAATTTCTGGAGGTAATTCAGAAGAACTTGGAGCTGGAGCCGGTGGATTGGGTAATTCAGTCGACGAAGGTGCTGGTGCTATACGAGATACGGGTTGGGCAACCTGCAACGAGGAACCACCCGGATTGTTCTTTTGTAAACTGGTAGAAGTTGCGTAGGAAGAAGAAGGGTCATCAACTTGAGCTTGAGAATTTGTATTTGGTGGACGAAAAGAAAAGGATGATGTCGAGGAGGGTACATAGGATGCAGGAGCGGGCTGACGGAATGCTTGTGCGGATGTATTAGGTGCATTGTTTGAACTGACACCCGCCGACGTGACGGGTGCTTTCGGAGTAACAACAGACTCTGCATTTCGTTTCCGATGCTTAAATTCCGGAGTCCTATGCTGAAAAATTTGAGGAGGGTGCATACGCATTTGCCTGGGTGTACTACCATAGGAAGGCGCCGAAGTATTTGAAGCCATAGGAGCATCATAAGATGGCCGATGCATTTCTAACGAATGTAGACGGTCATTTACACGCTTATTTAACGATTCTTTGAATTGATACTGAGTATTGGTAGGTCGCGCACTTAACTTGGGATACAGCTTAGGAGCTGGCATCGTGTCTTCGCTTCCTCGGTAAAAACTGGGATCTCGCTGTCCATATGCATTGCTGTCCTTTGACATGAAACCTTGAGGAATCGATGGATCCTCTTGAATACTATTCATATTACTCATTCCAAACAAAATAACAGGCTCAATAAAAAAATTAAATAAAAGAAAGCTAGTTTTTCAAACAAATATCCAAAGTCTACGAGAATGAACGCGATGAATGATTTAGAAATGCTCGAAAGGAAAGGAAACTTGAACACCCTAGAAGTCGAATGATAAACTCATATATATCATAAACTATTAATCAAAGAAAACTTTCGCTTTCATATAATGCGATCGTTAAGTCTAAAATCCTCGTTTTTCTTGGTATTCTTACAATCCTTCTTTTGTGTAAATAGAACCTGGTATATCCTTATAGTACGTAAACCTCAGAAAGAAAAAGTCACCGAATTTCGGTGAGTTTTCCGAAAAAAAATAATACCGTTACTACAACAAAAGTAGAGCAGGTCGACTTCTATATCATGATAGCCAACACCTAATATGAAGAAAAATGAAAGGGCAAATGTAAGAAATTAAATATACAGAATAACATGGTCTAATTTGAGCTTCTGAACAGTTATCGGCCTCTTATAATGATCTAATTGCGAACATCACCAATCCTCGAACTACGATTATTGGTACATATCGCATTGAAAGTGTTGTTGGTGAAGGTTGGTACAAATTTATATTTAAATGTTTGCTTTCAGGGCTAAATTGCTTACACAGCCATGATTAGGGAGTTTTGGAAAAGTGTACCTTGCAGTTCATCTCCTTACAAACACAAAGGTATGTAGTGTTGTGCCAAAAGCGAAAGCACTCTGAATCAAGGAATCTATAAAAGAATTCCGAATTGAGAGGCTACAGGTTTTGCGTCGCTGTTTTCTGAGCAGAAGCAGCAATCTTCGACAAGAAACAAGAAATTAACAAATTGGTGAAGGTAGTTTTAAAATCATCTTGTCGTAGACAGGCTGTCATTCTAGCCCGAGAAATTCATCATCATCGTCGGTTGTTGCATCCCAACATCACTCGCCTGTATGAAGTGATATGTGCGGAAGATCGAATCTACCTAGCAATGGAGTATTGTCCCAATGGGGAATTGTATGATTATGTCTCTCGCCAAGTCGTATTGACTGAAAAGATGACTTGTAAGCTGCTTTGGCAACTGTGTTGTGCTATAAAATATCTACACACCCAGGGTTGCGTCCATCGCGACTTAAAGCTTGAAAACATTTTCCTAGACAAAAATTTTGATATTAAAATTGGTGATTTTGGATTTTCAAGGGACACGGACTGTTCACGCCGAACGTTTATGAGTACACGGTGTGGTACTGTCGCTTACAGTGCTCCAGAGATTGTGCTCGGTCAGAAATATATCGGGGAATGCGCAGATATCTGGTCTCTTGGCGTTATCATGTACGCAATGTTGGTCGGTCGTTTGCCATTTGATGAAGATGACACCAGTTTGACCGAGCATAAAATAATTAATGAACAGCCTTTTATACCAGAAACAATTTACCCTAATGCAACAGACTTACTCATTCGCTTATTATGCAAAGATTACCGTTTCCGACCTTCCATCGATCAAATCATCTCCCATCCTTTTTTTCGGGATAATAATTGTCACGTCTCATCAATAAAGGATGTTAAAATATCTACCAAAGCAGAAGATAAAGTTCGCAGAAGGTTGGAATTAGTTGGCGTCGATATCGACCGGCTAAACTTGAGTATTTCTGAAAAACGTTGTGATCTTTTATATGGGTGGTGGCTATTACTACTTGAAAAGGAAACTAAAAAGGAGAATAAAAAGATTCATTTATTCTATTTGCAGCATTCCAAGGGAAACTCTCCTTCCTTTCATATCCAACCATCTTCCCCTTCATTAGAAACCGCCGAGGTATCTGTAACTTCTAATCAATCCAATAATAATAATCCTTCTCGCTCTCACTCAGGACATGGCACCGGGAATTTACTTTCTACGTTTAAAAGTTGGTTGCTTGATTCAAAATCTAAACATCCCTCTCAAACGACTTCCCCAAGTTTTGATAGTGCTTCTACATCTTCAAAATGGTCAAAGGGAAGTAAAATTTTCAGAAAAAAGAATTCTTTCGATAGTAATTCTAGCAGAAATGGGAGCGATCATAAGTTGCATTTAAACTTAGCATCCTCGACGGAGGCAATAGCGGTTCCTCGAGATGATACGACTGTTCAGCAGTCTGGTCATTCTAAAGATCCTCCTTATGGAAGATCCAAGTTGGAAGATAAAAAGCATAGTATTTCTGTTTCTCCCACGTTCAAAAAAAACTCTATTGATAATCCCCTGTCACCGGCTTTGGTATCCGAAGAGTCTCCTATACCTATGAATCTTACAAATACTGTATATAGTAACCGTCTCCCCAGTTATCGCCCTTGCAACTCATCCCAACTGTCGTCCGTAAATTCTTCGAAGTCCTCTCTGACACGATCATGTTCAAATATATCTTCAACGTCTTCTGCTTCATTAGTATCCATAGTTTCTTCTCGTCCGTCAACTGGTTCTGGCGCTCGACCTACGCCGTATCACCAACCTATAGATCGTTTACATAAAGGCTTTCAATTTTCCGGTGGCGATTCTAGTAACACACGGGTTAATGCTACTGCAATCTTTACAGTTGGAGCTGCTCGGCGTATAGCTCCAACCTCATCGTCGTTAATGTATAATAACCAAAATTTTGTGCAGGAGGAAGATGAGCCTGAGGAAAGTTTTACATCCGATTCTTCAAGGCATTTTTCCGACGTTTATTAGAATAAATTTAATGACTTATTTATTATCAACTGCTACTTATAATTCTCGTGTTATATCAATTTTGTATTAATCCAAGAAATGTATCTATTTGTAACTAAATAACGGAAGTCCTTAAACTCGTAGAAATTCACCGGTTCCCAAAAAATTTTCAGATTCTCAAAATCCTTATTGTCCCATTTTAACCTATTTATATTAAAAACAAAGCCAGACTTTACTGGCTTTTGTCGAAGGATGAAGATTGGTTGATTTGAAGCTGCTTGTCGGTACCACCAGTAACTATACCGATAGACTTGTTCCAGTCAACTGAGAAAAGCTTGTCCCATTGGGAACCTCCCTTAACAGTTCGTGGTAACGTATATATACTGCCAGAGGTAGCACGTACATCCCAAACGCGACATGAATTATCGTGTGAGACGGATGCGAACATATATGGATTTTCGGGACTGGCACATAAATCAGAGACTAAGTTTTTATGCCCAGACAAAGTCATGGAAGTAATTTTATCACTTGTGACACGAGGATCATGAAGTGTGATAGACCGACCAGTTGAACCACAGGCAAGAAGGTGAAGATCGTTTAACTTTTCGATACAAAGAAGAGGGTTCTTTGTGATCCTTGAGGCGACAGTCTGTCCAGTGATAAGATCCCAGGTTTTGATTGTGTGATCAAGACTGACTGAATAAGCAGCAGAAGGATCCTGAGCAAAAATTACATTCGTCACACTATCGCTATGTCCTTCACATAAGAACAAAGGAGCACGAGCACCATTGCGAGGAACGAGTTCGTCATTTTTACGACGACGTTTTGAAGATGTTGTACTTGAAGGCTCCAATGTTGTTTCTGGTGATCTTTCAAAGTCCCATATACCAACTGTCTTATCAGCAGAAGCAGATAAAAATATGTTGGTTTCAGGTAAAGCACGGACAGATTCTATGATACCTTTATGGCCAGTAAAAGCAGTACTCAAACTTGCCATAGACTTCTCGCTTCCAGCCTTAGAAAGAGCATCTTCAATTTCCCAAAAGTGGATCTTTTGGTCAAGAGATGATGTTAAAAAGTTTGTTTCTGGATTTTTCCACGTAACATTCTTTAAGGATGAACCTAAGGCAGCAGTCTGCAATTTAACTTGACCGCTCTTGTCCCATACGCGAGCAATACCATCGTAAGAAGAGGTCAAGATGTAGTCAGAGGAAAGTTGAACGCTAGAAATCCAATCATCATGTGGAAAAGAAGCAAGGTATTGAGGAGGAAGTGTCGATTCTATGTACTCAAGATCCAAAGTGGATTCGGTAGAGAGACCATTTTGAACAATGTAATCGTCTAATGAGGTCCGTAGAAGGTTACCTTGAATCAAGAAATCAAAAGGAGTAGGTTTATCTACGAAGTTAGCACATGAAACGAAAAGGAAATAATGAAGAGAAAAGACGAGACATCATAAACGCGAAAAAGAACGCGCTATGCAAATGAGCTTTTTGAATAAGCACACAAGTTTTTGCTATTAAATCTTTCATAAACCTTTAAAATAAAGTCTAGAGCAAAATAACAGTATGAATCACATATTGTTGAAAAGCGTTGCAACTCTTCAAAACTTTCAATCGGTTTATAGCAATAGCCTATGACTTGTGCAGTCCACCATAGATAAAATAGCACATAAATTACATGCTTTCTATCTTTCTATGATCAAAAAACCAAAGTCTGTCAAGAAAAAGTTCATACCTGATTTTAAAAGATGGTTGACAATTTGTGACAATCCATAACGCTTCAAAGAAGTGGGAATCAGAATTGGTGTATCACCAACAGTTAATTCCGGATTTCTTGTCGTAAAGCGAACCTGCACTTGTCCCGTAGGGTTCGTTTTGGTGTCCATTGGGGTTGGTAGAAGTTGGATGCAAAGAGGTGTAGAGGAAGTAGAAAAGTGATTGAGGTACTTCAATTGCAGAAATAAGACTGCAGTAAAACATTCTAAAAGAGCCATTAAGAAAAAAATAATCAATTTTTAATACAGATAGGATTTGTGTTACAGAACTACCTTTTTTCACCCTCAACAGATTGACACTCAACTATAGCATTTTTCTACTTATAACCTTCATATTTTAAAATTAAATTTCACTTTTTTTTATAAATTTATTTCGAAATGAAGCAAGCTTGGTTTGAGTTGGCTACTCAATAAAGCCTTATGCAAAAAAAATTTTGTCTGCATAAAAAAATTGATTCATTGTTTTACACCTTCTTCAAAAAGAATATCACTCACATTCTTTGCTTATTCCGTAGCAGAATTCTCTTCAACCTGAAAGCACAATTTGCCTGGTCATCTTCACTTGTTAACTACCACATTCAGGTCAAACTAAGGATCTGAAGAAGTCCTGGAAAGTCCAGTTGAAATTGATAAAATATTAAAAAAAAGAAGGGGTTTCCATTTGATTTAGCTTTTGTAAGACAGAGAAGCGTTCTCTAATTGTTCAATTGGGAATTTATCACAACTCGTTGACAACCTTGGCAATCTAGGTTTTCGTACATTTGAGTTACCAAACTCTTCTTTTTTTTTAAGGATTATCTCTTTTTCATATAGAGTGACTGGACACCTTCTTGTAAACTAGTGGGATTCAAAAATTGTTCGTTTAGTTGGTTCTTTGTTAGATTCTCGTATACTATAATGGGATTGGCAGGAAATAAAGTAAAACAACAAATTGGAGCCGATCCAAGAAATTCCAGGTGGGCTAAAAATAAGGACCGTAAAGGATTCAAACTTCTTGCTTCCTACGGTTGGCAAGATGGAAACGGTCTTGGCCAACAACAGCATGGCCGGGTCCACAATATCAAAGTGGCTTTGAAGGACGATACACTTGGTATAGGTGCTAAACCTTCCAACGATACCGAATGGAGTGGGTTAGGTGAATTCAATGCTATTTTTGGAAGGCTGAACGGTGATGAAAACGCTTACGGAATGTCAGCTGAAAAAGCAAAGCATAGGAAGCAATTGGATCAAAGAAAGGATGCCGAGGCCAAGAATCTTCGATCTCTCGAACTGGCACGTCGTTTTGTCTTGGGTGGAACATTTACAAGCGAGTTTTCAGACTGGATGAAGAAAGCGGCCGAAGATGAAAACAGAATTGCTGAAGATAGTTCAGACGACGAAAATACAGGCTCTTCTGAGAAAGAAACCAAGAAAAAGAAGAAAGAAAAGAAGTCCAAGCACTCCTCCTCGTCTTCAAAAAAGAAGGAAGAGAAATCCAAGCGTTCGAAGAAGGACAAGAAAGACTCTAAGGAGAAAAAGAAAGAGAAAAAGGAATCCTCCAAAAAGAAATCTTCATCGTCTTCTGATAAAAAAGAGAAAGAGGAAAAGAAACTTAAGCGTAAGAGAAAAAACGCTTCGTCTTCTGCCTCTTCAGAGTCAGACGACGAAGATGCGGATACCAAGAGCTCACATCGCAAGAAACCCACGAACGTGCATTTCCACACCCGAAGAAAGTTTCTTGCACAAAAGCGTGCTGCGATCAGTGATCCTACAGCACTACGCG
Organism: Schizosaccharomyces lindneri; assembly: GCA_029532395.1. NCBI lineage: Eukaryota > Fungi > Ascomycota > Schizosaccharomycetes > Schizosaccharomycetales > Schizosaccharomycetaceae > Schizosaccharomyces > Schizosaccharomyces lindneri. Next base: position 467,405 of record JARFMH010000001.1, on the reverse strand, counting down.
AAATTTTGGGAATTAAGGGTTAATCAGTTTTGGATGCAGTCTTTTGTTCGGTATATGTACGGTCTTTAATATTGTATTAATATGATAAATGGTTTTTGTTTTCAAAAATACTATTCTCATTTTGCAAGTGTAGAATATCAGTACTTTGACGAGGAGCAATGTTGAATGAAACACGACACAAGGCCATAAAATATTCACAAAGGAACAGAACGATTGTTCTTCTCTATAGAATCATGTTCTTCACTACCTAGAATTATGTTTTCGAAGTATATTAGCAGATTGAAAACATTGCTCTCATCTTTCCACCTCTTCGTAAACACCCTTTACCACTACCTTCTTTCATAACGATTCGAAAATTCACGTCCACATACTTGAGTCATCACTTCTAAAGTCTACTTTTATAACTATTCCACAGCCGAATACATACCTGCAAGTCGTCTCAAAGACATTTACCAACATACATCTTTTACAATACTACTACTCGAAAATAAATCAATAAATCATACATATATAATCAATTTCAATATTAAGTAACTACCTAAAGTTTCTAAAGCATGTTAGATACTTAATTCCTTTGAATAGAAAAAGAGAGAAGGTTATAAAGATGCTCAGATATATATCTACTATCTTTTCCCGAATTTTTTTCAACAGTATTTTTCTGTTGTCCCTATCGAGTGATCATCCCTGCAAACATATAACCTTCCTTTCAATAGTATAACTTACCATATTGTCAAAACCGACTATACATTCCTTCTATCTCCTTCTTCGAATCCTATGTCTTTTTTTGAGGTTGGTAAAAGTTGAAATTCATGTCGCCGTTCGGCCTTTATATAGTCTCCAGAGGAACGGTCGTACTTTTATTTTTCTTAGATCTATAAATTTAATAATTTTTAAATCTATTGGTGTAAAAACATATACATCACAGCATGAAAATTGTTTGACCTCATCCTTGTACTCTACCTACTTCCTTAAGAAACCACCAGCAGCCAACTTCTCAAGCTTTTCTTCTTCGGGGCTTGAAAACCATGGATATCGATGGTGCTTCTTTTTCCTCCTCAAAAAATGGACTATACGAGCCGTTAACAAGAGGATTTGCTGCAATCGAAGCAGCAACAGAACGAGATACCAAATTGCCAGAACTTGGCGACATCATTGGTCGTATGGAAAGCACATTTACAGCTTCATTTCAGGATTACTGACTTTTTTTTGTAGATGTTCATTCTCCAGAATATGTAAGTCAGCCGTTGAACGGCTGGAAACCGTTTTATTTACGTTCTGTAATAAACATTCCCGATCGAATTTTCGAACAATATAACCGTAAGTCATGTTTATATAATGTATTTTCGCCTTTCTAACCTTTTCGTTTAGGGACTGAATGCTTTACTCAGATGGGTTTGTTTTCGGAAATACAACGTGCATGGATCACAGTGGACAATCGTCTTTTTCTTTGGGACTACTTGTCTGGTCAGAATTTTCAGGCATATGAAGATCTCTCACATACGATTGTCAGTGTAAAACTTGTTCAACCAAAGAAAAATGTGTTTGTGGAGGAAGTGCAATGCCTGTTAGTAATCGCTACCACTCAAGAAATTATATTACTTGGTGTTTCAATTGATAAAACTACAGGAGAACTCACATTTTATTCCACTGGGATGCAAATCGCAATTCCTGGATTGAATGTAAACAACATTGTTTCTTCTAAGGATGGCCGAATCTTCTTTTCAGGCAATAGAGATCCTAACCTGTACGAATTTTATTACCAGTCAGACGAGGGTTGGTTTTCTCGTAAATGCAACAAAGTGAATCTTACTGGATCTGCTATCGACAACTTTGTACCTTCGTTCTTCTCTTATGGGGTTCATGGAGACGGTGTTAAACAGATTGCTGTTGATGATTCACGAAATTTACTATATGTCTTGCGTGAGAGTTCATCTGTAACTTGTTATGAAATATCTAACTCCAACATTCACCGCTGTGTCTCTTATTCACTCAATTCCATGATTTCCCAAGCACAAATGTTAAATGCTTCCTCCATCCTACTTGACCCAAGGAGTACTAAGCTTGTATCAATAGTTCCTATCCCAGCTTACGAGTCTCAGCAAATTTATTGTGTTGCTATCACTTCGACTGGTTGCCGATTTTACATGAGGGGCGGTCGTGGTGCTACTTCCTATTTTGAGAACTCCGACGGTTCTTTTGCTTCAAATCCCCCTAGTACTTTGCAAGTTACTCACATTCGTTTTCCTCCTTCTTTTCAGAATAACGACTATCAGCCCAAGCGTCAGTTTTCCGGATCGTCCTTTTTCCCTCAAGGTCAATCCGTCCCCCAACAGCCAGCCCAAGATCTTTCTGCTCAGGGAAAGCGGGAATTTATGGACTGTTCATCCTTGAGTACTATTTTTACTTTTGATTTATTTTTTGCTATAAGTTCTTCTGATGCTAATGCAGGTGATACACTTTGTTGTACTGCTCCTGAAGTCGGTAGAATTGCCAATGCATGGCAAAGTGGCTCCCAGCCTTCATTAGTTGAATCTGCTATGTACCTTCCAATTAAGGGATTTGTCCAGGATGTTAAGTGCCTTCAAAACTTTGAAGAACGTAATGAACTTGTTTCTCAGTTCAACACTCCTCCTCCAAGCTTTGCTGTTCTTACAAACACAGGAGTTTATATAATCGTTCATCGTCGCCCAGTTGATATACTTGCTTCTGCTATTCGCATGGGACCTTCTTCCTCTTCTGGAATTGATGGACAAGTGCAAATGTTCTTCGAGAGTGTTGGTCGCGCTGAGGGTTGTGCTACCTGTTTGGGCATCATTAGTGGTCGCCTCGATCAAAATGACTTTAGTGCCAGTAGCGCTAACTTTGCGGGCCCTACCACGAAGTTGACTCAAGCTGATCTTTTGGAAATCGCTAAAAAGTATTTCATTGAGTTTGGTGGTAAAGCTTTTATCGATCAATCTCGCTATAACAATCAATATGACGCTTCTTCCTTTGAGCTTGTACGTTTGTCGGGCTGTCATGACGGACTTGCTTCTTCCATTTCACGTTTATTACGAACAGTCTGGAAAAAGCCAATTATGATAACCGTGCCCAATTCAAAAAAGCGAGTAGAGTTTTCACCTTCTTTTAAAGCTGATGAATTACTAAAAATTCAGTCTGGCTTACTATCTCTGTCGAGCTTTTTGGAAAGTAACAAGAGCTTTATAGAAGGATTGAATGGCTCTGATTCTTTAGTTGGTTCTTCTAATATGGGAGAAGAAATTGCCGTACAGGCTGAGCATAGAGCTTTGTCCGCATTGATGTTTGTCCTTCAGCAAATGATTGAAGGAATTTCCTTCCTTTTGTTCCTAAATGAAAGCGACGTTTCTGATTTTATTACGATTACCTCCTCCATTTCTCCGGAATCTCAGAACTTATGCTCAAAATTAACTTTCGGTGAATTTTTCACGTCGAAAAATGGTAGAGAGGTGACAAAGGAACTTGTTAATGCGTTGGTCAACAAGCATCTCCGAGCCGGTGGTAATATCGACTTGGTGAGCCAGTTACTACGAAAGAGATGCGGCAGCTTTTGTAGTGCAGATGATGTCCTCGTATTTAAGGCTGTGGAGTCTTTAAAGAAAGCTAAAGAAACGGTTGACATAGAAGACCGCCAATCATTAGTCGAACTTTCTTACAATCTTTTCAAAAAATCAGCTCATGTTTTTACACCCGAAGATCTTCGCTTGGCAGTCGAAGAATACAAGTCTTTAAATTCGTATGTGTCTGCGGTAAATCTAGCACTTCATGTAGCGAGTGCTCGCGATGATAAAGATCAAGCACTTTCATATCTTATTGACGGTATGTTACAAAATGATACCCGTGCGGACGTCTTTGCGAACCGTTCTAAATGCTATGAATATGTGTTCCAAATACTTGATGAATTGGAATCTAAATCATCCGAAGAGTCTAATCAGACAAAAATATCTGTGTATAATGCTTTACAGCAATCAAAGGATGAATTATTTCATTATTGTTTCTATGATTGGTATGCAAGCAAAGGTTTTGCAGACCGATTAATAGAGATCGATTCACCTTATATTCAAAACTACTTGGAAAGGAACAGCACAAAAGATGTACAGATTGCCATTTTGCTCTGGCAATTCTACGCTAAAAGAGAAATGTACTATTATGCAGCCATTGTTCTGTTTGATTTGGCCACGAGCAATCTATCTTTAAATCTTGAACAAAGAATTGAATATTTGACTCGTGCTAAAGGCTTTGGTAGCTGCCATATTCCCAATCTTTTACGCCAAAAGATGAATAAGGTGATGCTCAGTGTATGTGAACAGCTGGAAGTTGCGAGTATTCAAGATGACCTTTTGGTTACTATTCTTAATGATGTAAAAATTCCAGCTTCAAAACAGCAGGAACTTTCCAAAAAATTGAATGTTGAAATATTATCGCTTACAGAGCTGTTTAATAATTTTGCTGATCCTTTGGGATATGGAGAGATTTGCTTGTCCATTTTCCAAAGTGCTGACTATCATGGTCTTGATGAAATCATTGGTTGTTGGGAATTTATTATTAAAACGACGCATGAGAATGCCGTAACTTCACCTATCGGATCATCTCCTGTTGATTCCGTTGCTTCTACTTTAAAAAATCTCACACTTCGTTTTTCTCAATTTGAGAATGTCTTTCCCGTCGAGAAAATTGTTGCTCTCGCTGAAAATTATAGTTTTGAACAACAAAGTGAGTCTGTTTCAGCAGGTTGGGTTGTCGATGTTTTCTTAAGTGCCGGCATCTCTCACGAATTGATATTTATTATTTTGAATCAGCTCTATGACCGTAGAGAGAAGCCTTGGCAAGGAAAAGACAGATTACTGTATCTTGTTAAAGAAATTTCACACTTATTGAAGCTATGGTACGATGTTAGTCTTAAGGCCGGTATAGCTCAAGCATTCAAGCCAAATTTTGATGCTCCCTTTGTTCTTGAAGCAATTGAAAAATATAAGGCTGTCCTAACTGACCCTAAATCTATGAGTTGTAAGGAAGAATTACAATCTTTGGAGTTAGCAATCCGCCGCACTTACTAAACGAATTGTTTTTGATCTTTCAGTGTTAGCTAAGAGTTCTAATTTCATATTCAAAATAGTTAGTTTATTTACGATATTTTAGGGTATAACTTAATAGAAAACGTGTTCAGGGTTTACAAAGGTTTGAAAGAGCTACAAATCGTAATTACTGTGCGCATTTAAATAACCCAAAAGTAATAATTATTTTTACCAACAAACTATTTTAACACCTGCATAATGTTAGCTAAGAATTGAAAAGAAAGGAATTACTTACATTCTGTAAAATAAATTTTCAGAAACGGCCTCACGGTCTCCATCTTTAGGTTCAAAAGTGTAAGAGATACCAATATCAAGCTCACGGTGATTTCCTTCAGCGGGCTTGCAAGTGATGTTACCACGAATATATTCTCCACTCTAAAAGATTATGGGTTAGTAATTATATTATCTCTAAGCAGATACGGCTGTGTAGGCATACCTTGACAGTTAAATCTTTATGAGTATAGAAAACAACTTGTTTCCAATGAGTGTAACGGGAGAAAGGACCAGTACTGAAAGACAAAGGTTTGTGGCAAGCAGAAAATTCTACGTCGAACCAAGCTAAAAAGGCATGAACATAATCATTACGAGCAGCGGCAATTTCAAAGGAGGAGGAAAAAGCAAGTTCTTCTTTTGTGACCGTGGTAAGGTCAATATTAAGAATCTCACAGGAGTTTGTGTTCACAGCGATTCGATCAACATTATCAACTAAAGGCTCTTTCCATACATCACGTTTAATGGGGGAAAAGTCAAATCCATAAACATCATCCCAGACTGTTTGGTTAATCATTAAAAACAAGCATTAAAACATACACCCAATCTTTTCATCTTTGTACTCTGCATCTTCAATAGCGGCGATCATAAGCTTGGCACGGTCGGGAAACATAAGTCCGCCGGGAGCAAGGTAACGGTCTCTAGCCAACAAAACAGTGTCGAGCATGCTTTCGTAAAGTAAGAAATAACCCATCCATTCAGAAACGATAATATCGACCTTCTCAACGGGTAACTGAATATCTTCCATCTTGCCCTTCATAAGGGTAATGCGATCACTAAGCTTGTTGACGTGAACAATTTCTTTAGCTTTATGTATGATTTCACTCATATCAATCTAAATGTTAACAGTTACTCTATAAAGGTATCCTTACGCCATAAACATGTTTTGCACCAGCTCTAGCACAGAACATTGATAAGATGCCTGTTCCACATCCCACCTAAAATGCGTTAATGTATACTCAAACATTAACAAATTTCATACGTCGAGGACAACTTTGTCGCGGAACAAGTGAGGATTTTGCATAATAGCATCACGGTACGAGAGTGTACGAACATCGTCCTTGAGCATCTCTTCGTGAATTCCCCAATGAGAATAACTAATTGTTTAGTATATAAAACTTAACCAACGAAAAAATGAACAAGACAGTGTGAAAAAGTTCACCTTATTCTAAACAAAAAGTAGACCATCGAGTTTGCCTTAGGTGTAGCATACCTATCAAAGTAATCTAATAACGGTTAGTAAACTAATTTAATAAAACTTATTGAAAGGAGTTGCAAAGTGCTTTTCTCGCAAGGTAACCAGACAAGCACAGAAAAATGAGGAAACATCCAAGTAGCAATGCAAACAGATAATCAGGTTTATTTTATCTTTTAATACGCGCACGAGTTCCCTTTATATTTACAATGGCTGTCAATGCCTACGGAACGAAAGTCAGCGACGAAAAGCTGAATTCCGCAATTTACGCAACCGTTTGCAACCTCATTTCTAATCTTTCTTTACATACAATCCTAAAATATAGTTAGTTTCCATTCGTGAATATACAGAACGCGTTCAAATGATACAATTCATGCTAAATAATCCTACTTACTTTGGCTGTTAGGCCATTCTGCTGGTCTTGAGCGTTTGGTTGACTCATTATAAATTAATAATAATGATAGAAACTTTTTTGTTACAAAAAAAAAAGGAACAATGCAGATAAATTCGTTTTCTACCGTTCAAAGGTTCCTGGTAAATCGCCAGCAAAAGGGACCTAGCTGGATGTTGTTACCTTGGGTATGTTACCCTAAGGAAATGAATCATAATACCCTATTCAGTCGAAAACCAGTCCTTACCCTACCCTATAGGAAAAAACCGTCACAACGTATGGAAACAAACGTTTGGGAGCTGTGCAAAGAAACTTGTGCACAAAACCTCTCACAATGGCCAACACTAAGAAGAGCGCAATCAACCAACTTGTCACTCGTGACTACACCATCCATATGCACAAGAGACTCTATGGTGTCTCTTTCAAGAAGCGTGCTCCTCGTGCCATCAAGGAGATTGTTGCATTCGCTCAAAAGCATATGGTATGTTGAACCCATAAGGGAAAAAGACGGATAATAAGAATTAAAAGCATACAGATGTTTTATGACACTGCTGTATCGCTTATAAGTTCTTTTCATTCTGTTGAGAAAGTATATATAAAATTTTGGTAACTAACAATTCATTAGCAAACTAAGGATGTGCGTGTTGACCCCTCTTTGAACAAGGAGGTTTGGAAGCAAGGCATCAAGAGTGTCCCTCGCCGTCTCCGTCTCCGTCTCTCTCGTAAGCGTAGTGACGAGGACGACAAGGCTCTTTACACCCTTGTTCAGGCCGTTGACGTTGCCAACCCCAAGATGGAGACCACCACTGTTGAGGAATAAAATGTGTGCGTTAAATAGCGCGGTTTTTGATTATTTGTTCATTTCCATATGGTTGAGCTAAATAGCGGATTTCGTTAACTAATTTTGTTGTAAAAGTAATAGTAGTAATTCTCCTCTTGTAAACCAGAAGATCTATGGTATTAGCAGATAGAGCAGATCCACAGCAAGTAAGTTTGAACGTTCGTTTGGAATAATTGAAGTTGTTGTATGCAAGTTCAAGTTTGTGCAACTAGGAGATGAATTGTGGAATGCCATGTAAGTACAACAGGTCTACTTTTTCACTCCTCATGTATATAAAACTTTTATATCAAAAGGAACTATGTTGTAGGCATCAGGAGGTCACTAAATGGAGATTTCGAGTAATTTGATATAAAACGTCCTTCAAAGCTATGTGCAGCTATTAATTTTACTAATATGTAATATGCGACGAATTTCGTCGCTTTTCTTTGAAAGAATGAATTGTTTTTAGACGAATTCTAGATTTCCCTTACCCTTCTCACAAAGCTATGAGTCACTTCCACAGGGTGACTTCCATCGTCATCCAAACCTCGACGTTTTCGTTTTTGAAGTGTTCGATCTTTTAAACTGTATATATTTAGATTTTCATATACGCTTTATCTATGCAGAGAGGAACATTCTCGTTTTATCCTGAAAAATAAGGTATCATGGAAGCAAAACAAGAAGTGGAGCAATCGCAGCCCATAGTAGAGCAGGAGTCTGAGGGAAAAGAGGCCATAAGTCAAAAAACATGGTCCTTTCGTCACCCTTGGGCTTCACTAGCGATAACTGTCGGTTTATTGGTTCTCTCATGGTACGTGAATTATTTTTTCAGAATTTCGTCCAAAATGGGATAAGAGAGCTAATTGATACAGGTATTCGTCTTCTTTGCTTTTGTCTATGATGAACAAATGGGTATTTTCTAAGGATAAACTAGATTTTCAGTTTCCGTTGTTCCTGAGTAGCATTCATATGCTCATCCAGTTTTCATTATCTAAATTGACGTTACTAGCGCTTCCGCGATATCAACCCAAAGAACAAGTTAAAACTAGCTGGAAAGAATACTTTTTTCGAGCTGGCGTTTGTGCCCTTGTTACAAGTATGGACATTGGACTGGGCAACATCTCGTTAGAAACAATTACATTGTCCTTCTACACTATGTGCCGTTCTTCCATTCTAGTGTTTGTATTTGTCTTTTCGGTTCTATTTCGCATTGAGCGGTTTGACTGGATCCTTTTATGTATCACGTTTATCATCACTGGCGGTGTTATCCTTATGGTAGCAACCGAAACGGAATTTGTTTTCTCAGGCTTTCTTTTTGTGATGGCTTCATCAATTATGTCCGGCCTTCGATGGGCGTTAACACAGAAGCTTTTACTTGACCATCCAATGACTTCCAATCCGTTTACATCTCTCAGTGCTCTCACCCCACTCAACTTTTGTATTTTATTTATAGCAGGCTTGATTTTAGAAGGACCGAAAGAGTTTATAACTTCTGGCATTTGGAAGCAGCAGGGTCCCTTTATGTCTATCGTTTTGATTGTTCCTGGCACGCTTGCGTTTTTGATGATTGCTTCCGAGTTTGGACTCATCAAGAAAACCAGTGTCGTTACTCTTAGTGTCTGTGGCATACTAAAGGAAATTATCACCATTGTTGTGTCCACGCTCTTTTATCATGATATTTTATTGCCCATTAATGTCATTGGATTAGTTATTACGCTGATTGGTATTGCCGTCTATAACTACTATCGAATCGCTTTTACAAAGAGTCCTGTTCCGGAACAGGAAAGCGAATATATAGCTCTTCACGAGCGTGTATAATGTGTAGAATACTATGAGTTTATTTATGTTGTACGTTTTGAGGTCTCTTTTCATTTTTTTTATTGCTTTTATACTGTTAATTCTTCTCCGCCCTTAATGTTCCTCATTTTTTAGGTTTTCAATTTTTTGCGTGGATGCTAATTATTTCTTATTAATACAATAAACGTTTTATTCAGCTTTCTTTCGGTAATGCCTTGTATTAGAAACACAACCCCCCCCCCCCCTATATATATATGTATATACTTTTATGAGGATATAATAAAGACATTTGTTGTAAAAGTCTATTGAATGAGATGTAGTTGTATTCAAATATGGATTACGGCGCTTTTAAGTAATTGAGTTTTTCGAAACAAATAGTAGTTGGTTACTATTTTAACAATTTTCGGTTTAGACTTAATTAGAAACTAGCGCCTATTTTTTTTATTTTATTTTTTTTTGAAACATAAAATATTCAATTCATTCAACTCACTGGTTTCAAGAGTTTAATTGAAAGTTAATGAAGGAATATTTGCTTTACCATTACAATGGTCTTACAACATGTAAATTGTAGTTTCAAAAGATAAAAAACCAAATAAATGAAAAAGAAACCCTTTAGAAAACGAAAAAAAAAAATACTTTCCTTATAATGAATTTTGTATGGAAACGTAAACAAACAAACAAACAAACCTGTTGCAAAGTAATTCTCAAAAATAGCTAGATAAAAGCAAAAAAGATTCGTTTTGAACATTGTGAGACTTTGAGAAATAAATTTGGGAGATTTAGGAGTAAAAACATTGTTGTTTTTTGATTTTTTTTTTTTTTTTTTTTTTTTTTCTCATGAAAGTTACTGTGGGATTAAAATTAGTATGATTAATATTGAACTTTTTGAGTTGCTCCTTTCTATGCATAAAAGTGTCATTTTTAGAATAAACAAAGAAACAACAAAACTTGTAAAATATAAACAACGATTTATAAAGGTCCTTTTGATTCTCTTCATGATTTTCAAGCCCATTTTATCGTTTGTTTATGACCTAGTTTATTTACTAACGCACTCTTCCCACTTCAGTAATTGTATTTTCATTTTGCAGCTTAACAAAGCATTCTCAGTAGAAATGAAAGAATGAACTAAGAAAACAAGGTTTCTGATTTATAAAAATTTCTAACCGTCAAAGAATCATGGAAGATACAAAACAAACGTTTCTTCTGAAAAGATTATAAATCTGACTTGTTACGTTGTGCTATCGAGGAGAACACTATATGAAATACAGTAATGAAAGGCACTGTCGCTATTTGCCAACTTCTACCAACCTTTACTTTCATAAAGGTTGATTTTGATTTGTTTAAGAATCCCTTTTCAGACCTCAAATTAGTATATTATTCTTACGTTTTTTGTCTGCTGTATTGTAACTTTTAAAAAAAGGTAAAGAAGGATTCATTTTCCTTGTGTTTCTTGGGCCTGCTACTATAAATTACTCTATACCGGTTATAAGAGAATATATACTGCTATTCTGTTTAAATTTTATATTGGCCTTGTTTTTATTTCTAGATATGTCACGCGTTAAGACAACAGTTGTAAGAAAGTCAGGCGGTCAGGTTTGGGAAGATCCTTCGTTACTCGAATGGGATCCAAACCACTTTCGCCTTTTCATTGGAAATTTGGGAAACGATGTTACAGATGATGTTTTGAGAAATGCATTCCTTGAATACCCTTCACTAGTGAAAACAAAAGTTGTGCGTGATCGTGAAGGCAAAACGCGTGGCTTTGGCTTCGTTTCATTTCGGGAACCAGATCACTTTCTACGAGCTTGGAGAGAGAAGAACGGAAAGTACATTGGCAGTCGTCCCGTCAAGTTAAGGTATGTAATGTTGAAAAGGCAATTGTTAAATCTTCAAGTAACCCGAAGAGGAAGCAAAGCTACTCGTGCATCTTCTTATGTTATATTTTACTAACATTACATTACTTGTAGTCGTGCAAACTCTGATGTTACGCCAGCAGATATCAGCGACAAAACTTTAGATTCCAAGGTTCGTAATTCATTGTATTCTAGGACTAAACACCATGGGAATCGGGTCATCAAAAAGAAAAAAGAAAAACGTTCATCAAAATCATCAAATCAGGCGGCAGCAGCAGCAGAACTCATGGCTTCTTCCGCAGCTCCAATCACACAGACTGGTTCTTCTGTTGCCAGCCATCGTCAAAATGCACATCCTTGAACAAGGATACAGCACTACTCCAAATGAACTTAATTAATACAATCAATTACTCTCGGTTAGATGCATAAACGATTTGCTTCTCGGGCATGGTAAGAGCTTGGTACACGGTGTCATATGTTCCCTTAGTAGTTACTTGCTCCAACAACTTCAAGGCCCAAAGAGTAGCGGTACCAGGGCCCATGGAAGTAATCAAATTGTTTTCAACAACAACTGGTTGTGGGATATAGCGGAAACCAGCTTCTTCCAAGTCCTTACGAACGGAAGGATGGCCAGTGATTTCACTAACAGAAAGACCGGTCGTCTTAGCAGTCAAAGTACCGGCACAAATCATACCAATGACCTTTCCAGCCTTCTTCCAGAAGGAACTAACGACCTTCTTTACAAATTCGTCAGTGGAAAGGGTATTGGCACCCTTCACACCACCGGGAATGATGACGACGTCGTAATGAGAAGCGAAATCTTCAACGCTCTTAAACTCCTTCAAAGAGCGCTTGGCATAAAGTTGGACTCCACGAGACATTGTGACGAGCTTGTCTGGGTTTTCACCTACATAGACACTGTCGATAGGAACTTGAGCTCTGGTGAAAACACCCCATGGAGCTGTAAATTCAATTTCGTCGTTTCCGTCAGCAACAAAAAGACAAACGTTCACCATTTTTTATTATGCTTTACTGTTTATACCGGAATTTCCGTTTCTAGAGGTACGGTGTTGTTGGTAAATTCTTGTGCTCGGATTCTTATGGTTTATATAATTATATGCTATGTTCTGTTCTCATTTTCAAGTCATATGCCTAAACGTCAAGATGCTGTTATACTGTATATTGGAAAAGCTTCGATTATTTTCGATACATATCATTTAAACGAATTATTATCGTACATAGAAATCGTAACTTTACAAGTAACAAGCTCTGTAGTTTGTGCTTGTTTTCACGATTTGTTCAGCTATTGTTAAAGCTAATCGCGCGTAAGAAGAGAAGAAATGAAGTTTTTTGTATTGTCTTTAATTCATTAGCGGAATTCGGACAACGGCCGTTTCCTGTGCAGGACCCTTTTGTTTCGTGAGTATCCAGAGAATCTGCTCAAGATTTATAGATAGTTTGATTCGTATGTGAGAATTCTTTCTGCATTATTAAATTATTTTTGAGAAACAAGCGTCTATGTCTTGTTAAAAACGCCGATTTTCTTGAATAGCGATGTTCCGTTAATATGATGCTTAATAAGATTTTCTAAAGAAGAATATGATGAATGAATTCATGTATGAGTTGATCACTTCACTCTTGCCATACTCAAGAAAACAACTTCTGTGGACTTTTTTTTTTGTTCTTCCTATTCTTTCAAGCTAGTCGACGAGTTTCAAAATATTTTCTTTCGAAAACTCATCATGGTGCAAGTATGTATATGGACACGGTGAAATATGAATCATCCTCTAACCTGGTGGGCTTCTAGGTAGAATTCTTAGTAAAAGATTGCACAACCGAAGCAAGAAATGCTATTCAAGAAGAATGCAAAAATTTGCAAATTGACGATTATAAATGGGATGACTCCATCGGTCAATTGATTGTGAAAAGTTCACGTAAGGATGGATTGCGAATCTTTTACAGGTTCTAACTTTGCTCTTTAATAGTCCCACCTTCAGAAATTCTTCATCACTTAGAAAATGTTACATCCAAGCCTATTTTAATTCGCGGTGCTAGTTCTCAAGAAGAGTCAGGAGTCAGTATTCTCTATGACAGTACAGAAGATCTTTCATCCGTTCCAAAAGTTCATGGTTTATGCAGATTCATCCCAACTGACAACCGAGTGTACTTGGACTTGATTGCAACCCAATTGGAACCCAATACCGAATACGTCGCTGAGGTAGCCGTATCAGGAGACGTCTCTCGTGGACTAAAATCTGTAGGTGGGACCTTTGCTTCCCTTGCATCTATCTCTTCAAACGATACTGGAAAGCTTGCTTTTGCTCAAGAGGTTAATGGTACCCTGCAGGATTGGATTGGTCATGCGTTCGTACTCAAAGCTTGCAAAGATTCTTCCAATGGTGTCTTGGGTATTATTTCCCGTAGTGCTGGTGTTGGTCAAAATACCAAAATTATTTGCGCATGCTCCGGGAAGAGTTTGTGGGAGGAGCATGCCGAAAACAACGCCTCTTCATCAGAAGCGTCTTGCTGCAAAAAAGAAGCCCCTAAAAAGAAATGTTGCTGCTAAAATGTAAAACTATTTTTTAGGTTTGCTACGAATAAAAGTTTTATATGCTATCAACGGATTACTTGAATGAGTGATAATGCAACATAGTCGTTAGAAATTAGTTTTTCTCTTTTCTGAGTGGAAATGTTACAAAGTTAGACTTCTCATCGTTGTTTATGAATGATACTCCTGTTATCTCTTAAAAATTTAAAATAAAAAAATAATCGGCTTTATATTATAAGACTATAAAAGAACAAAGGGTATTCATATAGCGAATGGATTATGTCTAGTAAATGCGTAAAATTCAAGAAAGGAGTGTCAATGAAACAGTAAAGCGAACGTTTCATGAAATAAAGACGGTCATGTACAACCCTAACTCATACTTTCATGTAAACACGGCAAGATATCATAACTCATTAGAAACTTGCAATTGCCCGAAAGCAAAGACCGTTTCCGTGGATGCCTTTATTAATGTTTAGCATAATGCCTTTCCAACTTTTACTTATTCAATATGGAAATCCAGGTTCCAAGAAACATCCCCAAGACCGTATAAAAAGATGAGTCATTGAGTGTAAGAGGAAACAAAAACAATTCAGATCATAATGATGTTGACCTATGTTTTGAATTTTGAAAAAGAGCCGTTTAACGCTTGTAAAAGCACCCATTTTAACGGGAACCAAAACGTCTCTTACCAATATCAAAGGGCACATAACGGTATTTCAACATGTGTTGGATTTGTCTACGGAAGCAAAAGAATGATAAAACGAAATAGTAAACGACAAGAACAGGCCAAAAGACAGGAATGTCAAAGACTCGTAACATACTAGCTACCAAGGCCATAATCGTTGCACGAGTACTAGAGTACCAAAAATTGAATTCTGGCAAACGACGAATGAACGGACGGAATTCATCATCTTTGGTCGTAGGTAAAACCCCTTCTTCCGTCTCTTCATCTCGCATGGCTTGCTCCAGGCTGGGATCAAATTTGGGTGACAAGAAAAGCAAGAATAGGTTCAACAAATATATACCCAGTGTGTAACACACAATATACCAACCACGAACTATCAAAATACGAATAACGAACAACGATAAGAGTCCAGCGAAAGACATCCATCTTTGATTTGTGAATGGAATCGTGCGATCCACCCAGAACTGGTATTGCTAATTCATGTTAGTGTTGCCGTTTCAAACACTTCATCCACACAACTTACCCTTCCTAATGCGCTCCTTCTTTCTTGTACATTCTCAAATGCATTTTGTATTGATTCCATATCGAAAAGTTCATATACAAACACTTTTTCCTGCTGTTTGTTGCAGATAAGTTTGTTTTGGTGAATCCCAACTGGTTTGTAGATAGAGAACAGTTACACGTCTTCATGCGCATCACTAGAGTACACTATGCTTTATAAAGGAATTTACATATATATATATGCGGTAATAAACAAACAAAGAAAATAAAATGAATTAACAAAATTATTGATATTTAAAAATCTTGCATACATTCAAAGTTTAAAGTTATTACTGTGAATTTCATCTATTTTTCATGTTCGTATATGTCTTGCAGTCATATAAATATATTTATCACTAAAAGGTTCTACAGAATGAAGTCTAGCGTAAAAATAATAACAACAGGAAAAGAAGGAAATACGATACTTTTGCTAAACAACGAGCTATGTACAAGGAATGTACATTTTTAAAAGGGAAGCGAGAAATGTACATACTCTGGACGCAAAAGGCTCGAGCACAATAACGTAGAAATGCGAAACTGCAAAGTTATTATTTGTTTTTCTAGTAAGAGCCAAAAATGTATAAACTTTCTTGGTATGCATCGATAATCACCAGCGAAGCATAAAGTAATTCAGGTGCCAGGAAATTATTGACGCTAAGCAAAAAGAACGAACCAAGTAAAAATAAACAAGAATAAATCCTTTATAAAAAATATAAAAGTTCTCTTTTCATAGAAAACTAGATGTATGTATATATAATATAAATTCAGGTGCATATGCGTATACAACGAGAGAAATAGAAAGGACGAGATATATAAGATTTTATACTACCCGCTCAAGATACTCATTCCAGAGTTGCTCGCAACGATTATCAACCCAACAACCAGCGAGATGAATGACCAAATGGCCGGGCTTCCAACCCATTTCTTCCCATCCGACAGGATACGAATTTATCATGGTCTGAGGGAGAAGTCCAATAATAGCAGCAATTTCTGGATGATACCGAATAAAATAGCCAAGAAGAGCCTGTTCATGATCTGCTACACTGTTTTCGCGGAATGATTTGTCATGCCAAAGATCCAAGAAAAGGGCCATCATGGGCGATCTTCGTACAAAAAAACTTCCAGCATTCAAACCTTCAAAATCCTGAGAAATTAAAAGACCCAACGTATTAACCAATTCTAACGAGTATTCTTTCGGAGTCTTTCTTGTAAAATCATTGCTGAATGGAGAATGTAACGGCGTATCTCTGAGCAAAACATCTTGTAATTTCTGTGGAGAAAGAATATGTTCCTGTAAAGAGAGGGAAGTGTTTAGAATTAATGCGTCTTGATCAAGCCACCATATCCATTTTGCCTCTGGATACTTATTCATAGTTTGCAAAATTGCTGGCATTTTAGCCCACACGGGAGGAAGGCTCATCTGTGATACATTAACATATTCAAATACATAGTTATGAGCTTGGGCGTAATGAACTCGATTCTCAATGCATTGCTCAAACATATGAGGGATTTTTCCACCAGAGGATTTCCCATCGCTTGCCAATAGAATTACAATCTCATGGGACTTTGGTTCTTGTGTATCAAAGGGACGATACTCGGCTTTATGATAAGTTATGCTCTCTCCAATCAATTCTTCATCCAAGGGTACAACATAATCTTTGTAGGACGCACTAGAAGGCTGACTAAAATAATTTTGCAGTTGATTCAATCCGTCCGAAATAGTAAATCGATTACTGAAAATAGAAAAATAAAAGACAAATGCCAACAAGACCACGAAAACAAGAAAGCAGATTCTGGACAACCGCCACTGGATTTGAGCCATTTTATACTTTATCTATTTACTAAAGATGATTTTGTACAAACCAGAAATACAGGTTTTCCTGAAAGGGGAGAAATATATCGAAAGGCTTCACAAAAACAAGGGAACCCAATTTTTTTTTAAAAAATTGAGGATAACGGCAATCCTAAAACAAAAGAACTCAAAAGAAGCCTTCGAAATGAAGAGCAGATAGAAAAGTAGGGGGTGCTTTACTTGCTGAATGTATTGTAAGTCTCTTCCAAGTAAATGGAACAAACTATGATTACCGTAAACAATTCAGCTATAAAGCTTCAATAAATTAATTAAAAGAAGAAAATAGCAAAAATTAAAGTAAGTAAATGATAATTCAAAGTCAGAAATTTACAACTTCGTTTTGAGCTCATTAACAGATCGAGCAGAAATGATGAAGAAATGACTTGTCTTACAGTCACAATCCTACTATTGGAAAACCGAGCAAGTAGTAGACCAATGTAGTGGAATGTCTACAAGACGAACAGAACAGTGCGTATGAATCTGTTATAGAATATGCTGTTTGTCATAAGTGAATATGTAGGGTCTGAATTTCACAACATCAATTCATATAAGATCCAAGTTTTCATATAGGTATTACTACTGTAATTCTAATTCTAAACAATTGAATAAATCTTTAAAACTGCATTTGTCGTTGAGGTTAGATTTTTTGCGAAGCGATTAAAGACGAGAAAAACGTACGTAATTTGGAACGATAGATGGAAAATTAAACAGATCAAAATCAAAGAAGTTTTTAAGAACTATCAAAAACAACTAAGACTCTGTGTATGTGTGCGTTTCTGGCTGATCATGCTATGCTCTTCTCGTAGGGGAATCGTGCATTTCAAATAATTGAACCTCCGAAGTGCCTGACGCCTACATGTTGAACAACAAGAACATAAAAATATAAAGCTTCCAGTCAATCCTCCATAACCAGCATGACCATAACTGGTATTTCTTTCATAGGAGTTGAATGCCTCATCACAGTCCTTCCTGAGACCTGGAGAGCTTTTCTTTTACTAGATGATATACGAGTAGCTGATCATAACTTGTAAAATAGAGAATCATTCACTAACGGACCCCAATCGAGTTTTCGAAAGCAACTTACATAGTCTTTTTCCGGATACAATAGGCAGGAAACGAACTGCATTGGGAGCGGCTGATACCAGTGTCAAAACTTTCTTATCCTTATATTATCCATTTACTTCAATCTAATTAACCTTTTCAGAAACGTCCAACTTTGGATTTCTGCAATAACTCCGTGTCGCGCATTCTCTTCTATGACAAGAACTGATGGTAAAATGGATAAGAAAACATATAAAGGTTCATTTTATACCTCATTTTTAGAGAAGTGAGCTGTAGAGAGAACAAATAATTGTTGTCTTTGGCTTAAAAGACTTTTTGAGTATGCAATTGTCTTTCATAAAATCCAAAAAGCAGTGGACGAGGAAGGAGATATAAAACTTAAATCAAAAAATGAAGAGAGGATTTATTTTGAAATAGCTTTGATCCTACCTTTTCATTGAGTAGCACATCAACCCCAGGTATCGAATTGTCGAAGATTTGACATTTACCATTCCCAAGGTGAATATTCTACGTTTTCAGTCTATTTAAGAAGACCGGGGTTTTCGATATTCCATCAATCATGCAGACAATAAACGAATACCTCGTGTTTCTTGGAGTAGGTCTCAGACGGATTCTTTGAAACTCTCGATTATCTAACAGATTTTCTATTTAAATTCAAGAAAAGATCCTATTCCATTCCATTCCTTGACCCATTGGTCTCTTGTTTGTATAAATGTTTGAAATCCCCAATGCATCTTTTCCGTAAGATGTCGCATCGGTATCAGCCTAAACGTTTGACAAACGACTTTGTTTTCTTTCCTTCCTTAGACATTCTTTCAGCAACTGTCTTTGCAGCCCTTCGTTTACTTGTCTCAAAGAAATCCACAGATCATCCTCCACACCACCACAACATAGCCAAGAGCTTTTTTCGCAAAAGGCCAAGAAGATGTCTCGCTTTTCAATCGAAGGAAGAACTTTAAAACTTGATAAAATTACTAAGGAAGACGAAGAAAACGTCTTCTCTGCTTTCATCAAGGATGATGATATAAAAGAAATTGTACTTTCAGGAAACACGATCGGACCTGAGGCAGCTAAATGGTTGGCCGAAATTATTGTAAAAAAGAAGAACTTGGAAGTTGCAGAATTTAGCGATATCTTCACGGGTCGTGTAAAAGATGAAATTCCTGAAGCCCTTCGTTGCCTTTTACAAGCACTTCTTCAATGTCCTAAGGTGAACACTGTCCGCTTGAGCGATAATGCATTTGGTCCTACTGCCCAAGAACCCTTAATCCATTTCATTTCCAACCACAAACCTTTAGAACATCTTTATTTGCATAACAATGGCTTAGGTCCTGAAGCCGGTTCAAAAATTGCTCGCGCTTTACAAGCATTAGCTGATGCCAAGAAGCAAACTCAAGCAACTCCCCTTAGATCAGTTATTTGCGGTCGTAATCGTCTTGAAAATGGTAGTATGAAGGATTGGGCTGCCGCTGTTCGTGTTCACAGCGGCCTTCATACTGTTAAGATGGTTCAAAACGGAATTCGCCCTGAGGGAATTGAACAATTGTTAGTCGAAGGACTTGCGTATTGCTCCGAACTTCGTATCCTTGACCTGCAAGACAATACCTTTACTCAACAAGGATCTAGTGCTTTAGCTCTTAGCCTTAGCAAATGGCCTCAACTTCGCGAACTCGGTCTTAATGATTGCTTACTCTCCAACCACGGGGCCATTGCGATTGTGGATTCTTTGTCAATTCAAGAAAACATCGGATTGCAAACTTTACGTTTACAGTACAACGAAATTGAAGTAGACTCCGTCCGTGCTTTAAAGTCCGTTATTGAGGAAAAAATTCCAGACATCTATTTCTTAGAACTAAATGGTAATCGTTTTTCTGAAGAAGATGATGTTGTCGATGAACTTCGTGAATTATTCAGTAGTCGTGGCCATGGTGAACTCGATGAACTAGACGACATGGAAGAATTGACAGATGAGGAAGATGAGGAAGACGAGGAAGAGGAAGAAGAAAGTGAAGAAGAGAAAGCTCAGGACGCTACGGATGATGATAATCTTGCAGAAAAATTATCTAAAGCTCATATCTAATATTGAAATATTGGAAGAAGCTTTTTCACTAAAATTTTCGACGCCGATATGCTGTAAATGGGAACATTCATTTAGTAGGATGATATTAATGGAGGTGAAGACGAACTTTTGAATGACGCGAAAACTATTATTGTACTTTTATCACCATCTAGTTAAAGCTTCCTGTAACACATCTCTTAGTCTTGTATGTATCTTTAAGCCGTTAATTTTGACTAATAGAATGGGAATCTTCTTGGAATAATGCTATAAAATATGTAGAAGTAAAATCGTAAAGTCTAATAGCTCATACTTTTGAATATAGTTGTTTAAGAATCTATAGTTATTAATCACATACTACGACAACCATACGGCTTTTTTACCGGCATAGAAATTCAATTCTTTGAAAATGATATGCATTTTCACCTGAAAATTTTTACTACTTAATTTTGCGGCCTTCACAAATTCTTTGTGCTCTTCGCTTTTGAATTGCTGTCTTACACCAAAGCACCCTTCGATGTCTCTATGGGTAAACCGGGAAAAAACACGGTTTATAATTCTGTAAACCGATTGCCAAATCCATATGAAAAGCTCCCAATTAATTTGATTTATGATTTTGCTCTGCCTTTATCAGAACCTCTGCCCGATTCTGTACGAACGTAAGACAACTACAGGTATATTCTAACGTTTTATAGGATTTACTCCATAGTATTCAGGATTTTTCTGCTGAATATATGATGGCAACAGGAAAGGAATCCCTCGAATCCATGGATGAAACGGCACTTTTGGGACTTGGTTTTCTGTTTACTGAATGGATGAACGGTATGGTGTCTGAATGTCTGGAAGAATTTGAAGAGAAAGAAGAAAAGTAGAATTTGGAGAAGCTTTTCAAGGCTGAGACACTTTTGTTACGCTTAATGAATCTTGATTTTAAGGTAACCTTCAAAGGTATTGCATTCGAGAATGGTGATGGCTCTCATATAAGGAACGGTAAGCTATTCAATTTTTCATGTTGCATTGAATATGCTTTCCAATCAGTTAGCTCAATTTGCCAAGTCAGTATTCCTTATGATTTTAAACCAACTTGAACTTTTTCAAGAAGCTATTTTGCTATTTACTTGGAATTTACTGTTCTCTGTCTATTATTCTCGTTTTTTTTGTTTTTAATTTTTAAAAAATAAAGGCACATCAATAAAAAGTGTCAGGGAAGGAGGTTTTAAGGCCAAAAATGTGATAGATTAAATATATTAAAATCGAAAAAACTATTAACATGAAAAAAAAAATTTTACGAGACAATAAAGAGCGTAACAGGGAAAGTGATCACACGACTGGGATTTCTTGAGTAGGCATTGGAACTGGATTCATATTGAAAAATGAACAGATCCAAACCCAAATTACAGAACATAAGACAAATGCAAGTAAAAGGAAAAACATTGTGAATGCCAGCATCTCTCTATAAGATGTTTCCAAAACGAATGGTACAGACGGGGTAAAAGACGGAATAGTGATAGGTCTTGAGATGGTAGAAGTAGCAGTAGGAGAAACTGTGAAAGAAGTAAAGGAAGTGGATAATGGTACAGGCGAGGTGTTTGTTGTATTAGGATGTTTTTCTGTAAACGTTCCAAGTGCACCTTCTGGAGGAAGACTCAGTGTGTCATACGGGATAGGAACAGTCAAAGATGGATCTTGAGATTCACCCCAAAATGCCAATTGCCAATAATTAAAACGTCCTGAACAACCGTTACTATGATCATGGACGATTAGCTTCCAACTACCCAAAATGGATTCTGACCAATGCTGAACGGTCATAAACGTCCACTCAGGAAACCCTTCATTGTTCTGATCGTAAGGACGAAGAGTAGCCAGCATGGACCGGATACCAGCAGGACTTTCTAATTCAATTGTCATCGCACCCCTGCAGGTGAATGGAATTGAAACTTTAACAGTTATTTGTTCTAGACTCTTAAAATTGCTTTTTTCTACCATTTCCTCAGTCACCGCTAACTCACTAATCAACTCACTGTCGGATAAGTTTTCGGCTTTATTAATGGGTCTGTTGACCATAATAAAAGGACTTATAATCCAAGTTTGAGGATTTACAAGTTGCCATTCACTTGCTATGTCAATAAACCGTTTTGCATCGAGCTTTCCAAAACCAAAACGATGTGAAAATTGAAATCCAGCAGGTGTCTTCGTCCATTCAAAATCAGGAGAGACATCAAATGGGACCGCTGAATGTACAGTAATATGCTGTATATCTCTCCAAGTCAAATCTGGTCGAATCGATAACGCCAAGGCATAGACTGCGGAAGCAAGAGGAGCAGCCGCAGACGTTCCACCATGACTTTTTGTACAAGTCCCCTCCGGATTTGTCGTTGCTATCGACCGCCGAGAACCGCTGCTATACGCAGATATAAGTTGGGCAGCACACATTTCGCTGTAAAAAGGAACTTGATGGTCCATGTCAACAGCACCGACGGTGATACTGAATATGCTATTTGTATAGCCATCAAAATTACAGTTATCCCGATAATGCCCACCGTTTCCGGAAGCGAAGACAAAGACAGAACCCAAGCCATTCCTTCCGTTAATGACACCATTTATAAGCGCCCGTCTCGTAGCCAAACGAGGTGCTTCCATGGCTCTACCATCATCTGCAGGACCCCATGAACACGAATATATATGGTTCGTTTGAAAACCGTAATTTAGAGCTTCTGATTCTACCACATCATTAATGGGGGCCGACAGAATGCGCAAACCAGCTACTTTAGCTTTTGGAGCAATTCCAACACCGCAAACATCATTCCAAGCACCTGCAACTTCTCCTGCACATCGCGTACCATGCAGATCATCAGATAACTTTGGTAATGGGTCAGCCATATTATCGTTAAAATCCCAAGAGCCAAGGGAAGAGTAAGCTGCTTGAAGATCTGGGTGACGAAAATCTATACCATCGTCAACGAAAGCAACCGTTACATTTTCTCCTAAAATGCCAGCGTCCCATACTTCTCGCAGGTTCAAATCATGACCAGGCACTTCATAGTTAAGAATGTGCCATTGATCCGAAAGAAGTGGATCAATTAAATGGAAATGATCGCGAAATTCCTCCAGTAACTTTATAGCGTCTACAGACTCTTCACGTTTGTATCGCCATCTTGGGATTTGTTCCTCAAAATGCAATATGCCAAGCTCGGCATTTCTTTTTTGCAACGTACTATTACTAGTATTACTTGAATTTATGGCAAATAGGTAATGATTTTTTAGATTTCGCATAGGGCGAATATAAGTAGCACCAATTGCATCAGCTGTTAGGTATGGATCAGATTTAGGATCCAAATGGACCATAAATTCATTATTTTTATCAGCTTTGGTACATAAAACCAAAGAGAATTGCCATATAAAGAAAAGCAATGGCCCATACAACAAAGCAAGGAGCATGGTGCTGGGGCGGAGAGCTATTGCAGGCATCTACGTGTGTCTACTCTCGTGCGCCTGAAAAGTACTGACAAACGGAGCACTATATTTTATTAAAAAATTAAAAAAAGCTTCATTTTTATACAGTATATAAATTAAATCCTACAATAGATTGGCTTTGCTTTAAGTCAGAAGCGAAATCCAACTAAACAGAACTAACTGTGTGTAACCAGATCTTTCAAAAAAAAAAAAAAAAAAAAAAGAAAAAATAGTTTATTTTATGTACATTATTCAATTGCTAGGACAATTGTCAGTGTCTTTCAATTACCAACCTTTTTTGTAACTACTTGATGTTCAAGGAATCGTCTGTAGACTTACCGCTATTAAAGCAATCAAACCAAAATAAAAAGTATTATGCTAGACTAGAAACAAACTATACGTAGAGGTAAGAAGGGACGTGTTGCCGAGTTTTCATGCTTTAAAACGAAAACCATGGCATAAGGCAAGTCATAAAAAGACATGAATATACGGAAGACAAAAATTATTAAAGGAAAAGCAAATAGGTTTTTTTTGTTTTTTGCTTTTTTTAATTCTTTTGTACAGCTTCATCCAGGAAGAGGGGATAGCTAATATTAGGACCCAAAAAGAAAAGATCTAATAAGGGAATGAAAATGTATCAATTATTTTGTTCTTTCGAGTCGAATGTTTCTAGTTTGGGATGGGATACGGACTCGTATGCCATCCAAATCTTTACGTAAAATGACTTGACATCCAAGTCGACTTGTTTCTTCCAGACCAAATGCAAGATCCAGCATATCCTCTTCGTCTTCTTCGGGTGCTTCTAAAAGCTCGTAATGTTCAGGATCAACAACGACATGACAAGTGGAGCATGCAACGGATCCTTCACAAGCACCCTCCAAATCAATATTGTTACTGTGTGCCAAGTCCAATATGCTATCACCTTCATTTCCTTCTATAAGAACTTCACGTCCTTCGGGGGTCACAAAATAAACTTTAATTCCTGTACCGGGAGCAGGCTTTTGAGAGGCTGAATGACGGAGTACAGGAAAAGAGTGGAACGTTCTCTTTTGATTCAACGCATTTGTAACTGGCTTTGTTGAAGAAGAAGATGAAGAAACTGGATTTGCCCAGCTGCGAACATTTCGAAATGCAAATTCTGGATATAAACGCTGAAGCAATGATAAAGCAGCAGTCAGTGCTACAAGACTACCAGCTTGATGCAAAACAGCCAAAGGAACCGGAACAACGTGGATGAGTGTTAGGATTCCCAAACCAGCCTGAGCAGTCAACGCACCCGTAGCGATTGAAACACTGGTACTAATCTTCTTTGGTAGAGCCCGCTTCTTCAATCGAACATACAAAAAGATACCACAGGCGGTAAAAAAAGTAGTAACAGCTAATGCACGATGCTGCAACTGGACAAGACTGGGATTATCCAACATATTACGCCAGTACAAATCTGAGCGATCATCCTTACGAGAATAGCGTGCATCAAATAGTTCTTCCTTAGATGGAGCTAAGCGACCTTCTCCCATAGTGGGGAAAGTACAATAGATCATTCCAGCATCTAAACCAGCTACGAGAGCTCCAGACAATAAAGTAGTGAGTATAAGACCAACAAGAGAAGAAGCACCCAGTCTTAATCCTTTCATGGATTTCACACTAGTCACCATATTACTGATAGATGAAGATGCACCATTTTTGAATGACTTCAAAAAGGCATGACGCTGAAGAATGCCGTGGCCTGTCCAGACCAATCCAATGTAAAGAGCCACCGCAGCTGCTAGGTGAGTAGCCAAGCGGTAATGACTAACACGTGGATGGGAGCCATCTTCCAACAATTGTTTGCTTAATCCACTCTTTACCATCCACCAACCGATGACTCCTTGTAAAGCAACCAAACCGGTCAATCCAAGGAGTCGTCTTTTTAACCAAGGAGAAGATTTTCCTCTAGCCAACATATAGAAAGAAGGAACTGCTATCAGTAATCCTATACCTCGTCCTAACACTCTATGGAACCATTCCCAAAAGAAGATATGTTTGAACTCATCCACTGTCATACGGCTATTCAACTTCTGAAATTCTGGGGACTGTTTGTAAAGCTCAAACTCCTGATCCCATTGTTCAGAAGTTAAAGGAGGAATAACTCCGCTTACTGGTTTCCATTCAGTAATACTCAATCCAGATTCTGTAAGACGAGTTATGCCACCAACGACAACGATAGCAAGTACTAATGCTGAAGACCCAAGAAGCCAAAAAGCAACCTTTTTACTAGGAATATTGTCGGTCTTGACGAATTTCTTACTCATTTCTAAGTGAGCGTCCGTAGCCATAAGCCGACCCTTGGTTAAGGAACCGAAACATGACGATCTAGGAAACGTAAAATCAGTAGGAACTCTTTTTTGGGATAAGAACGATTTCCCGAAGTACGTGCGAATCGATACTGACTTTTGCGGTAAAAAGGATGTGCGACAAAACGCTCCAGTAGAAAGCCCTTTTCCTGCCAATTGAAGCGCGTTTCGGCTTATAGGAAGCCTTGAAAACCACAAAGGATTCATTTAAGCTTGATTTGATCCTTACTACGTGGGTATTTTTCGACTTTGCGCTGAGTATTTGGTGTAGCTTGGTGAGATCTGACAACCTGACCACTAAGCTTTTATATTTAAGGACTAGTAATGCATACCACTTATACACTAAACATTGATTCCTTTCGTCTTTTTCTTGAATTAAATATTGCTACTTCCATATTTTTACTCTTTAATTCTACTTTTGGGTATATAGTTATTGTCATTACTAAGTAATACTACAACCATAGAAATTGTAATAGAAAATATTAATAAACGAGAATAACATATTAACTAAACTATACTATACTATACAAGGAGAACAAGCTACGCGGAGCTCTTTCAAACATAGTCCCAATAGCGACTTGATGGGAGACGTTTGAGCTTTCCAACATTCGCATGTTAATAGCAACGACAAGCTTATGCATCAAAGCACAAATATATACAAAAACAAAGGAATCATGAAACAAATGAAACGATAGTCTCGTGAACGATAAAAGAAACTCCATCAATCAATAAAAAAAAATCGCCATAACAAAAATACCACAAAAAAAAAGAACAATAAACCAAGCATTAATCCACACCATATTAAATTATCTTTATTGCATTAAACCTTTAATCAATAAACACTGGGATCGTCATGCTCATTACGAAGTCGAGGCCGCCGTGTTTAAACTAGGAGCTGAGGGAACCCGCCTCTCAGCAGTATTAATTCCGCCACTAGAATCTGGTTGCTTGCTTTTCAAAGCTTCTTGGCGGCGTTGCCGATATTCAGAGAGAGAAAGTTTTTTTGGCCCAGATGATGGTGCAGGGCCAGGCGGAGGTGCTGGTGGTGCCGAAGATGGTGGCCCCGGTATTTTCTCTAATCCATCGCTACGACTGACATTCGGCCGCCGGTCAGCATCCTTGTCTAATGCCACAACATGCTCACTCTCGATAATATTATGTTTTTCCGATAAACTTTTAGAAAAAGGAGCAGCACTCTTGTCTGATGGTTTAGACTGAGGCATCTCAACTAAATTATTATGCGGCAAATCTCCCTTAACGATCGCTGATTTATCCAAAAATGCATCGGATTCGTTATCGCCCCTATGGGGAGAGCACTTTATCTGAATGTCGACTGCAAGTTTGGTTGACTCGGGCACCCTAGAGACAACGAAATTTTCTTCAGTGTTGATGTTGCTAGTAACACTCAATTCTGATTGCTTTATTGATTCGCCTGCAACGTGATTATTTGTTACCGAACGTGAGGGATTATAAGTCCTTTCGCTGTTGGGACTTAATGATAACAAATTCAAATCATCTGTGCCAGTGGACTTCCTTGAATATCTAACAGAGGCACTTTTAGGCGGTGACTTATTATGGATTCCGCTCCTTCTCCTTTTTGACTGCGGTCTAATTTCTGTAATCATTTTTCTTCTGTTATTGTTGATACTCATGTCCATATCCATATCATCCTCCTTGCTAGATAGCAAAGTATTTTCTAACCGATTTCTGCGTTCAGGGTCTATGGAAGAATCGTCATATGTATCATAAGTATTGGTACCATGAGGAGGAGTCAAGGGCGTTATGTCTGAGCTCTCTGGTACATGACCAGATACATGTACCTCCATATCCTTTCTAGATCCATCACTTTTAGGAGACATATCATATGTCTGAGGCGTATGAGATGTTGACGGCGACGGAGGTGTGGGAGAAATAGCCTTTTTCCCTGCGACTTCCATATTAACAGCAGGCAATTTCGTCACATTATTATGTTCAGTTACCATCTTTGAATTATCCTTTGTCACAACATTCTCATCTGCCTCGTTTGTAATCGTCGAAGGAACATCATAGTCATGTTTACCTCTAATTGATTCCTTTAACTGCGCTGACTTAGTTTTCAAAGATTGATACTTTGTAAGCCACGTTTGCTTTAAAGATTTCACACTTTGATTTTTCATCTCTTTAATATCTTGGTCTAGTGAATTCTGTAAAGCATTTTCGCGAGACACATTAGAAACGGACGTCGTGTTCGAAACAGGGGAACGAGTCTTTTTATTAGACCCGTAACGCTGGGGAAACTTTATAAACCTGATAATTTTGGAAAATAAACAGTTGCGCTTATCGGCAAAAACACAATCGGCATTGGAGGCTATTGAAGAAAGGATGAATGATAGACGTTCACGCTCGTCGCTTGTATATGAAGGAATTGGGTCATCATTTGCAAAGCATTGAAATGGATGAGCCGAGTCAAAAGTCCAATCAACAGTAAGCTCAGATTCAGACTCAATGGGCTTAACCGGAACTAAATAGAAGCTAGGTGCAAAAGCATCGGCCTCATTCTGATAGCTAATAACAGTGCAATTTGGTTGACAGCTTTTTCGAACAAATCGAGTTTTAGAACCAGCCACACGGGCATCAATTACCAATTCAGATTTTTCGTCAAAATAAACATGAGGTTTTGGTACACCAATCAATGGATACTGATTTTTGAGATCTCTTTTATACTCACTTTGAGTGAAAATCCTTCCTACTATCTCAGTGACCGGTTGATCAGGAACCAACTCTCTTGAAGTAAACAAGCCAAATCGACTAGAGCAAAATGATTTTGGTTGTACGGAAGCCACATAGCAAGGATCGTCAATGTATTCGCCAGTGACATTTGGCGTATCCAAACCAGATAAAGATTTCGCATACTCTAAGGCCTCAATAGAGTATGTATTGGATTGTAAGGGGACATATTCTAAATGAGGAGAATACGGAATTGAGGATGAATAAGTCGCATTTGTATTTTGCATTTCAGGTAAAGGAGGCGATACATTACTCGTCCGTTTTCTTCGGCCATGAGTATTTGGAGCAGTATGATTGTTCGGGGCAGGAGGAGCTGATATAAATCCGCTCGGAGGGTTAGAGGAGTTATGACTAACTTGATGGGGCAACGATGTACTAGATGATGATGCATGACGAGAATTTGAATGGCTACGAGTTTTCGTAGCATGAGGTCGACGACGAGGCACAGCTTTCAAAAGAGCTTCTTGGTTAATTCGTTCAAGCTGCACTTGATGAGCCCTGTCAGTATCGACTGGACGAGGCTGACATTGTTCGCAGAGGTAATTTTCAGGAACACTTTCCGAGTTAATTTCAAAGCAAACAGCGTGTTGCCAGACTTCGCAATTTTCACATTGGATTGTAAAGCCATCATCATCGTCAAATGGACATACACATCGAATTTTCCACATACTAATAGCAAACTCGTGCTGACTTCACAGAATCTTGCAACACCTTAACAATAATACTTGTACACCAACAAAGCACCAACTAGTATTGATTTTCACAATACCTACATGAAAGACGCTTAATTCCTTTTCATATAATGTCCAATCGCCGTACAAAATCGTACAGCAGTACTAAATCGTAGTTTTTCAGACTATGCACTTAAAAAAAGGGCCAGTTTTCAAATATCTCTTCAATTAACTTCTTTTCATGCAAGTTTTGGTGGTTGTCGCAGTTTCCACTCAGCTTCCCGATATTGACCAACTCCAGGATTACCGAACTGCTTTCCATCTCCATATTCCAATTACGTGCTCTAGCACATATGCATTAAATGAAACCCTTCCTCAAGAATACCATAAGAAGGAAGGACTGTAAAAAAGGAACAGAAGATGTTGTGAAGGAAACAAGGAAAATAAAACATATATTTTTTATTAAACATCACATAGTACCAGATTTACTTGGCTCCGCAGACCAGCTGCTTCTCTATAGGAAAAAGGGCAAAGGAAGAAGCTTAAGCTACACCTAAATGTGGCAGGTCGGTTTAGCGATGTTGCTGTAGCACGTAAACAAACAAATAAACAAACAAAAATGGCTTTTAAATTGATTTAAAAAAAAAATTCTAAATATGTAAGAAGATCAAGTTAATGCAATGGTAAAGAATGTAAAATAGAATTACTACTTTACTGTTTTTACTTCTTACTTTTCATTCTACCGTGCTAAAACAAAACGAGAGTCACAAAATTAAAACCAATTCCATTAAACCAACCATAATAGTTTTTTCAAAAAAAGTCCTAGACCCAAAAGGTACAATGAAACAAACCAGTAGACGTATTGTCTTTAAACATACATGTTCTACAATAAAGTATCAAAACAGGACACAAAAATGAACGTATACAAAACGATAGCAATCGTTTTCGCAACAATGCAGCCTGATAACTTTTCCAATGGAAAAGTAATATAGCCGACGCATGAATCAATACAAACTCGACATGCTGCTTTAATCCATGTCCATTGCGCCTTCGCCGCGTGACTTTTTGTTTTTGCGTTTCTTGGAAGCTGCAACGGGAACCTTGACGGCCTCGGCAGGTTCCTCGTCCATAGCATATTCTTCGTCGGAAACAACTTGTGCTTCTTGAGGCTCGCTGGGTTGTTCTTCCACAGTCTCCTTCTCGGCAAATTGAGGAACGTTCTGGCCGATCAACTTTTGAGCTTCGGTCAATTGTTGAGACTTCTTTCCAGACAATCTCTTCTTGAAGAACATGCGTTCTCTCTTGGCGTGAATATGAGCAGAGCGCTTCATGGCTGTCAAAGTAGTAGCCACAACGTTTCTGTCGTAACGCACAGGAACATTTCTACGAGCAGCTGATACAGCCAATGCCTTGTCATAAACCATTTCTTTACCGTGTGCTTTACGATAAGACTTGGTCCAAGCAACCTACCCACGTTAGTAAAATTCTTATCCGTAGAGAAACCAGAATTCTAACAGTAGCAAAAACCGAGAAAACTCGAACAACTTGCAAGTTGCAAAACCTTCTTTTCTTAAGTTTAATGGCTATAAAACTACGCACTGACAGTTGTTCATAAGATTAAGTTCTCCCAGTTTTTTTACCTCTGCAAGTTGTCATGCTTCAATATACTTACCTTACGAGGATTGCGCTTCATCTTAAAGTTCTTATGGCACTTGCTACGGCAAAAACGAAAGACTTTCGAATCATTTCGAACAAACATAATTCCATGTCCAGGATAAACTGGACCGGAACAAAAATAACAAGTAAACACCCTAAAGATTGTTAGTAATCGTTTTACACCTATCCTTTTGGTACAAACCTCATATTCCCCCTTAAGAATTACTTGTCTTTTGGGTAGGTAATCTGGCTAAGCGCAGGTAAAATTCTCTGTTTCTTTCTCAAACATTCCTTCCTCCTCCTTCTATTTCACTAAATTGTGAATTTTTGTTTAACGCATTTCACTCGAGAACGTAATTTCGATGCTGACTTAGGTGTAAACAATCTTAAAGAAATAAGAATGTGATTGTGATATATACTACCATTAAATAAACTTGCAAATATAAGTAAGAAAAGGATTTATTCCCGCTTCTTTTACTTGAAACCAAGGGAAGTTTACGTTACCAATTGAAAAAAGCAACAACAGCAGTTAACAAAACCAAAATTTCGATACGACAAGGGATCTGTATTAATCACAAAATAATTAAACAAGCGCAATAGTGTCATCTTGTTGGATCCGGAAAAGCAAAATTATAAATATTATCTTCTATAGGACAAAAAAAAAGAGCCAGCTCAGTTTTTGAATTTGTCTCATTCTTACTTCATGTTCTTCTTTGAACAAGCCATGGACATCAACGAACAGAATAATTTAAATCAAATCATGGAAACGAACGTTCGACGAGCATGTAAAAAAATGGTAACATGTACAGTAGATTCTCATATAAGTATACAACTGCAACCTATGTCGTACTTCAAGGATCAATATGCTCCATGAAAAAATCGTCATTCGCACGGTTCATATCTTGATTATGATAATCAGCGCGGAATGAAGAAGCTGAAGAAGTCGGAGAATCTGGCTCTGAATTATAAGCATCATCCATTGCACTGCTATCAACGTAAGTAAAACCTTTAAATCCGTTTTGAACCGTTGAAGAAAGAGGAGCAGAGGTAGACATGTCACCAACAGCGACAAAGTCCGCTGGGACTTCTTTGTTGGTAAATTCAACGTCAAAATTTGAGACATCAAATTCTCCTTCAACGATAGGTTTAAACGGTGGACTAAGTTTCTTTGCATTAAGTTTGTCCCAGTCTATATCACCAAAAAATGCATGTCTCTTCACTTCTTCAGCATCCCCATTAGCTCCAAGTCTGTTCTTAGAATTACGGTTGAGTAACAGTTTTATCAAATCTCTTGCTTCAGCCGAAAGCAACCCACGAGGAAAGCGAACTTTTCCAAAAACAATATTCTTATACAATTGTTGAGTGTTTTCAGCATAAAAAGGGCTCCATCCGCACGTCATTTCATAAAGCAAAACGCCTAAAGACCAGAAGTCCACCATCATATCATAACCACCTTCATCTAAGATGACCTCAGGTGCCAAATAATCCGTGGTACCGCAAAAGGTTCTCGTGGTGGAACCCACCGTCAAATTCGCTTTCGACAAGCCAAAATCACAAAGTGCTATATGTCCCTGAACATCCAAGAGTATGTTTTCTGGTTTAAGGTCTCTGTATACAATACCACGTTTGTGAAGTGCTTGTAATGCTAACAACAGTTCAGCAATGTAAAATTTCGCACGAGCCTCAGGAAACCGTATAGATTTTTGAAGATGCCAGAACAGCTCTCCACCAGCCATGTAGTCAGTCACAAGATAGAGGTCTTTAGGTGTTTGGAAGGAAAATCGAAGCGCAACTATAAATGGAGAATCAGCAGCTGCCGTTTGGACAAGGATGTCTCGTTCACCTATAGTATGTGCAACTTCTTTGCGGCGAACAATCACTTTCTTCGACAAAATCTTCATGGCGTATATGCGGCGAGTGTCTTTTTTTCTTACTAAATAAACCTGTCCAAATGTTCCTTTCCCAATGAGCTTAAGCGGTTCAAAATCCTCTGGTGCATATGACTTTTTAATTAGTGGCTGAAAGACGGAACTTAGCTCCAAACGCAAGTCAACTAAATGAGCATATGCAGGAGAAACTTCTACGGGGCTATTGAATTGCTCGTATTGATTGTAATTATAGCATGGATGAATTACAGTCTGACCGACGAAGCAATTTCCACGCGAATGATCGTAAATATTTAATTCCACAGGTAATCTGTTTGCGACATCAAAAACTACGTGGGAAGGTGCTGATGGGTTAGGAGTAGAGGATGTGGGGCAATAGCTCATGGTCGAAGTGTTATAAGTGATATTGCTTAGCATGGAAGAAGCTCGGCTTGCAGCTGCTGAAGAATCACGAGAAGGGATCGATATTGCAGTATCACGTGTGGACGATTTCCATTTTAACGGAGGAGATACATATTCAGATGTTCCAAATTGAATAACAAGGAACAATTGTTTAAAAGAAGTGCATTCCATTGCCATGGCAGCATCTGTGTGGTTTCCTTCCAATTTTAGAGAATCAATGTTTAATTTTAAATAGCCGGAAGGTTCATGATCTACTTCAGGAAGAATGTCAGAACTTTTACGATGAGGGTAATTTAATGCATCCCTCTGAACCGCAGAGGATTCGCCTGACATCAAGACATCTTCATTTGTACTTGGACTAGCGGAAGTCATCTCCATATCTCTTATTGCATCCCTTGTATGTATTTCTTTCTTCGCTGTAATAGTTCCTTCTACTGAATGATTCGTTTTCACAGTCAAGGGACTACGTCCACTTTCAGAATTTGAAAGACCTCCATTCTGATGAGAACTTTTCTTGGATAGTCCAAACCAACTTTTTGTCCATCCTTTCATGGTGAGTCCTATTTCATTCAAAGCAGTTTTTTAAGGGAAGATTATCTCAAAAAAGAATAGTTTAGATATAATCGGCAGCAAGACAATTTTTTTTTTTAAAAAAAAAAGAAAATCTTCTTTAATTCAATAGTAGGT
This sequence comes from Schizosaccharomyces lindneri, assembly GCA_029532395.1. Classification (NCBI taxonomy): domain Eukaryota; kingdom Fungi; phylum Ascomycota; class Schizosaccharomycetes; order Schizosaccharomycetales; family Schizosaccharomycetaceae; genus Schizosaccharomyces; species Schizosaccharomyces lindneri. Next base: position 433,389 of record JARFMH010000001.1, on the reverse strand, counting down.
TGAATGCAATCGTAGACCACCTTAGGTTTGGTATGCAAATAGTATTGTATACTTGTGAAAAACAGCCAAAGTATAGATAACAAAAATAATGCCAAAAGTTTTAAACAAACCTATTATTTGAATTATTACAGAAAAAAGAGAACCTTTGCTTAACACTTCATGAAATACGATGTGCAAACTGTGCGCAATGGCTCAAACTTTTTTCATCAAAAGTTTTTTCAATTAATTCCAGATCGTATTGACTGAGTTAAGTTTCGTTGTGTTTGTTTCCTCAATTACAAAATATTTCTTCCATAAAAACAAGGATTTCCGAAAAAAAGAATGCCACTGGATATTTTCTTTGGTATGTATGTGTGAACGAACATCGATCGACAGAAAGATCCCATATAATGAAATTCAGCGACGAGACTGTCAATATTTGTACGAATTGTAAATTTTTTCATTAAACGTAAAGAAAAAGAAAAAAAGAGTAACTTTTACTTAAAAAAGGTAGCTAAGGGATTATTTTGAAAAAGGCTATGTAAGTATGAATATCATGACTAGCTAGCATGTTTTAGGCTAGGCGAGGAGTCGGTAATAAAAGAAGTTGCTAGATTTCCGATTTCACTTTATTCAAGGCAGCTATATGTCTATTATACATCTCACAAAGTAGGTTTGTATTCATCACAGTGTAGTCATATTTATTTCTTTCTTAAAAATTAAGAAACCTTCATTTATGAACGTTCCACAAAATCTTCTAAGTAGCTTTTCAACAAGCAGGAAACGAATGCAAAATGAAAAGAATGTAGGCTTTTATTAGAATATTCCATTAGTAATGCTTTGAAATAGATCATAAAGTCTCGTCCATACACTGCAGTTGGCTTTTTGAATTAGTAAATCCACAAAATCATCACATTCCTTTTCACTAAGTTGTAAGTGGAATCGTTGTAAAAGCTGTGCGCTAGTATTCTCCTTTCCTCGAAAACATGGCATCGAAGAGTTATTCTGCATGACTTCTACTAATAGTATAATTTGGTCAGCACGCTTACGTACAGACTTGAATGCTTTCTTCATCAAAGAACGAAATTCATCAAAACGATTATCCAAAATTTCCAAATAATCGGCGGTCAATTTGAATGGTGCACTCTCGAACCCAACGTTACCAGGCGTATTCGTCAATAAAAACCCAAAATCGATATGTACAAGGTGACCGTCACTATCAATCAAAATGTTTCCGTTGTGTCTGTCCTTTAACTGTAATAAATATGATATGATGCTGTAGGCGACTAATGATTGCATAAAATTTGTTTGGGCTTGATAATAACGGTCACTGTTGGGAGGACCAAAACGCTTTACAAAATAGTCTTTTAAAGTAGCCACTCCTTTACTGGGAACTTTTCCTTCGCTCATTTCGGCTTCTTGCATTTCTCGCGTCAAGTTCTTCTTAATAGAATGCACACTAATTGCGTTTGTGATGGTTTCAATCAGACCGCTGCTATCACCAGTGACCAAGATTTTCATTCTGCGAAGCCAAACTTTTTCTTTACTTTCTTGCCAAACCCTACGAAACGCATGAATTAATTGACATGCAAAAGTTTCTTGACGCAGATCAGCACCTGTTTTAACAATAACACTGACAAGATCCCAGTTAGGCAAATGTCCATACGGAGAAAATTTTCGTATCCTTTCTTTCTTGGTATACCAATCCTCCTGGAAGGTGGCAGCACTCGGATCGTCCCTGTCACCTTTCCTATCATGGTGTTGATCATCCTTATTTGAGTGTAAATCCTCAGCACAGGAGATATCGACCGAAACTGGATATGTTGACGATTCATTAAGTCTTTCCTCTTCCAAATGTTGCATATCCAATATGATACTGGCTTTGATCCTTTCAGTCTCAGCTTTCGGCCTCTTACTACCCTCAATATCTAGTTGGCTAAGCATGGTTGCAGCCGCCCTCATTCTGGTAGTTATTTCCGAAGCATATGCTTTATTTCGTTTGGTCGTAAAGCGCTCTCCAGAATCTGAGTGTCGACCGGGTACTAATAGAACATCTGTGTCTTTGTGCATTATAGAGGCCTGAGAAGAGGAAGCCTGGATATTGGAAGAAGATTTACTTGCAAAGTTAACAGGTGGAATTAGCTTGCTAACTAACGGTGACATGCTTAAATCGCCAGCCTCGCTTTCCGATTCGGAGCCCTCAGCATTCAAGTTATCATTGTAAGCCGACGTTAAATTCACGTCAGTCAAATCAAACCACCGTCGCTTGACATTCTTGTGTGACGAAAGTTTCTGAACTTTACCAATATTACTTTTTGAATTTGGTTCAAAGTTAAGTTCGCCGGACAGTACTTCTACATAAATTAGATACGGTACACGTTCAGCAGAATTAAGGATCGTGGCTTCTTTGGGGTCAATTCGGACTATTTTGTGACTGACTTCATTGTAGTAAGGCCGCATGATTGGAATGTTGACGTCCGCAGCTAGACTATTGTTGAGCAAAGCGAGCTCGGCTCGAAGTGATGAAAGTCGTGCTTGTCGTGGAACAATAATAAGTCGGATAGAAATATCTTGCAAAGCAAATAAAAACTGAATCTCCTGCTGAAAATAGTTTGAACGTAACAGTCTGCGTTGTTCATCAATAGATAAAGCGCCAGAGCTTTGGTGTGAATGAGTACGGGCGAGGGGAGATACTGTAGGAAAAAGATATCCGGAATTTTGTACATCCATAGACGGTGCTTTTGAGTTTTGAATGATATCAAAGGAATATCGACTTTCAGCAGATAAACGATGTAAAACATCCGTGTCTGACTCTTCGGAATCTTGCCGTGGTGCCTTGCGACCTTGGGCTATTGCTATGGGCCCTACTTTTTTTAAAAGTTCAGGGACAAGGACTCCACCAAGCATGATTCCAGAAAGTATTAGTGCCGGTGAAACATTTTCTGAGATCTTTTGTTGTGATTGAAAGGAAGCTGTCATAAAAACCAAAACTTGTATACGATTGTATAGACGTTTGCATATTTTGAAAGACGTTGAACGTGGTAATAAACTTAAATCTACCATATGAGCCTGCAGGTACCAAAACGTTATAAGTGCACATTGTGTGTTTCTTTCGCATTCATGTATAATGAAGTCCTCTAATGCAACGCTTTCTGCATCCTTGTTAAGAACAAGATGACTTGAATTGAGTTAGTATGGGATACAAAAGAAAGTATAGACTTTAAAAAGGAAAGAGCGCTTCATATACAAGGTCAATTTGTGTTAAATTCTTTTTTTTTTTTTTCTTTACATTTTTTTTGGACCTTGATAATCTTGCAAACTTTCACTGTCTCACATCAACTGGATATACATACATAAGCTGAGGGATAAAAAACTCAATTTCTTCATACGAAAATCTTAACATTGTTAGATCGAAATATCTTTCAGTGCTCTTTTCACTTACGATGCAAGTTTTTCACACAGAAAATGATGGATACCAATATTATTGGGATACCGTGAAAGATATGCTACACATAGCTGACTTGTAAAGTGAGCGGATTCGAAGAATCTTAATAATAACTCCTGAAAATAATAGTTAGCTTCACTCTAATCTTCACTCAATCTTACATTTCCCGAATTCGTAGATGGCATTCTGTGGATTTAGAAAGCTTCATGAACATCATCCACAGTACGGTACAGACTTTCCTAATTATACTTGATAACTATGCTCATTCAAATTTTCCTTCCAAAATAACGGTCTTACGAAACCGTCCTGTCCTTGCTCTTAGTTGTTGTAGAATAACTCCTCGCGGTCTCAACTTGTGTATATCGGGAAGGGAGAGACAGTTCACCGGTATGTAAACAAAAGAACTTTACAATTGTGGAAGTTTATCATTGTTTTTTTCTTAAAAAAAGAAAGAAAAATGATTAACAATGTTTTCGAAGTATAAAAACAAGGGAAAAAATGGGCTTACAGCTTACATATGAAAGGTTATCCATATACTTTGACTTTGAACATAAAAATTTGTATTCAACGACTAGATAAATTTCAAGCGTACGACAGTGAAACCTCCCAAAAACTAAAATCTATTTTGACACTTGTGAGACTTTAAGATACTGCGCGAATTTAATTGAGGGTTTAGCAGTTATACCACTTCTACTTCGAAATAAACTCGCGATCGTTAAATTCACAAATCAGAATAAAAGATATACTCGTGCAGCAAATGCTAAATTGAGGAAGAAGAGCTTCATATATTTTCATAAACAAAACCTTTATCAATAAAACTGAGCTTTCAAGTTCTGGTCCTGTTGAGTATACGCACAATGGGTAAATCTACAACATAGACTAGAAGAGTGCGAAAGCCTAAGCGCTTCAATCTCAAGTGGAGGAAATATGTGATGTATTCCCGAATCAAGCAAAACGACTTTGCAATAAGTATTAAAAGACAGCTTATCGGGTATAACAAAAAGTCAAAGAGCAAGAAGTTCTCTAAATTACAAAACAGAAGTTGAATAACAAATGTAGGAAATGATGATTCATTTCTGGATATAAAAAGACTAATTATCCCTTTCGGGAAATTAATTAAACAAGATTAAAAATTGTATCGTGAGCCAAACTTTTGAAGGAAGTCTGTAAATTTTTCAGCTCCCTGCTGAAACGCGTCTCTCAAAGCTTCAACGTCCTCAGAGGCGGTTTCTGCAAGGTTGCGAAAATAGTCATCGGATTTCGGTGCTTTTTCAAATTCTTCTTCTTCTTCATCTTCTTGGCCAAAGTATGACTTTGAAGAAATGGAAGTGGCACCACGGAACGAGGCCAATCGCTCTTGAGCCTCTGCAGCGGCTTCGGCGTTGTATGATCCACGTCCAAAGTACTGGTCAGATGAAATAGCCTTTTGGCCTGAAAATTTATCACGTGCAAAGGTGGGAGCATTTAACTCCTTCTTCTTCATTTCACGAGACTTCGCAGCTGCTTTTACTCGAGCATTCGAAGCAGCTGCAAACTGACCAAATCCTAAGCGGGAGAAGCTTGAATCCAAATCGGTTGTAACTTCCTTGGGCTTTTCATTCTTTGGGGCTTTAGGCTGAACAACAGTCTCCTTTTTTACTTCATGAACCTTTTCGCTTTCGTCAGGCGTAGAAGATGTCTCAGAAACTACTGAGCTTGGAGAAGGCCCAACAGTTGTTTGCTTTGCAGCTATATTTTTACCATTTGCTTTATCAGAACTTCCAGACAAAATCGATTTTTCAAATTCGTCAAAGTCAATATCAGCATTAACTTTCTTGATACCTAACTGAGGTCTTGCAGAACGAGTTGTAGATGAAGAACTTGTTTTCGACATAACGGGACGAGTGGAGCGCATAGGTTTAGAGGTAGATGAGGAAGTCCTTGAGGGTTTCGGTTTTGAATCTTTGTTTTGAACAGTCGTATTTGAAGAAGAGATTGAAGAAACAGAAGATGGAATGGAAGAATCCACCAAAAGATCGTCTTTACTTATATGTTCTGAGGAGGCAGGTGTAACATCATTCCGCATGGGTGAAGACAAGGATGCAGCAGGATCCGGCGAAGATACTTCAGAATCAACTTTTTTAATAGAGGGCTTATCCCATGCAGAAAAGAAATCATCTTCGTCATCCTCATTTTTTCCAAAAGAACCATTGGTTTCGGAGGCACCGCCAATGGAAGTCATGTCTACGATGTTTGGATTCAATTCTTCATCTTCAACAGCGAGACGTTCTAATTCTTTCCGGTACGATTTGGCAGTCTTTGAGGAATATTTAATCATTGAATCTTTGGAATTTAAAAGAGAAACACCGCCATGACGCTTAAAGAAACTTCGTGCATTCTCGTTACCACCTACACGCATAACTCGAAGCTGTGCATATGTCCAGGAATCTAAGACTGTTGATCTGTATATCGTTAGCAACTCCGTTTAGCTGTTGGTACAGGTAGAATGCCCAATGTAACCTTATAGATGCTCATACCTTACAAACGAGATATGCACGCCCATATTTCTATGTGATGCACTACAATCCAGACATAAGTAAACACCAAATGTCGTAGAACTCCATGTTGGATTCTTTGCTCCGCAATCAAAGCAAACCTATCCCGTTAGCAACTACATTCAGTATACAGCAAGAAAACCCAGTTTCTTACTTTATTATCTCTTTGAGAGCGTAAAGTCGTTAAAATCTTTTGAGATTCTTCCTTCGTAGCAGTCATTTTCTATTCTCACTTGGAGTGCCGCTGGAGGTGAATGGATACTTTGAAAGGCGTTAGCGATCGTACTTTAGCGGTCAAGGTTAGATCCGGTTATCTTGAATCTGGTCCTGTCTGAAAAAGAATCTAATTAAGATACTAATTTATTATTGTTGACTTAGTATTGCAATGGTTTGGTTTCGCTCCGCCTCCAAATCGTGTTTGTAAACAATGGTGTCTTGAAAAACAAGATATATGCGTAAATAAAATTTTGATTTTCAGCTTCTTTCTTTACTTTTTACTTCTTCTTTATCTTATTAACTTGTTATTTACTTGTTTCGTTTCAAAGTCAGATCTTGTGAATTCACTGGGAGCGTCTCGATGGACACTCAGGTAAATAATTTGCTTTTAACAAAACAGTAAATAGGACGAAAATGGTAGACAATGGCATGGATGGTAAGAGAAAGTGAAAATAATTGTACTAACAGAAGAAAAAAAAGATGAAATTGTTGAATCACTCAACAAAGTATTGGGAATTGTGGTAAATGCTCGAAAAGCGGTCAGCACTATAGACAAATTGAATTTGCCCGTTGAGCTTGATAATAGCCCGCTTGCAATGCTTGATTCTATAGGAGAGATGATTCATCAATATACCACGAAGCTCTCGATTGCAGCAAGACCCCCGATCACCAAAGATGCGTTGGAAAAATACTCAAATGATATGTCTAACATGGTTTCTCCTCTAATTGCCACTCTTCAGATATATACCGTTGAAAAATATGGAAAAATTGTATATGACCGTCTAAAAATGCATGTAGAACGAATTTTACTGGGAATAGAATGCTTGCTGAGAAGTGTTTCACCGAAACCTTTAGGACACGTTACAGACGCTTGGAAAACTCGGGGACGTTTAGTTACTACTGGAATGTTATGGGAATCATGCGAAAAGCTCCAAAAACTAGGAAGAGAAGGTGCCTTGGGTTATTTACTGGAGGAATGGGAAAACTTTGTATCAATGTTGGAAGACGCCGTGAGTGACATGGAGGACTGGAAAGCAGGAGAAAGTTCCAATTGGGATAATTTTGATAGTGAGGACGAAGATGAAGAAGAAGAAGGGGAAAAAGAAAACACGGGTTCTGAAGTACGGACTCAAGAACAAGCTGAATCTGCAAAACAATTGTTAAGGCAGTTGAATGCATGCAAGATTCTGTTTCTTTCTATAAAGAAGCACCGACTACCGAAAACGGCTTCTTTCCATTACTTGGACAATTTGTACGAGAAAATGAAACACACTTCAGAAGCAATAGACGAAGTAGTTGGGCAATTTCAAGAAGACTTCGATAATGCAAAAGATGAGTTAGACTTATTTGCTTCTTGTGGAAAAGAACTTGCTCAAACTTGTATTTCCGAATTCGATTCTGATTCCTTTACTTCGTGGTATACAAAGTGGTTAGAAAACTGGGACCAATCTTGGAAATAGTGGGTTTTTCATATATCTTGTTTTGGTTAATTAATTCATTTGGTTACAGCTATTCTAGTTTTTTTTTTCGTAAGACGTCCGCTTTCTTCCTTTTCTTTTCTTCTCTGTTTATATATCTAAAATTTGTATTAATATCTAATTAACAGAGTAAATTATACTGTTCAGGTATCGATGTTAATTATCGGAAACAACTTCTGTATAGCTAAAACGACCGACTGAATAAGAAACCATAATAGACAAATTAAGTTGAATATATCAAGTGGAATTTTCTTCCATAGTGTAATTAATCAACCTTTTTATCACAACATGTCTTTTTGTAAATTTACCGATTTTGGTTCATGCTGGATGCTTCTTACTCGACGCACCAACATCCCAATTCAGTCAATGTAAAAGAATTTGGGAAATTGGACTCTTTTTTGAGACCATTAATTTGTAAATAAAGTAATACATATTATTTTATATGGATTCAACTACTTCAGAGGCAATTGACTCTGCAAGGTTGTCATTGAACTCCTCCGACCGTCCTTCAGAGCCATTACCGGTAGCTGAGTCTTATGAGCACGGAAGAGATGAGGAATCAGAAACGAACACTTCTGTAACACAGTCCCCTACGAATTCTGAACGACTAACGTATGTGTTAGATGATAATGCCGATACGAAAGCTTTGCAGTCGTTGTACATTGAGAACGTGTACGGAGGAGAACCAACAAGCGTTTATAGAAAGGTTAAGGACTACAATTTTTATGAAAAAAATGAGGAAAAATTTCATGAGAACAAGCACGTATTTGTAAACGTCTTACGCAGTCGACGAACAGCACTTGATACAAAAGTTAAACACCTTAGAGGTACCTGGAATCAGTTAGCAAATAGATGGGAAGAAAATATGCTTCGCATTGATCGCTTTACAGAGCTTGATAAAATGAAAGGCTCTAAGAGAATGGAACCTTCTGTGAAGAGGAGTACTCGTAAGGTAATGAGTAACTTCACAGCAGGAGACATTGTTCACTCTGAAGAAGAATTTCTTGCAATCCTTGCTCGTTTGGAACAACAAGAAAAGGAGGCCGAAAACACTGCTAAGAATTCAGGGCTGGCTCATATTCCAAACATGGTTTTAAATGAAAACGATGTCAAGTCAGCATTCTTTAATGACCAAAGCAGACTTGTCAGAGATTCCTTGGATTATTATCACTTCAACGCCCCTGCTGACATTTGGACAGAAGAGCAGCATTCCATATTTGTACAGCAATTACTGCTTCACGGAAAGAGATTTGGAAAAATAGCAGAGGTCGTTCCTGGTAAAAGTGTAAAAGAATGCGTTTTACATTATTATTTAACAAAGAAGAAAAACAACTATCGTGAAATGGCCGCTAGTATAACGAAAACACGCGGCCGTCGTCGTAGGAAAATGTCACCAGGTCAGCGAGGCATTAAGAAAAAGTCGAAGGGCTCTGCACTTATGGTAGATATTGAAGCAGCGGATGAGACAAACAACAAAGAAGAGATAACACCATCCTTGAATGAGGAAACTAGTACAACGGACCATGCAGTTGGTGGAAAAGAAGAACCTACAAGCAAGCCTGATAGTCCGAAGAAACTTGACGTCCCTAAAATGGAATTAGATAATGGAGACAAACCTGAAGATTCTGGGAGCAAAAGTGATTTATTGGAAGAGAGTGTTGCAAAGAATAATGAGGTAATGTCTGATACTCAAGAGAAGGATGCACCAGTTAAAAAGGAAAACAAGGAGCAGTCATATATGGAAGATGTGCAAAATATAAAAAGACAAAGTATATCAACAGAATTGCAGTCTATACAGTTGAAAGACGCTTCCCCTTTGAAAACACCTTCCCCTACACGTACTCCGGTGGAAGAACGTAAAAATAGCTTTTCTAGCAGAAAAGAAAAAGATGCTGCCTCTGCATTAGCAAACTTATCTTCTGTGGGTCGATCGTTTCCTTCTGCAAGTTCTTCAGCGGTAATGGCCGAGAAACAACTTTCTGGGTGGGATGAAAAAGAAGAGGCTCTTATTTTATCTTTAGCTCATGGAATGAATTCAGTAAAGCAACAAACCACACCCAGAAGAGCATCATCAGGCTCAAGAGGTGCCTTTAACAATCTAGACTTTTTGTCCCCGCAGCTAGCTTCACCTTCAAAGAGAAGAGCAAGTGAATGTATTACACCTTCAATTTCCAAAATTCTTGATCCACTCGTGAGCACCGAACGCCCTCTTCAGTATCGCACTGAATCCAATGTCACTTTCCCAGGCCGGTTTCAGATTCAAAGACTCCATGAACGGGATGTTCATTCATCATCTTCACGGCCGCCTCATCACTCGTTTGCATCTATTCATACATTGGCAGCTTTGGGTGAGGAATTTGAAGAAGAGCAGACTGATGAAGAAAAGGAAGATTCTTTTTCTGATAAAGAAATGATTACCTAAGTGGTTCATGGATACAGCTGTAAAACTATTATTTTATGGTTTGCTTTTTTGCAGTTCGTTTGGTTAAATGACATGTAAAGGAAGTGATCAAGGTACTTTCTTGCCGACGCTTCTGCTAAAGATCTCGTCTCTTTTCTAATGTACAATATGTTATTATTTATTTATAATGGTTTCCTACTGATAAATGACTATAATAGCTAGTGTCTTTTTTTTATAGAATGTTGTTTTGTCGACTTAGCTAATAACGAAAACGATGTGTACGGTGTACATCGCTGTGTTGCGTAAGATCCAGTAGCATCATTTATTTTCCTCGGTATTGTTATAATAGGGCACAGGATATTTATTAATAAAAAAGTTTTTCTCTTCAACTGCCAACAACTGAAAAAGTGGTTCTAAGCAAAGCTTGCTTTGAAGTAGCAAATTGTGGAGTGTTATATATAAAGAAGGTTTTATATAAAGACTGTTAGAATATCCGGTCAGAGAACAAACAACGCTGGAACCAATTTGGATACTCTGCAAAAACTTGAAATAGTGTCCTTGGCAAACTTGCGGATAGGATTCTCATGATTCAGTCTGCATCCTCGGTTAATAGCAACAGTAATAATGGAGCGAATCAGGTGGTGGATATGAGTACTTCTCCAGGAGCTGAAACTCCTATAGCAAATGGTAATGCCTTGACTTCCTTGGGTCCTGGTTCGAGTTCTGGGTCACAAACGAGGAAGATCACTCAATTCAGCAATAAACTTTATAATATGGTGAACGATTCCTCGACAGACTCTCTTATCCGTTGGAGCGAACGTGGTGATTCCTTTTTCGTCATCGGTCATGAGGATTTTGCAAAACTCGTACTTCCTCGATATTTTAAGCACAATAACTTTTCAAGCTTTGTTCGACAACTAAACAGTAAGTATATTTGAGTATAATGACAAGCAGATGGATTTGCCATTGCACCATCATAGGGTATATACACAGGATAAGACAGAATTTGTCCCAAACTGTTTGGAGATGAGATAGTCTTGATCTTTTGTTATTTCACCCTAATGGTGCTTGGCAAATCCATCTGCTTGTCTGATTTTTGCTTGAGAAAGTTACTAACTTTGTAGTGTATGGTTTCCATAAAGTCCCACATATCCAGCAGGGTGTTTTGCAGTCGGATAGCCCCAACGAGCTGCTTGAGTTTGCGAATCCCAATTTTCAACGCGACCAGCCAGAACTTCTTTGTTATGTTACAAGAAAAAAGGGTGGCTCACAAGCTTCTGACGATGCTGCTAACTCACTTGATATGTCAACGATCACAATGGAGTTGCAGAACATTCGAAGCCAACAAATGAATCTGTCCAGTGAGCTTAACCGAATACAAGTCGATAATGCCGCTCTTTGGCAAGAGAACATTGAAACCCGGGAGAGGCAACGTCGACACCAGGAAACTATTGACAAGATTCTTCGATTCCTTGCTAGTGTATATTTGGATGGCAAACAAAAGCCAGCAAGCAAAGTTATGCCCAAGAGTCGCAGACTTTTGCTGGAAGCCAAATACCCCACTTCGTCGGATCCGAATGTTAATGCCAACCGAACTTCTCCTTTTGATACATCTTCCAATACAATGCCTACTAATGCAAGGTTTGCTCCTTCAAATGGAAACCAGGAAAGCGATGGCGATTTGAGATTCCGATCTATGTCTGCTGGTCCTGCCTCGTCAAGTAATATTTGTGCAGCGAAATCTGACACCGCATCTCCCAAAAATGTTGATGCTCATGATTTTATGAACGAGTTAAATTCACAAAGGAATAATTCAGTGGAGTCTCTCGCGAATCCAGTAGATTCCAGTATTTCTCCAAATGGGTCTCCATCTGTTGACTTGCCCACTAATTCTAATCAAGACGATGGTTTAGAATCAAAATTATCCAATACGGGCGATATTATTAATATGCTTGACGATGCCGGAACTGTGGACAATGAAAACATGAACAGGCTGTCACCTCTGCTGTTTGATTATCAAGATTCGGGGTATCCGACCAACATGGATCCTCCTCATGAGCAAAATCACATACCAGCTTACGGTACCCAAACTAATAGCTTTCCTTCAACTGAGAGTGCTGTTAATAATAGATCAGCTTTGAATCCCTATTCATATAACGACTACTTGTCCAACATGAACCCCTCTTATATGTCTTACCCAAACAAGGAACAGCTTACTAGTTACTATCCAGGTTTTGCTTCTGATCAAAAACGAATCGCGAATGTAAATGATGGGATTGCAAAGCAAGATCAAAACATTCAAGCATTGGCCGATATATTAGGGATCCCTCTTTCTGATGTGAAAGGCGACTCTAATGGAAATCCCGCCTATACCTCTTCTTCATTAAACAACAATTATAATATGCCTCTTTCTTCTGATCTGGAGAGCGTGCTGAATGTCGCTCCTAGTGAAGAATCCTTTTCGGAATCAAATCCCGTTTTTGATGAGTTTACGAACATTTCTAATTTGACTTCTCCTCCAGAAGCTTCTACCAGTCAAGGTTTTGATCCAAACAGTATGACATTGCCTGGGATGCAAAAGCCTCATTTGAATACGCCTTCTTCTCAGGTTCGTAAAAAAAGAAAGTCCAGCGTGGGTGTTTAAAGGGTTTTCTAAAAAGGGGATCTGTGGCTCTCGTTCTGTGAGCACTTTAGTAATTTATTTTGAAAACATGGGTTTTTAATAATGAGTCATTGTTGTTGGTTTTGCTTTATGATTCTTTTTATGAAGAAGTGATGGTATCTTGTTAAGTTGTTTTTTTATTTTCTTTATCAACTAATAGTATCTTGGTTTAGAGTGTATTAATGTTATGAATATGTTCATGAAGTGATATACCGTTTGGTTTCATATGTAGGTTTATGTCTGCTCAGTATAAATAGACATCCGTATGAGTGAGTGTAAGTATGCTTCACACGTCTTAACTCGATTACTTTCTTAGACTTTCTTAGAATACAGAGAAAACAAACATAAATTTGAATTAAGGTATCAAGCTTATAATACAAAGACAAACGTTTATTGGATCTAATCGACAGATATAAAAAATAGAAAAATTAGATATTAAATCCTTTGGCCATAACTAGTAGGCCAATCGTTTCGATAGCGGGCGTTCTTAAATAGTTTAAGGAATGAGCAGCTCATCAGCTATTGTAATGCAAAACAGAGATTAACTGAAGTGTTAAGCGTGATTAAAGAACGAGTATCCTATGGGTTATAAGAGAACGAATGAATGAAGGGTTAAACGAAGGAAATTAGAGGATGAATTAATATTCGTCTTCAGCTTCGTACATTTCATTATCAATAGAGTCCTGACCAACTTCTTGGTAATCTCTTTCCAAGGCAGCTAAATCTTCTCTTGCTTCAGAAAATTCACCTTCTTCCATACCTTCACCGACATACCAGTGAACGAAAGCACGCTTGCTATACATAAGATCAAACTTATGATCCAAACGTGACCATGCTTCAGCAATGGAGGTGGTATTTGAAAGCATACAGACTGCACGGTCTACTTTAGCGATACCACTATCGGGAATATGTTGAGGAGGTTGGCTACATATACCAATCTTGAAACCAGTTGGGCACCAGTCGACAAATTGGATGGTACGCTTGGCCTTAATGGTGGTAACAGCGGCCTGAACATCACGAGGAATGACATCGCCACGGTAAAGCAAGCAAGTAGCCATGTATCTACCAGAACGAGGGTCACACTTAACCATTTGATTATAGGGTTCAAAGCATTGATTTGTAATCTCTTGAACACTGTTGGCTTCATGGAAAGCTTTCGATTTACTAACAATGGGGGAATAAGTAACAAGAGGAAAGTGAATTCTTGGGTAAGGAACAAGGTTAGTTTGAAACTCGTTTAGATCTACGTTTAGACTTCCTGCGAAACGAAGAGAAGCAGTGATGGAAGAAACCACTTGGGCAATAAGGCGGTTCAAGTTTTCATAGGTAGGACGTTCGATGTCGAGATTACGACGGCAAATGTCATAGCAAGCTTCATTATCGACCATGAAAGTACAATCGGAGTTATCCAAAGTGGCGTGAGTGGTAAGGACAGAGTTATAGGGTTCCACAACAGAAGTACTGACTTGAGGAGCAGGATAGACAGAAAATTGAAGGTTAGACTTCTTAGCGAATTCCATGTTAAGACGTTCTAAAAGCAAAGCACCTAGACCAGAACCAGTACCACCGCCAAAAGAGTGGAAAACAAGGAAACCTTGCAATCCAGAGCAATTATCGGCCATACGACGAATTCTCTCAAGAGTATCTTCAATCATTTCCTTTCCAACCGTGTAGTGACCACGAGCATAGTTGTTCGAGGCATCTTCTTTACCACTAACCATCTGCTCTGGATGAAAAAGATCGCGATAGGTACCAGTGCGCACTTGGTCGATAACATTGGGTTCTAAATCTACATAGATGCTTCTAGGTACATACTTTCCTTGTCCTGTTTCTGAGAAAAAAGTAGCGAAACCATCATCGCGGTAACTAGTGCCATAAGGTGTCTGATTTGTCTTATCCAAAGGATAACCATCAGGTCCAATGCCATGTTCCAAACAATACAGCTCCCAGCATGCTAAAAACTGTCAGTAACCCTTCTCGATCATAATTCTTCGGGAATAGTTCTCACAGGAGACATGGTTACTATTTCCTTATTTTATCACCATACCATTACCGATTTGCACACCGGCCTGCCCAACGTGAACGGAAATTACTTCTCTCATAATGAAAATCTAAAAGAAGGAAAAATGCCTTAATTGTAAGCAAAAGATGGTCTAAACAGGTTGCTCGTAAAGGCAGAATGCCTCGTCGACGGAGGACTATATTAATGAAGGTGATTTACTGCAATATTTTATTTATCTTTGCGTGCTATAGCATACTACACTAAGATGTAAACAAAAGAGAAGTGAAATATGTCTATTTTAATAAAAGACAAAGAATTAGAAAAGAAATTGATTTAAAATGAATCAATCTCGGTGTGAATAATGTGTGCAAGAAGAGTAGCTTCAGTATCCTTACCTTTGTAGAGCACTTTCCACTTGAAAAGCAGAAGGTCTGAAAATAAAAAAGAAAGAAAAAAGTAACAAGAATAGTTCTAAAGGAAATTCCTCACTTTTAAAAGCTGGTTTTTGATCAAACAGAAAAACAATTTCGGTTCAAATTTATAAACGTCGCTTTCCTCCCATAAACTGAGCATTCTTTATTCTTCTAGATATATCGGTGACAAATACCTCTGTTAAAAAAACACACACACATTTTTACTCATTCCTATTAATATCTCGTTGAATATGGGTCGCTCTTGCAACAGTATTCGAAAGGATTTGGCGGATTGTTTGTTACATTCAGACTGTATGTTCGTTCACGGCAAATCTGCTAGAGAATGCATGAGAAACAAAGAGCAACTCCCCGTAGAATGTAGGAATTTGATGACTTCGTTCGGGGAATGTAAACGACAAATGGTAAGTTTAGTGTGAAGCAACTTCTCTTCTATTCCATTTAGTTATTAACCATTTTTCCCTTTTTATAGCTCGATATGACTAAACGATACAGAATTGCTCCTGAACAAAATGAATCTTCAAAACCTTCATCAGAAAACTGAATAAGTCAGATCGAATATGACCGCCGGTAGAGTTTCTCCAAGCTGTACCCTTGCTTTCTCTTATAAAAATTGAAAAAACATTGCAACTAATCTTATTTCTTGAAAAGCTCTAGGCGCTTCTTCCGACTTTTTCTTACTGATATACTTTTTTGGGATAACAATTCATTAAATAAGAAAAAACTAAAGATCATGCGTGAATTTTAAACTAGTATTAGTAAACAAGTAAAGAGATTAATATACGCCAAATGTAACCATACAAAAAAGTTTAGTATTTTTGAGAGAATCTAAACTTGTTCGTCCATTTGATTTTTCGCAGGAACCTTTTCCGTTTTTTGATCGATAGAATTACTCTTCACAAAGATTACCGCGACAGTGCCGATAGCCATAGCAATGGTTGAAAAAATCCAAATAGTTCGAAAGGCGGATGCAAACGTTTCTTCAATATGACCCCGTTCGTCGACTGGACGCTGCTGGATTTGTTGGTACGAGAGAGTAGCAATCGAACTGTCCCCGTGAAAGGCACCGGTCACTCTTTGACTGAAAATTACCTCGCCTATAGTAATACCAATAGCACCCCCCATGTTTCGTATAAACATCAAAGTGGCTGTAGCCATGGACATTAACGAGGGAGGGAAAGCTGCCTGCATAGCAATCATTGGAGGCAAGAATAGAAACCCAGAGCCGAACATATAGATAGTGGTAAGGCCCATGGCTTTGGAGAAGGAAGTATAAGCACCCAAAGAGATCAAACTTCCCATTCCGGCAGTGCATGCAATAGCTCCAATGTAGAGTAATGGCTTGTAGCGACCCAATTTTTTCAAAACTATACCAACCGAAATGGTAAGAACGCACAAAACACATCCACCAGGCAAGAAATGCACACCAGCCATAATGGGATCATCTCCTCGAATCCGTTGGAAGTACTGAGGAATATAATAAGAAAATAAATAATAGTTTAGGAAATGCACGAAAGAACAAACGAGCAAACTAAGACTGTTAATGTTTATGAAAAATGTTGAAGGCAACACAGCATTTCTCTTGGTATTAAAATCATATATGAAAGCAGTAACTACCAAAACTGCACCAACAACAATATAAGGTAAAACACCAGGGCGAGACCAATGACCAGACGAAGCTCCTAAAGAAATACCTAACAAGAAAAGCACGACACCCGTAATAACGGTAATAAGACCAAAAAAATCAAATGTTTTGTAGAACTTACGGAAGGTCTGTCCCTGAACAGGCAATACCCTTAAAAACAAAATAAGACAAGATATGGCTATACCACCTACTGGAAGGTTGATGAAAAAAATCCATCGCCAAGTGGTTCTCTGACATATTACACCACCTAAAATTGGACCAAGCACGAGAGCCATGCCCCAAGCTGAAGCAACCAAACCGGTATACACGGGCCGCGTTTTAAGAGGGGTGATATCAGAAATGATAATGTTCACCAAAGATGTAATCCCGCCTCCTCCAAGACCTTGGATGGCTCTGCAAACAATTAACATAATCATGTTTTGACTAGCACCACTGAGAGCACTACCCAGCATGAAGAAGAAAACGGAAACATAAAGCATAGGCTTTCTTCCTACGATATTAGAGAGAACACCAACGGCTGGAAGGATGGCATTTGTTGCCAGGGAATAGGAGGTACCGATCCAAAATGAACGAGAGGCGTCATGGAAATGCTCCGAAATTGTAGGAAGGGCAACCGTGACAATAGTATTGTCTAAAGCGGCCAGAAAAAGTGTCAGAACGAGAGCTGGAACGACAATGAACATATTGTTTTCGGGAATTACATGGACATCTTCATCTTTTTTTTCTTTTTCACTTGCATCATCTTTCACATGAACATTTGCACCACCTTTTTCATCGATCTCTTTCGAATATGAGGACAATTCAGAAGTATTAGGTGACAGGACGGCTGTGGGAGTCTTGTCTATCGACGCAAAATGACTCGTTGGCATGTCATCGGCAGGATTTGGATCTGTAGAAACACTGCTTGTTAGAGGATTCTCGTTCTCGTTACTAACAGGAGCATCTTCGTTGTAATGATCCCATGTATGGGTAGAAGAAATTGAATTATGCATCGTAAGAAATTACTAAACAAAAGAAATTTCAATGAGAAGGGAGAGTATATGTAATAATTTAAAAAATATAATACCGGTGACGATACTAAGAGTGAAATTAGTCAGCTAATGAAAACAAAATTGCGAAGTTGTAAGAACGAATTGCAAACAATTCACTCCCAAGGTATATAAAAGAATCGGTGAAATCCAAAATCCAAAAAGGTATATTTGACAAACAATTCAAGTCTGGTGTTTCGTTTGTAAAGGGAGTTTAGTTTATTCAGTCCAAAGGGTAAAATCTTCAGGAACGAGAAATAATTAAACCACAAATCGACGGTTCTTTCTATGGACACAAGTCCAGATGTTTGTATTTGTTTAAAGTTCCAAAAATGGGTGCAATGAACAATTGGCAAGCTGCTCAACCTTGTAAGAAGCTCCTTTAGTATACAATGCAGCTACAACCCGATAATAAGGACGAAGTAGAAAGCACTGAATGATTCTATTTCTTTTGAATTTCAATAAAGTAGGATTACTTTTAAAAAAACAATGATTGAAAGGTAAAATGTATACACGAAAGGAGCAAATCCCGATGAAATGAAGGAAGCACACTTCTCAGTTGTCAGATAGCTTTTTTAGTGAAGTAAAGTGTCTTTGTTGTTCTAATCCTGTCGCCGCTTTTTGTTTCTTACCTTTTGACCCTAAGGTAAACAAAACAAGTAGAACCCAAGGGCAAAAAAATTACTTTCTGCAATTGCCAATTACTGGCCGCTGCTATCATATTATGCAATTTTTATATCGTACTACATTTTATAAATAAATTTACCATAATATATATACTCGTTTATATGATTTTTTATCCTGGATGGAGAGATCACAAGAAGAAGAGTATGTCACCAGTCAAGAAATGTACATTGACATTTTTGTAAAAAAAAAATTTCAACATTTTTGAGTTTTTTTTTTTGGGAAATAACAAAGGATTGTTCGTAAAACTTCCTGTCTCTAGTAGGTGTTTACAAACAGTATTGCTTTCCTCTAGTATCACATCATACTTTTTCCATAAGATTATCTGTAACGGTAATATAAGTATACATTTTTATATTCGACTTGTATTAACCTTGTAACAGTGCGTAAAACTGTTTAACAAATATACTTGTACTTCGTTATAAACTTTTATGGGTTTTTACGTATGTTCTTATTCGAAGTCTTCAATTGGCCTGTGACTTAACTGCGTTTTCTACCTGAAAACAGCAAAATCTCTGTGTCCCATTGAACTGAGTATTCTGTGAAACTACTACGAAGAGAAATTGTAGGAGTTGTTTCTAAATTTGTTCAAGGACTCGAGAGGGTATTTTATCTGCTGTGCGAAACGGACGAGCTTTGTAAAATGTCAAATGAAACATTTCCTTGGAAAGTTAGGACGAATGATTCGCATTCACTTACTAATAGTCCTGTTCCAAGAAAACCTAATCATGAAGCACTTTCTAGACTTCAATCACCGTTGAATTCCCCAAAACTACAGCCGATCGGATCTCCTCAGACCCTGCGCAGAGTCACATCTGCTAATGGATCAAATGCGTCCATGTATCCAAAGTGGTCCGGTGGTCTATCACTTTCTAGTAGTCGTGCTGCATCCCCAGCTCCTTCAGTGTCTGATCCCTATGGTAGCCTTGCTTTTGGTGGTGGTGTCCTTGGTGGCTCGGATGTCACAAGCAAGGGGAATTTTCCAAACCTTGCTTCGGAAACAAGCCCACAGGTTTCTACTCCTTCTCTTGTTTCTAGAAATGCCGCATTTATGGGAGATCCTTTTGCTCAAGCTGTCCATAATGCCACCAATAACATGGTTCCTTCCTTTCCGGAGCCTTTACCATCTTCCGATGCTAATCGCTCAGAAGATGTGGAGGCCAATTCTTCTAAAAGTAACCCATCCTCCTCCTCGCAAAATCGTTCATTAATGACTCCCTCGAACCAGGCTCCTAATTCTGCTTCTGTAGAACCCGGCGAGGACACCATTCCAACTGCTATTGTTGTAAAAAACATCCCTTTTTCCTTAGAGAAGGACACTTTGCTTGAAGCTTTTAAGCAACTAGGTATTCCGCGTCCCTACGCTTTCAACTATCACTATGACAATGGCATCTTCCGCGGCTTAGCCTTTGCAAATTTCTACCTCCCTGAAGAAGCTCAAGCAGTCGTCCAGACTTTAAATGGCTATGAAATTAACAGTCGTCGTTTGCGGGTTGAATGGAAACGCCAGTTACCTGCCGCTGAGCGTGAAAAGGCAGAAAAAGCCAAAAAACGCCAAGCAGAGGAACGTCGTAGAAAGCACCAATACAAAACATTTGAAGTAAGTTTCAAAGATCAGGGTTTGGATCTCAACAACACTACAACCCTAGAAATATACAGTCGTCTTTTGCTTTTTGCCAATCATTGTCTATCTGGTAATGAACTTGTTTTTGAAGCTCCTTCAAAGGATCACACCATCTCCAATGCTGTGCGAGCGTTTGCGTTACATTTTGACTTGGATTACTACGTACAACCAAGCGCCGAAACTATAAAGTTGACTGTAACACAACCAGCGAAAAAGCCTTCCACTGTAAGCCACTCTCAACCTTCTTCACCAGGATTCCGTCGTGCTTTGCATGCTCCTATGGCATCGCGATTCTTGCAAGAACATGCACTGAACGGAATAAGAAGTGCTCCAATCACTCCTCCACCCAGCTTTACCTCGCTA
Organism: Schizosaccharomyces lindneri; assembly: GCA_029532395.1. NCBI lineage: Eukaryota > Fungi > Ascomycota > Schizosaccharomycetes > Schizosaccharomycetales > Schizosaccharomycetaceae > Schizosaccharomyces > Schizosaccharomyces lindneri. The sequence goes on along the minus strand of JARFMH010000001.1, from coordinate 412,897 downwards.
GTAAACCCTGTACGATCCGTTGATGACAAGATTTATGGTAATGATTCTCCTTTACGATAGACATCTACGTTAAATACTCCTTTGCATTCGCGAAACGAGTCTCAATCAATCCTAAAGTCACCTTTTGGGTTTCCCAATAATTGAGTAATTTACGTTTCATAAGATCTATCTACCTTTTGCGGTATTGTTAAAACGTTTTGTCACGATTTACCGATTGTCTTATCAATATTCGATGTTTTATGCTTTTGATAATTAAACGATTTTGGCTTGGTTTTGAGTCCCCTTTTTACTGATTTATTTGGATGAATTTACTTTCACTGTATATGAAATATAATACTTTTGTAAAAAAGGCACGCTTCTTTATGTTTTATCTGTCTTTTTACTTTCTATGCAACTTGTCATCGATTTTCTTTTAGAAACACGCGTACTCTGCTGCGCTCGTTTTGTTTACCATTGTTCTAAAAAGTTTTGATTTCCAGTAATTTTAACAATGTCTTGGGTCTTCTGTTGCTACTTTGGACCTTTTATTACATTCAATGTAATGCGCTTTTCTTGTTATTATGAAAGAATGAATTATGATGTTACGGAATGTTTTTAAACTATATTTCATCGACTGTGAAGCTTTAAAGATTTTTATGATAATTTATGTTTTAATTAAATCTACCAGCTCTTGTATTCTTTATTACCATAAAATTAAAGCTTTTTCGGTCATTTCAAGTAGCTCTAATATATCATACAAGTTTTAAAATTCGTTTGACTTCTGTAAATAGATTACTGTAAATTACGTCGTATCCTTGGGTTTCGTTATGTTTTGCCAAAAATATATTTAGTGTCATTACAATACTTCAGAAGATCCATTTCTGTAGGGAACAGAGATTCATTTGCTTTTCGCTGATTTTTGATAAATAAATCTACTAGTTGAAATCCCGTAACAAAAAAGGCTAGCTACTTGAGATTTCTGTTGAGAAAAAAGAATTTGTTTGCCAAAATGGTAAGTGCAACGTGAGCAAGACTCGGAAGTTTAACCATTGGGAATAGTTTGGTGGAGGATTTTTTTCAGAAGATTATAATGGGCTTTCTATGATGTCTCATTTACGCTCAGCGTTTGAAGACCCTAACCAAAAATTCGATGCTCATTATCGATGCTACCCTGCCAGTATGATGCCTGGCGAAAAAGGAATTAATGTAAATTATGGTGGAAAAGGTATGTGATATATGAAACGAGGATGGAGCTTTTATTCGGAGGTCGTCCATAAGTATACGTCTCTGGAATGTGCTTCCTTCTTAAGAAATACATGTTGTTAACTGTCTAGTGATTCTTCCTCCCTCTGCCTTGGAAAAATTGTGTATGTAATTTTCATATAATGACTTAAGAAGTTGGTTTCTCTAACATTCTTTTAGCTCGGCTGAACGTTAGCTATCCAATGCTATTTGAATTTGAAAACGCCGCTGCCGAAAAGAAGACTCATGGTGGTGTGCTGGAATTTATTGCAGAAGAAGGAAGAGTGTATTTTCCTTCTTGGGTAAGTTGGTGATGGAAGAATACGATGGATTGTTCGTGCTAATATCCCTTTTGTAGATGATGAGTACATTGGATTTGGAACCGGGAGACATTGTGCATGTAATTAACACGGACATTTCTCAAGGCAGCTTTGTGAAACTACAACCTCAGAGTGTCAACTTTTTGGATATCAGTGATCATCGAGCAGTTTTGGAAAGTGCACTGCGAAACTTCAGTACACTTACAAGAAATGATATCTTTGAAATCCTGTATAACGGTGAAATTTTTCGAATTAAAGTTATCGATGTCCAGCCAGACGATTCTCGTGGTGTAGTCTCGGTGATTGAAACAGACTTGGTTGTCGACTTTGAGACGCCAGTTGGGTATGAAGAGCATTTGCAAGAGAAGGAGAAAGAACGCGTCGCATCCATCAAAGGAACAATGGTTAATAGGATAAAGTACAATGATCTTGTTAAGCAAGGTCAAGCTTCGACTATGATGGGAACGGGTTCCAAGTTGAATGGCAAGCAAGTAAAGGAACAAGAGCCTTCTGAAATTGAGAATTTAAACAATTTGGAAGAACAAGAATGCCCGGCTCCTTTGAATTTACCGATTGGTACCTACTTTTTTGGATACCCCTACAAACCACCTGCTGGAAGTGAAGAAAACGTTCCTGAAAAACAACCTCATACCTTCCACGGTGCAGGTACCTCTCTTCGTGCATCCCGTAATGCTGAAAAAGGTCGAGGAAAGAAAACAACTTCTGGTTTAAAAAATGATCCCATTAATGTTGACGCCTAATGACCCTAGTTTTCAATGATTGTAATCGGTACTTTTCATGAAAATTTATGATCTTTGCATATCTTTCTCTAAACCCTTTTGATGCAATTTACTCAAAATGCCATATAGTCCCTCGAATGTTGTATACTGGGGGGCAGTTGCATGAATAATAGAAGAAGCCTCCTATAATAAATACAAGTTACAGTCAGACAGAATCTACCATGAATCTTTTGATTTTTTTTCAATTGATTAGTAGTTTTAAAATGATAAGTATAGATGGTATTCGTTCTGTTCTGCTAAATAAACTAGGAATACCGTTCATGTTTACCTGTCAAGGAAACACCTGACCGATCAACTCGAAACGAAAACGACACGGACGAACATCCACTATAAGTAGGTCATTTTTCTTCTTTCTTCTTTTTGTTTTAGCGACATTACATGTAATGTCCTTAACTTACTGTAGTGTGACCTAACCTATGTTGGAGTGACTGCTTTTTGGATGAATTAGTTGTGTAACACAACACACGAATAAACTCTACAGCTTCCAAATGTCTGTTGCATCCAAGGTATGAAGAAAAGTCGGTAATGGTTGATCATGAGAAACTTTGAGAATGTTTACGCGGTGGTTTTAATCAGATTTGTTGGTGGTTCACGAAAAGATGAAACATGTCTGGTTTCTGCCGAAGTAAACTGAGATATTGTTTAAACGTAATGTTTGGAAATCCAAACAATTCGTAGATTAAATATGAATATGATTAGGAAATAACGCTAAAATCAGGATTGCTGATTAACTAAAGAAATTGAAATAGACCATTACCGAACAACCATAAGAATATTATTTGGACAGTAATGTATTAACCAATCTTATAGAACCTCTTTGACCTCCTCGGAGAGGAGACTCCCGCAGCAAACGCTGACAAGAAACCAAGCAACCGCGAGAAGAAGGAATCTTCTTCTCCCATGCCTCGTGAATTGGTTGCTCAAAACAATTCCTCTAAGAAGCGTGATCCTAACCAACCTACCCCTCGTGAACGTACCGTTGCTAAGAAGGCCGACCAACCTCGTAGACCCCGTCGTCAACCTCAAGGTAATGAAGCTTTCATCCGTGACGGTAGAGAGGCTCGTTCTAACAACTTGAGCCACCCTGTGGACTCCGCTGGTGCTCCTACCGCTCGTCGTCCTCGTCGTGGCCGTGAGAATGACCGCCGTAGCCAAACCGGTGTCGTTGATACCAACAAGCAAGTCAACCGCGGTTGGGGTGATGCTATCCAATCCGAACAAACCGCTGATGTTGCTGAAGATGAGGGCAACACCCCCTCTGGTGCTAACACCCCCGTTCCCAACGAAGAAGAGTCTATCAAGACCCTTGATGAATTCCTTGCTAGCCGCAAGTCTACTGCTAAGCCTGTCGGTCGTAAGGTTGAGACCATTGACAACGCTAAGCCCCTCGAAAAGGGTGAGCCTGAAGACCTCTTCGCCTCTGTCAAGAAGAACACTTCTAAGAAGAACACCGCCGCCAAGGAATCTAAGCCCAAGAAGGTTGTCCTTGACATTGAGCAAACCTTCACCACTCGTCCCGCTCGTGGTGGTGGTAATGCCCGTGGTGGCCGTGGTGGTTCTCGTCGCGGTAACAACTCTGCCCCCAGAAACCAATCTTCCGCTCAAGCTCAAGCTCAAGCTCCTCCTACCCTTTCTGAAACTGACTTCCCTGCTCTTGCTTAAATGATTTGAGCCGGTATGAGAGCAGCACCGTTGCAACATGGAGCGTTTTATTGGTCTTGGATGATTTTTGTTGTCAAGCGCATTCAGAAAGGTTAATGTATCTTACAGCCCTTTTTTTGTCTTTTCATTTGAGTACATATCACTAGTTTTGTAGACTCGGCAATGGTTTTCGTTTTGTACCTTCATGTTGATTATAAAATATGCACGGAAATTTTTTGTTGTGTGTCTTTTTTCTGCTGAATGAATAGACAAGGTCTTGACCATGTCTAAAATAGTTGAAGTATAAGTGTCAAAAAAGTTTTTACTACATCCTACAAAGTTTATGCTATTTAAATGTAGTCATTTTGGTAAATAAGTAGCGCACAACATGAGCTTTTATTCACGTATCCTCCGAATTGTTATAAGTGTACGTACTCGTTTCAGCAGGTTTTGTAGTGGGCGTGGAAGAGTAGTAGAAAAAACCTAAAGATGAAATGAGTGCTGTATTTTAAGTGGACTAAAAAAAAATAAAATAAAATTTAAAAAAGGTAGAAGACAATGCCCTTCGGTTTGAGAAAAATTGTTTAGCATGATGTCTTGTTTCAATAGTCTTTTGAAACTGGTCATTTTCAACAAGGAAAACAAAGCCTCAGATTACCATCATAAGGAATTTTTCAATTTGATTTCTAAAACGTTCAAATTGTATGCCTAGATACATTTATTTCAATGTCTTGTTTTTATTCATCAACTATATTCAACGTTTTGTTTCTTTTTGTTTACTAACGAATAGATGACATAAATCCATCGTTACAATGTAAACAAATGACTGAAAAAATAAAAAAAATTCAATTTAAAAATAAAACATCAGCATCGTTTAGACGGTAAAAGAATGTCAAATTTTATTCGCAACTAAAACGGAAATGCCGCTATTGTCAATAATCAAAGACAAGAGTGTAGGGGTTTCGTCTTGTTGCGTAAAGAAGATGTCAGAACACAGCGATGAGAACATGAAAACAAGTATTGTAAAATCTGAAATAAGAAAACAGACTGATGGTAAAAGTCTTTCTAGAAATGCATCATCTTTGAAACATCATTTCTCCATGTGGTGATGTTCGTGGAGCATACAAACTGAGACATTTCAGCAAAAAACATCAACATATGCTCATTAAAAATGAAATTGGCATTTAATTCATTTGCTAAAATGCAAAATTGGGTGAAGAATACAAGTTCAAGTTCGAATAGACAGAAACCTTGAAGTATAGTCAAATGTCTTGATTCCAAATGAAACCCAACGAAACCTTCGATCTCAAATTCACTCCTAGTAGTCTGATGATAATTTGTTATATTAAAGCTTTTATAGAATCAAACTCTGACTTCGGTTTACTCAACAGCAGCAAAAAAAAAAAAAAAAAAAAAAAAAAAAAAAAAAAAAAAAAAAAAAAAACAAAAGCACCATATCGTTCCTGCGATCATTCAATAAACACTGGCTTTGGATTACAGGCAAGATAAGTGAAACAAGTTACTTGAGTTCAATTTAAAAGTAAGCATCAATTTATTCAAAGATGCGGTAAGAAATCGCATTGCGTTTATAGAGTCAGTTTTTTTTTGTATCACATACTTGGCTAATAACAAGATTGATAGGACATGGCAAAAGAACAATTTTCTTTTAATAACGCTTTTTAATAGAGAATGAGAATATTGACTCAAAGTACGATTCACAGTATAAGCTAGTCTGAACGCTCAAGGATAATTTCGTACGACATATCGTCTAACATTTATCAGTCTTGCGGAAATAGGTAGTATATAACAAACTGAAATGGCGCTATATTTCCAATCCTCGAGGTCCAGTGATTCTTCTTTTCTCTTAAAATTTTTGCAGCTTAGAAGACCTACATACGACTCTTTTCCGTAAGAATTGTTCTTTTTGTGAATATGACCCGCAGTTGAACAATTTCTTCGTCTCCAGCTCACATTGGAATTTGATCTAATTTCTTAAATAGCTGAACCCTATTGTAAAAATATTCCAAAAAGCATTCTGTCTCTTGCAGGCTACAATTTGGCAAACACGCTCTCGTATTTATTGTTTATTTATTTTTTATACTTGGTGGTTTGTTTACGCGTCAGAAAACGCGCGCGGTGCGTATTGTTACTCGTGTCTGGGTAACATCCGCGAGTCGCCTCGCGCACACGAAACGCCAACTCTTCAAGTACCGCGCTGCTTAAAGCGCGACGCGTTGCGTCTTCGTATATATACTGAACACTGTCAACGCTGTATCTTGGGCGAATTTTGTTGAAACAGCATTGTGTGTATTTCTCGTAAAATATATACTTGGGATTTTCTTTAATAATTGAAATTGTCTTTGTTTGACCTGATAAGGAGGGATTGAACGAGAATGGAATCATTTTTAAAGCCTTCGACGCCTAAGCGCAGGCAGCCAGATGGTGAAACCCGAACTGCTTTAGGAGAAATCAATGCTCATGAGGAAGACATAGAGGCAAATCTTCCTGTCACACCTTTACAAACAGCTCCAGGCAAGGAAAACGCGGCCCCAGGATCAGTTTCCTTCAATTCTATTCGACCTCATAAGGACATATTGCCGTTAGGAGAGCATAAGTCTCCTTTGAGTGAAAGATGCGCACTCAAGGATTATGAAAGTAAAGAAACGAAATCTGTTCCTACCAAAAAACGTCCTTTCTTTGATCAAGAACCGGATACGGCTCCTGATGTTGAAACAGAAGAAAATGTGGGCGAATCTAATGAATGTCCTACAAGATCTCATGATATAAAAACATGTGCCGAACATCTTCGATTGCGATTGCAGTTGGCCATGTACAAGGTTGAAGTCAACCAACTGTATTCTCCTTTACGTGATTTACCTATCGTTGTTAAAACCAAGCTCCATCATTTACCAAACACACCTTGTATCACCTCCGTCTGGAAACAAAAAACGATTCCTTTCAATCCTTTACCCTCCCCTCAGTTCTGTGAAGACAGCTTTTGTACGGATGACTCGCCTACCAAGATAACACCCTCTAATCCCAGGAACCCTCAAACGCACAATCTCTTTACTCCTCAATCTTCTGGCCTGGATGACCTTGTTGCTAATAATCAAACCCCTACTCCTTTGAAAACCCCTCATCATCCTATTTCAAAATCGTCTTCATCTCATTCCCTTTGGGCTCGCCATGGCAAATTGACCAGAAGCGTGTCCCTTCTTAATGATCGCACACCAAAAAGAATTCGTCCCCGGTCTCTTTCTAAAAGCTATTCCACTCCTTTAAAGGCTTACAAAGTTCCTGGAAAATCGCCAGCTAGCAACTCTTTCACAGGTCCTCCTACACCGATCTCTATTACAAACACGCCCGAAAATTCATCCGAAAATACGTCTTACAAAAACCACAGCATTTACAACAGCACTCCTGTCCAAATGCATGCTCCAAAAAGACGTTTGTCTGATTTTGGAATGCTAAGGTAAATATGCACATGAGAATTGCTTCCTAATATCACAACGTATGTCATTTCCTCTTTATGCTGTTCCCATTACCTCTACTTAGTTTTCGTACGTGATTTCTCTTTACTACGTTATCCATATTTTAATTATTTTTTTTTTGGTCTATATATATATTTTATGTTCACGCTCTTTTCGCAATCTTTTGATTGTAATGGTTGATTTTTAATTTACAGCTGTTGTTCACCTTCATCAAAAATAAAAATTTAAACTGAACATTTTACTTTTTTTGTGTCTAGTTGGTCAGTAATGAAACATTTATGAAATCCAGTCAAAGTCATCCCCTCCATTACAAATCCAAGGCTTCAAAGCATTCCGAACCAATATCTTAGCTCCTTCTCGATCAGTGTTTGCTTGTTTCCAACTCTCATAATTGCTAAGTTCCAAACTAACTTGCTCTACAGTTTGAAGAATACGCATCATAGCCTTTTTGGAAATTATCGTCTGCGAGCGCTCAGTATCTTTTGCCTTTTTACCAGCTAAAATACCATTATGGATAACCTGAGCCGTGTTCACTTGATCTCCGAGCCATATTAGAACGCTCGTACTAGTTGCGGTACGGATACCTGGTTTAACCATTTTCGAAAATGGATATCGTTGTTTCGTTGTTAATACTTGAAATGGGTGAAATCTATAATTTCCAGAGGCTTGATTTATGAGTCGCATACAACGACCGGAAGACCCGAATGCTCTTTCCATTGAAGTATGGATAACCACGTTTTCCGGAAGCACCAAAGAAGTTAGGTATATTGGCTCAATAAGCAAACTCGTTTGTGCATTCAAAACGGATAAAAACTGTTTAGATGAAAGCTTGTCCGAACAGCTTTTACTCCAACTGAAAGGAGAATCAGCACGACCGGGTTTAGTTCGCACAATACCCAGTTGGCCAAAGTCTGTCCGGCCACGCATGGGCTGATCTGCTAATGAATTCAGGTTCCAGGGTTCGCTGTTTTCTAGGCTATTTGCTAATAGCTCCATACTTGCATCACCACACGGACATTCTGAAACATATAGATGAAGTTTCAAATTTCGACGTAAACAAAACTTTCCCCCGTCTGTCTGTCCAAGGAGCCATGCTTTACTCGGTTCATCGCTGTACAATCTACAGTGTTCTAATAAAATTCTTTAATTCATAAAACATTAGTAACATATTCCAATGAAAGCCTATTCATACCGATTAAAGCATCGTAAAGCCAATATCTCAGCGTGGCAGTCATGTAGAATGCTACCAAATTGATTTGTCTCAATTTTTGAGATTGGTGTACTGATGCAGATTGTAGTTAGTGCCTGTTTCTCATAATTTGCAATTTCCGAAAAACTTTCAGAGATTAGATATACCATTTGACACCGGTTCTAAGATAATCTTAGTTAATAATTTGAATTTATATATCACCTACGATAAATCAATACAAGTGAATTCTCTTGCATTCGTATCTTCTAGGACAACACCAGCTAAGGTTGTCCATTCATGAACTCCATTTGCCCTTACAATGGGTTTCCCATGAGCTGGAAGACGTTCATAAGCTTCCAAAACACATTGTGCGATCGTGTCTGGCGTTTCATCTTGTGCCGATCCTGCAGGAATCCATTTTGAGTCCATTATATTTTATTTCAACCAAAAAGAAATATTAAAAAGGAAAAACAAATAAGATTCAACTTATTGTAGACTAGTGGAATCCGTTCTATGCAACCGAATCGCTTTCGAGCTAGCTGAGTATTCTGAAGCAATAAAAAGTTTTTGAAAAAAAAAAAAAAAAAAAAGAAATGTAACGTTTTTTAAATTCGAAGGAAAGTCCGGTTTCTTTGGCAAGCTTAAAACATTTCTCTTATGTTGGTGAACCAGGTCGACAAAGATACTCTGCCAACCGCCAAAATCATAAAATGTCGCTTTTTGGTCAAGCTACTACACCGACGGTTTCTTCTGCAACAGGGGACCTTAAATCAGATGTTGAGGTATGTTAAAATTTTAAGTAAAATCAAAAATCGCTGACGAACAAAGGTTCCACAACCTCCAGAAGATTCAATATCGGACTTGGCATTCTCACCTCAGGCAGATTATTTGGCTGCTTCCTCTTGGTATGTTTAAAAATTATAAAAGATATGACAAATGCTGTTTTTGTCCTATATCCTAACGAAGAGTTGAGCATGGGAATACAATTATTATCGTAATCATATACTGTGCATGATTGTGTAAAAATAAAACACAAGGATTTCTAGGGCTTTCTAATGCATTTGCATCCTAGCAATTGATAATTTATTTAAGCCATGTTAGGAAGGTTTTCTATGCTTTTACTCAATGCTCGAACATATACAGTGCCTTGAACTATAGCTTTATTCTAACACATAATAGGGATAGTAAGGTCCGTATTTATGAAGTCCAGTCGACTGGTCAATCAGTAGGAAAAGCCTTATACGATCATCAAGGACCTGTTTTGAGTGTTCATTGGTCGCGTGATGGAACGAAACTGGCTTCTGGAAGTACCGATAAATCAGCAAAAGTTTTCGATATTCAAACAGGACAGAATCAACAGGTTGCTGCTCATGACGATACTATCCGCTGCGTCCGTTTCGTTGAGAACATTGGTAGTACCCCTATTTTAGCTACAGGTTCCTGGGATAAAACTCTAAAGTATTGGGATCTTCGTCAGCCAGCTCCTATTGCTACCGTTAATCTTCCTGAACGAGTTTATACCATGGATTCTGTTCATCCTTTGCTTGTTATAGGTACCGCTGAGCGAAACGTTTGCGTCGTGAATCTCTCTGAACCTACAAAGATATTTAAAGTTGCTATGAGTCCTTTGAAATTTCAAACTCGAAGTATCGCATGTTTTGCCAAAGCCGATGGTTATGCCATAGGTAGTGTTGAAGGAAGATGTGCAATTCAAAACCTGGATGAAAAGATTCAGAAAGAGAACTTTAGTTTCAGATGCCACCGCACACAAGGAACGGGAACATCAGATGTTTACAGCGTGAATTCTTTAGCCTTCCATCCCCAATACGGAACATTTTCTACAGCTGGATCGGACGGTACTTTTAGCTATTGGGACAAGGACAGTCATCAACGTTTAAAGAGTTATCCTAATGTCGGCGGTCCGATTGCTTGCACGGCCTTTAATCGTACTGGTGATATTTTTGCTTATGCTGTTAGCTATGATTGGAGCAAGGGCCACTCATTCCATACCCCTCAACATCCTAACAAAATTATGTTACATCCTGTTCCTTCTGAAGAAATGAAACCCCGTCCTAAAAGAAGGTAATTAATGGTTCCTATTATATGCATCATGCAGATCAAAATTATAATTCAAATTTCGGCTTTACTCTTGACTGATCTGTTAAGTATGCAGTAAGTCATCGCAAAACCAATTGAGGCTATAAAAAGAACAAAAAAGATCACATCATAATTTGTATAACTAAATCTTGATGGCTGCTGAAGGTCAAACCCAAAGCAGTAATAGAGACAAGTTACATGTTTAGTAATTTGACTTTGGAAACTGCGCAGCCTATATACACAATTTTGGCGATGCGATGTGATCTTTGACGGTTTACATATACTTATTCACGTTCATTACATTTGAAAGACGTATAACTTAGAAAGAGGCGGCTACTTGATTTATTTTACGACGAGGATATATTATAGAATAGATTGCAATAAGTGAGTCATAATTAAATGGTTATTAGCAGGAGTAATAAATTTTAAACCACTTATTATGGTTTAGATTGTAGATCTGGGGAAGTGGATGAAATATCAATCACAGGATCTGTATTTTTTGATCGGAACACTTCAGAACGTTGTGATGCTTTTTCAAACCAATCGTTTAAGACGGCTTGATCAAGTTCATGACCGAGCTCAAGATCTGATTTTGTGAAGGCAGCACCCAATGCTTGTGCTTGATCGTGTGCTATACGTTGTTGAATCTCTTGTTTGGCTCTCAGCTTGTAAAACTCTTGCCTAGCTTCATCGTAAGCACTTTGCACGTCCATTTTTTTATTTTGCGTTAACCACATAGTTCGTTGGACGACGTTTTCACCCGAAAGCGCTTTCCTGGGTTGATCTAATTGACTCCAATCACAATAAAGATGGTCATTACCATCATTTTCAGCAATAATCTGAGGTCTAGCTAACTCCCATGGGTGGTCTTGATAGAATTTCTTACGAAGTTTGTCTTCTGGCCAGTGAATAGACTGTGGGTGATACATTTCCTTATTGCCATTTTTCCCTTGTCGGGATTTTGATGAGTAGAGGGGAGTAATTCGTTTCAAATACTGACTAGCAGGGGGATATTTAGCAACGGCGCTGTACCAAGAAGGCATTCCCACCCATGGTTTTTTTGCTTGTGCTGCAAACTTGCGGAGAATGGAATTTGCTTGATGCTTTGACATGCTGCCGACAGAAAGAAAGGAGAGTGCAAATGATTTTTTGGATATAAAATATTAAGGAAAAGAAAACAGATGCTCGAACACCTAAATCAACAATAAGGATCCGTTTTTAAGCAAAAGACATGAATAAATCTTTTGTAGAGATATTGGGATGAATGGAACCAAAAGACACAGGAAATTACAATGCAAGCAAAAAAAATAATAAGAAGGACTTAAAGAAACCGAATGTTTTCCTCTTCAAATACAGGTTGTGTTTCTCATGAATGTGAAGTTGAAAGGTAGGTGAAGTGACGGTGTTACCCGGGTTTGCTTCGACATATACCAAAGACCTACTGATTGTTATGAAGAGCAGAAATCATTTTTATGAAATGTTGGTTTTTTCTTTGTACATCGGACATGAAATTGAATTCAATTTCTAAGTTGTAAACAGTTTTTCCCTGTCGCAAGGTGATATTTCTTCAAAAACAATTGAGTTGGTTTAGTTCTCGTTACTTTCTCTTTGCTTCCTTACTGGAAATTGACAGTCTAAGGTAAAAGTGCAACTAAATGGTTATGAAAAGTCATCCTTTGGACATATTGCTGTGCAGTATTAAAAGTTGGGATGCTGAAGAAGTTTTGATAAACAACTCACTAACGAACTCGAATTGACGCTATTATGTCAAGCAATACCAAGTTCAAAGAAATAGAAATAAAAACAAAGCGAAAATAAGTATAGGACTCACAAATTGTCACCATCGGCGGTTGGTAGGACATGAAAGTGCCGGTAATCGCCGACTCGCCCGTATTTTCAACTCGTAAAGCGTAATTATTCCTTTTTCAGTTATTTGATGCGATGCGTAAAAAATTGATATTACTGCAAGGAAAAAGGTCGAAATACTCTTCATATTGGCTGAATTTAATTCCGATTATAACAATTTTACCACAATCGCAACGCGTCCAGAGAAAAGCAAAAAATTAAAAAGATCTTGATCTTTCTAAATTAAATTAAAAAAAAAAAAACGAAAATATTCCTGAATGTTGTCTTTTTACTAGTGAAAAGTATAAACAAATGAAAAAACATTGTTACCTGCATAGGAAAGCACAGATGTCTGATGGAGCTATCCTTTCCTAACACCAGAAACCAGAGTCCTTTTTAAAAGTCATTAATCCCTTGCTTAATATACTTTTTTTAGGGACAATACTGGATTAATGACATGAATGAGATAAATTGTAAATTTTTTTCAGTGGAATTTGAATGTTCGTGTCATTAATACTCATGCGAAAAAAGCAAAGCGCTTTCGGCGGATTTCGACATTGATATTCTTAAGTTATAAATTTATATACCCCTCTCTTAAATTTTATTTAGTCGTGTTTTAGCTTCACAAGTCAGACTTCTGCATAGGAACACACATTTCATAAAGCCCCCCATTCCTGGGGATAGTGATTTACTGGGTTCCTGAAAAAAGAAATGCAAAGATACCAAACGTCCGTACTTTCTGCATGGTTTCGGCATGTACGTTCCCAGCAAGCTGTATCAGTTTCCTGGAGATACCACCTTAACAGCAAGTATTGGCACAGCGCACCTTTCCCATTTTCTAACAATGATATGCATCCCAGCTTTTTGTTGACAAAGACACCTGAGTCGCTTGCTGATGCACAGTCTACGATTATTAGACCTCCAACATATATTGAGCCAAGCGGACTTGCTCATTTTCTTTCAAAATATCCTTTTTTCCAAAATACAGATCGCGAAAATGTGTCTGAACTTGTACAAAAAATGGAAATCTTAAGTCATTATATATTAGATACCCCATCACTGCGGCAGTTTTCCAAGGACGAAAAGAAAGAATTTCAACAATGGGTTTATAACTACATGACCAGCTTGATAATTGAATCATCAAATCTAAGCTTCAGTGCTTACCAACGTCTTAGTCCTTTGGCCTTGACTTATGTTACTGGTTTGTGGGCAAAAATAGCCAGGGAAAAGAACTTGTATGAATTCCTCCACATGATTTTGCTTCGTTTTCTAGAGAAATTCACGGCCTTGGATCCGTCACACACGGCTTCTATGTATTCCATTATGAAAAACAGTTGTTGGTGTGACTCGTCGTTATCAAATATGTTAAAATTACAATACTTCAAGTCATTGTTGCTTTATCATTTGCAGCACCCTGATTTACCAATGCCGCAAGAGACGTTATACACTCTAAAAAAAGCCATTTTTTCAAAGAAACAAAATTCGACAAACATGGTTCCTATCTCATTTCCCCGTAATTTACAATTGAACCATGTATTTGATTTTCTTACTCAAACAGCCGCCTCTAACAATGAAACCTTCTGGGCAAACCAGTTACACAGATTATGGATCGACGCTGGCGTGGGTCCATTACCAAAGCACTCTTTTATTTCTTTTCTCCAGTTATATTCAAGACACGGACTTTTAAAAAAGATGCAAAACCTACTTAATGCCCGTGACCATACTCAGTACCTCTATGACCATCGCGTTTTGTCAGCTTTTAACAACTGCTTTGCTAGAACTGTTGACCCGCTCTTCATCCATGTCACAATAAACTCGTGGAGTAGCAATTTTGCAAAACGTTATGAGATGTACTTACCATACATATACAAGTTTTGCATGCATTCATTCCTAAAACAAAAAGAATTTCAGAAAGCAGTTTTGTTTTTTACAAAAATCCCCCCAAAGTATCTGATGGAACCTATAGTAGCTCAGTTATTGAAAGCACTAACTGGTGCTCGCCAATTTCATGATGTGCTATCCATTTTTCACACGTATTATTCTGGTGATACGTTATTCTTACTAAAAAACCAGAAAATATTAAAAATGGCTCGCAAAGCTCCAAGGTATGTACTTGATATTCGCCCAAAGTCCTTACATGCTTCTCCCACGGCTAGCACCGCGTTGGCAGTAGCCATTTGTTTCATGCTGAATAATGCGACGGAAGTTTACAAAGTATTGAGGGAAGCTCTATCGTATTCAGAGAAGAGGATACCGTTCCATTGTAAATCTTACCATGTGTTATTTAACGGTGTGCTAAAATTACCGTATACGAGTCATGAATTGGTAATTCAATCCTTTTCATTGTTGAAACTAAGAAGAAAATCGTATTTGGAAGAAAGAACTGAATTTTATAGTGTTCTGCTTTCTTATTTCGTTACTAAAGGTGATTTCCCTCACGCGCTTCAAGTTATGCATATTCTTTCACGAAACAAAAATGGGTTAAGTATACACACATGGAATTGGTGGCTCTTGTCTTTGGTACGATCCAAACTCTATGATCGAGTAGTTCGTGCTTGCTGTGAGTTTCAAAGTTCTAAGGTTCATTCGAACGAACGAACGAACGAAATCATGTCAATGTTGCCCGGTGTTTACCAATCTAAGCTGAAGGAACTGAAGTTGAAGGGATAGGACACCTTTATATATATTTTTTTTGGAAAATGCATTGCAAAAGAAATTAGAAGTCACCGAAAATATCCTTTAGTGAAGTATGTTTGTTGTTTGAATGCATGGCTATTGGAGAAGAATCATGCAATTAAAATTATGTGTTTTCTGAATACTGTTTTTTTTTTCTTTTTAAAAGAAAAGAAACGGGTTTGTTCGCTTAGTTACGTTGGATTCATCTACGTTCTTTACCTTGTAACACACCTTTTATTTTACGTTTTTGTTATGTACAACTGTTCATTTATGCCATCACCTATCTACTTAATAAAACGGCTTTTTAAAAAATTTTATAAACCTTTCATAAAAAAGGGAAGTAATTGACTGGATATAAAAACCAAATAAAAAAGCCATTTATCAAGTTTTCGCCAACCGTTTAAGCACACATACATACATTTCAACAACATTTCTAATTACTCCATAATATGATATTCTGTACTTTGTAAATTTTCAAATTTCGTAAACAATAATTTGACTGCAGTTCTCATGAAAATTGATCAAAAAGTAATAGAACATGGAAAAGAGCAATCAAAGTTAAGTGAAGAATATGATTCTGCGCGAGCGGGAGACATAGAACTGTCTAGTTTCAGGAAACTGAGGAAGCATTCAAATACAGTGACATTTGCAGAATCTCTGAAAAAGTTTCGATATCCTCATAAAAGCGAAAAAGTTGAAGAACGAAAACAAGAAGAAAATGGGAGTGAGGATTACAATGACAATCTCTTAAATGGCGAAAAGAATGATTCGCGAGTATCTATTTCTCAAAGTAAAAGAAAACGTGAACGAGATGCTACGGAGGTAGAGAATAACACTAATAAAAAGGGAATAAGCAGAAAAAATATAAGAAAAGATTCAAAGGAATCGTTGCCTCAAGATTTGCCAGGTGTACCCGATCACATACTAGAAAATCCTTACGCTATCCTAGTTGGCCTGAATCCTGGGTTGACTTCTTCATTACGGGGACATGCATATGCCTCACCGAGCAATTCCTTTTGGAGAATGATGAACAGGAGCGGTATTTTGGAGAAAGGGGTTGAATTCACATACGAGAACGATCAAGACCTTCCAGCCCATGGGTTAGGAATTACAAATATCTGTGCTCGGCCATCGGCAAGCGGTGCAGACTTAAGCAAGGAAGAGTTCCGTGAGGGTGCTTTCATATTGGAGGAAAAGGTTCGTAGATATCGTCCCAGAGTTGGCCTCTTCATATCCGGGAAGGGAATTTGGGAGGAAATGTACAAGGCTACCACTGGAAACAAGCGACTTCCAAAAGAATTTCAATTTGGCTGGCAAGATGATACGTTTGGGGGCTCTCGAGTGTTTGTGGCCATTAGCTCAAGTGGGAGAGCTGCTGGATACACCAGTGCTCGGAAGCAAGAACTTTGGAATGAATTTGCTAAGGAGGTGAACATGACTCGTGAGTTTGATAGAACGACACGGGAAAGCCCCAAATCATGAAAAGCCTCTCTCTTGGTTGAACACGTTTGTCGTAGTGAAGTAATGCTATGATGAAGCTATAACTTTGAATTGTATACTTTTATTAATGGACCGATTATTTTTTGAACAAATTGCTATAATCTCACAACTTTCTCTGCATTCTACTTTAGCATTCTTTAAAGCCATCGGAGATGTGGCACACTTCATATCGAATCTTACGCTCTTTATTTATTACTTATATTTTTATTTATATTTTTGTGAATTAATTATTTGTTTTTTATTGTTCTTATTATTTTTTACATTATTTTTTGCCTACTCTGAAGGATGTGTAATGCTGACTAACCGTGTTATATAAGAAAAACTGTCAGCACAATCTTCTTCCAAAACCAGTATCTTTGTGTTTACTATATAAGGTCTCCCTTCCAACAATATACCAGTTATTCATACTTACGACAACAGAAAGTTACAAAACGTTTCCTTTCAAAACAATTAATTTCTTTAATAATTGAAAATATGGAGTCAATCGACAAAACAGCAACTAAAGCCGCTTGGATTTACAACACTAATGGGCCATATCGCGATGTCCTCAAGCTTGACAAAGAGTTCCCTAGCGAAACTAGCGAAGATTTTAAGCCTGATGACATTCTGGTGGATGTGGTAGCTATGAGCATCAATCCTATTGATTACAAGTTGATGCAAACGTATAAGCTTATAGGAAAGTTGGGCTTTAAGTTTCCTTTCATTCCCGGTCTTGACTTTGCTGGAAAGATCGTGGCCACAGGTCCTGACGTTAGGGGTTTGAAAGTAGGTGACCATGTTTGGGGAAAACAAGACATGGGTCGTTATACACATCAAGGAGGAACCCTGACAACTCGAATTCTTACTGATACCAAATGCGTATATCCTCTTCCCGAATCCGTTAGCTTCAATGATGCTGCTGCTTTTGGTGTTACTGGTCTCACCGCTTGGGAGGGTTTGGTAGAACATATGAAAATCAAACCCGGCCAAAAGGTAGTTATTGTCGGAGCTAGCGGTGGTGTCGGAACATTTGCTATTCAGCTTGCAAAGGCTTTTGGTGCAGAGGTAACCAGCATCAGTTCCACACAAAATCTACAATTGTGTAAATCGTTAGGAGCTTTCCATACCATCGATTACAAATCCGAAGATGTTGTTGCTAGATTGGCAGAAACTGGTCCCTACGATTTTGTTTTTGACCTCATTAATGATAATGGTCTTTACCAAACTTCTTCTAAATTTATGAAGCGTGGAGGATCTTTTTACGGTATTGCAGGTGACGTATCTTTTTCATACATTGGCAGTGTCATGTCCCGCAAATTCAGACCTAGAATCTTGGGTGGCAGCTCTCATCCTTACCATGATTTCATCCTCAAGTCTGCACCAAAAACTATCAAAGAGTTCACGGAATTTGCTGTCGCTAACGGGATTAAAACTGTTATTGATAGTGTTTATGATTTTGATCATGCTATTGATGCTTTTGATCGTTTGGTTTCTCATCGCTCCAAGGGCAACGTTGTCATAAAGATGGATTAGCCGTTTACGAATACCTTTTTAATTCTATGGATAAATTCGTTAATGATGTTTGAAGGCATATTTTCAGGTTTTTATAATAATGTAGTTTATGACTTTAATTATGAATGTTTTCAACGTTTGATAGCTGAAGAATGACAATAAATCTTGCTGAATGTTTAGAGGACTGATAATGTAATGTTAAGTTGACAATCTAGCGTTTTCTAGTTAATTCATTTCGAAAAGCAGCCTCTAAGAGTTTTGGCTGTAAGCGTAAGAGGTAGTTGTACATTTCTTAATACAACTTTTAACACGAGCATATCTATGCTATGTTTCTAGTCAGTTACAAGACACTTTACGTACTTTATCAGAAAATGAAATAGTCTATAGTCTGCTTGACTTAGATTTGAGTGAGCAAGGGATCGCCTTGTACACTTTGCTTGGTGCTGGATTAAGTAAGACGGCTCAATTTTTCTAGCTTCCGAATGCAAGCTGCGAATCAATTATATTTTTTTTTTTCAATATAATTGATCTCTTGAACTATCTTTCATAATCGATCACTGAATACTTTGTTTGAAAGGTTCTACTGCTCTAACAAAGTCTATTTCGCTCAAAAGTTATTATAGATGAGATGTTGCTTTAATCGCAATATGGGATTGGGCAAAATATTGCATGTTGAATTTGATGCTATTTATACTAATGTAAGAATAGTAATGACATTTCAGGAATCTCTTTCACTATAAAACTTATATGAAGAATTTACTTGGCTAGATCGGTCAATTCTTTCGGCTGAAGATTTTCCAAGCAATTTTTTTCTAAATTTTCAATGGATGATAAATCCTTTTCTAAACTTTTCTTCTGTCTTCTTTCGAATCTGCCGTTCAACTTGTTTGTTTATTCATTACATAATGATCCCTTTTTGTTATATGATAATTGTATCTAATGTATTGGTAATATCGCAAATGGAATATAGAAAGATCTTAACTCTTACTTTGTTGTTGTCTTTTACATGAACATAAGTGAGCGTTTTAACTCAGTAAAACCTACATGTATACATTTGCTCAAAAAGTAAATAGAAAAGTTGTTGAAAACAAAACCGAGAAATTACAGGATATCGTCCTCAATGCGCTTATTATATAATACCAAAATCATATTATCATATTACGATATAATAGTTTACTGCTGTTGAGAAGGAGAAAAGTTTTATTTATTGAATGAAAGTTTCTCTTTCAAACACTAGACAGTTATTCAAAAACAATCAGAATAACTTCGTAGAAGTGATGGACTAATTGTTCCACCAAACCATCATTAAAATTTGTATTTTTCTATATGATTATATGCCGACCAGATTATATCATATTCGACATATTACACAAGGTACAATTGACTCCGTAAGCGACGGCATACTTAAACATATGCAGTCAAACGAAGGCATGTAAACCAGAACCTCTTCATGACTTTTTCTTGTATTTTTTATTGAGTTTTTGTATTTTATTTCCGCTCAACAGGTATCCTCATCGTATGAAAAAATATTTCGAGTGTCCAAGTATAATATAAACAAAAATACGTGTAATGATGCGACTCATTGACGTCAAGCATATATCAGTATGAGTTCATCATATTTGCAGGATGAAAGATTTAAATGAACATGAATGTCTCACTAAAAAAGGCAATTCTAAATAGAAAGTATAATACCAATCAATATGTATCCAGGTAGGTTATAGCTCTTATTTCCTTTTGTAACTGACCATGAATCCAGTATCCTTAGCTAGCGAACGATATGGAGATACCCTTACAAGAAAAGCTTGGGTTTACAGTAGCCCAGGAGAACCAGAGAATGTTCTCAGGCTTGTTAATGGGTTTCCTGGTTTTAGAATTGACCAGTTAAAGCCAGGAGATGTTATCGTCGATATCGTAGCCGTGAGCGTTAATCCAGTTGATTATAAACTCATGCGAACTTATCAACTAGTTCACAAGGCAATGCAAAAGCCACCTGTCATTCCTGGATTCGACTTTGCAGGAAAGGTTGTCAGCACTGGACCAACTGTTACCGGCTTGAAAGCAGGCGACCGTGTTTGGGGTAAACAATCTTTATCTCTTCAGAAGAATCGAGGAGGAACCCTTACGAATCAAATCTGTACTAATGTTAAATGTCTACATCTCCTACCTGATTCCATTAACTTCAACGATGCTGCTGCTTTTGGCACTGCCGGTCTCACTGCTTGGGAGGGTTTGGTAGAACATATGAAAATCAAATCCGGCCAAAAGGTAGTTATTGTAGGAGCTAGTGGTGGTGTAGGAACATTTGCTATTCAGATTGCAAAGGCACTCGGTGCAGAGGTAACCAGCATCAG
Organism: Schizosaccharomyces lindneri; assembly: GCA_029532395.1. Classification (NCBI taxonomy): domain Eukaryota; kingdom Fungi; phylum Ascomycota; class Schizosaccharomycetes; order Schizosaccharomycetales; family Schizosaccharomycetaceae; genus Schizosaccharomyces; species Schizosaccharomyces lindneri. Next base: position 392,275 of record JARFMH010000001.1, on the reverse strand, counting down.
TTCAACGAAAAATTTGCAGCTGTGCAAATCGTTAGGAGCTTTCCATACCATCGATTACAAATCCGAAGACGTGGTTGCTAAATTGGCAGAAACTGGTCCCTACGATTTTGTTTTTGACCTCATTAATGACAATGGTCTCTACCATGCTTCCTCTAAATTTATGAAGCATGGAGGATCTTTCTACGGTATTGCAAGTGATGTATCTTTTTCATACATTGGCAGTGTCATGTCTCGTAAATTGAGACCTAAAATCTTGGGTGGCAGCTCACATGCTTACCATGATTTTCTCGAGCAAGCGACGCCAGAAGCTATTAAAAACTTTTCTAACTTTGTTGCTAAGAACAAAGTAGAAACTGTTATTGATAGCGTTTACAGTTTCGACCATACCCTTGATGCCTTTGAGCGCGTTGCTAGTCACCGCTCCCAAGGAAACGTAATTGTTACAGTCAATTAATGCTTTCCTTGAAATTATTTACTCTCTTTCTTTGTTATTCACTTTATGCAAAAGCTTATTTATGCCTTGTTTATGAACTTTTTGACTACGAAATATTTCTGGAGACGAAAAGATAGGACCGATGAAAGCGGTTAGAAGTATACTGAAATTCCTATAATTGACGTTTTGCATTGGTCCTCTTGTGTTCATCAGATGTTTGATTTGCAAAAAAACCGCCTTTGACTAGTTTCAACAAAATTATATGTGTATATATTGAATTCATGTTCATAAAAATTCCATTCAGATTATTAAATGGTATGTGACATTTGGTAGATATAAACTTCAAGGAACGTGCGTAGTGACAGTAAGGAAGGTCGTCTTGTCTTGTATTAGAGTGGATCCAGAATTGATGATAATTAACAGTTTTAAGATTGAGAAGCAGGGTTTTCAGCGGAAGGAAGATTTGAAACACTCGTGTTTGCCATTGCTGCAGTAGAGGCAGCAATCTTCTCTTCCAAAGCTCTCAGAGCTTCTTCGCGTGCAAGTAATTGACGTCGTTTCTCTTCAATTTCGCGTTGCACAGACAATTCAATTGCCCGCAGTCTATCTTCTCGCAAAACTTGGTCTTGCTGATTACCTGAACTAAGATCATTATAAGAACTATCCATTGCCAAATGCGAAGCAGACAACTTTTCGGTACGGTATGACTCGTACAATTGATTATTCGTAATCGATTGCAAGTCCTCTAAGTGAGTTGAAAAAATGGCAGAACGCAAAGCTAGGAAATCTGAGTGAGACGGATTATCCACATCGACGACACCCCAAGGGTAGACACGTCCACGAATTGTATTTCCACCAATCTCGACTAAGCGATCGGAGCTAACTATTGCAAATGGCATTTTGGAGCGCAAACTCTTGCTTAAAGAAACTAAAGCTTCTTCGTCTTCTTCCTCGTCATAAGGAAAGTTATACACGGGGATATGGTAATACGCAATATCGTCAAGGATCATTCTCTTGGTTTCTTTAAGCTCTTCAGCTGTCAAAGAATCTGCCTTTGCAACCACGGGGATCACGTTAACCCGAGGAGCAAGTCGCTTCATCAATTCAATATCTAATTCTCTAAGGCCATGACCTGTGGGGGAAATAAAATATATGAGAGCATGAACGCGCTAAAACAGGTTAGTCTCATAGGATACTAAGAACAGACATACTTCATCACTAAATTTAGCGTTCCGCTTAATTCGTGTTTCTTCTTCCAAGACATTGTCATATTGACTTTCAAGATATTGAAGAATTATATCAAAATTATTTTCATTATCGATAGCTTCATTAAAATGAGGAGTGTCAAGAACTGTCAAGCTGATTCTAAATCCGTCCTCCAATACAATATCTAAAAATTGTCAATAAGCAAATTTACAAAAAGATGGGATATCCAGAAAGCAGCAGGTTTTGAGAGCCATGACACTTGCGAAGAATACTTTACTAATAAGTTACGCATTTATAACTTATCGCTTTCCTTATGAAAATAATATCTTACGCGTTCCGTTTCTGTACTTATAATAAAGTCTCTATCCAAAAGCTGCTTTCGCTTTTAATCTTACCAGTCTGATAGGGAACGACCTCTACTGGAGACATTGAAGCCGCCATTGAAGGATCGAAATGGGTATTATCCTTTCTAATCAATGGTTTTTCACATAAAGTGTTCACAAAAGCTGATCTACCCAAACCGGCATCTCCAACAACGAGCAAATTAAAGGGAACTCCTTTCTTAGATGTTTTCTTAGCCGTACGCATTTTCTTACCAAATATATACGACGGTTCTTGAAAAACTAGTGTTTGTGAAAGAACAAAACGCGTCCCATTATAATGCTACTTTGCTCCATGAGAAGGTAACGAATTCGAACAACTTGTGAAATCAGTATTACGAGATGCGTTAATCAACAACAAACAAGAACTTCGAATGCATTAAAACAAAAAGCATTTGAACGTTTATTCCAATAACCATTTATTATATATACAAGTATCTAAACTGTATGTAATTATACAAACGCTGAAAATGCGAAACGATAAAGGAAAGCAAAAACAAATGCCTGAAAGTGTCTATGCACGAATGAAAACCAGAAGTGAACACCGGAAGCTTTTCGTAAACGCTATCAATGCATTTTCAATTCAGTAATTCATCAAAAGACAAGACAAGGTAAATAAATTCTGTTGAAACGATTCAGATAAATTCAAAAAAAAGATGGAATCATCAAACATATAACGCATATGAGATTCTATCGCATTTCAAGATCGCAGCCTTTTTAAAATTGGAAACTGCTGAAACCAGGATAGCCTCCAGAGCTAAATCCTTGAGAATAGAAGCCGCCGCCAGGGAAGCCTCCACCGCCGAAACCTCCACCACCGTGGAAGCCACCGCCAGGGAAACCACCTCCGCCTTGATAAGCACGAAGAATGTCATAAGGATCCATACCAGCACTTTCTGCGCCCATACCGCCTTCTAAATCAGCACCAGAGTCATAACGACGTCTGCTTTCGGGATCAGATAAAATACCGTAGGCTTCACCAACTTCTTTAAACTTGGCTTCAGCCTTCTCATCACCAGCATTCTTATCAGGGTGATAGACGAGAGCCATTTTCCGGTAAGCTTTCTTGATTTCAGTATCTGTAGCGTCCTTAGACACACCTAAGATCTTATAGTGGTCTTTACGTTGTGATTTCTTCAATTCCAATTGCAAGCGGCGTAACTCTTGGCGGAGAGAGGAATCACCTGCATCTAAGTCGATTGCACTTTGAATATCACGCACAGCATCCTCCCACTGCTCTAAAGCCTCATGAGCTTTAGCACGAGTCTTAAGACCCTTAACGTAACCAGAATCAATTTTTATAGCATTGTCACTGTCCTTAAGAGCCTCCTCTGGCTTCTTCAGCTTCAAAAGTACCGTGGCACGGTTCATGTATAATTTGGCATTTGTAAACTTATTATCCGCGTCAATATCGAGGGCTTTAGAATACAATTCGTAAGCTAAATCAAGTTTTCCTTGCTTGAAAGCATCGTTGCCTTGGGCCTTGGTATTCTCTAGTGAACGAACGCGTTTGAAGAATATCTTAGCCGAAGCACAATCAGGATCTAACTTCAGGGCTTCTTGGAAGTGAGTAACGGCCTTTGCATTTTCACCTGTGTAGTAAAGGACTTGACCACGTAAAACCAGAGCCTCTACGTTTCTAGGGTTTTCGCGAAGGAAGCCTAAGGCAATCTTTTGAGCCTGGCTCAAATCATTTTGACATATGTAAACGCGGGCTTTTAAGTATGACCATACTGCTGGAGGCTTGGCGGCACTGTCAAGACGACGATGCAAGCGGTCTAAAGCATTGAGAGCTAAACCGCCTTGCTTGTTTTTCAAATAAACCTCGGCTTCATTAAGAACGGATAATCCTTCCAAAGCTTGGCGAATACGAGCCTGCGTTTTAGGAACATTACTATTATAACGATCAGACTGCTTTGCATCACTTAATGCCAATTCAAATTCTCCCATGAGCATGTAGGTTGCTGCTCTATTAGAATAGTAGACACCTTTGGCGGTACCTGATCCAAGCTCAATAGCAGAGGTGTAAGCCTTGATAGCTTCACTAAAATTCTTCTTTCGATAAAAGTCATTTCCCAATGCCTTCTGTTCTTCTGCGATTTGTTCCGCAGTTGCTTTATCACTCATTGATGGTTCAACATGCTTGCTTTCCACTTCCGTCATTTTGCTACTACAAATAAAACCAAACTACCGTCAGTGTAATACTCTACAAAAAAAAATTAGCTGAATAGTACCGCCTTTTTTGATTTCGCCAAAGCAGGTGAAATTGGCAAATATCGTTGTGGAGTTCACAACTTTGCCATATGTCAAATTTTCCAATTTGTGGAATACCGTAGTACAAGAAGTTTACGTTAAAAAACAAACTCTAGACAATTCTAAGAATCATTTATTAAAACATTTTCTATTTAATAGTAAAGTTCTTAAAAGATTCTTTTTAAAGAATGAGTTCTTTTTATAAGCTTTTATTTTTCTAACAATCTTTACGATGCTTTTACATTCAACACTCGAGATATTTCAAATTAAAATCTTTGTATTCAGAAACTAATTGAAATAAATAAAAATTAAAATCCCATTCTATCAAGCTTTCTTTTTTTTTTTTCAACTAAAAGAACATCAATTGCTTTATTCATTTGATTCATGAGGGCGAACCTTCATAAGCTCTTCATACTGAATCGGGGCGAGATCTGAAGTTATTCTAGACAGAGTATCATTAGTTCTTGGTAAGACGGATTCCGATATGTCAGTTTGTAGTTGTGTGATATACTTATTGTAACGATCTGATTCATCCTCTAAAATCGAATGAAAACGTAAGGCTTGTAAAGACGATAATGCTAGATCATTTTCTTCTTTTGCAATAAGCCTTCGTATAACTCCCTCCATTTCAGAAAGAGCATCTTCCAACCCAAATGGGTTCTTCAGTATTTCCTTAAATGTTCCCACAGGGTCCTTTTCACTTACATGCAACACTAACGCTTTCTCTTCCTGCTCATCAATACCAGCATTCAATAATTCATCAATTTCTTGCTCAGATATAGGGGCGCCGCTATCCAATGTGGTTTCCTGAGATGCATACTTGGGTTCCGATGGCTGTATAACAGACAATGTTTCAGAAATGATATCCAAGTCCTTAGCACATTTGTCAAGCATTTTCGCCGGAGGAACTGTATAACGTAATAAGTATTCCGGTGGGGATGGTAATTGTTCGTTTGGAGACTCAGCGTAATGAGCAATTACTTGTAGAAGGCGGTGAGGTACAGCACTGTACGTATTTTCTGGCTCAAACTTTGGTTGAAAAGGGCATTCGGAAGAGTCCAAATCCATATTATCAACGTAATGATTCATAGCTTCATCTAAACGTTGCTTCTCTTGGGCGTCAGACAATTCTTCAAGGTCTGGAAATTGATATGGTCGTACGTCTTCTGCGAAGGGCAGCTGAACGTCTACTAGATAATGTTTTTTTGATTCAACAAAAGGCATCAAAACAAGTAAAGTTGGAGGACCTCTTTCTTTTGAAACATATCTCGCCAGCGCATATCTATGCTCGCGTTCTAAAGATTGTACGAAAGAGGAGAATTTCTGTTTATTTGTTTCATCTCCTCTAGGAATTATAATATTTGATTCACTAATGGTATAATAGCATGGAAGGCTTGTTTTCGGGATGAAACCCATAACTTCATAGCCTGATTTTGTGTCCAATGCTAAAATATCTTCGTCAGAGCGACTTATAGGTACAATCGTGCGTCCGTAGCTGTATCCACTTTCCAAATCTTTTCTGTCCACTTCAAAAACCTCATTTGTCTGAGAATCTCGGACGACATATGAGCGTACTGTTGATATAGCATTTGATTCCCATGGCTTTTCCTGTGAAGATGGAAATTGCTCTTTATGTTCTTCCTCAGGCAAAAGATTGGAACCAGCATTAAACGCAGTTGAAGTAGGAGGTTTTGTCACACGAGTTCTCGGATATCGTTCTACATGCATGGTTACAGAACTTTCATTTTCGCCATCACTGCCGATAGTTAAGGATCCTTTAAACACAGACACAGGACGAACTCGATGTATTAGAGGACTTCCTATGCGTTTTTCTGCCTCCTGAAAAGTGATAATGGTTCCTTTACAGCTTTCAACAAAATGCCTCAGCTGTAGTTCGTTCTCCTTCTTCTCCGGATCTTTAGAATTCTCAAAAGTTTGAGTATTCGGATCGTCAAAATCAATTCCTAATAAGCCTAAGTGTACATCATGCTGTACCATTTGCTCAGATATTCCCAAAAAATCGCTAAAATCAAATATTCCTCGCGCGCCAGTAAGGACGATCATGTTTTTCCTCCATTTATTCTTTTTGCAGAATCGAGCGATAATATCAAAAGAAACAACAATTGCGGATATTAAATCACCCTGCATTGTTCTGTTGGGCACGAGCCTGCTTTTCACAGCTTGTAGTTTTGTAAACAATGATCTTGACAATCGTTAATTTGACATTTCAAACAAAGGTATATAAACGTTGAGACAACATACGTCTGAATTGGATACATGACATTAATATTCCAGTAAGCTTCTTGCTCTGCCAAGTCATTTTTTGTTTCTGAAACCAACATTAGATTCAGCTTATTCATTTAAGATAATTAATCATTTACCATCACATTTAAATGTTACAATTCCAACTACATCGGTTTTCCTGTTAAGCAAAAGCTAATATGAGTTAGAAATCAAGTACCAAGTGCTTACTTACCTTGCGCGAGATTTGGTCTTGAAAATACGACAAAGCCAACTCTAGGTCTGTGCGTTGTCTGCCATGATGGCAGTCGCCCATATCAGCGCCCAAATCAATGACAAAAACTGTGCATTCCTTCTCGCTCATAAAAATGGTACTTGAAGTGCTGAATTGGAACTGATGAAGGATGTCATCCTACTCACCAAAACTACAATATAGATTGAATTACAGCATGGGAGAAGAAAGAAAGAAAGAAAAAGAATGATGTTGAGAGTTTCAGAAGGAAGAGTTAATCTAGTCTCTTATTCGTGTCAAGAGGGTTCTTGTGAGCTGCTAATGAAAGGTCATTTCTTAGCCTATAAAAGTCATGTAACACAGAAGAGAAGAATCTGTATGTAACTACAATTCATTTTTTAGTCTAGGCAACCTGGGCTTCACTTTACAGAATTCGCTAGTGGTTAAACCTGGTTATATCAGGTTAATGGCGAAATCGGGCTTTCAGAAGTACCAAAGGCAATATCTTTTTTGTATTGTTTACATCGTTTATGAATTAATGTCAATAATTTGGTTCTGTAAGAGCAAGCTTGAGACCCTTTAAACACGGGTGAAGTAACGATTTTGAGAGGTAATTATTAGTGCTTACATCTTATTATATACTTCCGAAATATATAAATCTTCTTTTAAAATGATTAACAAAACATACAAGTGAATTATGCTAAGCATTTGAGCGATACCTTGCTGTCTACTATCTAAACATACATTGTTGAGAAATTACAACAACTCTCTTAAGCAAGAAAATATTTAGAGGTAAATTAAAAATTGAATACACTTATGTAACTGAAAGAGCTCTGTCGGTTTATGGTTTCTTCCAATTTGTACTAGAAATCAGACTGGTGTTGAAACACTCACCACCATAATTTCTGCTAAAAAATTATGGGAATAGCATGAATTAGGAAAGGAGATTTTTGGTTTTCTCTTTTTATGGAAATTTAATATATTGAATGATAATTTAAACAACTTTTTATTGACAATGGTGCGCTTAACGCCAAGTATAGTTGCAATCTTCCTGATCGAAAAAACAAGCTCTGGATCAAATTTTGTTTTTCAATGGCCACCACAGCCTCAGGTCCATTTTCAAGATTCCTCAAAGTCCTCTGAAGACGCTAGCATTGCCATGGATATATTGAAGATCGAAGAGGATGACGACGGTCCAGAATTCAACGGCGCTGCAGATGAGAATTATGTACTTGGATATGAAAAAGGGTTTTTAGCAAATATGCTATCTCCACGTCCTGAGCTATGTAATCAAAAATTTGAAATGTGGGTGGATGGTCTTACATTCTTAGGTTGCCCTGTTCATGTTGGACCTTCCGGTGAATGGGTAAAACGAAAGAATCCAACTAAAAACGTTGAGGTATCTTCTATGACAGATCCTTCTACAATAAAGGAGGATTCAACGAGCTTTGCTTCAGCTAATACGGCCGATACAAAGGCGAATCAGTACAAGTCATACTCTTCTATGTCTCTCTTCCATGTTGTATTCGTTTTAAATATCCCTACAGCATCAGTTTACCGACCTACAATCAACACACTGTATGAATGTATCGTGATAAAATTGGTAACAGGTTTAAAATACGAGCAAGCCAAACGAAACTATGTGGAAAATGAATGCAAGAATATAATTAAAATGAATGAGAAAAACATTAATAAAAAAATCAGCTTTGACGATTTTTGCCGTGAGATTCCCGCGCATTCAAACCTTGCATCGGTTTTAGTGACTACGTATGAAGCTTTAATTCACCTTCATACTGCCTATTTGGAGATCAATCAATCTATTAATATTACATTGCTTTGGCCGATGACTGTTTCTGTTTCAAGTTTGGATAAATTAGAGCTGCAAGAACGTTCCTCTACAATTTTAGCATCTCAAACTATTTTCAATGAGGAAGAACCATCTCTAATAGAACCATTCGTAGCACCCTACTGGTCATTGCTTCTTTTGCAAGATCTCGAATCTATCATGAAACGCCTTCCTCTTTCACGCAACTCCTTATTAGCTTCATTTATAACAGAAGCAAGACCTACTTCCACGTAAGATTTATGTTTCTTTCTAATGTTAACCATCCAGATTTACCGATATCGCTAATTCTTTGGGTATTTCTTTATCAGAATGTTTTCTTTTAGCGAAGCATCTCATACACTGGAGAAAAGCTATAGCTATTCCTCCGCTTCTAGTGCGGAATACTTATGTTACGTCTCCAACGGCTGATCTTTCGAAACTTAAATCAGATGCCAGTCTTTTCAAAAGAACATTCCCAAGTCTCCCTTCCCTTCCTACATTTTTGGCCATTTTATCATTTAAACCTCGATCGTTTGGTTCTATCATACCTTCCAAAGATCATGTATCAACTTACATGGAAATGCTAGCTTGGTTGTGTCGACGAAATTGGGTTTATGAACAAAACAGTTATATATATGTGTGCGTAACTCCTCAAATCAAAGAAAGAGTTAAAGAAGACATTGAATCACAAGGCTCAGAAGGCCAAGATCCACAACTGATAGAGCAGCTTAGACATGATGATGGAAGAGAATCTCTTATTATTGATCCTCATTCGGCTTCTTTACTTGAACAAAAATGGATCCAAGCTATAGCATCTGAGAAAAACTCCGAACTGGCTTCGTTGTTTCTTTCTGTTGTTAAATATTTTAACGGAAGATATGCCCTTCAAACGATTTGGATTGCTGAAGGCTTGCCTCGTAAATCCATGCGAAATGTATTAAACGAGTATCAGCATTACCTTATACGTTGGTATTCTTGGTAATTAATAATGTGGCATTCTACACACACTTCGAGTTTTTATAATTTATTCATGCGTATATATTAAATGCTAATTATACAAGTATTACTGCTTCTCATAAATAAAAAAAAAAACCACCAATAAATACTAGAAAGTACCCTCACGGTATGCCAGGATTCCCACATTTTCGTCAAGGATTTCTAAATCTTCCTCGTAAAACCATTTGGGCATTAAATATGTACGAAATGGAATTAATAAAAGAATTACTATTGGGAATCCAATCGACGCTTTGTCAATCTGGGTAATCGCGAATGTTGCTCCAAAACCCAATAGTTGGAGACAGGTATACAACCAAACTGCTCTACGAGATCGACAGTGGTTTAGAACGTGACCCTGTGACAAGACTTTTCGATCTGCAAACATCCAAAAAATATTTCGCGTTATGTTATTGCCAGCAATAGCAGAAAAGCCCATAACCTGAATGCAATTAGTACGATGATTTTTATATTAAAAAAATAAAAATAAAAGACGAACCCAAAATAAACCTGCTAAGACACACTGGGGAATTTGATGCAGAACTACCAATAACGGTCCGGTCATAGTTCCCAGCGTCATCAATCCTTGTAAAAAATTGCTTACTCTTTGCTCGATAACTCGCTCAATCACAACTTTTACTTTATAATCTTGCTTTTCTTCATCGTCTTCCTCAACTTTTGTTACACAAAGGGTAGCAGTGTGCATAGGCGCTTGAGGGATAAGACCATTTGGTGCAGGTATTCCCAGGATTCCACTAACGAAAGTGGTTATTCCCAATAAAAAGAAATCCCAATGAAATCCGGAAGGCTTTTTTAGAGGAAACGAAGGGTCTTGGGCCATTAAGGACTTTAACAAATTATTAGTAAAAATGAATCTTGTCCTTTATCGTACCGAAACATTATGATCAAAATAAAATAAGATGGTTAATACAACAGCAAAGGGAATAGCCAAGAAAACATCTCCTACGGAGATTTTCCAAAACTTGATAAACCAACCTCGGTCTTGCGTAGGCAGAAAAGCCTTCGAGGTTGGCAACTTTGACAAGTCTATTTGACGCATTTTCCCTATATGCTGAAAACCGCTAAAGAAAATAATTGAAGCTACTAAGCCATAATCAAGCAGAAAAACCCGGATTCTATGGTTAAACAGAGACGAGCTCCCAATACTGTTGCAAACCCAACCGATAATCATGAACAATAAAGCAATAGTTATTGCAAGAAAAGTGTTGGCTAGGCCATGTTGAAGCTGATCCGTTAAAACTTGAACTCCCTTTTCCAAATAAATAAATGCAACATATAGTCCAAAAATTTCGCAACTAAATTTTGTGCTTCAAAAAATTAGCCTTAATATCTTAGTGAGTAAATCACATACATGAGTTTAACAAAGTGTACAAGATTCGAGAGAGCTATAATGAAATGAAAAACTGCAGACCATAAACAGATCCAACAAAGGAAAGGAAAATATGGAGTATTTCTGTCGTGAATAATGTTGTAAATCGTGTAATTAAATACAGTAATCGGACCGGTAACGCCAACAATGCATAAAGGCTGTGAAGATAATAGCGAAAAAACAATTGACCCAAGAACACTTGCTAACAAGACCTCATTGACACCAAAGCTATTGTCTGTCTTTGAAAACATGTCTAAAGCAAAAGCTAATTCGGGCAGCAAACTAAATATTAGCAATTATTGTCCAAGAAAATCTCAATTGCAAAAAAGCTTTTATATTTTTTAAGAAAAACTGTCCATTACATACTTTGCAAAATAAATATTCAAGCTTGCTGGCAGTATTCGATAGTGCCAAGCATCTCGCCAGTCTGACTTATAGTAGGGTATGCGCTGACGGATATCCGTATATATAGAGTGACCAATCTTAAAATCAAGCTTTTCCAGTCTCTTTTTATGTTTTAACGACCCCATTGAACCCATTGAACCTTCAAGAAGCATACATTTGCCAAAGTTGATCGTCTCCCATTGAGATATATGAAGTAACGTAATGTTACCTAGTATATGAAGAATAATTTCCAAGTTGCGTCAATTGCTTATTTGTGGAATCGCAATATTTATGAGTTTTACTTAGCTTTATGACTCCAAATTTCTCTTGTAAGTTTTATGGAAAAGAAAATACTACTAGGAAACAAGATTAACCGGAAAACACTTCAGGTAGGAGAGTTGTAACTTTATACGCGATGGATTGTAACAATCTTTCAATCAACATGGTAAAAATCATTCAATCATTAGCTTTATAATCATTCTCTATCTGAAGAAAAAATGTAACTTGGTATCGAATGATATATTATTTATTAGATCCTCTAAAAATAGCAAAACCATGTAATCCCTTTCCAGCCTTTACATAGAAGGACAGTCAGACACCATTATCCATGTACCCCAAATTTTTCATTTAAGATTTCCTTTTTTTTACCTTTTGATCGCTCTTATTTCTTCTTCTTTTATTTCTACCGTCATCGACATCCAAGCGACCGCTAGCCATAAGTTGCTTTTCTTTTTGTTTTTGTCTACGCTCACCGAAACCACGATCAATCATCTCTAGAGAGGCTTGACGCTTAGCATCAGTAACTTCCTTCAAACGTTCCAAGACCTTGCTCTCAGAGGCATGTTCATATTCGGACATAGTGGATCCAACGCGATCTTCGATTGCATGAACCAACTCAACATCGTGTTCTGTAACAACAGATAGAGCTTGACCAGATCTTCCAGCACGAGCAGTACGACCAACACGGTGAATATAATCGTCAGGATCGCGAGGTAAATCGAAATTAATAATTAATTGCACAGATGGAATATCTAGACCTCTACTGGCAACGTCTGTGGCGACCAGGATTCTTGCAGCCTCGGCACGAAATCTTCCTAAAGAATTGATACGTTCACGTTGAGCCATTTGGGAATGTAATTCCGTACTTCGAAATTCTAGTAAACGAAGCATTGAATAAATAAGCTCAGCAGTGTGTGTGCGATTGACGAATATAATTACAGATTTCTCAGCATTTTCTGGAATAGAAAGCAAGTGTACTAAATACGACTCACGAACGTGTGAAGCGACAAAAACGTAATTTTGCTGCAGAGTGGAAGGAACCGAAATTTTATCAGATTCAACTTCATAAAGCCAAAGGGGAGGTTTATTACCTTTTGTTGGCTTCTCTTTTAATTGTCGAATGGCGTCTGTGATAGTGGCCGTGAACAGAAGAGTTTGTCGATTTTCTGAAGGTGGAAGACTTGAGAAACAATCTTCTAAATCATCGGCAAAGGTAGAAGAAAGTAATCGATCAGCTTCATCCATAACAAGAAAGTTTACTTTTTGCAAACCACCCGTAGTTTCAGGACCATTGCTTCGAATTAAATCGGCTAAACGGCCTGGAGTAGCAACTACTACATGTGGCCTACGTGATAAAGCAATTGCCTGAGCTACCATATCCATTCCACCAACGATAAGAGTATGTTTTAAGTTCATGTTTGATCCGAGCGCAGCAAACTGTTCATCAATTTGGATAGCCAATTCCCTAACGACAAAGTTAGTATGCGAGGAAAGTTTCTAGTAAAAGACAAAACAATACCTTGTAGGAGTTAAGACAACAGCATAAATACCGGATGGATCCCTCGACCAACTCTCGAGAATTGGAAGAGCAAACGCAGCTGTTTTACCGGAACCAGTTTTAGCACCACCAATACAATCATGACCTAATAACCAAGTTAGTCAACAGTACAGAAGAAAGAAGAAAGACTTCTACCTTTTAAGATCTGAGGAATTACTCCTTTTTGAACATCTGTAGGTTTATATATAGCCAAAGCCTGTAATGTGTCAATTAGCCAAGGAGATATCCCTAAATCAGCAAATGTAACATCCTGGTTCACAGACATGTTAATTTCACTTTATTTGAGTATTGTTTAATGCTACTGAGATGGATTTCTTCCTAAATATTTGTTTTTGTTATCCAACGCGAATTTTCAGTTTCCACCATGAATTGCATCGTTCAGTAATGATATACTCAAATAACGAACCATAACGAAGAGTACCGATGAATTTCTACTAGAAGCTAGTCTGTTACATAACAGCCAGAAAAGGAAAATATATATTCAAAAAGAATTACAACATTGTAATTGTTTCTAAACAATATATTTTATTAGAAATATATCAATGCTTACGCGTTCAATTTTTTCTTTCCATTATGTCTAGTAGATTTTAAAAATAGCACTGCGATGTCCTTTTACGATTTCGTCTTTCTAGCTTCTTTAACAATCGTCTTTTTTGATTTTTTTCCTCCTTGAACTTGTTGTTTTTATTCCTTTGATTCCATTAGCTATAAGACATTTTGAGGACACGCGTGCTGTGTGAATTTAATATACATGCTTCGCGCTTTACTCTCCGAAACATATACTCGACCACTACTTTCTTACTTCGGTCGTGAATGCCATCCGGTAGTAGGACTGTTCCTTATTTTTTACATTCATTTTCTTTGAATTTATAATTTATACCGAGCCTTGAATTGGTAATGTGTTCTCTATGCGTCAAAAACCTTTATTGAATTTGGATACAAGTGATGGGTTCTCTGAAGAACGGATCAGTCAACCTGAAAAGCGAAGACAAGAAGAAATTCAAGAAATAACTGATTTAGTTTTCTCTCCAAGCGAGAAGCAATCAGATCTGATTGCCGACAAGCAAACCCGGTTAAAAAGTAATACTATCCGTTCATTAGAAGACATAGATGATGAACAACTTGAGGATCTTGTAACAAACGGAGGAATCCTGTACATGAACAGTTTAGGTGATGGTGTTAGCGGATCTGTTCGAAAATGCAAAGTTCGTGGAACAGATCTTACTTTTGCATTAAAGGTATGCTGAATTGGTTTGAAGCTTTTTTTCGTACGTGTTACTAAACCAATTTCTCTAGACAGTCTTCAGTGCACCGAATACCAGCGTACAACGCCAACTCCTCCGTGAGTTGAAGATTAATAGAAGTTGTGCTTCTCCTCACATTGTAAAATACTATGGAGCCTGCTATGATATTGCAGAGTGCCAGCTCAATATCGCTATGGAGCATTGTGGGGCTGGTTCTTTAGACGCTGTTTATAAGCGTGTAAGTTCCAAAGGAGGTCGTACAGGTGAACGGCCTTTGGGTAAGATTGCTCATGGTGTACTTAGTGGCTTGAGCTACTTACATGATCGGAAAATCATTCACAGAGACATTAAACCTTCCAACATTCTTATAACCACAAAGGGCCAGGTAAAGCTATGTGATTTTGGCGTATCCGGCGAACTTGTAAATTCGTTAGCCGGCACTTTCACAGGTACATCTTATTATATGGCGCCTGAACGCATATCCGGTTCTGCATATACTATTTCTTCTGATATTTGGTCCCTCGGGTTAACGCTCATGGAGGTTGCACTGAATCGATTCCCATTTCCTCCAGAAGAAAGTCCGCCTTTAATGCCGATTGAACTCTTGTCATACATTATAAATATGCCGCCGCCTGCTTTACCCGAAGAATCAGGAATTACATGGTCAAAGGCTTTTCGCCATTTCCTTTGTGTTTGGTAAGACAAACCGATCACTTTTAATTTGCTCTGCTAACTTTAAATTAGTCTTATAAAGGATAAGGATGAACGTCCTGGACCTCAAAAGATGCTTCGTCATCCATGGGTGAAAGCTTTTGAACATATAGATGTGAATATGGAGGAATTTTTGCGTCAAGTGTGGTTGGATTAATGACTTGAATAACCCTTTTCTATAATTCATAACCCTTCCGAAAATATATTTTGTCAGGTCGTTTTTTTTTTTTTTTTTTGCGAAAAGGTTACTAAAAATTTACCTTTCGGAGTGCTCTTTTTCCTTGGTTTGAACCCATTCCTTTCGTTTTCTATTACATACTTTATGAATACCTACTCAAGGTTTCATCAATGCTCTTTTTCAGACTGCTTATTTTTATATTACGCTGATAACACCATGATTTTTTATTTCAACGATTTCCTTCAACCTCATAGAGCCATGAATTTAATAGTAATAAAATCCACCGTTCCTAAAATACTCGTATATCAATATTGTCTATTAAATTATAGTAGATAAAACCAAAACAGGAAACAACGCAAATAGCTTTACATAATAAAATTTTAAAATACAGCAATCCTTCTATTTCCATATGAATGCTATGAACTGATGAAAACTACTGAAACTGGACCGAACGTTTTCTAGGGTTCGTAAATAAAACACTACTAGAATACATTCACATAAAAAAATATAAACATGTTATGTTGTTGTAATTCGTTTTGTTGGTACACCTTCACTTTGCTGATTTTACTAACTCCCAACAACATTTGCCTAGACAAAAAGTACGCTATTCACTCATTTTAATTGAAGAATTGACCAATCTCTTTAACAAAAGAAAGCAATTCCTTTCATTTTCTGTTAAAAAAAAGATAACAATGGCTGAGAACACTGTTTCCAAATATTGGAATGAAAGAGTGTACTTTTGGGGTCTAAGACGCCGAGACATTTTCCTATTTGAAATATATGCTGCGACAATTCTTCTAGGAACTATTTATGGTGGATTTCTAGATAGATCCAAGATCACTAATTATTTTGGCAATTCAAAAAACTTGATCAACATTTTGTTTGTGAAGAAGGGGTGGTTCTGGACTACTGTCGCATACTTTTCACATATATGGTATCAAAAAAACAAGCAGCTCGGACCCAAACTGATTACTCGTTATGCGCTAGCTACGCTCTGGTGGTTCCTTGTTACACAATGGTTTATTGGACCAAGTCTTATAGATCGGGCTTTTGCCTTAACAGGGGGAACTTGCGTAGATTTTGATGTTGCAAGTATAACATTTCATCCAAAAACTGCTGTTCATTGTAAGAGCGCAAAGGGTTTTTGGACCGGAGGCCACGATTTGTCTGGTCACGTATTCTTGTTGACTCACTCTAGTCTTTTTATACTGGCTGAGAGCTTTGACTATTTTGTCTCTCATGGGATTAAGTCTACGTCAACCAAAATCTTGACCGGGTTACTATGCTTATGGTGGTGGATGCTGTTCGTTACAACAGCTTATTACCATACTACGCTTGAAAAATTCACTGGATTTTTTTCAGGAATATTGGAATGGGCTGTTGTCTACGTTTTGTCGGCGAAAGTTCCTTTTATTTCGTCAATTTTAGGATCTCCTGAAGACGCTTGAAAGGAATAGCCTTCAGCTGTCCACTTTCGCCGTTTATTCCTTATTTACTTTTTGAAAACTTTTTATGATTTTGCCTTCGTCTCTGAAGATTATGAATACTAAACTATTTCTTTCCTAAGATACCATGCCATGTTAGGTATAATCTTCCCTTTTACTATATATCTATTTCACCGGAAATAACAAGATACACTTCGTTTTTGAATTTTCGATGACCGCTTGAATGGAATAAAAATTTTGATTTTTAAGCAACATCCTTGGTTCCATTATAATAAACCAAAAGTTAAATACGTGCCTTGAGGAATACCTAGCAGTATTACATTTATGGGTATACTTTTAAAGATATTATTTATTACAGTTTCAGCATTAATGTATATATTACAAGAAAGGGAGTACTTCTTTCGACACCTGTGTAACGACAAAAACCATTTTTAAAAGAGCATTAAAAAAAATAAAAATAAAAAAATACAAAAAGGAAAAAATTAACAAACAAATTCTTGTGCATAAAAAGAAACTGACAGATTCCATAGCGGAGACAAGTTGTACGTATATATGTATTTTAATACTCAGGTCTTCTACTGACCACCATCTTGCTCCTTCCTTTCACAGTAGCTAATATTACAATTATAAGGCAGGATTCACAATTAATCCTGATTTATAAATTATACTTGTTAAGAATTTAAATATTTAATCAGCTTGCTCACCCAATTTACGGGAAAACCGGTGATATAAAATAGTTGGTGAACAGGTCCGAGATTTAGTCTAAACCTTTTTATATACGCTTCAAGACATATTTAATATATATAAAGGGTTTACTGGATCTCAACTACTAAAAGCTTTGTTTGTATTCGATTACTAATACAAAGTAAAGTGGATAGTGTTCAAGACCAGTTCTTGATTACTCACTCTTCATCTCATCAGGATTTTATTAATCCATTTCAGATCGTTTATAACACATAGCTGATTGTCTTTCTTTAAGGCATATTTCAACAGTATTTTAGTGGTTTCATTTTCACCTTTTAGGGTATGATCTCTAAAACACTACGCGCAATCAATGCGCAGCAATCAAAACTATTCTCTTCGAGGGCATTAAATTCGAAATTCTACAGTCATAGACATTTTTCTGCTATCCCAGATATCCGTCAATGTTTATCTAGAAATGCGAATGGTATTCATCTGAAGAATACTTCGAAGTTTTATGTACCGAAATTAGCTTCAAGGGATTTTCACCAAAGCTCTCGCCTTAATAATTCATCAAAACCTGATTCCAATTCAAAGGAAAAGGGAGAAGACAAGAAAAATGATGATAAGAAGAAAAATGATTGGGGTGGTGATGGAAACAAAAAAGTATTTGAAGTAGCTTTAAATGGAAATACCATACTGGGAAGTATTTTGGTGACATACATCCTATACAATGTTTTATCTCCTGGCGCGAATATGCAAGAAATTACATGGCAAGATTTCCGTCAGCAGTTTTTGGATAAGGGTCTAGTTGAACGTTTAATAGTTGTCAACCAAAACCGCGTTCGCGTTATTTTACGTGGCGGCATGCCTAACGCATCTGGTCAATACTACTTTTCAATTGGATCAGTCGAGTCTTTTGATAGGAAACTTGAGGCTGCACAAAAGGAACTTGGAATTCCTTCTTCGGAATATGTTCCTGTAGCTTATCATGATGAAGTTTCCTTACTTGGTACATTGCTCTCATTTGCCCCTACTTTATTGATTATAGGAAGTGTCATTTATTTGTCTCGTCGTGCTTCCGGTGCCGCTGGCGGAGGTCAAGGCGGAATTTTTGGAATCGGAAAAAGTCGAGCAAAAATGTTCAACCATGAAACGGACATCAAAACCAAGTTCGCCGATGTCGCGGGTGTTGATGAGGCAAAAGAAGAAATTATGGAATTTGTGAAGTTCTTGAAAGATCCCGCATTTTACGAGCGATTAGGTGCCAAGATTCCTCGTGGTGCTATTCTTTCTGGTCCTCCTGGTACAGGTAAAACCTTACTCGCCAAAGCCACTGCTGGAGAGGCCAATGTTCCCTTCCTTAGTGTTTCTGGTTCCGAATTTTTAGAAATGTTTGTTGGTGTTGGTCCATCCCGTGTACGTGATCTCTTTGCGACTGCAAGAAAGAACGCACCTTGTATTATTTTTGTAGATGAGATTGATGCTATCGGTAAATCAAGAGGACGCGGAGGTCAATTTGGATCAAACGATGAACGTGAAAGTACACTAAATCAGCTTTTAGTGGAAATGGATGGTTTCACTCCCAGCGAACATATTGTTGTCTTCGCAGGTACAAATCGCCCTGACGTCTTGGATCCTGCTTTGCTACGACCTGGTCGTTTCGATCGTCAAGTTCATATTGATCGACCCGATATCGGTGGACGTGAACAAATATTCAAGGTACATTTACAACGCATTAAAGCCTTTGATGATCGCAACATAGTCGCTAAGCGTTTATCTGTGCTTACTTCCGGATTTACTGGTGCTGATATAATGAACGTTTGTAATGAAGGTGCTTTAATTGCTGCTCGTGGTGGTAGTGATAGTGTTCAAATGGTCCATTTTGAGCAAGCAATTGAGCGTGTCACCGCTGGTTTAGAAAAGAAGAGCCGAGTCTTGAGCCCTGAAGAGAAAAATACTGTTGCTCATCATGAAGCTGGTCATGCTGTTGCTGGTTGGTTCATGGAATATGTTGATCCTCTATTGAAGGTATCTATTATTCCAAGAGCCCAAGCTTTGGGTTATGCTAGCTATTTGCCTAAAGATCAATACCTTATGAGTAAAGGTCAAATATTAGATCAGATGGGAATGGCACTTGCAGGTAGAGTTTCGGAAGAAGTATTTTTTGGAACAGACAAGATTACTTCAGGAGCATCTGATGATTTCCAAAAGGTGACTCGAATGGCTCAAGCATATGTTACTCAATTTGGTATGTCTCCTTCTGTAGGTACTATTTCTTATCCTATGGATTCTCGCGAAAGTGTTCAAAAACCATTTTCGGAAGCCACTGCTCAAATCATTGATGAAGAAATAAGAAAGCTTGTCAAATTTGCTTACGAGCGTACTAGAAATTTGCTCACAGAACACAAAGAAGGACTAGAAAACATTGCCAAACGTTTGCTAGAGAAGGAAGTTATTACATACAGTGAAGTTGAAGGAATTCTTGGTCCTAGGCCTTATGCCCATCGCCATATGGATATTTCAGGAATCATGCGTCAGTATGGAAACAATACTTCATCTGATCAGCAACCCTCCCCTTCTGCGGGTGCTTCAACCAACTAATGTATATTTTGAAGAAAATGTTATGGAAAAATTATGAATGATTAGAATAGCATTACATTCAGTTAATGAACTTTCATTAAGTTAAAATAGTATGTCGAGTTCCTGCGTAAGTGAGTTAATACCCGGAAAGATATTTAAACGTTCTCATCGTGCGTCGAAATACAAATAAAACAACAATGTGTTTAATTGATCAAATAATTCCTATTCGATGAATCAGCGTAGATATAAGCAACATTAATGAAAATTGAACACCTTTGTTTTATTCAGTAAGCCATGCCATAACCACAGGTGTACCTCCTCAACCAGCGTCAGTGACATAGAAAGGTTATCCACAACCGAACATTTCAGCATGGATTTGATTGTTGCTACAATTCTTCTAAGTTTATTTATTCATTTCTTTGACAAGTACTTTAAGGAAAAGGCTATTAATGGGGTAACTACAGAGACCATGAAAGAGATGAGAGACAACTAACGAGAAATACAGATTTATCAAGTTTATTTAGCTTGTAGTAAAAATGAAGAGTTAAAGAAAAATAAAGAAATTTTCAGAGAACTCTTAAGTTTAAAGAAAGAGTTAAACCGCACGAGCAGTCAAGATGAATTTGCCAAATGGGCTCGTTTGAACAGAAAGTACGAAAAGCTGAACCAAGAGTGGGAAGCTCAATCCAATGTTGTTCAAAAGTTTCAAGAAACATTTAAAAAGTTTGTTAGTATCGTCCTTTGGATACTGACTAGAGGATTCCGATTCTACATTCAATACAAGAAGTCTAAAGCACCTGTCTTTTTCTTACCAGCGTTTTTGC
Source organism: Schizosaccharomyces lindneri (assembly GCA_029532395.1). NCBI lineage: Eukaryota > Fungi > Ascomycota > Schizosaccharomycetes > Schizosaccharomycetales > Schizosaccharomycetaceae > Schizosaccharomyces > Schizosaccharomyces lindneri. The sequence goes on along the minus strand of JARFMH010000001.1, from coordinate 371,435 downwards.
TTCCTCCTTGGGCAGTATGGTTTTTGTCTCTTCCACGATCTCAATATGGTAAGCTTTTGCGAAAGAAGTCGTAATTGCAAACTCATTTACTAACATCTTTCTTATAGGCTCGGTCAGCTTGACCGTATGGAATTATGCAGTGGGAAAGACGATATCTGCTTTTCTTTAATTCAGTAATCCGACCAAAGGTTTCATTTTTACCACATATCACTCATATTTCTGAGACAACACATGACAGCCGTCGCAGTTATTGAAGGTTTCCAGTATTTTTTATTCTCGGCAAGTCATGTTCATTAACCTAATATTGGAAAATAATTCTTTTTCTTTCCAGATGAATGAATTCTTCTGTGTAGCTCAAATTTACGAATGAATCATATCTTATATTTTCATTTATGTCATGTTCCTTTAAAAATGCTTTCGTAGATTCACCAAAGCAACACCGTATACACATATACTTACACTTTTCAATTCTTCAATTTCTTTCTCTTCAAACTCTCGTCCAAAACTTGCAAACTGTACTTCCTCCTTTTGTACCAAACTCTTTGATACACTAGCACGGTACTAGTAAAACCCCCACAAAGTACTGCTTGTGGGGAATTTTTGGATTCAGTAAGTGTTTCAATTTTGACCCCCATTCTTATAAGGCCTCGGTGGGGGCGTTCAATAATTAAGATCGTCGTCATTTTCGATTCAATATAACTTACTCATGGTTGATCTTCACTACTCGCTTAAGAGATCGACATTAAAAAAATGCAAAGCGCTTTAGGTATTTCTTGATTCATGTAATTCATACCTTTCCATGATTTTATAATTGAAAAGAGCTACTGATTTACATTACATTTGTTGTCTCTTTACCTGTTCTGTTTGCTGCTTTTTGAACTTTTTCCCCTTGTCATATAAGTAATACTTGGTTCCTGTGGTACGTGTTCTGCGACCAACACTAAAGTCAGGTCTTACCAAGTGCCATTCCTTTAAAAGATCAAGTACATTTTATTCAGGAAATGTCTTTCAATACGTTGCTACCAATTGTTATGCTGGCGTCCGGTGTAGCCAACACCATTTTGTCCAAGTACGAAGCATTAGTTTCCAAAAGGAAGAATTCAATAATGAAGACTCATTTACTAATCATTGCTTACTTTTTAGATATCAGGATACTATTGCAGAGGATGCTGGGCCAGTAAAAAGTATGGCCATCTTTCAGAGCCTTAACATCTTCTTAGGTGAAGCTTGTTTATGGTTTTATGTGTTTTATCGACGCCATTCTAGAGGATCAGACTATGAATCATTGGAAAAGTTAACTATCAAAGAAAAGGCTGCTTTGGCATTGCCAGCTATCATGGATATTTCTGGCTCCACCTTGATGAATGTCGGCTTATTGTTTACAAGTGCCAGTATTTATCAAATGACAAGAGGATCCCTGATCTTGTTCGTTGCTTTATTTTCTATTACATTTTTAAAAAGCTACATTGGGCGTAATCAGTGGCTTTCTTTGACTTTTGTGGTACTCGGTGTGGCCTTAGTTGGTTATTCTGGATTTTCAGCTAATGTTGGATCGAATCCTACTTTGGGTATCTCTGCAGTACTTATTGGCCAAGGGTTCCTAGCTGTGCAATTTACTCTTGAAGAATACATCTTGTCTTACATCCATGTTGATCCTCCCGAATTGGTTGCATATGAAGGTACTTACGGTGTCTTCTTTGTTCTCCTCGGTATGGGAATTTCTTATTATTTTATTGGTTCCACTGAGGCTGGAAGGTATGGTTGGTTTGATTACTCTCATGTTTTCTCTCGATTAAACGAACTTCCTATTCTTTACTTCATCTCTTTCGTTATTTTGATCTCCATTGCGTACGTCTTCTTATCTTTTTATTTTTTTTATTTTGTTTCTTGATTTTTGGCTAACTTGATAGCTTTTTCAACGTAAGCGGTCTCTCCATCACTCACATATACTCGGCTACTACACGTTCTCTTCTCGATATTGGTCGTACGTTCGGTATCTGGATTATTGCTTTACTCTTTGGAATGGAATCATTTCATCTCCTACAATTTACTGGATTCGTTTTGCTCATTTATGGAATTGCAACTTATCACTCCATAATAAAGCTTCCTCTAGCTGAAGTTTAATTCTGACGTTCGCTTTCCTATTTTTTTAGAAATAATTGCTCTTTACGGTTATGCAAACTGATAAATTAATTCGTACTTTTTTAGACAAACATTAAAATTTCATTAGGTAACGTCCATCCCAAAAAAAAAAATAAAAGAAACCAAACTTCTATCCCAGCAAAAGATATTTTTTCATCTAAACTAATAATCACCGAGTCTTCTTTCTCACTTTTGTAGCACGTGACTCCTCTTCGTCTGACTTTTGGATATCACGTTTGAAGTCATTGTCACTTTTCCCGTATTCTTCAGAGCTTTCTTCATCAATATTAAATAAATCTTTCGCGTTCATACGAGAATCCGAAACATCCGACAATCCTTCATTGTAATTAGTATTTTGAAGGTCGCTTAATCCCCTTTTCTTTACTAAGTCATCCGTCTCCTGTTCAATCTCATCTGATTCAGATTCATCTTCTACAAATTGTAAATCAACGTTCTCAGTAGGAAGACGATCAACATCGATACTAGTAAGTTGTTCAACGTCAACCATTGGCTCTAATGGAATAGGATGTTCATTAAAGCAATTTAGCATATGAACTCTATGTTTACGAACACCTTCATCCACAGAGATAATGCTGCCCAAAATACTAGGGAAATCACTTATTCTACGTGATCCCTCTCGTTCAATTCTAGAAGCGAGTGCAAACAATTCATTTGTTAACAAGTCAAATCCATTACCCAGGGTGGCTTTTACGCGAAGTAAACCACGACTAGATTTTGAAACATCATTATTAAATTCAACAGGATCCATAATAGATAACAGATAGGGTTGATTTGGTCTTAACCATCCTTGTTTTTTCTTTGAAAAATAAAATCCACCATTGTGAACGGCGATACCAACTGCATCGTAATGAAAACGTTTGCCATAGAGTTCTAAAAGTTCTAAAAGCAAAACGCCGAAATTGTCTTCTTCGCGAATTGAACCAGTACTTAACCTCGGATGAAGTTGAAGGAAAGAAACCACCAAACAAACAATAGCGTAACTACTAAGGCCACCCAAAAACACCTCATTCAAAGCTCGCATGTTTAGATAGTGTTTAATAATAATTACAAGAGGACGAAGAGCAGGATATTTCTTCAAAAAGCCGTTCACAACCAGACAAGTTTTTAGACCGCCGGCTTGGTTGAAAGATACATCGACATGAATCTTCGTTATTGGATCCACAAATTTAATAATAGGCACATTAGCAGTAGTAATGACTTGAATATCAGTGGCTACTTTAGATTTCCTTAGGTGATGTGCCAAGACAAACATATCCTTTTTACTTCCACGGTAATGACTATCAGAAGACATTATTACCATATCCAAATCAGAGGTAGGAAGATATAGACGGGTCTCAAAACTACCAAATACATATACCGAAACATCTGGCCACTTCTTCACAACGGCATTATTAATTCGCGAAATCAAAGATTTTCGAACAGCATGCTCTTCAGGCGTCGGCGTTATATAGTCAACAAATTGAGTGATATCTTGATGCAAGAGTCGAGACACTTCAATATCTGATTTGTATGGTCTATGCCAAGGGCAAGAGCTAGGGTCAATTTCGTATGCCATACGCTTTCTTTTCCTACTTGTATTTTCATTTTGTTTGTTGGCCTCGTGAAAAAATCGACCATTATTTTGCATAAATCCAGGAATATTGTTGGGTCCCGAATCATTTGTTTCCTTTTTTGAAGTATCATTTACGTCTTCATCACTATTCCAATCGAAACCTATATAATCTGCATTTTCATCCACAGCGTTCTTCGGTTCCGGTTTTGATTTCTCGCTCTTATCATCTAATTTCTTCAATCCTACTAAAATCGAGGGTGCTCCTTTCTTAATTGCTTCTTCCGGAAGATCTAACTTTTCTAGGGTTTCCAAAGGATCGACTCGTCCTGACTGATTCAATGACGGTTTTGAGGAATTATCGTTATTAATTTTTTGTTGTGAGTGCTGGGTGCCATCACTTTCTTTTCTGTTTTCCTCCTGCTCCTGCTCCAAAAGACTAAAGTTATTGTTCACTTCCAATTCGTCAGGGTAATTCGATTTCCTTTTTCCATCGTTCTTCTTAAATCTTCGATTCCTATCATCTTTTTTAAATATTCTTCTAGGTAAAGGTTCACGTTCATCAACTTTTGATTTCTTTTTTATCTTATTAGCTTTGTTTGCTTTGGAGAATGTACTTTTTCTAGCCATTTCCCAAGCCAAAGGGTATTATCTCCAACAAATATCAACTTAGAAATGGTCCCTTGTATGTTTAAATCCAGAAATTTGAGTGTCAATCCTTGGACAATGACCACATACAAGTCCAGAAAATTTTGTGGTGATATTGTTGCACAGTTCTCAGATTCCTATTACAGCAACTTCTGTATGTCGCGTTAATGCGCGTTAAACAAGAAAATAGAAAAATAAGCAGTAAAAGCATAAACTATTGATCTTTGAGAAATAAAGAATTGTTATACATTTGTTTTCTGCAACACGAGTTAGGTAGTAATTTGACGGAGAGAACGTTTCAGGTTGTATAATTATTAGCATACATGTAGCAGTTTTTCTTTGAAAACTGGTTAAACACTGTCATCAAAAAATAGAAAAAAGACTTAAAACAGAAATAGAAATAGAGATTTTTTAACGATAGGACTGTGAATAAGGATCCTGATGACGAGATCCTAATCCCGGGATAAACGGGCCAGTTGATGGGGAGTGATTTCCATAATTTTGAGTAGATGCATGTGTCATTCCAGGAATCTGTGGATTCGCTGAAGAGGCAGCAGCTGCTACCGAAGGTGCAAATCCTGGTGCATTTCCTAAACCTGGTAAGGAAGGCATTGAAGGATAACTCTTGTTCACATTCGACAAGTTTTCCACTGGCGAAGTTTCATCAGGTTCATAGGCATCTTCTTCTTCCGCTACAGCACGTCTCTGGCCAATAATAGCTTCAGATTGTTCTTCACCCAAATGATGGCGATCCAAGAAGGATTCTTCATCCTCTGGACGAGACCTTGACCAAAATCTCGTGGTCTTGTCGTTGGAACCAGTGCAAAGTAAATGGCCTAGTGGATGATATTGCATACTCCATATACCGAGTTCATGAGCATATGGAATTTCAGCAATAGGATATAACAAATGAGACGAAGATGAAAGGGTGGTATTAGGGTGTTTTTCGTGATATTTCTGTTGGGAATACACGGGTGGCTCGTCTAAACTGTAATGGTTGACGCTTCCATCAGAGCCACCAGTTGTAAGTAAGTTACCATGAATGGGGTGCCATGTAACACAATTAATATCCTTCTCGTGCCCTCTCAAAACTCGGATATCTTTCATGACTCGTAAATCAAATATCCGGCAAGTACTATCTCTTGAAACAGTAGCTAGATAATTATTTCCAAACCCTTTTTGGAAACTCGCCTGCATAATTGTATTTTTATGTCCATGTAATGTAGCAAGACAGGAGGCAGTACGAGGATCCCAAAATTTCACTAAATTGTCTTTAGATCCAGAAGCTAAAAGACCTTTGGAAGGGTGCCAATCTACCGTTTTGACATCCCAACCATGTCCTGTGAGCTTTTGCTCTTCAATGCTCATTTGAAAATTCCATATTTTCAAAGAACCGTCGTCACTAGCGGTTACAAATTTACTATCATTCGGTGAGAAAGCCACATCTCGAATTTCCATTTCATGAGCTTGAAGAATTTTTACATTATTCAAATTTGGTTCAAAATACTTGATGATACCACCTCCGTCACCGGAAATGAGCCAACGGCCATCTGAGCTCCATTCGGCGCATCGAACAGCATAGTCATGACTCTGGTTAATAAGTTCAAAATTGAATGTAAGACCATTCCACAGGGTAAATTCTCCTGTAGAAGAACCCGTTAAAAGTCTTCTGCCATCTGGGGTCCATCGCACCACGTTAATAACATGTCGTGCCTTGTTTGCGGACGTATGAATATACTTAGTACATAAAGAATTAGCGTAGTTATATTTATATTCGCACGGAGGATAAAGATTTAGAATGTGGTTGGGATTGGGCCTAGGAATATGAACGTGATACATGTTGCTTCGAAGATGCCGATTCAAAACATACTGGGAAAGATTAGAGCCATAGTCAACGGTTCTTCTTGTCATAGGCTTTTGAATAATTCTAGCATTTTCGGCGCGCTCCATCCTTACTGTAAAAACCAAACTTTTATTTTGGAAACCTTTTAAATGAGAAATCTACAAAGGAGAGACACTTCTTTTTCCTTCGTAAAATAATGCAAGATGATATTTTCTATTTATTTTGAATGAATTCAAAGAAACTGCGAATCACACGCTCTACCTCTATGTTGGAAGTGGTGCTGCGTATGCGATAAATGAAGGATGCCTTTCAAGTAATGTAGGAGACAAATGGATAAAAGATGTTGTTTTTTTTTTATTACTTTCTTCTAAAATAAGAATTGAAATATTTACTGACTGGAAAAAATCTGGTAGAACTTCAAGTCGTTATTTCGTCCTCAAAACTGTAAACAAAGTTGAATACAAAGAAATGAGATTGGGTGTCATTAATGAATTCTTTTCATTTCTTATTGCACAATCAAGAACCAAAGCTTTCTTTGACTTATCCATTGTTCAAATTTGAATGATCCCATTAAGGGCAAGAGAATTTCATTGTAAATCATTCTATATATATGTTTTATATACACTAGAACCATATTTATCGAAGAATAAATTCGGATAGATCTTATTTAATGTAAAACTAAGGCTTTTCTTGTCTTACACAGCATTCCAACAATTTAATTTCGTAAACAAGCAAAGAAATGAAAGCTTTGGAAACGAAGACTACTTATTTGTAAAACTCTTTAATCTATTTCAAAAACAATTGTATTAGCACTACTTTTCAGAAGAATTAATTTTTTTTTTGTTTTTACTCAAAGAATGTTTGTTTACTGTTTAATGATGTAAAAGATAGCACGCTAAACAATGAGAATATAGGTATTACTTATGATAATACGCTATCCATGCATCATGTAATATAATTATAGCCTGTGCTTTCAGAAAGCAATTACCAGAGAGCATTGTACAGAACAGACTTCGATTTTGGAAACGATAATGTCGAATAAAAAGAGGCCTACGCTGCCTCCGAAAAGGACAATTAATACTAAGCTATCAACCCCGGTCCACATCGCCCCTCCAGTAAGTCCAGAATACTCTCGTTTGACGCCGCAACGGCATAGTCCTCCTGGATTTGGAAATCATCGAATATCATCGGCCCAGGAACTATTTAAGAGAAAAAAGAATGCACAAAAAATAGACCATCCATTGGGTTGGTTACTCAAGAATCGTCATGTGAATGCAAATTCTCATATTCCTCAACGAACGACAAAGACATCACAAAAGCTTGTACTTTTACCAGAAGATCATGCAGTTAATTCTTTTGAAGAAGATCCTAGTGTTTATGAAGATGTAGTACCGTTAAGTTCTTATAATATGATTAAGTCAGAAAACCTTTCGAAGGACAAAAGAGAGGAATTGGGATTTCCAAGAGCTACGGCTTACTCTATATGTGACGCTTTTCAATTACCAAAAGTTAAACATTTTTTGAGAACATATCACAAGGTTAGGCCGAGAAAGTACGATGAGACCTTGTATGCCGTTTACCATTTACCATTAGTGTATGGCAGATCCGAATCCTGTCGCATCGCCAGTGGCCCTCCACCGCCAATCGATCAAGAAGATTCTCCTTCCACCTCCTCTGATCAATTACAACAACTAAATGAGGAATCCACTTCCACCAATTCTGCATCCGCGAGTTCAATCGCTCAAATGTACCGCATTTCAGAAAGTACGTTTTATTCTATGTTAACCCGCTAACTTATTTTTAGTTTTTGTTTTTTCTTATGGTGTTATAGTGTTTTGGAATTTCTCATTAGGGCAAGAGAAAGATATTCTAGCAGATTTAACCTTTGCAGGAGGAGAAAACTCATTGATGATTAAACCTTTAGCTGAGGAGGAATGTGAGGTTGAAGATTTACATTTTCATTACGCCCCTCATACCAAACGACCTCGCATTTATAACGATATGATTCATATTCCTTCCGCTGATATAAAAATGAAGCTTGTTATGTCTCATGCTCTTGCACAATCTGTCAAGCTTTCAAGATTTGAGCTCCGGACAGATGTGACAATGAATTCAGCGCTAATATTCCCTAAAAAATTAGCTCTATACGGACATTTGGGCCTCTCCAGAGCCGAAGTTATTCGAATGAGCGGACATTTATTTCAGTTGCGTGTAGACGTAAATCTGATTAGTAATGTATTAGATACGCCAGAGTTTTTATGGGATTCTGAACCTTTGCTACTTCCTTTGTACACAGCATTTCGAGAATATTTAGAAATCGGACCTAGGACGAATGTGTTGAACAAACGTTGTAAGGTTATCTTCGACATGCTTGATATCTTTGGAAAATCGAGTGCCGACAAGAAAATGAATTCCATTACATGGATTATCATTATTCTAATTACTTTGTTCATGATTGTTTTTATGGTATGCTTGTTTAGTTATGATACACTATTAACGCTCGCAGTTTGAGGTTATTCTTCGTTTAAAGTTAGCAAAAAGCTAAACTTGTTAATAATTAGTTATTTTAATTTTAGGATGGTATTGAGTTTTTGTTCGGTCTTTAGGTTTCTTACGAATAGAATAAATGTTCCCATTTTTCTCTTCTGTTCTGGTTTAACAGCGGTAGAAAAAAAAAATCATCTCTATCATTATAGTTTTCTCTAAAATAAATATCAATAATGGTAGTAGTCAAGAACATTCTGCTAAACATTATCAGGATGCAAGTTAAACAGCTTTAATGCCTGCCTTTCAAGATCCAAGTAGTAACTGTCGGACATTTCCAAGAAACTTTTTTGACTTGCGGTTATGAATTCAAAGAACTCATTTTTGTTTGGCAATTCAGTAAACCGTTCGAGAGCAATCTTCATTTGTTTCTCATAATCCTCTGGAACATTGAACTTATTAGAAAGCGATAGATCGCTTAAAATAGAAGAAACATCTTTATGCTTTTGAATAAGCTCCAGAGCACGTACTGGCCCTACTTTAGGAATTCGAGTAGAAAAATCAGTCCCACACATAAGACAGTAAATCTGAAATTGTCTATAAGAAATGTTTAGAGTATTGCAGATTCGAATCGGATTTACATAGGTAAGAAGATGGCAAACCAACTGTGAATTATCTAAAAAATCTGATACCATGGGAGCGCCTAATGCTAATGTATCCGTATCTTGAGTAGCAACAACAGCAGCCAGATTCTTCTTATAAATAGCAGACGCAAACGCTTCCGCTTCAACTGCAACGGGGGCATAAGTCACAGGAATATTCAAAATCTTTAACAATTCAATCAACTCCTCGAAATGTTGTTTGGTTGGAGAGTAAAGACGACGTTCGTATTTTGTCAACTCCTCCTGTACTCTAAATATACAACTTCGTAACGTCTCCAAGTCAATCTTTCCCAGTAGATAAAGGACACATAATTTTAGGTCTCGCAAATCGGAGCGTGGCTTTAATGTTTTCAAGTACGCGTTTACATCAGAAAAAGACTCCGATTCACTCAGTAAACCTACCAATTGGTGATAGAGTTCCTCAACATTTTCTAACATTTTCTGTTTTACCTGCTTGTCTATGGAATTTAGTAAAGGGACTCGAATTTCCGGTGACTTTGGAGTAGATTCTAATTCCTCTGGGTTAACAGGTGTGGAAAGCTTTGGATATTCCAAATCAACATCTTTAAGCAAATTCTCGAGTGAATAAAGGAGTGTCTCAAAACCAGAAACATTAAACTGTTTTGTCTCATTGAGCAAAGCCGATTCAAACGTCTTTTGAAGAGATGCACGTTTGGATATATTATCACGGTCCTTTATAACATTTTCTTTTAGTAATTTTCTTTTTTCATGTTCTTCTGCTTTGTGTTCGTTTGGAATTGGATTGTCAAACACAACGATCGGCATTACTTTTTGTGTCCGACAGTATCTAGCAAGCTTGAATGCCCATTTAACATGATTGAAGCCATAATTTAAAGCGGTGTACTGTGAGCGAAAGTTCCTTATAAGCAGTAATGTTCCATCTATGGCGACCACTGGAAATAAGCTGGAAAATGAGCTTGCTGCAATTGATTGAATACTTTCAGGAGCAACTCTCCGAAGCATCGGTAGCAAACCTTGAACACCCATCACAATTCACATTAGAAAGACGAATCTAAATTAAAGCTAACTGGTAACATCCCGCATTACCAATTTTGCTTTTTCTAGAATCACAAATCGGTCATGTGTCAGTTACTTGAAGATGAAGTAACGAGTTGAGATGCGATGGGTTTATGACAGTAAGGCTTTCTTATTATACATTGTTTTTATTTTATTTTCTGTTATACATGTCGTTTATGAGATATTCTCAAGGAGCAATATGGTGTACCCAAAAGTGAATTTCCCGTACTATACTCATAGATGAAAAGCAACCGAAAGATTAATTTACTTTTTATAAACTTATTATATTAATTATTGATATCTATTTAAATCCAAAATCCATGACGGTAGCCGTCAATTTGCTACAAAATATGGTCTAAAGTATTCTAAATTACTAATGTACAGGAGTTCTTAAAGAGCGCAAGTTCAACAAGAGTTAGGGTAAAGGGCAGGAAGATGGATCTTGGTCCTTTACTTTCAAGGCCCAAGCAGGGTAATCTGTTTTATAAGACCATTCCTCGCTCTCATAACGTAAAGCATGCAACCAGATCCCAAGTTCCTCTGGACTTGGGTCAGTATACAAGGGTGATCCGCATACATCACAATGTTCACCTGTCAAGAGTTCACCGATTCGTTTATCTCTACGAGCTTTCGCTTCTGCTTGCGTTTCGTTGGTATACCATTCGTATTGTAGTAAAGGAGAAGCAGTTTCTGTTTTGCCAATTTCAGAAAGACGCATAATTACAGAAGCATTATCTCCTTCTCCGTTTTTTCCAAGTGAGGAGCCCCAGACTCGCTTATTCGCATATATAGGGTCATTTGCAATCGGGTGACCCAGGTATTGCAAATGAACACGCAGTTGATGCGTTCTTCCAGTGAGAGGCTTACAATGAACGAGAGAAGTATTACCGTCAAATGCAAGTCTACGAAACACAGTGACAGCCTCTTTACCGTCTGGATGAACTCGGTTAAGTCCGAGGGTAGGGGCAACAGTAAGAAGACGGGCGTCACAAGTAATCTCTTTGTCGGCGGGGAATTCACCAACGACTCTGGCAATATACTCTTTTTTCAAAGACTTATTTATCATGTAAACACGCATCTCTTCAGCTGCCTTTGGAGTTTTCGAGAAAAACATTAATCCAGACGTCAAGCGGTCGAGTCGGTTGCAAGGATAAAGAAAGGGACATTTATTTTCCTTCATCAAAATGTGAAGAACAGTATTGTGATTGTAACGTCCAGTGGGATGAACCGGAACACCTGCAGGCTTGTCTATTACAACAAATTTTTCATCCTCATGAACAATAGCAACTGGCTGATCAGATACAGGAGGTTCATGGCGATGAGCATGATGGGAAACTATATAGCCGTTGTTGATGATGGTATCCACGTTTCCAACTTTATGATTGACATTCACTTGACCACCACGAATGGCCTTTTCGTAATAACCTGGCTCACGATCTCGAAATTCCGAGTTGAAAACCTCCAAAAGCGTTTTTCCATACCAGCGAAGTTTTGCAAAAGTTATGTATTCGTAAAAATATGGCGGAACGCGTCTTAAACCATCGCCATGGTAGACATATTCACAATTCTCCAAGGGATCCCTTTTTGGACGCTTGTACATACCTTTCTGCCGTAAAGTACTGAAAAGTCTGATTCCCCGAATAGTGGTGGAGGTCAACTGCTGCATAGGAGGCAATCTTCTTGAACAAGGACATTTTATTTTACACGGTAAAAAGCAATTCCTATCAAAAACCACATAAAAAAAGAAAGTTTTGAATAAATTCAAAGTTTTATACAAATCTGTCTGCTGATGAACAAAACTTTGGAAATCCTACCTCTTCATTCTCTCTTTATCATATAACCGTACCACGATATCATACTCAAATATTCATGGTAAAAATACTATTTGATTCATGAATTATATTGAGCAGAATTGCCTTTAGATTTTCTTTTTGTCTTTTAACTTTAATTTCAAATGTTTAGTTTGTATCTCTTCTTCTACGCCTGCTAACATTTAAGGAAAGAAACTGGTCGAACCATGGAAGAGAGCAGCCAAGCAATTCTACGGCCGTCGCAAGGTTGAAGACCACACTATGTTGACGATAATATTTTCAAAATAAGTCACTGAAAGGTAGTTTAACTACTGAATGACATGGCTTGAGTTCAGATATTGAATTGAGAATCTCATCGTCTTACCATTATCCAAATCATAATCTCAACGACATGAGCAATGCAATAAATAGCTTAAATTCTTCTAAATAAATTTAATAACTTATTATCTTTCATGTTCTTCATACTGGATCTTACTGTTTATTTGCATAAATATATTTCATGTAATATTATTATAAATCATTTGTCATATAATATGATTTTACCAAACTGATGGTTCAAGTCTGCGCCTCTGGTAATAGTGGCATAGTGGCTGTTTGAATTCAACTTTCGTTTAGTTTGCTGTTTTCTTTTTCTCTAAATTAACTTATTTTTGTTCAAAAATTTGAAACTATGGGAAAGTCTCAGTCGAAACTGTCACAAGATCAACTTCAAGAGTTGGTTCGCTCTACAAGGTGTACGTTGGAAATACAAGAGTTTCAAAGTTCAAAAGTCTAACTATTGTAGTTGATAAAAAGGAGTTACAGCAATGGTATAAAGGTATGCTTCAGCAGCCGAGTTAAACCTTGGCAATGCTTACTAACATACACTTTTTGCTTTTCCAGACAATGGACTAACACTTGTCTAGGATTCTTTAAAGACTGTCCTTCTGGTAATCTGAATAAAGAAGAATTCCAGAAAATCTATAAGCTCTTTTTTCCTTTCGGTGATCCCTCTGCATTTGCAGAATATGTCTTTAATGTCTTTGATACGGACAAGAATGGAACGATTGACTTTAAAGAGTTTATCTGTGCTTTAAGCGTCACATCTAGAGGTACACTCGATGACAAGTTGGTATGGGCATTCCAGTTATACGACCTGGATAACAATGGCTTGATTTCATACAACGAAATGCTTCAAATCGTCGATGCTATCTACAAAATGGTAGGCAGTATGGTGAAACTTCCTGAAGACGAAGATACTCCGGAGAAGGTAAGATTTCATGATGAAATAAAAAATGTCAAAGACTAACAAGTTCTGTAGCGCGTGAATAAGATTTTCAGTATGATGGACAAGAACAAAGATGGTCAACTAAATTTGGAGGAATTCCGTGAAGGTTCAAAGAAAGATCCAACGATAGTCTCTGCTCTTTCCTTGTACGATGGGTTGGTCTAAATAAACGAGGATATCGGATTAATATTTTTGCCAACTATGTTAAAACGTGGAAACGATTTATCCTTTACAATGAAGTTTACTATTGTTCATTGGTATGCTTCAACATATCCTTTTACTTTTGTTGATACCGATATTTTTACGTCAAATTTTTCAAACTTCAGTTAAAGTTGCTTAGGTTTATTCTCTTTTTTTATTTACCGTTTCATATTAGTTAGAATAGGTATGAATTATGTTTCTCAGCTCTTAGTTCAATTGCAAACTATACTCTAGTGAGAGTCGAGCCGTAGACTCACTGGATTGAAACTCTTTAACGTTGGTTCATCTCAATTTATTGAAGTAGCTGCTATGTAATGGGAATTGAATTTTTTGAGAGTCATTTATGTTTCTTCTGCTATTGCTATCGTTATTGCTATTCAAGCACAATTGTAAATTTCAAAAAGTAAAAAAATGCGATCAATTTTAATATTTCAAAGTGTTTTAAAGGGCTAATCCATGTAGTTTGAAAGCTTCATTCTGGATATACAGCAAAAACAATTAAATAAGGATTACTGAATCTACGCTTACATAGTCAGATAACAGTAATTACTTATTCGTAAGGATTTTATGTTAAAAAACATAAACTAGCTTTGTGGATTATTTGTTGTTGTGATCATATTTTTTGTGTTTCTAAATTCAACTCTATATTGTGCCTTTACTTCAATGGTTCGTGCAAACCTCGAACTAGTCAAGGTATGTACCATCTTATTGTTGTAATCAATTTATTAACTGTTATTCAACTAGTTTACTTTATATTGTGCGCTTCCATTGGGGGCAATGTACTATATTGGACACCCTAGCTATTACGAAAAAAACATTGAGCGTGTATGAAAGGAATTTGTATAAATAAGTAGCTAATCCCTATAGGCAAACTTTTGGAAAAACGATGACCGAACAATTCCCACTGAAAGAGAGGAAATCCACGACGAACTCGAAAAACTCCGTGAACAAAGACGAATGCGCAAAGTCGAAGAAATCCTTAAACAAGATAAAACATAGACTTTTTTCCTTAAATTCAAGGAAAACTTGCGTTCTATTGTTTGTCCTGAGTACAATTACTTATCTAGGGATTGCCTTTATAACTTCTATTTTGTCAGTTTTTGATCACACAGCAAATCTTTATTTAAGTCAGAATGATTCTCAAATAAGAAATACCCTGCTTCCAGGATTTTTTAAGGCTTGGATCCGCTGGGATGCAATTTACTTTGTGGATATGGCATTGCAAAATCGATTATTCGAACAAGAGTGGGCATTTTCAGATTTTTGGAGCGCCTTAATACGAATCACTTCCTTTGGGTCGAAGGATGTAGTTGTGCTAGGATTAGCTGCGTGCTGCTTAGCTATTGTCTTACATGCCGTTGCGGCGGCTGCTCTTTATTGTACTACAAAGGTTGTATTCTTGGATAAACAAGTTTCCGTACTCTCGATTATTTTCTACTTATTATCTCCCGCTGGAATTTTTATGTCAGTTGGTTATACGGAATCAGCGTTTGCCGCATGCAGTTTTCTTGGGCTCTTGTGTTTTGTACATAAAAGGCAGGTGTTAGCTATGATGCTTTGGTCTATCTCTACATTCTTCCGAAGCAATGGTCTTTTCTGGTCTTTTCTATTTGTTATTCCCACGGTAGAAAGCCTTTTTTCTTTTGCGAAACAGAAAAGTGGATTTATTGAATTTTTCAGGATTGCCTTCATAAACGGTTGCAGATGTATTGGGATCGCTCTTCCTTTCTTTTACAGTCAGTTTCAAGCTTACAAGATATTTTGTCCTCGTGCTTCGTGGTGTTTGTCGTATCTACCATTCATATATCCTGCAGTTCAAAAGAAGTACTGGAATATTGGTTTTCTCAATTACTGGACACCAAACAATGTACCCAATTTTCTTCTAGCTTGCATTACCATCGTTCCTCTTGTTTTTTCCTTATGGTATTCATCATCATTCATAAAAAGTGATGCAACCATACGGTATATTTTCATTCTCAGTCTATTCTATCTATACCTTGGAATCTTTCAGATGCATACTCAGGTAATAAACAGACTTTCGTCCGCTTTTCCTCTCCTATACTGGTCTTTAGCACATGCCTGGTCACGAAGCTCATCCCTGCATGTTCGAAAATTCACAGAAGCTATTCTCTTCTCATGGGTTCTTTATAGTCTCATACAAGCAGGTTTGTATGGTTCATTTTTACCACCTGCTTAGTTCTTCTCGTAATGAATTTATTAATAGAAGATTTATTTACAGAAAAATACCAATTCATTCAAACATATTGCTTTGCTTTTCTCAATCATTTATATAAACTTAACATATAAGCTAATAACAATATATGAACATACGTTGAAATTCTTTAATGTAGTTTTGCGAGGAAAATCCGGATTCCTTATTTGAGGATTCGTCCCAAAATTTGGACTTACAGGAACTCTGATTTTGCCTATTTCTTTTCAATTCTCCGAAACAGCCAGAAAAGAAGGCGTTCATTTACATTAAGTTGGTTTAAATGGATGTTATAAACAAAAGTCTGGTTTCTGCGCTGGACAGTCTGCCAAAAGACTTAAAATCCACATCTGAGGGTGTTTCGTTGGTGTCTTTAAAAACACAGTTACTTATTTCCTATGTTCAAAAGCTTGCATTTTTAATTTTGGCAAAATTAGAAGGAAAAAGTTACTTGGAATTTCAGAATGTCGTAGAGAAGCTCGTTCGTTTGCGATTGGAAATTGAAAAGATCCGACCTTTGGAAAATCGCATTCAGTATTCGCTAGATAAACTCTTGCGCGCTGCTGAACGTAAGGAAGAATTGGAATCTTTAAGCACTTCTGGTATGGATGGCGGCATTGATCAAGAAGACACTGATAGTCTTAAGCTGCATTATAAGCCAAATCTTGTTGGACTTGAAAGTGATGAAGAAGAATCGCCTGCTGCTAAAGGAAAAGATAAAAAGAGCAACAAAAAAGATGTCTCCTCGGAGGAAATCTCATCTGAGAGCGAGGAAGATGAATCTAAGACTGATGGTGTTTATCGACCACCAAGGATTCGTGCTGTAACAATGGACGACGAGAAAAAACCAAGACGCAGGCCTAATCAACTCGTGGATGAATTTGTTTCGTCTGATTTGTCATCTCTACCTCAGAGTATGCCAAGCATCGGCTCTAACTTGGAACGAGGTGGCCGAGTTATTCATGCGGATGAAAGGCAATTGGAGAAGATGCGCGAACGTGCTGAATATGAAGAAAGCAATTATACACGTCTTCCAAAATTGTCCAAGAAGGAACTCAAAAATGTTAAGAAACCTAAGAAACCCGGTTTTGGTGGTGAAGATTGGTCTTTATTGGATCGTAGCTTTAACAGTGATGCTTTTGCCTCTCGTAAACTTGATCTTTCATCTCGTGCCAACAAACGTGGTGCATCGGACACCTCTGAAGGTGTATCAGGAACAGGTCAAAATCGAATGGGTGATGCTTATCGTAAGCGTAGAAAGGCCTTGAAACGTAGATAATTGGATGAGTTCTGTTAATTTTGGGATAATCGGACGAGGAAAAAAAGGAAAATAATATATAAGGTTTTGGTATAGAACTGGTTGCTTAACTTTTACTTGTTAAATGAATAATTGAGTTTTGGATCTCTTGTACAATAATAATTATGAAAAACTTTCGTATTCATGAATGAAAAGGCACTTACTATGTAGTCACACATAAACCAACTACGAACTAACAAGTTTTTGTGTGTATTCCTAAATCCATTTACCTCTAAATAATATAATACATTCAGATATATGATATATGGTAATAATTTAGCAGCGGATTTCCAAAATTATGAGGTAAAATAATCTAATACAAGGAAACAAGGACAAAGTCTTTATAAATCATTTCTAGGATAAAGGGAATGCATCAAAGGAGAACGAATACCGCAATTAGCTCTCCCAGGAATCTTCTACGGTTTTCCGAACGCGACGTATGTACTCTTTCTTATTTTCTCGATGAAGCTGCGCTGCTTCAGCATTCGCCGGAGAAGCGTTATTCGGATCGTTTAGTAGACTAAATTTTGTTAATTCAACTGCTACATGATAAAAATGAATAATATATACCTTTGAATAGACGTCAGAATGGCCGCCACATCATACGTTGGAGACCATCGATTTTGTAGGATATCCAGACAGAGCTCACCATTCGCATACACATTCGGATGGAACTAAAGACACAAGTTAGTCTACAAACTCAGAGGTAGTAAGTTTTCGTAACAAACTTAGCAAGATCGTACCATTGTGGAAACAAACTTTACTAAAGGCGGTTTATTCGGATATTGTTCGTCAAAAGACAAAACCAATTTAAAAGTCCCATCTTCAAAAGGAGTATCTGCTGGACCGATGATTACTGCATTCCTGAATCGAATGTTAGTAGGACGTCTATATACGAGAAAACCCAATCAAAAATCATCGACTCATTCCGAATGACTGTGAATAACTATTGCATGAAACACAGACATACCCGAGCGTGCTTTTTGCTTCGGATTTCGACGGCTACTTACCAAAGCATAACATTGTCAGATACGGGAGATGCGGAAACACCAGCGGGAGGGTCTTGCTGCATTCTCTTGAAAGCAAAGAGTTAGTAACTCTTGCTCTAATTGCGTTATAATGTTTGCCTTACCTTGAAGTCTCTCATGAGACGTCTTCTGGCTGTAGTAGACATTTCTAATGACAATAAGAAAAAAGTCCTCTAACGAAAAGAAATAAAAAATACTTTATAAACAAGAGAATGTACTAATGAACCAACTAGAATGGAGGGATATCTTTAAAATGTTGTTGGAAAAGGCAAGAAAATGAACATCTACGAACATTCTTATTTAATATAATTAAAGATAACAAAGCGCACGGTAACGGAGAAATTTTCATGCTGTAACACACTAGATATCGTTATTTAATAGATGAGCTGAAGTAGTAGTTTAGACATTTGGAACATGGAAGTCAATAAAAGAAATTGTGGCATTGAAGCGTTTGCTAAAATCAGGCATTGTAAGGTATCCATACCATTCATGGTACTCCTATAGCTGGTTCTTGAATTCCCAACTGGTGGTGAGGAAGAAAACGGATGATTATAGTGATCTAATGTAAGCAATCCTCATTTACTTGTGTAAAGCTGAAATAGTAAATCCGGTATATTAACAAGAAGAGAGTGATTTATGATATTCTAAAGAGCCCTTAGTTAGGATCATTGGTTTTATAGCTTATACCAGGTAACGCATGATTGAATAAGGTCGTATTTCTTTGGTTGAACAATGCAACACTTCGAAACAAGAAAAACCATATAACCCAAGGTCGGAAGGATGTATGTCAAATTTGAAGCGAAGAGAATTGACCGTCTTGTTATGGAGAGAAGCTCCGAAATAAAATGTGCATAACAAAAGTTTCACCACTTTTCCTGAAACGAAAGATCAGTGCAGATTACTGAGTCTTAGGCGATTGGGGTGTGTTTAAGAAATACTAAAGCGGTTAAAATCAAAGATGTCTATAATGCGAAAACGGCACTTACGGGAAGATAGGTAGAAATCAAAGCGGCAAGGCCCATACTAAATATCGTTAGACATGAGTTTGTAGCAGAATTTTTATTAGCAAACATACAAGGCCATAGACATGGGGGAAGAATTTGGTGAAGAGGTAGAATTGAGCAAATTTGATGCAGCTAGAATAAAAGCAGACCAAGCAATAAACCTTGAAGTAAAATTAGTAAATATAGCGGTTATCAAACAAATTGTTATCTTGAAATTCATACTTGATTCTTAGAAACAAAGCAGCCATGCAAACGAAAGTGCTAACTGTAGTAATTCCTACTAGAAACGATTAAATGTAAGTAAAGGAAAATAGCAAGATAAAAATTAGATTTAAATATCCAAATCAGAGCAAGAAAAGGCGCTTGGTTGCCCTTATAATTTTGGATATGCGAGGTTGTGTTGCTGTCATACCATCATCTTGAGATCGTGGAATAGCTTTGTATGGAACCACTAAATCAGCTCTTTTTGGATCAACAGGTGCCATTTTTTCCTGGTTTGTTTGTCTTACACGAATCTAGCAAGTACCGCTTGTTTCAAGTCCTTTGGCCTTACTGATGAGAATGTTACTTGTATACACTATCGTTACCTCCTAGTCAAGAAAAATACTTGTATGTGATGAATGAAGTATGCCCTTTATTTATTTGTAAACGTACGTACTCTTGTTGAAAAGAAGAATTCTTCTAGAAGAGAAGGAACCACAGACCGAATTTCGAAATAGCTAAACGTACAACAGTGTTCAGCTGCGATGCCAGATACAAACTTGAATGGAAATAGGACTCAGAATACACGAGGGATCGTTTTTCATCAAAGGAATATGCATATTTAAGAAAAACAAGACGCTATATTGTCTTTCATGTGCATAACTGAAGAATAGATTGCGTGTGTTCACAATTCAAGAGTAAGTAAGGCTGAAACGTACAAATACAAAATGACTCAAAACCCGGCGTCAAGCAATTGCTCTTCAGCAAGTCATTTTTTCACATAAAGCATTTCGCTCATTCATCCCATGAGCGAATTGATAGCTATGTATTATAAAAGTTGAATTCTTCTTCGATCAGGTGAACCGTACACAATATTCCTCCTATTGACGGAGAGTAGTCATTCATATCTTTTTTATATACCTCTCTAGGAGTCCTAAACACTTATGTTATACTATAACCACTACGATGTTTGGTAAAAAAAAAAGAGAGGAAAATTAATGGCGTCTTTCGATTTTTTTTTTTTTTTTTTTTCCTGTAAAGCTTATATGCCTGCGCGATGGAGGAGCAACCAGTTTCAAAGGTTACATGATTTTTCTTTCTTTTATTCTTTCAAGAGGAGAATTAACAAAAATAACTTGTAAATCCATATAATTCCCTTTTTCCTTGAAGAATTGTCGCTCTCGCTTTTTGGCGATGTAAACAAAGAAGTTTGTTCATCTTAAGCATCGCTAAAGTAAGGGGTATTTTCTTTATGAATCCTTTGTAAAAAAACACATTTTTTTATATCCAAAATCGAAATTTTTCTAATGCTTGCTTTTAAGTAAAATATGAATTTATACAATGTATCAACAAGATGTCCTGATCCTCAAGAATCTCCGTTTTCAGATCGTCCTTTTCAAACCTGTTCCTTGTTTGACGTAAACGAAACGATACTACTGTACAAACACAGTCAAACAATTAAACAATTCATTAAACAATCAAGAAAAAACAACTAAACATAATAGAATCTCTTCTTTTTTTTTTTTTTTCATTTTCATGCTTGAAGAATCCTGTTATAATTACTTCTCTCTTTCTTTTTTCACTGGTGTTTTCAACTCAAAAATTGGTACGCTCGGATGTGGTATCTAGTATTATGAGAAAATGTACGACTCATTATCCATAATCGACTATAGACTACGTTACTACCTCCAACGACGACGCAGTTACACGGATTGAAACACCATTTATTTTATTTCATATCCTTTACTATTGCTTTTGTTTATTTACTTATTAATATTGACCTTTGGTGTCAATCATGGTTTCCGTGGACAGAAGCAAAAATGTGCAGGAGGTTTTGGATGCTTTGAAGTCAGAATATGATTTGCTTAATAAAAATTCGTCAAGTACAGAAAGTCATGCTGATAATTATGACACTTCAAGTATGTTTAAACAATTGATTGTTTTTTCTACCCTAGAGTTCTTCTCTTCCTTTTGATGTTCGTAATGGATGAAAAACAAGAGAAACGGGTTCCGTATCTGCTGAATGGTACACTAACTCTTACCATAGTGATTTTATCTCAGATAAAAGATATTGAGGACTTTCGTAAGACTTTAGATGACATGATTGAAAAGCAGAAAGCCATACGCGAAACGTAAGTAGCCCGTCCATCAATGGGGACTTGTCTCGTAGCCGCGCACCATCGCTCGTTTTACAGCGCCTAGCATCTTTGATGAATGGTTACATTTCACAGTATAGATCATGTGAATACTGTTCTCAGTCCCTTTTGGTTATTCTGTCTTTTACTAACTTTGTGCAGTTATGAAAAAGAGGTAAATGCAATCAAACATGAACTCGATGCTTTAGGTGTTGATGCCTTCAACTCTACAAAACCATCATTTAACGAGCGTATTAATAAAGATGCCAAATCCTATCAACCCCCTACTACTTCAAAACCACACAATACCGTTGATGCTAATAAAATTCCCTCCATACAACCTTATCCTTCAACCCACCAACCTGGTTTTCTTCTCGATCCGGCTCACGAATCTTCTTCCAATGTTCCCGTCGCGGCGGCAGCGGTTGGTGACCATACGAATATGACTCATCCTGGACAACAAGCGCTCCTGGGTAGTAATGTAACGAATGCCTCTGAACCGTCGGTTTACGTGTCTCCTATTTCCTATACCGACAACTCCGTTCCTCCTCATACAGTAGTTGCTGGAAATACCCATATGGGTGGTTTACCTGGCTATTATGTCGCAAATCCCGAGCAGCAGCAACAAAAACAACAACACCAGGCTTTTCCAATTCAGACACAAGACATTCAAAACGCAACAAATAATATAGCTCAATATACGGGAAAGCCAGCATATCAAGAACATGAGCCCCATACCAAAGAAGTAAATCAAGCTTCTGCTTATGCGCACAAAAAGTCACAGTACCCCAGTTGGTACGTCACTTATAATCCAAGCTGTCGAA
The DNA here is from genome assembly GCA_029532395.1 of Schizosaccharomyces lindneri. Lineage (NCBI taxonomy): Eukaryota > Fungi > Ascomycota > Schizosaccharomycetes > Schizosaccharomycetales > Schizosaccharomycetaceae > Schizosaccharomyces > Schizosaccharomyces lindneri. The sequence goes on along the minus strand of JARFMH010000001.1, from coordinate 349,071 downwards.
GATTATTCAACATAAATCTTGTTCATACCCTGGAGCATCCTAGTGTTGTTTGTTGCACCAAGTTTAGTCACAATGGTAAATTCTTAGCTACTGGTTGTAACCGTGCTACCAATATATTCGATGTTCACACCGGTCAGAAGCTTTTCACCCTCAACGAGGATTCTCCAGATCAATCTCGTGATCTGTATGTCCGCACTATTGCATTTAGTCCCGATGGAAAATACCTAGTTACTGGTACCGAGGATCGCCAGATTAAGCTATGGGACCTTGCTACCCAAAAGGTTCGTTTCCTTTTCTCCGGTCATGAGCAGGATATTTACTCCCTCGACTTCAGTCACAATGGCCGTTTCATTGTGTCCGGAAGCGGTGATCATACTGCAAGGTTATGGGATGTGGAGACCGGACAATGTATTTTGAAGCTGGAGATTGAAAATGGCGTAACAGCAATTGCCATTTCTCCAAATGACCAGTACATCGCAGTTGGCAGTTTGGATCAAATCATCCGGGTTTGGTCCGTTTCCGGAACTCTAGTCGAGAGACTTGAAGGTCACAAGGAAAGTGTTTACTCCATCGCATTTTCTCCAGACAGTAAAATTTTGGTTAGTGGAAGCCTTGATAAGACAATCAAGGTCTGGGAATTACAGTTTCCCCAGTCCGTTGGTCTTTCTGCTATAAAGCCAGACGGTGTTTGTAAAGCTACTTACCATGGTCATTCTGATTTTGTTCTTTCTGTTGCTGTTTCGCCAGACAATCGTTGGGCCGTTAGCGGTTCAAAAGATAGAAGCATACAGTTTTGGGATTTACAGACTGGACAATCCTACTTAACATGCCAAGGTCACAAGAACTCTGTTATATCTGTTAGCTTTAGTCCGGATGGCAAACAGTTTGCTTCCGGAAGTGGTGACTTACGAGCCCGCATTTGGTCAATTGTACCCGCTAGTCCATGAAATCAGCATGCCTAAAACGTCCTTTGTTGATTTCTCCTTGTTTTTCAAAGGTAAATGAAACTTCTACTTCGTCCTTTTTATGATGAAGACAATAAAAGGCTACGGCTAATTACTTACGATAACATGTCAACTGTTATGGATGGAAATCTTCTATTTTTCAGGAACAGTTCTGTATATTACTATTTTGTAACTAGTTAGCTAGCAATGTATATAATTTTTGGTTTTGATATGCTTATGGAAATCTTAAGTAGCACTATTTGAAACCTTTTGTGAAGCAGGATAGCATAACTTCAAAACATATTATATTTTTCGTTTGGATTTGTCCAAGTCTTTTCAAGTATGCGCCGAAGTGGAAAAGTTTTTAGTTATAAATTCTAGGAAACAGCTTCAATTTTAAAAAGTAAGATATACATTTCTTTATGGAATAAAAAATTTCAAAAAAGAAAGAAAATAAAAAAGAAAAAAAAAAAATTCATATCTCAAATCTATCCGTATATATGAATACTTGCTACAACTTCTACGATGCTAAACCTATAAGCAAGGAAATTTTGGAAGTAGTATAATTTTCTGGAGGAATGAAGTTTAAGAAGTATATAGAACGGGGGTTTTGATGTCTTTATTATTTGAGACTAATTATTTTGTGAATATTTGTTTGAATATCTGAAATATTGAGAGATTATTCATTTGTCTGTCATATAATGAGACACATGATGAGTACTGAAGATGTTAATATAAATTTGCAGAGTATTTCAAAAGAATTATCATGGGAGAAAAGATATAAACGTATCAAAAAGCTTATCTACGATGAACAATTTTGCAAGCATGTACCCATCGAGAAATTAGTCAATTACACCAGTGACACCTTGGAATTAAAAGCAGGAGATGAATTGAAAAACCTAGCTATTCATATTTGGATCCGAGCGACGGAGTATCAGAGAGATATAAGTACTCGAGAGCGTGAATTATTATTCCATAAAATATCCAAACTATCGAACGTGGAAGATTATCCTAAGGGATTGGAAGCACTAATCACGACTACTTCACAAGGTGAAAAAATAGAAACTTACTCGAATGATATCTTGAAACTCTTGTCAGAATGGATAACTACTATGTTTGAAAGACTTGATACTTTGCGTTCCAACAACCGAAACTCTTTCAGGACAAGTTTTCAACTGAAAAGTCTTACTCATTGCTTTCACCAAACGATGATACTTCTAACTAACATGATTCGTGTGAAGTTTCACGTTTTTGAAGAAATGGCTATATCCAGTATGTTAGCTAATTGCATTTGGATATGTAAGAATACGACTGATGTACAGGATATAGAACTTGTTTTCTCACTATTGAACTCTCTGATTAGCCGTGGGTCAGTGTCCTCTTCTGTGTTATATTCCGTAATTGAAATGCTATGTCGAGCGAAGTTTGGATTAACTGCCAGTTCGGATTCTGCTCAACAAATTATTGATAAGCTTTTAAAATCTACAAAGAAGTACGAGACTGTCTCTTGTCTGAGAAAAGTATTAGAAAGTCCGAGCGAAACTTCGCTAATTGCTCAGATGGGGGCAGTTAGAGTTTTATGCAATATCTTGATCGATCCTCCAAGATTTGTTTACTGTACTCGGGGAATGCTATTGGAATTTATGCTTCAGGCCTTGAACCAAAGGTCTAGCAGGCTAGCTCTGGAAATGTCTCGCTCCTTATATAATGCTCTGGAACATCGTTCATTTATTGAGCTACTTTATATTGATGAATGGATAAGTTTACTTGATATTTTTATAAAAATATCTTCATCTTTGCCAAAGTCATCCAATTATGAAAAAGAGGTCTGGAAACACAGTGAACCAAATATCCTTGAATCAGTTAAGACCTATCAAATCCGGAATATTTACTTGTTGGAGGATTTCTTTCAAGAATTTACAAGCATTGTATTATTGGATAAATTTTTTGATCTCTTGAAGGTGAATTCTTTTTATTTGTCGAATGACCTTTGCCAAAAAATGCTTTTAGTTCTCGATGAAAGAGCTCAGATGCCCCATTTAAGTAGTTGGTTTAGCGATCAAAAACTACTTGTGGATATTTACATGAATTTTAATATTTCCTTCGAAATGCGGGTTTCGCTTATGCCTTCTTTTCGTAAATTTTTACGTTCGTCTCCCAGTCAGCACCGATCTTCTGTTTTCAGGACAATTCTTTTTCCATTACTCAATACTTTGAAAAAATATAATTCGAAATTGTTAACTGAAAACGTGTTCAGGTTGGTATGTGACTTATCTGGTGTATATCCACCAGACGTATTCTACGAAGTAAATGCTATATTAAAAAATTTTGCACATAATAATGAAATGGGTGAGGTTCAACTCGCTTCAATTCAAGCAATATCAAGTATGGCATTCTATTATGTTATGTTACCTGAATTTAAATCCATTTTATATGAAGAATTGGTTTTAATTATAAAAAATTTGAAAATACGACGCCCATATCGGGTTGCACCTTTACAAATGTTTTTGCAACTGCGGATCAATTCAAATGGATATTGTTTTTTGAATGTTTCACCTACTTCGCAGGTACTTTTATCAAAATACGAAAACCAATGGTACAATCCTTTTATATCCGACGAGGCATTAAAATGCCGTGATAATAAAGTAAGATTTAGGGATTTGTCATTTGCTGCTGTATTTCAGCGGTTTCCGTTGAAAGCTAATATGGATTCAAAATTATCAAAAGGACTAATCAATATTCCAATTGAAGAATGGGTTTCTGCTATAATGCATATAGTTCTACATGAAAACGATACAGATATCGTTGAGTATGTTTTAATTAATTTTACTAATCAGCTGAGAAGTTCATCAATGTTTTTTACTTGTCCCAATGCGTTAAAAGAGATTTTACAATTTATGTTAGACGTGACGACAGGTAAATATACCTCAACCTTTAATTCTCTTTCTGGAAGTAGAAAAGAAAGATTTTTGGTTCTCCTTTCGAAGGTTCTGTCTGTTTTAATGGTCTATAAAGATGCATTTCCTCCAAATTGTCATGAACAATTCTTTCGGTTACTAAATTATTTCCTAGAGAAAGGTGAGAGTACTACGGAATCCTGCATAGACATTCTAATCATTAATTGCTATGCGATGCATTCCTTTTCAGTTTCCTACATGCCCAAATTCTTCTCTTTAATTATGTCTTCAAATATTAGTGAACGAAGTCTTGTAAACTTTTTGCGTCTACTTCATGTAGTGAGCAATAACCCTGTACTTACTGATGGATTAGACGTTGAAACGATTCAAAAGATTTGTCTCTTTTGTTTAGGTATTATTCGTTCGCGAACTGACGAGTTGGATAAAAAGAAAGGATTGGTTAATCCAAACGCAAAAGTTTTTAGTCTCTACTTGATTACTTTCTCTTATTACATTATCTCAAACATATTTTTGTCGTGCCCATTATCAGAGAGACCACACTTGGTTTCATTTTTGCTAGGCGAATTTTTAAGAAGCAGAAAGCCTGTTCAATTTGAAGGATATGAAAAGGTTTTCTATGAACTGTTACTTCGGTTCACTTATTCTGATGAAAGGTTGGAGAATTATAATAAAGACAAAAAGTTTTTATTTGATAAGTATTCTAAAACATGGATTTACAGAGGTTGTGTGATAACTATAAATGCTCAGTACGAAATAGGAGACTTTGAAATGACAATTCGAAGAATGTCTGGTACAACAATATATCGGTTACATGCGAATACAGCCGATTATGATATAATGAAGCATGGAATTAAAGAGAACGTTGTGAGCAGCGAAATAAGACAAATGCACCTTCTGGAGCAATCTACAAGCCATATATTTATGGAAACAATTTTAGCTCCTTTAGATAACGAGGAAGAAGAACCTGTGCTGGTTCAACCGAGCGAGTATGCAGCGGATTTAATACAATGTCTCGATGCTACTCATATACGACCTATAATTAATATAGCTGTTGTACTTCAAACAGACGAATATAATGGCGATATAAACACGACTGTTGGATGGCAATTGTTTAACCGACTGCTGGAAAGCTTCGGAGTAGAAAAAAAATTGAAGACTGGAGAGACTGTTTATGTTTGGACGAGTAAGACAATAGAAATTGTCTTCCGACATATAAAGGATCCCGAAAGAGATACCGAGAAAGTCCTTTTCAGTGGCATGGTGTTGATTGCTTCGGATGATTTAGTGGAATCTTCAATGACGGATTGGGAGTCTTTTAACGTCCCTGTAATAATTAAATTATCACTTGACTCGCATTTGGATGCCTTGAAAATGTTTGACACGTTATTTCACACTCGACTAGAGATTATCACGACGGACGTAGATATATCTCATCAGGGATATTGGAAATTAGACCAAACAGTTGCTGTTTCATCTGTACCACCTTTGCTTCATTCCTTTCTAGCGGATATAGGACTGTACCAGCAATTGTTTGAAAACTTTGCTTACGTACATCCTTGGCTTTTGCGCCAACAATTTGTTGATGAGCTAAATACGATCAATCAGAAGCAAGCTTTATCGAACCCTTCACGAAGAGATTTGAAAAACAAGACATACGACTTTACGATTTCCCTTTGATGATTTCTTTTCGGTTTAGATGTCATGTTTTTAGAAACAGGAAAAAAAGTTAAGTCAATTATGATCTTTACTTTTGTCGACGACATAATGACAAACTTGCCTAATGAAGCGTGAAGTTTTTTTTGTATATAAATCAAAACTTATTTAAGCATTTATGTTGCGTATAGGATCATATTCACTTTTTAATATTCTTTGAAACAAATTAATACTACTTTCTTTTTTTTTTTTAATTTTTAATAGGCTTTTTTAATTTCAGTTTGAATAATGCCACGTAAATAAAACATATATATATATTTTCAATAAAACTAACTAAGTGGTGTAGGACTTAGCACCTGGAAAGTTTCTCCCTAAGAAACAACTTTATGAAATAATATCAATTGTAAATATTCCTTTTAATTTCAGCCCATAAACCGAAATATTAACGAACATAACTACATTGTAAAAATGGTATCAATTCAAGGGACTTGAGGCTTAATGAACTGCAAGATAAAGCTTAAAACACTTAACGAAATAAAAATACACTCATCAATACGCACAAACCATATTAAGATATTTCCTACAACCTCACTATACTGAGTGGGGGTGTTGCATGATACCCTGCTTATGATGCCGAGTTTCATACAGACCGACTTAGAATTAACCAACTACTTGCTTAACTGGTATTGGTTAGGACTTTTGTTACGAACAAAACCACTTATAGAATATGCATATTACGAAGTTTTTTGCGGCTTTTCTTGCCCTTGCTGGTGGTTTTTACACCAGTTCAGCTGATGTTCCTAAAGTAAATAAAGCAGGATTACAGGAATTATTGAATGCTGATGCCTTGTTCATGACTAAATTTTATGCTCCCTGGTGTGGCCATTGTAACGCATTAGCCCCCGAGTACGAATTAGCTGCCGAAGAATTAGAGAAAGACAATATTTCTATGATTGAGGTTGATTGTACAGAGGAGACTGATCTTTGTAACGAATACGACATCCGCGGTTATCCTACTCTCACTGTCTTCAAAAACGGAGAAGTTAACAGTCAATATTCTGGTCCTCGTCGCCACGATGCTCTTGTCAAATACATGAAGAAGCAACTGCAACCCGTTGTTCAGAGCGTCAGCAAGGACAATATTGACACTTTTACCGAATCCAGTGAAGACTTGGCTGTTGTTGCATTTTTTGATGACGAAAAACTTAACGCTACTTACACTGATGTCGCTGAGAGCCTAAAGGATGCTTTTGCTTTCGCTTCATCCTCTGATAAGGACTTTGCCAAATCTTTAGGTGTTCCTTTCCCTGGAATTGTCGCTTTCACTAAGGATCCAGCCCAAGACTCGAACAAGATAGTCTACAAGGGCGAATGGCAAAAGGGAGACATCGGAGACTTTTTGGGCTTCTCTAGCATTCCTTTATTAGACGAATTAAACCAAATGACGTTTATGAGATATCACAGCAGTGGATTACCCTTGGGTATTATCTTCTACAACAGTACCGAATCTCGTGATGAATTATACAACGTGTTTCAACCTCTTGCTAAGCAATATCAAGACACTGTCCGTTTTGCCTTTTTGGATGCTTTGCGTTATGGTGCCGTTGCTAAGCAAATGAATGTCGACTCCAACTGGCCTGCTTTTGTTATTACTCATTTGGATAAATTCCTCAAGTTCCCTTACCCTAACTCCGATTTGACTAGCAAAAATATGGGTAAGTTTGTCAAGGAATATGCCGATGGAAAACTCCAACCTAAAATTAAGAGTCAACCTGTCCCCGAATCTCAGGGCGATTTGACTGTGGTAGTCGCTGATAACTACAATCAAGTAGTTTTGGACTCCACTAAGGATGTTCTTGTTGAGTTCTATGCACCCTGGTGTGGACATTGTAAGAATCTCGCCCCTACATATGAATCTTTGGCTGAAGAGTATGCCGATAACAAAAATGTGGTCATAGCTAAGGTTGACGCAACTGAGAATGATCTCGATGTTTCTATTTCTGGCTTCCCTACTATTATGCTCTTTAAGGCTAATGATAAGGAAAATCCTCTTTTCTACGAAGGTGACCGCAGCTTGGAAGATTTCTCATCTTTTATTGAGAAGCATTCTTCTTTTAAGTCTACTTCCGAGACTAAAGCTGAAGATGCCGGTGAAACAAAACAAACTAAAGAGGATACTTCTAAGGAGAGTGAAGAGGAAGAGCCATACAATGAGTTGTAAGAGATCTGACTTTTTTATTATCGTCCTTTTTAGCTATCTACTGTATGTAACTAATGGATAATAGCATCGTAATGTTTATAATAAAGTTGTATCTTTTTAGTTTGAGTAGTTTGTAGCTTTTGAGATGTAAATCTAGTAGTCCAAGGCCAGAATTATAGGACTTGTAGCTTATGTGATTACAAGAAGTTAGCTCGACGAAGAATAATAGGAAACATTCAGTAAAATGATTTACAGTTGATATTTGTTGACGCCTTTTTATTAATATAAAGATTATTTAAGGATAGCATTAATGAAAGACTTTTTACCTAAAGTAGTAGCGATTTGACGTTCTTATTGTCAGCGGGAGTCTCAAAAATTAGTTATTTAAATCTAATAGTTTTCGTTACTTAGTGAATAAGGGAAAAAAACCGAATAGCAAAAAACAGAATAACCTTACACCCAAAATTATTAGGTAAATATCCTGAATATTCACCGTTACAATGCAGTAAATAAGTAAAAGAAATCAATAATCGCGCATTAATTCGACCTGCATCAAGAAAAAAGGAAAGTTGTACGAAGGGATCATTATAACGGGAGAGAAAAAAATAAAGGTACTCCCGAGGGTACTGTACTTACAAAACCAAAAGTAATGCGGGAAACATGATCATAAAACCAGGAGATATAACACGAGAGGGGAATATAATAAGCGACTACTTTAAACAAAAGAGCCTTCAGGATCTAAGAGATCGATGTTTGCACTTGTTACTTTCCCATCCAGAACCATTTCCGAAAGAACCTTTCCAGTACCAGGTCCCAAGGTAATACCCCAACAACCATGAGCAGCAGCTACATAAATGGATGAACCAATTTTTCCAATTACGGGTGCACCTGTTGCATTCGAAATAGGCAAATAACAAGCTTGGCGTACTTTCACCTTGGAATCACGAATGACAGGATGGAAATGGTCGGCACATTCCTTGATAGCTTGACATCTTCCCTGATCCACCTTTGTTTCCGAAGATAATTCGGGCAATGGTTCGTCATCAAACTCACCGCAGACATACAACTCATCCTCACGAGCGTAAAACTCAGGGGCGCCAACAGTCCCGTCGGCGTAAACAATTTCAGAAAAAACAGCGTTACCGTTTAGTCGCATAGGAAGATCGACCGTAATGCTGTGGATGCGAGCACCGCAAATGCGTAGGTTAGGGATAAGATGTGGAGTCCAAGGACCGGCTGCAACGATGACATGAGATGCTTCCATAGAATGGATAGTATGAAGTTCTTCAACAGAAGTAATCTCTTCTTCTTCATCCGGTGCATAATCCTCACCGATTAAGCGATACTCAACTTCGTTTTCATCGACGCTAATGACATGACCTTTCACGAGATTAACATTAGCTACTTTGCTAGCCTCTTCAAAGATAGAATGGCAGAATTTATACGGGTGTACTTGTGCCGAATTTTTTTTGTTACCAAGACGGGTTACCTTTTCTACAATAGAAGGTTCAATCCACTCAATTTCGGGCGACAACTTATCAGGATGAGTGCATTTTTCGTCTGCCTTAATAGACCAAGTATCCAGAGCACGGTATCCCCACCTTTTATGACCGTCAAGCTCATCAGCAAGCTGTTTGTGAAGATTGTAAGAGAGAGCAGCTAATGAGCTGGTAGAAGGACCATGCCATTCTAATGAAAGAAAACCAGAAGCCTTGCCAGAGGCTGCTGACGCAATCCCGGAACTTTCAAACAGAGTGATCGTGTCACGTTCTTTGTTGAAATTCGGATGATTCACCAGAAAATATAAGCAACTGGTGCCTGTAACACCACCTGATGAAACGTTAATAAAAGTACACACATATTACATAAAAAGAGGGTGGAGGTGCAGAGGTATAGCAATGAAACACTAGATACATTTAATACGTCAAGTTGTATCCATCAAGGTTGGAGAAAAGCGTTTTTTACAGAATTGCTTCACATAGTCTTGGAACTTCGCCAACGCGACCAAGCTTCGTTGTTTCACTTCATTCTTGAATGCTTAGAACTTACGACTGTGTATTTCAAATAAATTTGCTTTATATCCTTCAGTTCCCTCATCCTTTTTAACTTACCTCCGACAATGATAATATTTCGAGATTCATCCATTGTATAGCAACGATTCCTGCTTGACTAGAGAAGTAGTAAATAAGAACACCGAAACAATCCCTTGATGCAGAAATTACTCAAAGAAAAGGGTAGCGTCCGTTAAAAATGAATTTTTAATGCTTTTGGTAGTGGTGGTAGTTACTACTCCTCGAGAGATCCATTGTCAAATGAGGATTTAGTATTGGTGAATCATAAGTCATGTATTGGCGAATTACAATCATATATAATTATATTATGCTATAGCGTTTTTCTGATATTAACATGTTTAGAAAAGCAATTCTTCAAAATTCAATAGAATTAAAACAATTGTTGAACTGTTCCTTATTCTTCTTCTCTAGATATCTCATGGAAGTTCGACCGACTGTGAGGCATAGGCGATGCAGGATATACGATTGCAGGAAAATGTGTTGAGCTCTATGAGATATCAAAAATTATGTATGTTATAGTCACAGGTAGATAGAAACTGCAAGGCAATATGATCATTTAGTTCTTCTTGAAATTCTATGATAATATAAAACTATCCATTGTGTATAAAGGTGCTTACTAAATAGCAGCCTATACAAGTTCAATGCGAGAACTCGATTATACATTAATTTCAAACAGGAATAGTATTTATTCATATGCTTTCTATGCAAAAAAAAAAAAAATAATAGTTATACAAAGTAAAAGAATGTCTAAAGGAATAGACTGAAATATCCAGAGCTAGAACTTGCAGCTTTTCATTAAATTTATTCCATGTTAAAGACATAGACAAGCAAAGAAAAACGCTGCAATAATCATTACCTGTGTTCTTTGCTTAATTATTCCAGACTTCCAGGTACTAAATTGATCTCATGTACACAGATAATAAGACCAAAAGAAATAAAAAGGTACACACATATTGTGCTTATTAACCGATATGCAAAAATTAAGGGGAATCCTTTAAAAGAACAAAAAATAGATATCAAAAAAAAAAAAAAAAAATATACAAAAGTTGCATCCACCGTTACTAATCGGTAATCATTTCAGAGAACATGTTGCCGTTTTACTTTACGACGTCAAGATTTTCCTTAGAAGCCAGCCTGCCAGACAAAAGACCAGCCAACATTTCTTGGGCTCGTTTCGACCTATTTGGTTTAGGGGTAACGGGAACAGAAGAAAGAGGCGACGAAGATGAGTGTTCAGGCCTTGGACTTTCCATATCTTGAAGCCGATTTGGATTCTGAGCCGGTTCAGACTTTATCGCCTCTATTCTCTTCGTATAACTAGACTTGCTAGGCGTCTCCGATTCTAATTCGCTTAAATACGTTTGATTTGAGCTTTTATGAGCCAGTGGAGTGTTCATTTGATCTAACACCCGGCGACGAGCACTTCCGCGAGCACTGCCTTGCCGCAACATAGTGTTAATATCTGCTGTTCCATTCCTACTTTTCTCTGGTGTATTAAACGAAGTTGTGCCGTATTCTGTAAAACTGTTCTGGCGTTTTGGGATGACAGGGGCTGTTTCGCTGTTGTCTGAACTTTCGGATAACTTTCTAATAAAGCGGGATTGTCCAATGTTTTTCATGTTCTCGAGAGAGTTTTTGATAGGACGTTTATTCTCATTAACCGTCTTCTGTTTTTCGGCGGACTCTTCTTTTGACGACTTATTTTCCATTAAGGGATTTGTAGGTTCGGTATAAACATTATTGTTCTTATTAACGTCCGTAAATTTTTTACTAGATTTTCTTCTTCGATTCGCATTATTCTTACCTGCTTTTGTTGCAGGCATAGGTTTCATTGAAGTTGCTCCCTTTTTAGTTGGTGTCTGAATAAAATTCTCCTTATTCTCTGAGTGTTGTTCACCTACAGCAGTTGTATCGGAAACAATCCTTCTAGAGCTCTTTTTCTTATAGTGATGTTTGGATTGCTTATTCTGGCCTTGAGATTTGATTCTCCGATCCTTCTGCACGGTCTTTCCCCAAGTTTTCGGAAGTCGAGGTGATCCAGAATTTGATTCAACTTTCTGTAAACCCCTTTTAGGAACAGAAAGTTGATTTTTAGGGGCGCTTTTCATATCTGAGGTTTTAACATTATCCATACTATCATCATTCGTAGGTAGACGACGACGAAGTCGATTGTGTCCGTCGAGCTTGATGTCTCGTAATTTATTCAAGAAATTATCCATTTCTCGACTCTCACTAGTATCCTTCTCTGAAATAGCAAGCTCCAACATCTTTGATTTTCCTTTCTTAACATAGACCTTCTCTTTCTGAGAATTTTCTTCCTCTACCTTCAAATTCTCTGCCTTGGCTCTCTTGTATTCACTAATAAAAGAGCTGATCTTTTTAAAGAAGACATTTCGTGCATTCGGGTCACTAGGTTGTTCGCCAAAATACCTCATGGCATTATTTAACGTCGTGTTCATTGTTCTCAAATGCTCCTTCAGAAAATCCATCTTTTTTACGCCTTCATTAAGCCAAGGAATAATTACAGATAAAATTTTGTCGTCAGGATGGAAGGATGTAGGGTCGGAAAGGACACCAGAGTCGCAGTCAAGTCGCACATTCTGACAGCCTCGTATAAGCTCTGTACATTCTTGTTCAATTGTTTCGATGTTGAGTTTTGCAGCTTCTACCACAACGGAGAGGTGCGTGAGGAATACTTCAATGTATGGAAAATTTTTGCGAACTATCATTTCAAGGACGTGCAACAAACTCTGAGTATTCGACGAATTTTTTATCAATGGAAGTCGTTGAAGTGAATTAAGCGAAAATCCACGTGCTTGACGAATATAATCATTCATGAAATTACCAAGACATAAAATAAGGTGCATTAGGTCCTTAAAGGTCTCATTATCACGAAGAACTAACGCAGCTCTTCCTATCAATTTTGCTTGACGAACAAGTGTTTCGTAGTTGGTATCAATGGTGTATTTAATTTTAAGAGCATTTATCCGTCGTCCCCAGTAATTTTGAAGGTCTACAATGAGGCGCAAATACAAGTAATCCCAACGGCTTAACTCAGACGGGTCTTTTTCAGCATTTACTGATTCACCTCCATTTGTCCAATCAATACGGTATGGTTCAAGATCAGCTTTCAGCTTAATCTGATTCAGAATTTTTTCACTACCCAAAAATTCGGTAGCTTCACTGATGCTTTCATCACAGTGTAATACCATTCGAATGATTTCATCTGGATTTTTATGTGCTAACTTATGAAAATGAATTCCGAAAAGCTTTTGAAGGTCGCTAGACATATATTCCGTTCTTTGAGTCCCTTTCTTCTGTAAAGGCTTAGCCTCTTTCATCGCAAAATTTTCTTCGATTTGCTCAAAGGTACCCGAATCCTTGAGTTTTTCGAATAGGGAACTCGATTGTTGAGAAGTGACTGACCAAAAAGTGTACTCTAAACCCGAATCCAGTTTTTCCCAATGCATCTGTTTTAAACGACGCTTTGGTCGTTCCATGTTATTAGGTTCATTAAAATCAGAAACTTCGTTACGTTCCTGTGTGTTGAAAAATTTAGCACCTGAACAGCTTAACATTGGAGGAGGTGGAGGAGGCGGGGGAGGTAAGCCAGGAGCAGGAGGTACTGTCTGATGCTTGTTTTCTGTTGTAGACAAAGGTATAGGTGGTAAAAATGCATCCGTGGATGTTTTCACAGGCAAAGGTGGTGGAGGTGGTGGTGCAGGCAAAACAGGTTTCCTCTTTGGGGGCTTTGGTGACTTAATCTCTTCAGTAACGTCGTCTTGCTTTTTAGCTTCTACATGTTCATTATCAGAAGCAAGTAAAGTTGAATCAGTGTCTAGAAATGCTTCAGGCTTCGAAGTGGAAAATCCTTCAGAATTCTCATGCGGCGTTTCAACAGCATCCGATAACGGCATTTTTGGTTTTTCTGTTTGTATATTTTCATTATTTTCATGGACGAGGAAGCGAGAGAAGCTCTCAGATGCCGAGCGTCTATTAGTCAATGACTTAATGCGTGGTACTTTAGCTCGAGGAAAAGGGCGAACAAAATCTTTGTCAGGAATTTGCAGTATTGAAGACCCAGTATGCTGACTTTCGGCACTCAAATTATTCATTTTCTCACGCAAGTTTTTCAGCTTCTCACTGATACCGTCTGAAGACCAGAAAACAGATTCCGCTGTGATTTCTTTCTTTCGAAGTTCTAATTTATCATCAAGGTATTCAACAATTTTGTTTCTTCCCATACCGGAATGAATATTGTTTGATTCATGATTTATTAAGAGGTAAAGTTCTCGAAGCTCTAGCTCACTTCGTTGGATTTGGGCAAGATGAGACTTCTGCATATCCTCAACTTCTTTTCTTAAAGTTTCGTTTGTTCTTTTTTGAGAAAGAATAACATCATTTTGATCATTCAGCTCACTTTTCAGTTTTTCTATCAAGTCTTCGGCACCCAAATTAACCTGTGCTGCCATCGCGTCTCTCTCAATCACCATTTTCTCTGCCATGGAACGAGAAGCTTTAGCTTCCTGAAGAGCATTTCGAGCCGTCTCATCAGAATATAGCCTATTCGTGAGAGAGCTTATTGCGACCTGCAAACTTTCCTCAAAAGTGTTTTCAGATATTTTAGAGTTCAGTAAAAACTTCTGCAAGAGTGAGTTGAAAACCTTAACAAGCTTTAACTTCTCCTTTTCATTGGCTTTTGTGAGCAGAACAGATTGAATAGTTGATTCTAATAATGTGCCGAGTTCATTATTAGCTACTTCGTTCAAGTTACTAAGGATTGAGGATTCATGCGATATAAAAGAATCGCCATCTTCTAATGGGGTTAATAACTCATTTCTCCTTTCTTCCTCAGTTTCGTATATGTTAAGTTGGCGCTCCAGTTGTTTGTCAGGGAAATTCCGCAAGTGCTGAATTACTTCATGAATGCCTGAGTCTTGAAGGCATTCAAGGACATTAAACTCAGAAGACAAATCATCATAAACAGAAACATAATGATTGATAAAATCCATCGTCGATGTACAGTATTCTAAGAATGCTATATTCGAAGGAGAGCTCGACGTCGCTATTTTAGAAGGAGATGATGGAGGTGTGCGAGAAATTTCTTTTTCAATAACGGTATTCTTGAAGGTTGTTATGAAGCCGTAGCATAAAGGAGGACTTTCTATACCAGGAGGATTTAAGCTTTTCAGTGCATTTTCAATCGTAATAATTACAGATGTCTCCTTTAAATCACAAGCCCACGATAATATGTCAGCCGTAACTTTTCTAGGGAGCAAATTCGTCGAACCCAACGCCTGAGTCACTGAAAAAAAGATATAGGAATCTGAGGTCGCGAGAATGGCTCGTTTCTTCATCAACTGAAATACACACCGTAGCAACTCAGACTGCTGAGATTGTACAACGGTCGATGAGTTAAAATATGTAAGAAGATTATGAATAGCACGAAGACCCTGTAGTTCCAAAAATGAAGACACCCACCTATTTGACTGAGTTATCAACAAAGAAGAAAGCGTAATTAATTGAAGATTACTTATTGTTTTATTCCATAACTGAAGAACAAACCACGAAACAGGACGATGTACAGCAGCTAGTTCGGGAATTTGAAAGGCTGGGTCGTCAAACCCAGAGAAGCTTGCTCTTATAAAATTCCACTTCTCATCTGGAGTACAAGTCTGTAGTAATGTTATGGCATGATCATCGAAATCAAACATGGGATGTCTTAAAAAATCATTGAATAAGTGCAAGAGTTGTTCTAAAGACGGAGGACGAGTACTAGGGATTTCAAATTGAATCGAGGTCGTTGAATTTGGGCTACCTGACCGAGCACTACGCAAACGATATACTTGCCCACTAGTATCGCTAGAATATTTAGGTGAAAGCTCATTTGTTATTTCAGGTACTTCAACAACAGGAGGTAATGAGTAATTCTTCCTTCTTCTAGGTTTTGCTGAATCGACATGCGTTGGAGGAGTGGGTAATGATTCGTAGGAATGTTGGACAGGAGGAAGTTGTTGAGGTGTTGGAAGACCTTTGGAGTTAATAGGCTGACGAGGACCACGTAAGCTTTTTGTGGATACCGGGATATTCAAGGATGGAGATGAAGCATCCACAGGAAGTGGAGCTTCCCGGTCGGGAATGGAGGGGAGACGTGCAGAGTCCACCGGTGTTTTAAAAAGAAGAGGAGAGCTCTGTACATCGGGGAGATCAGTAAAGACGGGTTTTTCATCCAGTTTATTAACTTGTTTGTCAGATCTCGAAGAGGAAATCAACGACTCATCTTGAAGAATAGAAAAGGGAGAGTGTAAATGGGGTAAGCGATTTAAGTTAGGAAGGTTACCTTCTTCTTTTATTGCCAACTCATGGGACGAGGCAGATGAATTTGGGCGGGATGTAGGATTTGGGAGTCGTGGAGTTGACACGCTTGGAGAAGGTAAACTATGGACTGGAGGAATTGGAGTGGATGTTGGGGCTCTAGGACCAATCGTCCTTCTTGAAGAGGGTGTAGGAGTCGCAGGTAAAGACGGTAACGACATATGGGGAGGATATCCCTTTGACGAGTTCGACATCTCTATTTACTCAAGGATTGCAGCATTGTAAACTGTCTATGTGTTTAATTTCATGAAATGAAAAGAACAGCGTCCTTTATTTAAGTAAAATTATTTAATATGACGGTAAACGAACGATTTGGGGTGAAACAAGGAGTTCACTAAAAGTATAGAGAATGGGTGGAAGACAGACTTAGTTCACATCTAAGGATAGATGACTATACTTTGGAAGACAAGAAACTAGTAAAACTTAGAGATCCAGAAAAATTGAACCTGTTATAAGATAAATTATATTTACGCTGCTACATTGTAAAAGAGAAAGTCGCGTAATATTTGTAAAATTCGACGCTTTTATAATGAGCGAGATTACGAGCTTTTTTTATGCGAATGAATATATACTATTTTAATCTTGATGTATCTATAAATCATTAATAAAAATCATTGAACAAAGAGAAAAAAGTCATGGATGAACATTAAAAGACATTCAGGTCGCCGTAACACAAGATGAAGTACAGGGTTAAGAAATATATTGTAAACATTCTCAAACCATATCGTCATAAAAAGCAAGGTCCATAAGAAACTTGGTAACTGGAAAATTGGATCTTTTAAACCAGTACCTGTAGGAAAAGCCAGAAAAGCGTATGTCAACATGGTATCAAACTATTTGAGCAGGCCAGCGATACTATCTTTCATTCGTAATAATATTCACGGGTAAGGTCAAATATTTGAGCTTTTTCACAAAAAACGAACCTATAGTTTCTTTCTAGATTCAAGCTTGGATTTCAAGAGGCCACTAGCCGCACTCGATGAGGCCGCACTTGTACCAGTTTGTGACCTTTGCAGACTTCCAACTCCTTCAAATAGATCATCGAAAGTACTATGCGAATGTTGCATAGGAGGCTTCCGTGTGTTAGTTGATGGAGTGGGAACAGAAGGCGACGAAGATAAACGAGATACGGGTTTTGGGGAATAATAAGAACGTCCATTAGATGCAGTAGACCCTTCTGTGTCGCTATTTGCTGCTTGTACAATAGGAGTACTGGTTCCACTTGGAGGCTGCCATCCCGGTGGACGAAGCCATTCTGGTAAATTTCCAGTCTTTTCAAGGTAGTACTTTCTCATTACTCTCGCTACATGAGTATCTTCTATAGAATTATCACTTTCAGGGTCGCGAATGCGGTTAATTTTCGATGAAATTGAAAGTTTACTCCACATCTCCAAAAAAGAAAATATATAATAGTTTTTAATTAAAAAAATCCTTTAAATGAAATCGGTTAAAACATTGACTCACGTTTCACTGTCAAAGTAGCTCTAGCATCCGTTCCTTCCCTTGACTCAGTAATCGGTAGAAGTTGCTTCTGGAAAGTCATAATATTACTACGTAAGGAAATTAATATAACAATAAAGAAAAGGCATATTACTATATTTTTCATTTGTATACAATTGGTAAATACAAAAAAAAGGATAGTAAAGCTTGTGATTGGGTTCAAGCTTATAGCTTTACTCAAACGACCCCAACTAACAGTTAGTCCAGCTTGACCGGGGGTACCTGTTCCCAGTTCTTGTGCTTGATTTACTAGATACTTCACCTTCCAAAAACCATTCAATTTCCTCTTTTATTCCATAAAAAGAAAAATAATAGTTTAATTACTGCTTGAGAGACGGATTCTTTCGCTAGTACCGTTTTACTATGATATTACTGATATTATACAGTAAAACTCTTTAATAGAAACACTGTAAAATGTGGTTGCATAGAACCAGAAGGAACCTTCAACTTCTTCCATTCACTAGCAATTTCTTTTGAGGTTGTGATGAAGTTTTCATGGCTCTTATTTGCTATAGGCCTTCTTTCATTTGCTTGGCCTGTAGTTTCTGCACCGATATTGGCTATTGACTATGGTACTGAATGGACGAAAGCAGCTTTAATTAAAGCTGGTATACCGCTGGAGCTCGTGTTAACTAGAGATACTCGTCGTAAAGAACAAAGCGCGGTTGGTTTTAAAGGTGATGAAAGACTATTCGGCGTTGACGCTGCCAATTTGGCAACTCGTTTACCTTCTCACTCTATTCGGAACGTAAAGGAGCTATTGGATGCTTCAGGACTTAAGTCAAACCTGGTTCAAAAATATATACAAAATAACCCTGCCTTACAGCTTCAGGAAAATGATGAATCGATTTCTGGAGTTTCTTTTGTCGTTTCGGGTTCTGACTCTTATACCTTAGAGGAAATTATCGCAATGACTATGGAACATTATATTAACTTGGCTGAGGAAATGGCTCAAGAAGCCGTTAACGATTTGGTTCTGACTGTTCCTCCACATTTCAACGAATTTCAGCGATCCGTTTTACTTGACGCTGCACGTATTTTAAACAAAGACGTCTTGGCTTTAATTGATGATGGCTTATCAGTAGCACTTGAATATTCTCTTTCTCGATCCTTCTCTGAAGAACCTGTTCATCATGTTATTTATGATGCTGGATCCGGTTCGATTTCTGCTACATTGGTTGCTATTGACGCTGTTCCTAGGGGAACCTCAGGAAAAGGTAAAACTATTACACGGATCCGATCATTGGCCAGCTCCACAACTTTGGATATAAATGGAAATGAGCTCAATCGAAAAATCGTGAACTTTATGAAAGATGCATTCCAACAAAAGCATAATATCGACTTGTCTCAACATAGTCGAGCTCTTGCCCGTTTAGAGAAAGAAGCTTTGCGAGTCAAGCATGTCTTATCTGCCAATTCTGAAGCTTACGCTTCAATAGAAGAACTAGCTGAAGGGATCGATTTTCGCCTAAAAATTACTCGCACTCTCTTTGAATCTTTATGTGAAGACCTAGCTACTTCTTCTGTTTTACCAATTAAGGAAGCTCTTTCCAAGGGTAATGTATCGCTTGAAGCGTTGGATTCCGTTATTCTTCATGGAGGAACTTCACGTGTTCCTTTTATTCAAGCTGCTATACGTGATTATGTCAAAGGTGATAAAATTTCTAAAAATGTGAATGCAGATGAGGCCTCTGTTAAAGGCGCTGCCTTTTATGGTGCTAGTTTGACTAGCAGTTTCCGTGTGAAACCTGTTATTGTCCAAGGAGCTGTCTATAATCCCTACTCTCTTATTTTAACGAATATGCATCACTTGGTTGCTTTACCTGAATCCACTCGTTTGGGATCTTCTCATGTTGTTGGTATTAATACAACCGAGTTAGGAGCACATCCTTCCTTACCTGTTTCTAATAAAGGTACTCTTATCGGAGAAATCACCATCAACAACTTAACTGAGGCATTGAAAGAAACTGATTCTTGCTCGGAAAGACAAATCTTGTTTGATTTCTCTGCTGATTCGTTAAAGGGAATATTAGTACCTGTTCGTTCATATGTTGCATGCGAGCAGAAGTCGGCTTCAGCATCTGGCATTGGAGGAAAAGTTAAAAGTCTCTTCAGTAATACTCAATCTGGAAAGTTAAATGAGGAATCACTACAGCTTCAAGGTCTTGATTTCACTTATAAACGCTATAGAGAACTGTCCGATGAGTCTCTTCTTTTGTTTTCGGACAGACTTGCTCTTCGTTCTTTGAAGGATAAAGAAAAGGCTTTACATGAGAGTGCCCTGAATGAATATGAAAGCTTACTCTATAGCGCTCAGGGATTATCCGATGATGATGAGACTTTAGCCTTTGCTAATTCAGAAGAGTCAAAAACGTTGAAACAAGTAGCTGTTGAAGATATTGACTGGTTACTACAAGATGGCCCGACAGCCGAAACTAGACTTGTTGTGGCCAAGCAAAAGAGGCTTGCAGATATAATAAATTCCATATCGTATCGTCAAGATGAGAGCCAGAAATTTAATTCCAGCCTTGAAAATCTTAATTCGACTGTCAGTAGGGCAGAATCTCTTCTGACTAGCTTCGATGTCCCATCTTATCCGTTAACGGAGTACGATGAAAAAGATGTGAAGAGAGTGACTTCCATTCGTAACTCGTCTTACAAAAAGTTAAGTGAAGAGTATGAAACCGTAAGTGCTTGGCTTAATGATAACTTGGAAAAACATATTTCAAGAGCTCAATACGAAGATCCTGTTATGGTTACTTCAGAAATGGACTCTAAAACTAAAAAGCTTCAAAACCTGTTATATGAATATCTTCGACGTTCACTTCAACATCCAAAGTTGAAGCCTAAAACTAAAGCAGCCTCTTCTTCGTCGGAGGCAACGTCCTCCTCTGAGAAAGCTGATCAAGAAACAGCAAAGTCCCCTGAGGGTTACACTAAGAGCTATTCAGAGCCTACTTCCACACAGGCTTCCGAATCTACATTTGGTACATCTACTTCTTCAACTGACGATGATAATGATTTTGAAGATGAACTTTAACCTTGTTTTATTTATAGAAATACAGAAAAACTGAGATGATCCGTATACTACGAGGATTCAGTTTAACTGGCTAATGACCATATGAAAGTTAGATTATATAGATGACTTTGATTGTCATTAATGAAATGTTTATTAATAGCCAACTATATCGTAGGGGTAGTTTGAATATAAACCCGTTAGATAAAACTAATTCATTGTCCTTTCAGGGCGATGTCTTGTGCTGTTTTATAACCGTTTAAGATACAATCTCCTATACTAACTCCGTTATACCAGCTTCCGGTAAGATGAAGTCGGCCCCGGAGATTGTCGTCGACCCATGACTGAAGATCATCCAACTGGTGTTGGTGGCCTACTTTGTATTGGGGAATACAGTTCCGTTGTAAAGTTGCATTGGCGACGTCCGGGGATGCATGTATGCCTAATGACTGCTTTACAGCCTCTATTGCATAGCTGATGGCTTTTTCTGGTGTGGTTGGAATCGATTTAGGATCTTTAGCATAATTATGTCCTCCCATCATAACCGTAAGTTTCGACCCTTTTTCAGGATTACTTTGTTCACTATCAAAGACAACACCCAAAATATGGTTTGGATTGTTTGGTAGATGAAGAGGAGCTAGATAGCCGAATCCTTTATAACTTAATACAGAGGCGTCCTGGTAAAACAAATTTACGACATAAACACTAGTCGTTGGAGTGTTCATCGCAGGACAAGGCAATAACTCTGATAATGAATGTGACGACATAGCAAAGACGGAGTAATCATACTGACAATTATTAACTTCAATTTTATCCTTAGAAGCTGATAGTGCTAGCCTTGTAACTGGTTGGTTGGAACGAACTTTCACATTTGAAGACGCATTGAAATCTGCATTTAAGTGAGAGATTATGCTTTCAATTCCACCTTCAAGCGACAACATCGGAGAAGATTGTAGTGACTTAAACAATGCGTTGGTATCTTCATTCTTCAGTAAGGAAGTCTTTAATAGTTTTTGTTTTTCATTCAACAATTCCCCTCGAATTGAAGCTAAAACAATCCCTAAAATAACGCTTCTATATTTCCTTTCAATATTTGCTAAAAATCCAAACATGGTGGATTGTAAAGAAAGGGAATGTAAGTCACCGGCATATATTCCATTTATTAATGAACTTATTAATCGATGGGTGAACATTTTCCCAAACCGGCGTTCCATAAAAGATCCTATACTTTCATCTTCATTGCCAATTTTCTTTTTTTGAAACAGATCTCGCAAAAAAGCAAATGGTACCGCTCGAAAAGCAGGTTGCACTACAGATTTGAGAGCCTGAAATCCACTTGATGGAACAACATTTAATCTGTCTGGGTAATATATATACTTATTTTTTGCACTTGGAGAATCTTTCAAAATTGGCTTTATACTTTTTTCCATCTTCAGTTGCTTCAATAAATCCACAGTTGCCAATCCAGCCAAACCAGAAGGGCGTAGAGTCCTTGGTCCTTGTTCGAATAATACATTTCCTGTAGGAGATGCTGCAGTTGGCATCTTCACTGATTGAAGCCAACCTCCCAATCTTGAGTCGCGCTCGTATAAATCAATCTGACATGTTGGAATTAACCTCGATAAATAAAATGCAGTACTCAATCCAGCAATTCCACCTCCACAAACTGCAACTTTCATGTTTATAGGTTGGTAGAATGTGTGATGCTCATAAGGAAATAAAACAGGTGCTCGAATATAGAGATCAGGTGTTTTTCCCTTGAAAACTTAAGAGACCTGTCACTTAACACTTATTTTTCGTGCATATAAAGAATTCCAAACCACTAGAAGTTTGCAAAATTTTGACTTATGTTGATTGATGATGGTTATAGACAAACGAAGGAAAGGTTTATGTCAAGATGCTAGGTAACCGACAAACGTTACACAGTAAGTATAGAGGCTGCATAGTAAAGAGTATGGCTAATAGATGGTTGCATACTGTTTAAAAAATAAAAAAACTAAAAATAAAAAAGTTCTTATGCATTAACTCGTTTAACGACTGAAGGTTCCTTATTAAATTACCAATTGAGAAACAATATGTAATGATTTCTGTATTATACAAATGAAGTACATATAACTGAATATCTATTTATAGGAAGCATCTGCTTTATATTGTTTGTGGTTCTATACTATAGTATTTAGCTTTGGAAACATAAGTAAACTGATCAAACTAAATGCTCTCATGAAGTTAATTCTTTGTTTTTCTAGGTCAAACTACTATATGATTTTCTTTAGCTCTCATGCTTTCAAGGTTTGTTGAACATATATACATTACTATAGTATGTTACAACAAAGTTGCTATATAAATGCCTGCTAAATAAATCTTTGCACGAACACGAAGGTCTGAGCTTCAGCTCGTCAAAGGCTTTTTCTATTAGAGTGGAGTGAATTATAACTAAAACATGAAGATCCAAAGAGCGACATTACAGGACCAAACACCAAATTAGAAACAGAATTACATAAGATGACCACGGCTTTTGTATGAAGCTTGCGACACTCTCATAAAATTCAACCCCGGGTGCATTGCAAGCAATTACACCCGTAGCATTGCTGATATACCCATACGACTCCTCCAAGCCGAATCCAGGACTAGGACAAGAAAACCCCATATCCACAGGGCAACTAGAAGCTAATGAGTAACACAGATGAGCGCATGGAAGGACCTCTTTGTATGGACCGGGCCGAACGATTTCGTCGATTAATGGATATCTTGAGTTATTGTTCCTATAAACAAGAAAGGTACTGTTATCTGTTATATCTGCACAGCGGGGGATGACGGCGGCACATAACCAATTCTTATAACTCTGCAGGCAATCACTGCAATTACGCAATAGAGAATAAATGGAAAGTGCCGTTGCATTGCAAGGGTACTGATCCAACGTATATGTGAAGTTTTGGTAATAGCCATACGCTTGCTGGTTGTACCAAGCAGCTAATGATGAAGCTGAATAGGCCGCAGCATTCCCTGGAACAGAATAAGCCACTTCAGAACAAAACTCCAAATCATATATCAATTGGCACGTTGTTCCCACCTTTGTCGTAAACGTTATAGGAGGATAGGTCATACCCCCGGAAGAGTCGATATTGGGCTTGACTATATATGCGGTGTACGAAGTGTTCGGTGATAATCCTTTTAAATAAAACTGTTCTTTGGCAAAGGGACCTAAACCACGTACCGTCATCGACAAATCAGCATTGTTTATATTAAGCGTAGACGGATTGCCTCGGTAAGCACAGAAAGATCTCGATAGTTGTCCGATTTGTTTATCAAACGTCGACTCCGTTGGATTGACATAAATTTGGTAATTTGGAATTATAGATGTGTCATTTGTCGTAAGATTGCCGGTAATTAATAAAGCTGCTTGAAAATCTGTATCTTGAGCAAAGAGAAATTTCGTTGCATTATACTGGGTAAAAGTAAAATTATTTCCAGCAGATAGCTCGTACTGCGTTTGATATGCACTGTTCGAAGTCTTATCATGATTACTGCCGATGTAACTTTGGCTATATTGAGAATCACTGCTGGAAACAGCAATAAACATGGGAGAATACCCAGTCACTGACAAGGAAGCCAATCCTAAATCCACTGAAGAATAAGAGTAATTTCCTAAAGCAAGCGAATTGTCGAACGAATAGTTGGAGGCATAAAGGAACAAATTGCTAGAACCTTCAAATGTAGAACATGTCGATAATGTCAAATTTATGGTCTTGGCTTCTTCCTCTGGCCAAGTGAGGTTATAATAAACTACAGTTTGGTCTTCTATGTTTCCTACAGCCGTACCATTGAGAGCCAAAGGATTGTAAGTTATTGCTGCAATTTTAGTCGCTAAAAGAAAGACGAGCGCAGGGAAAAGGAAAAGGATACTAGAAATAATTATCATAAATAAAGAACAAAACAATCTAAATTAAATTTCGAAAACCCTGAGTAGCAAATGAGGGTTTCAAGGTAAACGGGCACAAAAAGCAAAGAAGTATAAGAAATACTCTTTTAATATTAAGCTTGTAAATTAAATATATTTAAACTTTCATATACAATCATAAAACTTAATGATTACGGGGTTTAACAACGTCAGCAGAAATAAAAGGGATTAAGGTCTTTGGTGAACATGCTCGTCGAAGGAAGGAGTGGTTTAAGAGTTCAGCGGCGGTTGCTCTAAACACTGTGTCGGTATTCAAACATGAATTTAAAAAGGATTGCAATTCTTTAGAAACAGATTCAGGGTTTTTAAGGGAAGGAGTTCCTGTTTTTGCAATCATGTACAATGCTTTCATAGGGTCTTCCCCAAGGTAGGGAGGTTCGTTTTCAAGCATTTCAATAATCATTATTCCAAGACTCCAAATATCAACCTTTGTTCCATATTTTTGTTGTTTAATTATTTCAGGAGCCATCCAGTACGGCGTTCCGACCATAGTTACACGTTTATGAGAACGATCCATAAGTCGTGCACAGAAGCCAAAGTCCGTAATTTTTATTTGCCCGTCTTTATTTATCAATACATTATCGCTTTTAATATCCCTATGGATTACATTACGTGCATGCAAATGTTGGATGCCCTTACACGTTTCTAGGCATATTCGAGCAACTTGCTCTTCGTTAAGTTTGTGTTGTTGAATGATATCTGTCAGGGAACCAGCATCCATGTACTCCATAATAACCCATAGATGTCTTTCTTTAATGAGAAAGGCGTCAAGAAAGCTTACTATGTTTGGATGAAACGATTCGCGCATGACCGTAATCTCATTCAAGAGCAGTTCTTTCCGACTCTGACTTTGAAAATCAATACTTTTAATGGCTACTAGTCCATTTTTGTATAATTGATTCTCAGCCTTGACCTTGGCCAGATATACAGATCCCGAAGCACCCTGACCAAGTTTGTGCTTTACAGAAAATAGAGTACTAGGGTCCTTAGAGATAATAGAACTTTTAAGAATTTCCATTACTTGTTTCTCTGTTAATTTCACATTTGAAGCTTCATCACTTTTATCGTGGACAAAAGGAGCCGATTGTTGCTTCTCGCAGAATGAGGAATCCATAACACTTGAGTCATTGGAAGATTCGCTCTGAGAAGCTTCTAAAGAGATTTTTCTTATTTTTTTGTCATTCTGAAGATCTAGTGTTAATTGATCTTCATCGTCATCATATGAAGAACTTGTAGTTGTACAATCAGAATCGTGAATGGATGCCTCATTAGACATAGCTGAAGGGGAAAACACGGGTGGACTATATCTGATAATAGAAGCTTTCAGTTTTATCTGATTCCCAAATTTAATATAGTCTCTTTCATGGCAGACTTCTCCGCTTGAATGGTTGGATGCCTGGATGGTTGATTTGGGCTTCTCAAGAAAATCCTTAGCATATACCGAGCCTTTGTTGAGTAGGACAGACCATTCTTTCGGAAGTCCTACATATTTACCATGGCTATCAATTCCTACGTGTATTTCGTGTTTAGGATCCATGGGTCCTGAAACTTTGTTGGATAATATTCTAGCTGAAATGGAATCCATCCACTCGTAGCAATCCATATTGTTGGAAACTGAAATTTCAAGAGCTTGTGATGTAGATTTATAAATTTTTAATTTCAATCGAAAACAAAACGTTCGAGATTTAGATCGCTCCACTTTCTCTATATCCTTTAAGAGAATTGTTAACTGCGCTGTATCTGATTTATTGCTTTTGTAGATTGAAATCGAATTATGGGAAAGAGTAATCCATTTCTTCGTCCATGGAAGATACCTCGATTTTTCTTCCTTTAACATTACCCATCCTTCTCGAACAACTCCTTTTGCCGAATGCTTTATATCGGCGAGAGAAGGTATCTCTACTACTTCACCACGAACAGTGATTAACATATTCTTCTGTATTATAGAAACAATCCAGTACTAAATATATTTCACTTCTTCACTTGACCTTGTTTTTATTCATCTTCGTGAATTTGAAATCAAGAACTCTTGATTTTTCAGAGAACAAAGAAACGCGTAAACAAAGGAAGTTAATTAAATAATTCGGCTGGTGACGTATTTGGTAATGTAAACAAACAATCCTAACATTGAAAAATTCAGAAAAATCCAAAGTTGGTAGCTACGTGTAAAAATATCTTATTTTATGTAAATGTATGTATGAATAAAAAAAATTTTAAAAAATAGAAATCACAGAAACGATCGCAGTACTGTGACAAAACAAGCGTCAACGACTTTCCGAAACAATCATCTTTTTTGCATTTTTTGTTCGCGTTTTTAGGATTGTTTACCAAGAAGTAATCTTTATTCAAAAATTTGTTGATAAATTTAAATAGTTAACTCATTATGAAAAGATCTGCTAGACGCTTTTGTAATCCTTTGTTTCCACTAAACATTTTCCAAAATCAATGTTGATTGACAGCTAATACCCTATAAAAAAACAAAATGGGATCAAACATTAACGGCAGTTTTTATTTTTTATTTTTTATTTTTTTTCTATGGGTAAATTTCTTTTATTATTATTGTATATTTATTTCATTTCATCCCTAAAACATTTGTTTATTTGTTTATTCACAATTCCAACACTCGTGACGCATCCGATTTTCCTTGTGAGGGAACTCAAACGAACAATGAGTCTCAGATTTATCCATCTACCAACCACACCCTCTTTTAAATAACATTCACTTTCATTCATAAAATGAGCCAAGAACAAACTTTCATTGCTATTAAGCCTGATGCTGTTCAACGTGGACTTATCGGTCCTATTATTACCAGATTTGAACGTCGCGGATACAAGCTTCGTGCTATCAAATTACTCGTCCCTGATCGTACTCTCCTTGAGAAACATTATGAAGAACACAAAGGAAAGCCTTTCTTTGAAAAGCTCGTCGGATTCATGGGATCCGGTCCTGTTTGTGCCATGGTCTGGGAAGGCAAGGATGTAGTCAAGACTGGTCGTGCTATGCTTGGTGCTACTAATCCTTTGGCCTCTGCTCCCGGAACCATTCGTGGTGACTACGGTATCGACCTTGGAAGAAATGTCTGCCATGGCTCAGATTCCGTTGATAGTGCAAAGCACGAAATCAACCTTTGGTTCCAACCTGCCGAAATTCAACAATACGACCGTGCCATTGAAGGTTGGATTTATGAGTAAGGTAATGTCTTGTCTTCCTTGCTCAAATTGCTTCTTACGATTCATTAATAAAGCTAGATCATGAGACCATAAATACACTAGTTATCGTTCTTTTCAAATATTCTCAATAAGATCGTTATGGAATTTAAGTGAAAAGTAGTTCGAACCTCTCTTCCTATATAATTCATTTATTTTTTAAACTTCGGGTATAATTAGTAAAAGTAATTCTGAAAAACGTCTTCTGCAACAGTAAGCAGCAGGATCAACGGGTCGATCTGGATGTAATAAAAGTCTGGATAGTTCTACAAAAAGATTACAAAGCTCCTCTGCTTCTTGGTCCATTTCGTTCGGTTGTAACGCTGAGCCCGATTTCGCCGAAAATCTTTTTTCCAAAACACTTCCAAACACGTCTTTTTTACAAGTTGATTCTTCAAGCTCTATAATCTCCAATACATCTTCGGTAAATACATCCTGGAGGAATTGTTCTATAGTCCCTTCGATACCCATATTATCACGGACCGGCTTTATTTCTTTTCCGAAAAAGCTCAAGTTAGTATTCCCATTAATTACATCGGCAAGCATTGTTTGCATCTCATTATGCAAAAATAAAAAATAGTTTAGACATGTCTGTATGAACACATAATGACCATATGCCACTTTCCATTCCGGCTCTTTTTTTTTAGAAAGTAGTGAACACTTAGCAGATTCAAGGTTATGAATCAAGGAACTTAGTCCTAAAAGAGGATCATTTTTTTGTGAGCCTTTATTTTCAACTCCCCAAAATGAAAGATTAGATTTTTTTGCCTGAAAACATATTTCTAACTGCACTAATACTTCTGCAAATGATAAGGCATTATCATATATGAAAGAACCCTCTATACGTTTTAAACAATCCTCGCAATCTTTCTCAAAATCCGGCTGCTTTACCATTAACGAAACGATTTGCTTCACATATTGGGGGACTTTCTCAACATGCAGACGATTTACAAATTCATATAACCATCGTATCATAGCCATGCATGAAGATTTAAATAAGTAATTATATACATCCTTCTCATGTTTCTGTTGCTTCAAAACGTCAAGCTTTTCCATCACATCCCAAACAGTAGTTGAAGTGTTTAAAATCTCCAAATAGTTTTTCAAACAAAAAATAATAGGAGATAGATCCATATAAGCCTGAAATAAAGTTGACTTTGTGGATATACAGTATATTTCATACTCCAACCTGTGCAACCGCTTTTGCAACTCTGTTAAACAAGCTTCCAAAGGCTCCTTTAGATAGGGAAAAATAAACTCTTTTCTTACAATCTCAGACGTCTGATGTACATTCACGTGACCTACATTCGCCTCTGCTAAATGTTTCAGAAGATTTCGATAGCTGTTTAAACAAGAGCCATGGCTTGCAAAAACATCTAAAATACTGTACATTGATTTATGAGTAAGTAAACCCACTTTGATTAGTACCTGATGCCTGACCTCTACAGTTCCATCATCGTGAATTTGAAAGAAAAAACTAGGGAGACCATGTAGCATATAAACGACGTCCTTCATAAACCATCTTTCTGAGATATTCTTTCCCTCTAAATCACTACTCCCATCGAAAAACATGAATGGTTTCACCCTCCTAAAACTCTCAACGGCTTCTTTTCTGACATAGGGTATAGCAGAGTGAGTTGAGGATTGTAGGTTCATTGCCTGAGGATCATCTTCATGAGTATTGTCTATCTTTTGGTCTCCATCTGTAGTTGGCATAGAGCAGTGGGTATTGTCAATAGTCGAATCATCAAAATCTTCTTCTTCACTGGTTATTTCCATCCAGTCTGGTTCTTCCCAATGATCTCCACCAAGTGAAGATAATTCATCGCTTAATAGATGCGACTCAGTTTCGGCATGCAAGTCTTCCCTCTCATTTGGGGGTTCTGAATTGCGAATTTCCAGGGGATTTCTTGAAAGCTCGAGTAATACCGTCAAAAACTGAGAGTATAAAAATTCTTCCTTCAGACTAATAGTGTTTTGTTCGAGATTTCTACATGCGTTGACGAGAGGTACTTCCAAATCCTCACGGCCCAGGATGGACATCTTTTCAGAAACCCTGAAAACTTAGTAATTATCGAAGAATAGAAAAATAAAGAATCTTACCTGTACAGTCTCTCCAGCACTTCACTAAACACCAAAGTACGACTCGGCGTACTATGAATGATTTCTTGACATCTCTTTAGCCATTTTTGATCAGGTGCATCATTTGTCCCTTTTAAGTTTTTCCAAAGAGATTCCAAAGTATCAATATTCTTCTTGGTAACCATCAACTCCTATACCATTGAGTTTGCTTCGCGCTTAAATAAATACCACCAAATGATTACTTTCCTTTCGATATCATGAGAATTATTTGAAGTATATTGTTTGGAAGTATAGATCAATTGGTTACTATTGAAATTACCAACCAACTTTTAATGTCGAGTCATGCGTAGTAGACAAACTACTTTTCAAAGCTTGCAGGGTCAATATTCGAAGTTCAATATACGAAAAAGCGTTCTTATGAAAAAATGCACTAGACTACTAAAAGCTTACAAGGGCTTATTAAATAGGAGAAAAACTACAATAGAAATATGTTTTGAAATAAGAAAGTGTTAGTATAGTATTAACTATTAGAAAATTCCTAGATTGGAATGATAGTATATGTACAATATGAAGCAAACAAAACATGCTTCCAAGTCTTGAAAAACAACTATCCATCACCCGTTTGCATACAAGTTCATCAGATAAATGAAATAAATCGATTAAATAGTGCTTCATTAGAGGAGACTACACCAAATAAGTTAGGTAGGAAATAACCAAATTAAAATAACGGTGTTATAAAAGGAAAGCAATTACAGTGTAGATTCAAGCCTTGTACGAATGATAACATAAGTACTGAAATCGATAAATGCAAATTTTCAAAAATTCCGATATTTTTTTTGTTTAACAAGTCGAAACAAGAGAGTAAGTTGTTTTTCAAAAAGCTCAATACCCTTTCCCTTATTATTCTTCCTTGGTACTTTTTGCTAAAGCATCACGAAAATAAGTTTGTCCTTTATTAAACGTATACTCGAACCGAAACAATAAGGTAAACATCAGTTTGGTATGGCTCAGGACAGGTAGATGATATGAAAACAGAAAAGGGACCAACCGATTATGTTGTAAATTACTTGTTCCTCCTTAAACCTGGAGAGATGGGACCCAAATTGTTAACAAAGGTACTGCAACTAGATTCTGTTAAAGTGGCATTGTTTTTAGATAAAACCTTGAGATGGATACTATCTGAAGCGCTGTGGGGAGTATTTTGTTTTGCCTTCTTTGAAGCAGCATTCTTTTTGTAAGTGTTGCGATAAAAAACAACAAATAGAACAAGGTAAGAAGAAATGGTAACGAGACCACATAAAGCAGCAAAGGGATCACCAGAGCAATGTCCCATACAATACTTGTAATTTTTTGAACGGTATAAAAGTTCGGTTCCAAAAACAAAATAAATAAATCCTAAGTCGGCAAAAAACTGAATAATCTGAAAACGGGTAACCCACTTCTTCCAAGGTACTCGAATGCCTCTAGCAACAAGGTAATAATAATAATACATAACCACGTGAACCAAAAGATTAATTTCAATAATAAGCCAGGAGATGGAAGTTCTTCCTACAATTTGAGAGTAAACCAAAAGGGCAGTGGCTCCATGATGGTAATAGTGAAGAAATTGTAATGGCTTTTTTCGTAAAACTAAGAACAGAGTATCGGCAAGTTCAAGCTAAGGGAAAAGTTAGAACAACGAAACGATGAAAAACGCAAACAGTAGATGAGAAGACATACAAATTTTGAAATATAAGCACAGTAGTAAAGAAAAAGAAGTGGTTGTGACCAAGCTTTTTCGTTACATATGGAAAAGAAAAATCCGTGCTTATATATCATTGGAGCAACTTGTTCAAAGATCAGTAAAGCAAGAATTCCGGAGGAAACGAAAAACACAAGATTATAATACTGAAAAGTCTTCTTTAGACGAATTGGAGAACGATACTTCATGAGTCTACTTCCCAAAAAGATAGACACATAGTAACCCGTAATGATCAAAGCGACAGTAGAAAAAGAAGAAAAGTGAGTCTTTCCTACGACGAAAGAAAAAGAAGAAATACTCTTTCCAAAAACGGCTTCTGAAAAAGCATTTAGCCAATTCCTATCTCTGTTAGTAGATGATTTCTAAAGAAAAAACTTTTGACAAATGTCGAAGTATGTCATATTATAGTCGAAAACAAGAGAGGCAGAATCCGTTTCTTGAAACTCTTTTACATTCATCAAACTATTTAAAAAGATTCAAACAATGTCCAAAGGTATGCATAATGCCACAGTCAAATCAGAAATTAGAAATCAGAAATCATTTCTTGCTTTCTTGCTTTCTTTCTTTCTCTCTTTCCTTCAGTCCACCCAGCAGACATAAACTATCGTTCTTTGAATTCCCTATATGTATAAGGACCAAAAAGGAATGACTCGTTAAGTATAAAACAGAGACATTTGTAAGAATGCGCATTCTTACATTAATGCAACGAGCCGTACTATCTAATACCAGATTGCGAGATGGGAAATGTCTACCCAAATCAATAATGAAGTACGTATGAAGCAAACGAACGATGCGCCAAGGAGAAAGGAAAAAATGAGAAAATCGAGGAGATCGAGGCAACAAAAAGAGAAGAAAAAGAAGAAAAAAAAAGTGCTGAAAACACGGAAAACGATACAGATAGGAAGAAAACGTTTACTAGAGAAGTTTGGGATGAGGAACGTCATCCAAAGTAGCAAATTCCTTCGTATGTATACAGCAAGAAAGATGTATGAAAAAGAGCAAGAAAATGGGTTTCAAAGAAGAACGGAACATGCTGAAAGCTAAGAAAGTAGAAAAAAAGAGTAATAAGATTGAAAGAAGCAAGATAGGACGAGCAAAACAAAAGACAATCAATCCTCTTGACAAAGTAAACTTACCATAGTGGATATTGAAATTGACTAAATAATACAAAAGGCATACTGTAGAAGCTTTTGTTAGAAGCCAATGAATCGTTCTCTACGGCAAACATTTGGTTATGGGAAAGAGTACGAGAAGAAGGCATGATGGGAAGGAAGGAAAGTTGCACCAAGTAGGATGGATTCGGCCAAATCAAAATATATAGGGGACGTAATGGGGTTAAGTCTGGGGTGTTGTGGGAATAGTGATAAACAAAATGTAATCAAAAATAGTGAAACTTAGAAATGAAGTTGTTTTGAAAACAAAAACAATAACAAAAGACGATTTCTGGAAGAAACAAATAGCAAAAGTTGTTGGCTTTGAAAACAGAGAAATTCAATGATTTAAAGATTTAGAGTCAAAACAAATGTAAAAGAAAATAGAAATCGATTTTGGTTTTTCAACAACTGGGAAAAGAAAAGGGAACTGTTGGTAGCATTAGATTCGCAATGTATATATATATATATATAGACAATAAAAATAAAAATCAGGTTGTAATAGAATGGATCTTGAAAAGAAACGAAAAAGGTCCTATATAAAAAAAAAACGACACCACGATTTTTTCTTCGTTTTTTTTTCGCTTTCTCTTTAATTTAATTTAATTTTCTTTTTGTTTGCTTTCTATAAAAAGATTCAACTCTTGAACCGTGATTGTTAAATACCATCAGAACATACAAAATATCAACCGATCCTGCTACTTCAAAGTCACGTCATAAACAAGTACATGGAATAGAAATTATGGAAATTGAATGTTGAAAAGGAAAGAAAAAAACAAAAAAAACGAAAAAATTTGGTGTCTGTGAGAATATCTTTTGTTTTCATACAAAATCGCTAAAACGATATCTTTTAAATGTTTAGGAAATTCTTTCTATAGAGAAAGAAAACGACTAGACGATTAAAAGACGCTTAAAGTAGAAAAAAAAAAAACAGGAAAAATATTTCTTGTTTATGTAAATTCTTGCATAAATCGTATCCTATCCTATTCTACCCATCAATTCCATCATCATCGTCAGTGTTTTTCCTTCTAGGAACGTTTTCCAAAGACAATCTTTTTACAATGTGTATTTTTTTTTTGTTTTTTCAAGAATATCTCTATTCGATCAGAAACTGATTTACAAATTTATATTTGATTTTCTTTATTTATTTTATTAATTATTTTGGTTTCTTGCCTTTTGTTGTCTTTTGATTTGTTTTGATTGTCTATTTATTTACTTATTGTATTACAGTCCATATCATACAAGTGTCGATGCAATTCAATTCATCCAGGTCCATCATTACTACCCTTACTCTCTCTCTCGTTTTTACCCGACTAACCCCCACTTCGTCTACACAGATCCATTTACCGATTGTTTGCATCGTCCCTAATCTCATTCGTACCGAATTTGACCGAGAGATCCCAATACAATAGTAAAATATGTGATGTAACAATCGGTAAACTGTTTACTCTATAGCGGATCGTAAATATAAAAGGAAATTGAAGAATTGAAGGAAAACAATTTTAGTACTCTCTTTTGTCCTCTTTTCTTTTTCTTAGATTTTTTCACATTCTGTTCTATACTGCCATAAAAAAAAACATCCTCCCTGTTTGCTACGTTCCTTGTTGAACATGTGTTAGATCCCTGGTAAATAAATATTCATTTTCAAATCCTATCATTCTATCATTCATTAAAATTCATAATAAGCCATGTTTATGCTTATGCTTAATGCTTTTTACAAAAACGTCTTTGTTAGCTTTTTCAATCACAAACTCATTTTTTCTTTCCATGTTTTCGAATATAATCTTCTTCTTCCCGATCAAAATTTTTGTCGGAAGGCATAAGTACCTATAATTTCATATCGTTTAGCAATCATAAACCTCATTTCCAAGTGTCTACCGAAAATGAACGGCATCCACTTTCCTTGGAATTTTTTACTTACTGCTCGGTCCAGAACACTCGGCAATCCTAAGTTGTCGGGTTAGCCATGCAAAGTTTTTTACACTTTCCCAAATTTAGGCTTTTAGGTCTCTTACCTCGATGTCTTCCACGAATCTGTTGCCTCGTTAGTAAATGCTGCAGTTCATCTTCTCCATACCTCCAATGCTATCATTATAAGTTTACTGATTTTTCGAAATTGAGCAGATAGAGACGGCGAACTGCTATATCCTTTCCATTTTCGTTAATATTGACCTCCGCAAACCGTTTTCTTTTTTTCTCTTGTTTCTTACCAAGACTGAGTCCTACTGTACCATAACCAGAAACGACTTCAAAAAAAATCGAAAATAGAGTAAATTGCTACTTTTTGTTAAAAAACTCTGTAGAAATATAACTTTCTTCCTTACTGGTTCATCTGCTTTTTCCAATCTCGGTCCTTCCAAAATCGTAATGAGGAAAAATCCGAAAAACATAAACCATAGATCATGACTTAATTGACGCTGAATATGATCTGCTAAAAAGTTTCTCCCGGATTTAGGCTTCACCTGGTCAGGTTGTTTTTGCTTGTTTTCTTTAGCAGAACTGTCAGATTCGTCATCACTATCGTCGTCCATAGGAGGTGCATAGATTCCCAAAGAACGTTCCTCGTATACATTTGTTCTATATCACTTAGCCAAAGTTCCAATCCCCAATCTTACTATATGCACTTACTGTCGAATACTCATAGCAATCTTTTTTTCCCTAGCGTTAGCGAATTTATCTCTCAACAAGCTAGACTTGGCATACCGGCTAAACAAGGTTAGTAAACAAAAAAAAAAAAAAAAAGCAAAAAAAGTTAATAAACCATACATATGCTGAAATATACATCATAAACATATAGCTTACGATTACCGCTGGAGCAATATTTCCAATATCAATGACCGTAAAACCAGCCGCTCTGGTAGACGCGTTTTGAAATATACCGTTCATAATCCTGTATCCAACTGGGATTTGTTTCACATAATGATTGCTCAGGTTTAGCACCATAAAAAAGAAAAAGGAAAGTAAATTCAAACCGATTAAATTTGCTGTTAAATACCACGTAGTTTTTGATGGAAATAATAAAGTAAAACTCCTTCGTGGATGTTCAAGTAGAAAAATTAAAGATTGTTGAAAATGCGGTGTATAAAACTTACTAAACCACAGAGAGCACCAAATCATCAGCCTTAAAGCAATTGGGAAAAATGTATTTCCAGTAAGGATTAAAATAGTTCCCAAGACTTGGGGGAATATTGCTTTTTGAAACTGATTTAACGAGTCATCATGCAAAGCAAACCCAATATTGTTGAATAAAGAAGCAGATGTAAATGCAGCCCACCATCCACGATTAATTCCTACACTAGTACATGCCCTACCGGAAACTTTTGCAGTATAGATGAAAATAAGCAATCCAACTAAACCTAAAACATGCCATAGCATAAAATAAATCGTCAACAAAACAAGTAATAATTTGAGAGACTGATATTCAATACCGGCTAGTTCTTCTCGCTCCTCGGCTGATAGAGCGTAAAACGCGGAATTTCTTCCAATAGTGGGTTGGTACGAAAGGAACGGCAACGTGGCTGACGTGTTTGTCGAACGAAAGGTCTTCGTACTTTTAAGCCTGTCGGGCAAGGCCGATGTAAATGTCTTTCGGAATTGAGGAGGAAGAAAAGACACCGAGTGTCTCTTATCTGAGTTACGATTCGACAATGAAAATGTCGAGCCTCGATTGGTTCTACCAAAAGACATAGGAGATTTGGTAGAGCTGGAATCATTGTTATAACCTATTTTGTTAGTACTCAAAAAAGATAATCATATTGAACATACCAGCCGTATGAACTGGTTTTCGTTCGTGATCAGGGGCGGGTGGTATTGCGATTGTAATCCTCGGACTTGATGCACCTTCACGATTAGAAACTTCTTGTTGTCCTGTATTACCAGAAGTCGAAACTTGATCTAAATTATCAGGAGCAGGGGGGCTCTCATGCTGTTGGCTAGGAGAAGAGGGCGGCTCATTATCGGTACGGATTATATTGTACTCTGAAGGATACGCGCTAGTTCCGTGTGAAGAAGAGGAAGAACTAGCCATGGTATTCCTTGGGGTCGAAAAATCCGTACGATTTGATGAGGAAGTATTATCACGTTCATTAACTTGAGTAGAAGAGTCAGGATCGTTCGATTCATTATAATGTCCGGATGACATGTTCGTACCCGACGATTCATCTTGAGGAATATTGACATAGTCATTATTTCTTGTGGCATAAGCAAACTCAGTAGACGGATCTGGTTCTTGTCTTTGATCTAAGGGAGAAGGAGGATCATCCAAATCACGGGAGGAGTACTCGATTGGACTAGAATGCTGTTCTCTATCTCCTTCAAAGTTTGATGAGACAGAAGGAGGATTGGAATAATCACTGTTCCTTACAGCATACTCATTTGGGCTAGAACGAAGATCTTCATTATGAACTGACTGTCCTGGAGAAGAAGCATTTCCCACTGGTGGGTCTTGTTTTTCTATATCGACTGACTTTCTTGGAAATCTAAAGAAAGGAATATTCGGAATCGTAGTTGGTCTTTGTATCGTGCTAAGTGAACGGCGAAGGCGCGAAAAACCTCCTTTAGGATGTGTCATTTCCTCAGATTCATCATTATCTTTCGGAGGAGCAACCGGACGACGTAGGCGATTACCCTGATCTAGTAACACTTGAATTTTTCGACCACCTACCCTACTAGGTTCCGGCTCATCTTTCTGGCGAATAGTATTATAGGTATAAGTCATCGTCAAACGATTACCTCTTAACACTTTGTCATATCGCTTATTGTAATAGTACAACTTCAAGACTGTAAGTCCAAGATTGACAGCCAGAGGTGTGCTTAGTACCGAGAATATTAACAAGGTGAGCTGCGAATAGGAATGTTAGCAATGTCGACCCACTTAAACAATATCACGTTCGTTTACCCATACCTGCTGGTATACGGAAATATCCGAGATATTCACTGTAGGAATACCTGATTGTGTAACGGCCCCACTAGCAAGAAAGAGCGCATCAATGTAAGGTAAGCGACCGCTAGCGTACAAAATGATCGAATTTAGAATTACCATGCCAAGGATATAGGCATCTGTATACCTGTCAGCTTTCTATCCAAAGTTATGCACACATACAATGGTATTCAAGAAACTGAAACCGTTTATTCACGAAGTTAGTACAAGACTTCAAAAACTTGATTAGCCTGTTATCCTTTATATTTGACATCTCATTTCTTTCTGAATATTCCGTATTTTAAACCACAATACACCCGTAAGTTTTTTTTGTTAAAAGCAAAACAACTAATTATCTTCTTTCTCACTAGTATATGAAATACAATGACAAATTTGAAGATTTTAATTTAGTGAACTAGAACGACGTCGGTATACGACACCGGACCTGAAACAACAAACCTCAATTTACTGAGTCAAAATTAAACCCTGTTTTCAGAGTTATTGTCACATAATCTGTTCGTAAGCGCTATATAAGGACTTAAATACTCCTTATGGGACAGACTTAATTATGGGGGAAGATTTTAGGAATACTCTGGAAGACTCATTTGAGTCTCTGAAAAATGACAACGTTGGTATGTATGATACTCATGTATGGTGAGAAGGAATTGCCGCATAAGATGATTGTAAAGAAGAAATGCTAACATACATTTGAAGATATAAGCAAGAAAAATGAAATCCTTGCTTCTTTTAACAAAGAGTTTCCTTTCTCCAGTGCCCAAAACTTAGGCACGATATTCTCATCATGGATACCATTTTTGTTAGAGTTTGTACAGTCTTTTGAAGTTTCATTCGATTCAGAGTCTATGGAAAATGAGGTAAAGAAAAATACGCTAAGTGTATTGCAGCAATGCGCCCACAAAGATGAATTCCAACCATATGCCGAACTTTGTGTTACCCGATTGATTTGGTTTATACGATCAGAAAACGATGAGATTGCTATTTTCTGTTTGAAGATTATCATGGATGTTTTCAAGTCTTTTAAAGGTTCTATCCATAGTTGCTCTCAAAGTTTTTTTGATCTCGTCCTTTCACTAGTCCGTAAACTCCCCTCTACAATTCCTTTTTGCTTTCCAAAAAGCAGTATAATGTCTTCGTCCGTTGATGAACATTCTCTTTTATTTACTTCCGCACCAGGTAGCTATCTGTACAAAGAGGCACTTGACTTACACCAACAAGTGAATCACCAGTCTGTTGGAGAGCGTAATCTTCAGCCAGCGCTTCAGAGCTTTCGTGTGTTTATTGAGTGTCCTGTTGTAATTGTGCTCATTCTTCAAGTCCTCCGACAATCAGCCACCTCAAATGTACAGTTACTCCTTCCTTTCCTTCTGGATATTCTTCAAATTGATGTACCAATCATTGATGACCTGTCGATGAGGGTTCAGCAGGACACTAGTTTTGATTTTTTCAGAGCCGTAAAAAATAAGAGCACTTATAGATCCGTTTTCATGGCTCAAGTAAAAACACTTTCATTTGTCGCGTACATCTTGAGGACCTTTCCAGAGACGTTTACTAACAAGGAGGTAATTCCATTGATAGTCGTCACCCTTCTCCGGAGATGTCCCCATGACATGTGTTTTGCTCGGAAAGAGTTACTTGTTGCTAGTCGACATATACTTTCAACGAATTTACGCAGATTATTTATTTCAGTCTTAGATTCCTTACTTGAACCGAATATACTCCTTGGAAAAGGTGTTGCTGCAAGGGAATTATTACGACCGCTTGCTTATAGTACTCTAGCCGACTTACTCCATCATATTCGCAACGATATCAGTAGTGAGCAAATTCGAAAAGCGATTACTATTTATTCGCATAACTTACATGATCCTAGTTTAAGTATAGGCTTACAAACTATGGGAGCTCGACTTGTTCTAAATATGATCGACCGCATCATAAGTCTTCCCAATCCCGCAGACTCAATCTCACTTCTTTTCTTTATTTTTGACGCTTTTATAGAAAAATTTCATGAACTTAACTATAAGCTACAAGGCAGGTTTCAACAACAAAACGAAAAGGCTGTGCGACGGAAAGATGGTTCAGCTAAATTTCACATAGATGAGCAGTTACCATCTATTATATCAATGGAAAAAGATGGATCTTTTCTCTTTAAAAATTTAATGCTTGGATTACGTGCACTAATGTATGGGTTACGCATGTGCAAGACTCGTAGCTTCGAAGCTTCAAATCTTCACCTTAATAATATAGAGAAGTTGACAACTATTCAGGAGACTCATATCTTTAAGAAGCTTTTTGTTGAAGTCGCAAAAGGTCTTTCTTTTTTCCGACCCGACGAAGTTTACTGGGAGATGTATTATGCCGGTAACGAAGACAACCTTGATAAGCCGTTAACATCCACACTTCCAAAAAACAAAGATGAGAAAGATTGTTTGGAAGTATTTGCAACAATATTTATTCATCTTGACCCTCCTTTGTTCATTGAAATTTTTGAATCAAATTTGCCTATGTTCTTTGAACAGCTAAAGTTGAACCTAACCTTATTTCACATACCTCAATTTCTTCTTTCCAACGAAAGTACATCCCCTAGATTTCTCAACGTTTTACTTCGCTTTCTACTTTCAAAGTTAGAAGAACTAGGTTCTGCCGACGAAAGACATGGTTCTGTTATACTACGGCTTTTTCGGTTATCCTTTGTTACTGTTTCTTTATTTGCTCCAAAAAACGAACCCGTTTTACGACCTTATGTTTCTGAAATAGTTATAAAATGCATGAAATTTGCTCCAAACTCTAAGATACCCCTAAACTATTATCTGCTCTTACGTGCTCTATTCAGAGGCATCGGCGGTGGTCGATTTGATAGCTTATACAAAGAGATTATGCCACTCTTGCATGCGTTGTTGGAAGCTTTTAACTCTTTATTGGCTTCTGCTAAATCGCAGAAGGAAAGAGATCTATTCACCGAGCTCTGTTTGACTGTTCCTGTCCGTCTTAGCCTTCTTCTACCATA
This sequence comes from Schizosaccharomyces lindneri, assembly GCA_029532395.1. NCBI lineage: Eukaryota > Fungi > Ascomycota > Schizosaccharomycetes > Schizosaccharomycetales > Schizosaccharomycetaceae > Schizosaccharomyces > Schizosaccharomyces lindneri. The sequence goes on along the minus strand of JARFMH010000001.1, from coordinate 308,315 downwards.
CCTGAGTTATTTGATGAAGCCATTAGTTAATTCTTTGAAAAGTGGTCAAGAACTCGTAAATCAAGGTTTACGAACGTTTGAACTGTTCTTAGATAATTTAACACCTGATTTTTTGGACCCAATTATGGCACCCGTTATTGATGAACTTATGGATGCTTTATGGAGCCATCTTCAGCCTTTACCGTATAGTCATCAATATAGTCACAATGCTCTCAAAATTCTCGGAAAACTAGGCGGAAGGAACCGTAAGCTTCTGAAAAAAATCCAAAAAATGAAAATCACATCATCCTCTTTCAGAGACTTTACTATGCTAGTGGATATTAAAGGAACTGACCGGACACAGCTTTTGCATTATCTGAATTATGTGGATCCCGCAGTCAATATCCTAACTAGACAAAATTTAGATCTCGAGATAAAACGTCAGTCTTTTAATTATTTGACTACAATTACGAAGATCTTTTTTCAACAAACAAGTGATATAGATAATATAAGCTTACGAATTAGAGCCGGTGCTCAGCAGCTATTAAAATCGAATATTCCCTTCAAACGACCCTATTCATTTGCTACTAATCGAGAAACAAGTCGCGATTTTATCTGCAAAATTGATGACGACTCAGTTGAAAGTACCGTGCTATTTCATGCTACTTATGGCTTGTTTATAGCTACCTCAGTTGAAGGCTTAACTGAAAGCGCATTGCAAAGTCTGAAAGTACTCGCAGCTAATATTCTTGTGTATGACCTGCTTTACGCTATTGATTTATGCAAAGATAGCAATGACGAATTACCTTTACATTCTCGTAAAGAGCCCATTTTAAGCTCTTATTATTTTTCTCATTGCTTAGCGAAAGTAATGTGCGAAGACGACGAAAGAATTAGAGATTCAGTAAGCCATGTCTTGAAATTCATGTTTGAATTTGCTTCGCTACTCTTTGCTGATTCTCAACAAGCTTACATATTGCCCATTTTTGAGGTTTTGCTTTCTGATTTTAGACATAATTGTTATGATTGTCAATGGCATCATAAGTTCGGTGGTTGTCTGGGTCTCAAATATTTAATAGAACAGAAATGCTCGTCTGTATGGTTGTTTGACAGACAAGCTGACGTTTTGAGTGCATTATTTTTCACGCTTAAGGACACTACTCCTGAAGTACCTTCTATCTGTAAAACTACGGTTATGGAAGTTTTGAAATGCTTGTTTGAAAAAATTTACACTGCTGAGGATATAAAAATTGCTCCCGGGGTTCTAGGCCACTTAGTACTGGAACTTTCGAATCATAACTCAGTAGTGCGCAATTCGACCCGAGAGTTGTTGTCCCTTCTTTCCTCGCTGTCTAAAATTTCCATTTCAGAACTCGTCTCCCCATACAAGGAAAGGCTGTTGGGTCCGATTTTTGCTAAGCCGTTACGTGCGCTTCCGTTCCACATACAAATTGGCCATATAGATGCCGTCTATTATTTCATAGGTTTGGAGGGCCACTTATTATCTCCAAATGAAGAAGTAATGCGATTAATTCACGAAACTATTGCTCTTGCTGGTGCAGATGACGATGCGTTAATAGGTCACAACAAAGCCTCACATTTTAAGAATGCAGCATTCCTTGTTAGATTAAGAGTTGTTTGTATAAACCTTCTGGTTTCTATTATCAGTAAATTTGATTTAACTCAAGGTCAGCATGTTCACTTACGGGGAAAGATTATTTCAGTGTTCTTCAAGTCACTCTACGTTAAATCCAACGAAGTGATAGAAGCTGCGTTTACAGGCTTACAACAAGCTCTTAAAGGTGACCAGAAACTCCCAAAGGAGTTATTACAGACAGGATTGCGTCCAATACTATTTAATATATCTGATCACAAACGGCTCACAGTTGCTGGCTTGGAAGGGCTTGCTAGGTTACTTTCTCTTCTGACCAACTATTTTAAGGTGGAGATTGGAAGAAAACTGTTGGACCATTTAATTGCACTACGCGACACAGTAAATTTACGTGAGATATCGAAGATGCCTTTAGCATCTCAAACTGAAATGAGGATTATCCAGGCTCTTATTAACATCTTTCACCTACTTCCCAATAATGCAAATCAATACATGCAAGATTTATTACAATGTGTATTAGACATTGAAATGAAGCTCAATCGTACTTGCCCTAATTACTTCGGTATTCCATTATTGAAGTACGTCAATCGCTATCCGCGTGATGCTTGGGAATTTTTCTATGCCAGGATTGATGATTCTGTCTGTAACCATTTCTTAATCGAGTTACTACGATTAGAGGAATCCGAGAGTTTTTTGCTTGTGGTGAAAGAGAATTGGAGTGTTTTTCGTTCAATTCTAACTACAGAAGTTCCTACTTCTAGCAATACGAGATATTCTTTTGCACTGGAAGTTTCTTGCGAAATATTCAATAGAGATCCCTCATTTTTCAAAGAAAAAAATTCATTTTTTAAAGGATTGACAAATGCTGTTGAAATAATTGGCGATTTAATAAATAATGGTGGAACTATCTCGTTTATCACATCTTGGGAAAGAGTCTTAATCCAATTATGTGAGTTTTTGTTGAAGATATACGATCATTGTATAAAAGAATTTGATTCTGGTTTGGATTTACTGGCAGCTTTTCAGAGTACTGAGTATTATTTATCCAATACTCTCATGATTACTTTAACAAAGCATCTTCAAAATAGCCTTTCAGATAATTTTGAGGTGAAGTTGCGAAGTCTACTATTTAACTTCCTCAGTGTGAATAGCTCCTTGCAGCTAAAAAATACGCTTCTAAATGATGTTTTGTTGCAATATTTCCATCAACACAAAGGAGACAGAGAATCGTCTCAAGCCTGGTTTAATTCACTTTATAAACTTTATTTAAAAGGCATTTCCACAAAAATCGGGACTTCTTATGATGATGGAGCCAGCATGGGAACCTTACAGATCATTCTATTTTTTTTAAAAAATGATTATACGGTTTTAGAGAACTATAAAAAAGAATTAGTCTCTCTATGTTGTGCTTTAGCAAATTCTGAAGACCTAATCATAAAACAGTTATCTCTTTATTCCCTTTCTATTTTTAGTTCCGTATTTTCATCCCCGGATAACATACCTAGCCTGGTTTATAAAGCATTACTTAAAAGTCCTCCAGTAGAGGTCAGACATACTGTAAAAGCTTCCTTTGATTGCATATTTTCCTCAATGTCTTCGTCGAGTGAGTTATCAAATCATATGGTGGAGCTTCCTTTGCAAATGATGCGAAGTCAAAGCCAAAATATTTCACAATTACTAAATGTGCTTGACTTTTTAAGCTCACACGTTTCTTATTTTTATTCATATCGGTCGAGTTATGTTTCTACCATAATTGATTCTCTATATAAACTAGGAGGGATTCCGAATCCGAATTTAGAAATTCGTTCACTATCATTGAACCTTGTCAAAATGTTAGTATCATGGGATCAAACAGAGAGAACTGAACTGAAAACAGAACTTTTTACAAATAATCAAAAACGTGCTATATTGAGTTTCTTGTTTCGATTTATATGTTTGTACTCTGAGTTGTATACGGAAGGCTTATGCCAGGAAGCCGCCGTTGTGCTCGAACGTCTTTTTTCGTCCAAAGAATGGTCTAATCTTGGAATGAAGCTTACCTTCTTTACAAAAAGCATAGCTCATTTTGATTCAACCGAATCAAACTCTATAATGTATGCAAATTTCTTAAAGACATTATCTGTGGTGATAAAGACTGCGGATGATACATGGATCTTGGAAAATTTCAATGACCTGAAACTTTTAATGATACAGTCATTGCAGAATGAAAATTCCATAGTGCAACCGTCATTAAGTAATTTTGTCTCTTCCGTTCTTTCGTTACCAATGGTTCGTCCTTCCTTAACAAATGTTCCAGGAATTTCAGAAATTTGGAGCACTATTAGTGAATGGACTGAAAGACGTTTACTTGCCGGTTCGCAACTTGACGTAGCTTTATCTTGTTTGAAATGCTGTCTTACAAGAAAGAAGGCTTCCGCCAATTTGCTTGCCGCTTTTATGCGTTCTTTTCATAAGGTAACGAAGGAGGTACTTTCGTTGGGAGCTCAGGAAATATTAGCACCATCTATGAATATACCACGAGAATCTTTAAAAGATGAAGCAAATTCAATCCTTTTATCAATGATAGATTTAGGTTGTTCGCGCATAAGCGATTTAGAAGACCAACGAAGATGGTTTCTCAGTGCGCTGGTTCAGATTGTTGAAAAATCGACGAACGAACAGATATGTTTGTCAATATTCCGTGCTGTTCGTAGTTGGGTGACTAACCTCGAGAATTCAGTTCCTACTTTAAAGGAGAAAGCTGCATTATTATTGAAAATGGTCTCATTTGAAAATAGATTTACAAGTGTAAATAACTCAAATCTTTTTTCAGACTATCTTTATTTCATTCATGATGTTTTTCAAATGAAGGAATATGAGGGAAGTGAGCTGCTTTATCGACTTGATGCAGTATACTTATTGGGTACCAGAAGCACCGATCCTAAAATCCGGGATCTGTTTATAAGTACTGTAAGTATGAATCTACCTAAGGATGTATGTTCAAGATTTTGTAAATTACTTGGAGTGCATCACTGGGACTCTCTTTCTAATACGTACTGGATACCTCAACTGAATTCTTTTCTAATTGACTGTTTCGAATTCGGTAGAAGTTGCGTTTTTTTCAATAAGCCTAAGAGATTCCCAAAGCTTTCTTTGTATTTGCCTTCGGAGCCAGTAAAAGCAGAATTTCATTCTGAAGATGATAACCTTACATCTGCGCTCGTCACATATCAAGTGATTTCTGATGGTATAAGCAATATAAAACTTTCAGACATTATGATTCCAGTATCGAAAATGCAAACTGTGGATTCTGGAATGGCCGGCGTCCTTTGGGAGGATTTATTTAACGCATCGTTTTCCAGCTTTACATCCGAGCAAGTTGCTTTGGCTTCTAAAGCCGTGATCTTAATTCTCTCAAAAGAATATCACATCAGATTACTTGGAAAGACTCCTAATGTTTTGGAAACATTCTTGAATGCTATATTGCTTTCTGATAAATTTATTGCTCTACCGCCCCAGTTATTATCTTTTTTAAGTAAAAATTTTGGCTTACACCATCAATGCATTCTTCTCTTGGAAAATGCACTTCGCAATAATTTTGGTTTTAGGGATGACGAGTTAGTAGTTTATAGAAATTCCTGCTTAGACGCTCTAAGTGAGATTTATTATGGTTTAGATGAGCATGACTTATATATTGGCTTATGGAAACGACGTTCTCGCTTCCTACAGACCGAAATTGCTGCGTCTTACGAACAATGCTACAAATGGGATAAAGCACAGTTGGTATATGAACAAGCACAAATAAACACTTGTGCTGGTGCTATACCCTATTCTCCTCAAGAAAATGGATTTTGGCATGATCATTGGATTAAATCTGCTCAAAAGCTGAATCAGTGGGATGTTCTATTGGATCTATCAAAACAAGAAGGATGTGATGAATTATACGTAGAAAGTGCTTGGAGACTTCTTGATTGGAAAACCGATCGTGATAAAATTGAAAAACAGGTCAAAAGTCTTTCACCGTTAGTGAGCCTGAGACGACATACGTCTGATGCTCTTCTCTTTTTAACAAACGGAGACTTAAAAACAAACTCTGTGAATGAATTCTCAAAAATCATTCATGAAAGTATGCAGTTCTCTTTACGCCGTTGGCAGCAATTACCCAAGCGCATCTTTCAGTCTCATGCCCCTTTATTGCATCATTTTCAAGAGCTGGCCGAAATGCAAGAGGCTTATAATATATATACACAGCTTGAGAGTACTACTGCTGAGAATCTGGATAGCAAGCTTCAAGAGATAAAGGTTATTTTGCAAAGTTGGAGGGAGCGCTTACCTAATATATGGGATGATATTGACTGTTGGAGTGATCTAGTTTCTTGGAGAAAAATTGTTTTCAAGGACATTAACAATGTTTTCTTGCCTTTAGCTTCAGCTCTTCAGCAGGCACCAAATGGTACCTCAAACGGTAATTCGACATCTTATCTTTACCGAGGGTACCATGAATTGGCATGGATAATAAATCGATTCGCACATGTTGCTCGAGTGCAACACTTACCTGAAGTCTGTATTAGTCAACTTACTAAAATCTATACATTACCGAACATAGAAATACAAGAGGCTTTCCTGAAATTACGTGAACAAGCAAAATGTCATTATGAGTACCCTTCGGAAATGCATTTGGGTTTAGAGGTAATTAATAACACTAACCTTATGTACTTTCGTAACCCTCAGAAGGCAGAATTTTTTACGTTAAAAGGAATGTTTCAAAATAGCCTTGGAGAATATGAAGAAGCAAATCAAGCCTTTGCCACAGCAGTTCAAATCGATCTATCGCTTGGAAAGGCTTGGGCTGAATGGGGTTTGTATCATGATAACCTTTTCAGTGCTACACCCCAGGATCCCTGGCACGCTTGTAATGCCGTTAGCTGCTATCTTCAAGCTGCATCACTATATCCAAGTTCAAAAGCTAAAAAGTATCTAAGTCGACTTCTTTGGTTGCTTTCTATTGACGTTAAAGGAGGCATATCTGCTGTAATCAACTCATTCAAATCCGAAATTCCAGCGTGGAATTGGGTTTCTTTTATTCCTCAGTTATTGGCCTCTTTGTCACGTAATGAGGCAGCTCACGCTAGAGCAATACTAATAGTAATTGCAAGAACATACCCTCAGGCACTACACTTTCAACTTCGTACAGCTTACGAGGATTATACTTTTGCGAACAAACAGCAAATGGCAGCATCAACAGGTCCTGTTTCTACCTCAAACGGCTCTACTGAAAGTTCCGCGATGGAAACTAAAGCCAAGGACCTCAATAACGGTACATCTTTTTCAAGCTCTCCTAGTTTGACTCCTGGAAATGAGGGATCTATTAGTAGTGAAATGAACGGGAAACATAGTCACTCGGGTGCTCGTCTACCATTTCAAATTACTGGAGATATAATGGCTATTCTAAAAACTGCATATCCTTTATTGGCTTTAACGATGGAAACTATGGTGGATCAGATCCAGTCTCGTCTTAAATCTTTTCCTGATGAAGATGCTTATAGACTAATAGTCGCTTTGTTGAATGACGGTTTACAGTATATTACGAGACTTGGCGTCGTGACAAAGAATACTCCGCAACTACCAATGACAAAAGCTAATATTCAACGGTTTGCCGAAAACGTTTTACCAACATCTGTTCGAGAAGCTTTCTTGAAAGATTTCGTTGAGCAAGATTTGACGTTGTTGGCTTATGTGGATAAGTTGCGTGTTTGGAAGAAGAGATTTGTAGAAATTTTAGATCAACGTCCTAAGTATCTGCATTTGGAACAATGTAGCCTTTATTTAAGTGAATTTCAGCATCAGAAGTTTGATGAGGTGGAAATACCGGGTCAATATCTTCTAGATCGTGACAACAATAATGATTTTGTTCGACTCGAAAGGTTTGTTCCGAATGTGGATCTTATAAGAGGACATAATATTTGCTACAAACGACTAACAATGAGGGGTTATGATGGCATTCTATATCCTTTTGCTTTACAGTACCCTGCTACTCGCCATAGTAGACGGGAGGAACGTATGCACCAACTTTTACGTTCAATCAATTCGATTTTGGAAAGAAAAATTGAAGTTCAGCGTCGAAATATTACTTTCAACGTGCCTATTTCAATCCCGTTGTCTTCGCATATGCGCATCTTAAGTGATGATGCCGCGAATGTGACAGTCCAGCAAATTAATGACCGGTATTGCGAAGAGCATGGAATGGCATCCGATCACCCTATCCGTTTCTTTTTTGATAAGCTACAGTCTAACTTGATTCAATTAAAACAAGGCAACAAAATGCATTTTGAGGATTCTTCATTAGAGGAAAAGAAAAAGGTTTATCGTCAACGTGCTCTAGCTTTAAGAATGCAAATTTTAGACACGATTAAAGATTCTCTTATACCGGAGACGATCTACTACGGCTTTTTCAGTAAGGTCTACAATAATTATTCGGATTTTTGGTTCTTTAAACGTGCTTTTACTGTACAATATGCTTACTTTTTGATGACTACCTATATGTTTAACATCGGAAGCAGATTTCCTCATAAGATAAATATCAATCGTAGCTCAGGACACATAAGTTCTGCAGATCTTTTACCTTTGATGACTTCGAACCAGCCTACGTTTAACAACCCTGAAGCAGTACCTTTCCGTTTGACTCCTCCTATTCAGTATTTAATCGACGATATTGGGGTAGAAGGTTTACTTGTTGGTGTTCTCATTAGCTTTGCTCAAAGTTTCTTAAGTTCGGATGCTGATATTAGACAATACCTCAGTTTGTATATCCGTGATGAAGTTTTGTGGTGGCACAAGCAACAAAAGAGATCTTTACCACAGGGTTTACAATTATTTGAAATGGTGAGACTTAACGTTGAATTATTATCTAGAAGGGCTACTGTCATAAGTCAAAACGTCCCTGATAATCTGCCAATAACACAAACACTGATTGATTTAATATCACAAGCTACAAATCCTAAGCAGCTTGCTCAAATGGATCAGCTGTGGCAGGCGTGGTTATAAAAATAATTTTTGATTTAATGTGACTTTATGTCTAAAAAAGGATTTAATTAAAAGCAGGAATATGAAAAATGAGTATATAACGACATTTAATGAAAATTACAGGTGTTCATCGGTTAATAGTATTAATTAAGCCTTTGAGGTTTTTTTTTTCTTTTTCTTTTTTTTTTTTTTTAAAGAAAAAAAAGGAAAACTGTATGCTTCTATTCTTGTCCAAAAACAGCAAATTATGTATAACGACTCTAAAGAATCCTATCCCGTAAATCTCCTATTTTCACTCTGTTAATTGTAATTGATGAAACAAATTTATCCTAACTAAAAGGTATTTATTATACCATGTCACCAATGTTCATGGGCATCTCATCAATAACAGTAGAGTAGTATTGCTCAATATCCCGAAGTATTCGAACGTCTTCATTTGTGACAAAATTAATAGCAACACCTTTGCGGCCAAATCTACCACTACGACCGATTCTATGAATGTAATTCTCACGATTCGTTGGAAGATCGTAGTTGATTACAAGAGATACTTGTTGTACATCGATTCCTCGAGCCCAAATATCTGTGCACAGCAAAACTCGACTATTTCCCTGTCGAAAGTCTTGCATAATAGTGTCCCGTTCCTTTTGTGGCATTTCACCGTGCATACTGGCAACAGTGAAATTTGCTTCTCGCATTTTTTCAGCAAGCCAATCTACCTTTCTTCTAGAGTTGCAGAAAATGACAGCTTGTGTAATTGTTAATGTGTCATACAAATCACAAAGAGTATCAAATTTCCATTCTTCTTTCTCGACGGCAATGAAGTATTGTTTTAACCCTTCGAGGGTAAGTTCATCTCTTTTTACGAGAATGCGAACAGGATCCGAGGTAAATTTGCTTGTCATTTCCAGAACGTCCTGTGGTAGAGTAGCACTTACTACGACAACTTGAGTACCGGGAGGAAGGTAACGATAAATGTCATAAATTTGCTCTTTGAAACCTTGGTTCAAAAGTTCGTCAGCCTCATCAAGAATGAGCATTTTTACATTTCGAGTTCGAAGGTTTCTTCTACGAATCATATCTGTCACGCGGCCGGGTGTTCCTGATACAACATGTTGACCGTAATCTAGTTTTTTTATATCGTTGCCTACAGAAGTTCCACCAATGCAAGCGTGACATTGAACATTCATATGATCACCTAAAGCGAGAACGACGTTTTGAATTTGAACGGCCAATTCTCGGGTTGGTGAAAGAATTAGAGCTTGCGTATCTCGGACAGAAAGGTCGATGGATTGAAGAATACCTATGGAAAACGTAGCCGTTTTACCAGTACCAGATTGTGCTTGTGCAATTACATCTCGTCCTTTACATATTTGTGTAATTGCACGGCTTTGAACGGCGCTAGGAACTTCGTACCCATAAGCATAGATTCCACGCAGTAAATCCTCTGGTAAAAGTATTAGTATATCAAGTCAAAAAAGTTGAGTCTAATTCTTTTATTTATATAAACGTGAATCGCTAAGTTTTATACGAACCTTTGAGATTCATCTCTTCAACTAGACAAATTGCATTAGCGATAAATGGTCATTTTTTCTTTTTAATTTTTCTTTACTTACAAGAAGAAGCTGCTTTCAGATCTTCTGAAGTCGTAAATTCAATATCATCCATGATTTCCTCCGCCATGTTGAGTATAATGGTTTTTTCAGGAGAACGACCGTGTATGTTCTCTTCAAGTCGAAAGTCGCAGGTTTTCCAAGTATTTTACATTATGGATTTATTAAGGGTTTTCAGTGAATAAAAAAAGAGAAAAAAAGAAATGAATAGGTTTTGTATATGACAAGAACTTTGTATACTTGATGGGAAGCCTAACAAATTTACACTCCTGAGTTATAAGAAATTATCTACTCTAAATAGTTTATTGATCTAATACAAGTGAATTATTTTATTTCGCTTTATTTCCGTAACGTATGAGGATGGTGTTTTATAAGGAAGTATGTTTCTGTTATTTGAAAATGAAGATGTTAGTATCACCAGTGATTTTATCATAAATGAACTAGTTTATGGATGGTTTGCTAATCTACGAAACTTATAAAGTATGTTGAATATGTGCATAAGAGGTTCCAAGTAAAAATCTTTCGACTCAAGTGGAAATGAATGCGTCGCTTTTTGGTAAATGCTAATGTTCATTTTCGTGGACCCATTGAACGTTGCATGGACGAGGTTTGAGTTTGTAATTCTTGTCTTGAAGACCCATCGGATTACGTTTTAAAATCGAAAGAACGCTTTCGTCAAATGAACTGGAGAAAGCACTAATTCGATCTGTGCTGGAAGATTCATACGTGAAAAGCAGTTATCCATACCTTTTTTTTCTCAAAGAAATTGTAAATTTGATGTCAATGAAACAGTGAAGCCAACGTAAAAATCTGTGAATGGGAATTTATTTGTGAAATTCATATCGTCTGTCCTTCAATTTTTTGCAATTCTTCGTTCATCGTAGTTCAGGATGAATATATGAGTGGAATGAAGTTTTGCTAAAATTTATTAATCTGTTATTTGACATATTTCCACGCTCCAAAACATGGACGGATGAATTAGAACAATAATTCATTTCAATGAGGTTTTGATCGTGTCGATGAAAATCTAGCAAATACTATGGAAATACATTGATATCTTTTTTTATCTCTGATTTTCCTATTTTATTTTTAATCTTTTTTTGTTGATATTCGGAAATGATTTTGAGTCAGCTTTGTCTTTCTCTTAGGGATACCACTGCATGGTTTGAAACCGAATATCATTAGGGAATTTTAGGCACCCCATTTTCAATGGATTAATTGACAAGCTGTGTGTAGCTATGGATTCTCAAGGCTTTTTCCGACTGGTACGAGAGATTCCGGTAGATTCTATGTCCCGCGAATTGGAGTTTTAAAGGCCAAATTGTGTACCAATGTCGTCAATGACAAGAATAGAATACAATTTCTTTCATTAATTTCTGATCTTTCTTATCATTTTCTTTTCATTATGGATACTTTGAGATCTTGGAAACTTTCTGGTCCCATCCATGAACATGAAATCGAATACAAGAAGGAGATTTCTTTTCATGTACTACCTTTCAACCGGGTCTGATTTTGGAATGTGATTGAACCAACCCTCCGTGATTGGGAAGTATTTGGAAAGCAAACTTGAATCAAGTTGCAACTAATTCGCTCCTGCTTCTTCCTTACGATTTCTTTGATTGAAAGTTTTAGAAAATCATTCTTTTCTTTTTCTTTTGTTTTACAGCGACCCCATTGCTTGCAAACTCCTAATATGGCTTTAACATTTATATATCATATTACGAAAACGAATATCCTCTATAGAACGATTACATATCGACACGTTTGTATGATCAACAAAACCTCACTTGAATGGATCAGAGAAAAATATGTATTATACAAAGAGTATAATAATATAATCCAATTTGGTGATACGATTATATAGGCTATATACGGCAACTTAATCCTCTCTCCTTATATTTATTGCGTAATTCCGTTGTTTACCTTAATTGAAAATAAAGAATAAAGATAATTAGTACTGTATTGTTTGTAATCAAACAATAATCCTAAAATAGAAACAAAAAGGAATTCTTTCGTTCTTTAACAAACAACTCTTACTTCAACCTCGTACATAATTTGTATTGTCGAATAGTAAGAAAATACAAATACAACGGCGCGAAAGTGAATCTTTTATTTGTGTTAGATTCCTCATAGCGTATTGCGTTTGACCTCCAACGTCCTAACGATTACAAACAAAAACAACATTCTCTCTCATCCCAGAGTGAGAACCGAATCGAAGGATTATCTGACGGTGAATTGTGAGTGGGAACTAAAGCTTACATAGGTTACATATCCGTTGCAAAGACAGGCCTTGCTAGCTTTCAGGTTGGGAATCCTACGTAACTTTATCAATCAATCCCTGTTATTGTTTGGAGCCTCATTCCTACATTTGGTTAAGGAAGATTGCTTGTCTCTTTTCCTTTCAATCTTTTCTTCTTCGTAACCAGGCTTTCATTCATCCTGTGATCTCTGTTCATCCCTAACACGGTGGAAATCTCAAGTTTGTTTTGTTTAATCAAGCTCTACATTTTGTAGCTTATTACATTCTTTTTGATATCTCCGTTTTCCGAATTACAGGGTTTTCGGCTTTATTTCTTTGTTTGCTTGTTTCAAATCTGTATTTAATTAGCGGAACAACTATTTCCTTTTCTTTATTCCTGTTTTAATCGTTTTCTCTTTTTTTGTTCTTTTGTGTAAACAACCTTGTTTGTTTTCGGATTCTTTTTATTCCATTTTTCTTTCGACTTGTTTCATTGTCTTATTAGTTTGGTTTTATATTATTGCTCACACCATGGAAACGTCAATTAAGGATGGTGTGCCAAAAATATCCACCACCAGCATGCTCGAAAAACCGACTCCCGGTCCTACTCCACAACAAACGCCAGCAAATACCCGTCCATCAACCCCAGGAAACAAGCCTGGTTTGAAGAGTCAGAAGAGTGAACAGAGTCAAAGTTCTGGAGAATACAGTCCTGATGAAGACTGGCTAGGCGAGCATGCTGCCCGAGAACACGAAGCTCGTATACGCCGTCCTAGTGTAACTCGAGCTTGGGTTCCGCAAAACACAGGCGGTCCTTCCATTCAACAAGACCGCCGTGATGTTGCTCCTTTTGGTGAAGTCATAGATTTGGAGGAAGTCCCTCGTGGTATTACTCGTCAGGCTCGTGACTTAGACAACTATTCATTTCCTTGTCATCGTTTCCGAGAAAACTTGATTGACGAAACCAAGATCCCTCTTGTTCTGGTTGCATGTGGGTCGTATTCTCCCATCACCTATCTCCATTTACGTATGTTTGAAATGGCAACAGATACCATTCATGAACAAACTAACATGGAATTAATTGCTGGTTATTTCTCTCCGGTCAATGATGATTACAAAAAGGAAGGTTTGGCACCTGCGCATCACCGAGTTCGCATGTGTGAATTGGCTTGCGAGCGTACATCTAGCTGGTTGATGGTCGATGCATGGGAAAGTCTTCAGAAAAAATATACACGAACTGCAGAAGTCTTGGATCATTTTGACGAAGAAATTAACAAGAAGCGCGGCGGCATTCGCTTATCTGATGGATCTCGCCGTCCTTGTAAGATAATGCTTTTGGCCGGTGGTGACTTGATTGCTAGTATGGGAGAACCTGGTGTTTGGTCGGAATCGGATTTGCATCATATACTTGGCAATTTTGGTTGTGTTATTGTCGAACGTACCGGAAGCGACGTTTGGGCCTTTTTACTTGCTCATGATCTTTTGTTTGCGTACCGTGGAAATGTTTTGGTTATCAAACAATTAATTTATAATGATATATCTTCAACAAAAGTCCGATTATTTATTCGAAGAGGAATGTCTATCCGTTATCTTCTACCAAATTCTGTTATTCAGTACATTGAACGACATTCTCTTTACCGTGACGCTGAGCCCGTAAAGGCTATATTTTACCAATCTCCGTTTGTTCGAATAGAAACTTGAATTGGTTTCATAGGCCTCTCTCAAATGACATTGAATTTGGATCCGTGGTTTTCCGGGCATTACAACCACAGTTCCTGCTTAGTAGGTTTTCTTTGTATGATATACGTAGTAGCTAGCGTTTTAGTTTGCATTTTGTTCTTTTCCTAATGTCAGATAGGGAGAGAGTTAAATAAATGATTTATCCTCCTCATCTCTTGCCTTCTTAAGACTACAGTAAGTAAATATCATAAGTAACGCCAATTTTTTTGAGACAAGCTTCATAGGTATCGTAAATAGAAAGAAAATAGTTTCGTTCTGCCGGAGTAGAGAGGTGCACCAACCGTCTCCCTTGTTTTCTTCGAAACATTTGGATATGGAATCTGTTTTTCATAAGTTTATGTTGGAGGGTCCCTCTCAAGGAAGCTGCTTGTAAAAACATTACCGTATTAAGGACTCGCTCCTGAGAAAAGTAAGAAGGACTATGCGTTCGAAATGCGTCTCGTAAGAGATCTCGATAAACGAATCTATGACCAGGAAACTTTGTAGAAATTGCGGCCGCCATTCCAGCTCTCCATAGCGAACGAAATGCCGATGACAATTCCTTGTGCATTACGTCCAACTTCGCAATGGTGTTTAGTTATTGAGAATCGAAATTTAAAGAATATGCATTCCTCTCCAAAAGGAAATGTATTTTAAGATGAAGATAAAAAAAAAAGCACGCTCTTCTTCTTAACTCAAGCTGATGATCCTATGGCAGTTTCCTTTTTGACTATTATTATTCCTTTCAGGTCCGTTTTTATAACAAGGAAGGACTGAGTAAAGTATCTAAGACTTTGTGATTTTATTGACACAAATGTTCATTCCTGTTTAAGGTTATTTTTCTCTTATATAATTATTATTACTGTTAATAATTTCCTTCTTGCCTTTCAATCTCTCGTAAACATTCATTCTATGACCATTTAGTACGTACGAGTAGTCTACCACAGAGTATCATATTAGTGTATCCTATTATAATTCATTTCGTGAAAAAGGAGAAAGGATTACAACACCTTCTCACAAGGAAACCTAAGAGAAAAGTTCTTTATTTTGTTTTTATTTGTTTGTTCATATACCTTTTTACAATCCTAACTTACACTTTGTTTTCTTTTCCAGCTAGAGCCAAATAGCGATATGGAACAAAGTATCTAAGTAAACAAAATAAATAAATAGCAGCAAGATGTTAAACACAAATAAGAAGAACTGAGGAACAAAGGTAAAAAATACAATAACAAATTGTGTTCGACCTCCACATTTGTCTATACCATGGTCCATCAAATATGAAAAGGTTGCTCAGTATTGTTTTCCAAGCAGTCACAAAGTTTGGTTGCTACAAGTAGCAATACTCTTGTTACTTGAAGGTTTGTCTGTTTACAAACTTATTTGTTTAATACAATGGCTGGCTTTGAAAGATTTGTTCAAGTTGGACGTGTTGTTTTGTTGAAAAATGGACCTCAAAAAGGAACATTGGCTGCCATTGTCGATATCGTCGACCACAAGAGGGTACGTTGAGACATATACGGAAAGGGGATCGAGTACTAACATTTATTCACAGGTAATCGTTGACTGTGCTAGTCAAGAATTCCCTCGTCAAGTCGTTCGTCTTGGTCAAGTTACCCTCACCTCAATTGTTATGGATGTTCCCCGTGGTGCTACTACTGGAATTGTCGCCAAGAAGTGGCAAGCACAAAACATTTCAGAGAAGTGGGCTGCTACCGCTTGGGCCAAGAAGTTGGAGACTGTGAAGACTCGTAGCCAACTTGGTGACTTTGAGCGTTTCGCCGTCTTGCGTTACAAAAAGCAACGTCGTAACCAGGTCCAGCGTGCTCTCATTAGTGCTTAAACTATTGTCTTTTACACAGTACAAGAGAAGACTGATATGCTGATGCAACAGTTTTACATCTCCATAATGAAAAAGGTAATAGAGCCGTAATAATCATGGATCAACCGGGTAGGTAAATAGATAAATAAAAACTTGGGTACATTGAATAATGTGTACGTCTAATTATATCGAGAACCCATAATCCTATAAGAAATGGTTTCCAACATTGGGATTTTTTATACAATAGCGTTCTCCGTCCATTTTCATAAATTGTACTACCAAATACTTTCCACTTACATTCACTTACATTTGGGAAGGTGATAATCTTCGACGAGTCAATCTTCGCTCTAGTCTAAAATTGTTGAAGGGTTTTCTCAATTAAGATAGATAGTACGTAAAATAAATGTATTCAAGTAATCAAAAACTTCATTTCGCGAAGCTATAGCACTCTTTTTTCAAGTCGAACAAAATGTCTTTTCTACATATACGTATATATCTTCTGCGTAGTATGCACATCGCCAACTAGCAATGCATTTATCACTGTCCTTAATGCTATCTTCCTCTACGTTATACGTCCTTATCCAACTTACCGAGTGTTCGTTCTATTACTTAACCTAAAAGAACAGTCACGCCCTCCAACACTTTGTTACACGAAATTGTTTACAGTTCCTTCGCAAAACCATGACTCAAAAGAGAAGAAATTGCGGACGTAACAAGCACGGCCGTGGCCACGTCAAGTTTGTTCGCTGCATTAACTGTAGCCGTGCCGTCCCTAAGGACAAGGCTATCAAGCGCTGGACTATCCGTAAGTAAAATTTACATAAAACTTGGTACTCGGTTCATCCAGGGATTTCTCTTAGAGAATTAAAAATCCTTGATTTGGACTATATGCAAGTTCTTTATGGATTAATAACAACCAAAATAGTAAGACTAACATCGAATTAGGTAACATGGTTGAAACTGCCGCCATCCGTGATATGTCTGAGGCTTCTGTCTACAGCGAGTACACGATTCCCAAGTTGTACGTCAAGTTGCAATACTGTGTCTCTTGCGCTATTCACTCCCGTGTTGTTCGTGTTCGCTCTCGTGACGGCCGTCGTACCCGCACTCCTCCTCCTCGTGTGCGTTACAACCGTGACGGTAAGAGAGTCAACCCTGCTGCCCTTGCCAAGACTGTCCTCTAAAGTGGTTATGTTAGATTAAATATGGAAGGGAATGAAATTATAACTTGGTATACGTCAGTTGTCTGTCAGTTTTGTATACGATTGACCAGTAGTGAATAGAGCCTAAACAGGTTTGTATGCAAGGTAAGTTGAAAAGCCGTCAAACATGTAGATAAGATACAAGTTCTGAGTATATGGTGGTTTCAATTATTATGAAGTATCATACTACGAAAATGAAGTTTAGGACCTATGTAGTAAGTAATAGCATTTACTCAAAGTTTGCAAAAATAAAAACAATTACACAGTCCAAAGGAACAATTTTGGATCGTATGGAGGCAATGTACAATCTCTTCTTCACAAAAGTACCAGTGAATATACTACCAAAACTGTTCGTTTCATGTTTGGTGTTGAGTTTCCTATTTTGCGTATTCCCTTCGATGTCTTTAAGTAGGATAATGACATGTAACCATATGTTAGTATATTAGTAAGTAAACAGATAAATTTTGGCCTTTACCAATCACTACTATAAGTTGATTCTCATGGGTAAGTTGATAAAAACCTCTAAAATAAAGACAATTCGTTTTCTTTTGTGCTAATGTGTATATGATAGATCAGGTACGGCATGTAATCTTGGTATTGTCAGGAAAAGGAGGAGTCGGGAAATCTTCCGTAACAACTCAGTTAGCTCTCTCCCTTCATGATTCAAAGCTTCACTCGCGGCCGCTGAAAATTGGTATTTTGGATATTGATCTCACTGGACCATCGATACCTAGAATGTTTGGAAAAGATGTTGAGCAAAGTCGCATTCGTCAGTCCAGTGCCGGTTGGATCCCTGTATATACTGACGAAACAAAAGAAATTGGACTCATGTCTCTTGGATTCTTGCTGCCTTCCAAGAAAGACAGTGTTGTTTGGCGTGGTCCGAAAAAGGCAGCTATGATCCGTCAATTTGTTAGCGATGTACACTGGGGAGAATTAGACTATTTAATCATTGACACTCCTCCTGGTACTGGTGATGAACATTTGACCATTGTAGAATCCTTGTTGGCGGAAACATCAGACGTGCGAAATGGTCCCATTGACGGTGCGGTTATGGTCACGACACCTCAAGCTCTTGCTGCGCTGGACGTGCAAAAAGAAATTGATTTTTGTAAAAAGGCTAGTATACGGATCTTGGGGATTGTGGAGAACATGAGCGGTTTCATATGTCCTCATTGTGCCGATTGTACAAACATTTTTTCAAGTGGTGGTGGGCATACGCTTGCAGAAAAATACGAAATACCTTTTCTCGGATCTGTACCTATTGACCCCAAGTTTGGCGAGATGATTGAAAATCAAAACTCCTCAACGAATCTATCCAAACTATATCCCGAAACAGAAATGTCAAAGATATTTTTTCCTATTGTGCAGAACTTTTTTCAACAAATATATAACAAGCGCTCTTTGGAGTTAGTTGCTGGACTCGGTGGTCATGATGGAAGGATATGGAGTGTAGCCTCCCACCCAGTGTTGCCTCTTTTTGCTAGCGGCTCACAGGATAAAACTGTTCGTATCTATAATAGTGACACTCTTCAACTCGTACATGTTATAGATGGATTTCACTCTCGTAGTGTCCGCCGGGTTGCCTGGCGCCCTGTTGATCGACCTATACTTGCAGCTGCTTCTTTTGATGGTACAATAAGTATTAATGAGAAAATTGACGACGATTGGGAATGTACGGCTGCTCTCGAAGGACATGAAAACGAAGTAAAATGTATTGCTTGGTCACCTGGTGGAAATTATCTTGCTACTTGCTCGCGTGATAAGTCAGTTTGGATCTGGGAAACTACTGAAGATGACGAGTTTGACTGTATGGCTGTCCTTCAGGAACATACACAAGATGTCAAGGTTGTAGCTTGGCATCCCTCGGAGGATCTTCTTGTCAGTGGAAGTTATGACGATACAATTTGCTTTTGGAGAGATGATGGTGATGATTGGGCTTTGACATGCCAACTGCAAGGCCACGAAAGCACCGTTTGGGCTCTAGCTTTTGCTCCCAGTGGATCAATCTTGGTTTCTGCAGACAATGAGGGCAACATAATTCTATGGACCAAAACGTTTAGCAATGAATCTGAAGCTATCAATAATTCTACTAACATCCTTCGACCATCTTTGCAGGAGGAATGGGTAAGAAAAGCAACGTTGCCTCATGTGCATCAAGGTGCAGTGTATTCACTTTCCTGGCTAAATGATAAAGTATTAGCATCTGCTGGTAGTGATGGAAAAATTGTTATTTATGAGAGTGAGCAACATGATGATAATATTTGGAGGGTTTCCATTGAAAAAGAATGCGCACATGATGTTTATGAAATTAATTCTATAGCCTGGTTAGGAAACGATAAACTTGTTTCGGGTGGTGATGATGGTGAGAGCCGCATATGGCATTTAGATTAGAACAAAAAAGTTTAAAGAGTTTATTTTTGGTTAATGAATGAAATACTTGGACAAAAAGTATTTATTTCCGATTCGTTACAGTATATATTTTTAAACAGGATATTTATAGATGACTTCTACGTAACCAAGGGACGATAATTCTTAAAAATAAGGGAAAGAAAGTAAATAAGGTCGACGTTGAATTTAAGGATTCGGTGCTCATCAAAAAATAAGATTAGACTGTAAATTAAGTAGATATTAATAAGAATGAAAATTGACTTTTTCCGATAAGGATCAACAAAACGAGTTTTTTTTTGTTTTGATTAAACAAAAAGAAGATGAGTATAATACAAGGATTGGAAGAGCCCATTATAAATAATAATGCTCTATTGTTGTTTGGTAGAATCTTCACTATCGCTACTGCGATGGTGTTCCGCCAAGATTGGACCAGCTCCATTCTTAAGCAAGGACAATGCGACCTGGGTACCCAAGTCTTCAGCATCTTCAACAGAATTAATGACGCGGTTACCTGAGGAGAAGGCAGACCGACAGCCATCAGCGGAGACGACAATACCATCTAAAGACACTTGAAAAGAGGAGCTGGAAATTGCCAATGAGTCAGACTGGACGCCGATTGGGATAGCACAACCACCATCCAAGCGCTTCATTAAAGCGCGTTCCGCAACACAGCAATAGGTAGTTTCTATATCTTGAAGAGGCTTCAAAAGCTCGATCATTTCTTTATCATCTTTACGAACCTCAATAGCGAGAGCACCTTGACCAACTGCATAATAGTTGAAAGGAGCCGTTAGCATTTGCGAAACGCGATCTTTCAATCCGAGACGGAAAAGTCCAGCAGCGGCCAACACAAGACAAGAGAAAGGAGATTCTGGGTCATCAAGCTTGGACAAACGAGTTCCAACATTTCCTCGAATATCAACAAAACGAAGGTGGGGGAAATGGCGTGCCAAAAGAGCACGACGACGAATACTGCTAGTTCCGACTACGCTTCCAGGAGGAAGGTTAGCAACGGACTTGTAGGGAGATCCTTTCGG
Organism: Schizosaccharomyces lindneri; assembly: GCA_029532395.1. NCBI lineage: Eukaryota > Fungi > Ascomycota > Schizosaccharomycetes > Schizosaccharomycetales > Schizosaccharomycetaceae > Schizosaccharomyces > Schizosaccharomyces lindneri. The sequence continues at coordinate 287,705 of JARFMH010000001.1, read as the reverse complement.
GAAAACAATGGCATCTAGGGGACAGTTGCGACGTGGAATACAAGCAATGGTCATACCCTCAGGCATTTCAACAGGTAAATCCTTAAGAGAATGGACGAGCATGCGACATTGATTGACGATGAGTAGAGCTTCAAGCTCCCGAGTCCACAAAGATTTTGCGACTTGATGTTTAAATTCAAACAAAGCTTTGGAAAGGATTTCATCACCAATAGTGTCACGGCTTATGATGGGGAAATTATAATCGGGGTAGTTTTCCTTCAACTGCTTATGAACAATTTCAGACTGAATGACCGCAAGTTTGGACTTACGGGTACCAATGGGAAAGGACGTACTTATAGGCATGGTTCGCGACAGATCAATTGGGAAAGAAAACACAGGGATATTGTCTTGCGAGAAAACGACAGATTTAGAAAAAACAGAAAATTTTACCAGTGATGAAAAACTAGCGGATCACGAATGTTTCAATCGTTAACCTGCATTCAATGAACAAGGAAAAGAAACCGAAAACGACAGCAAATCGACTGAAGATTAGATTCTTTCTACGAAGCAATCCAAGTATGCTAAAACCGACTGTCCCAACAAGTAAACAAAAGTTTTAGAGACCAAAAAGGCGCTTCAACAAAAAAAAACGCGAAAATGAATATGAAATGTGTTGGAAAGTAGGTAAATCCCAGGAACCGCCCAGTCCTCTATAAGCAGAGGTGGAAAGAAGGAATGATGGGGATTCGTCTCTGTGGACCAATCCGAAGTCCTAGAATTCCGACCTGAATGAGAATAGTGATGTCGCTAAGTTTCCTACGAAATTACAACGCATTTGTCTGTAGTGCATTAATAATCAAATCGAATGGATTTTCCGGAGCTTACAAATAAATCGTACTATTGTATTAGTATTATTTTTATAACGAAAATTTACACATTGTTAATACGATAAGGAGTAATGACGTGAAAGACTCGGCTCATCACTGTTATTCCTTACACGCGTTTTCGCTCCATGACTCATGCATGTTACTTTCTGATCGCAACAAAGTTGACCACAGCCAAACACTTTTTTGATTTGATTCTCTCTTTTTATTGAAATTGAGGGTTTTCAGTTGAAAATTGTGTTTACTTCTTTATAATCGCTATTAGTTTCATCTCGGCAAATCTAATACAAGCCGAATTGAGTCGATAACTAAGTTTTACGGCCGGTGAATTTGGCTGAATTCCTTCTTATCCGGTTTCCGAGTCCGTCAAAGATTGATATCTTTAGTAAATATATAGTCTTTTACTTGAAATTATAAGCGCTGAACATATTTTTTGAAGAAATCAAGGTTTGTTGTTATTTTGTATATAATTCCTCTTTCTGATAAACGGTTTGTTTTATTCTTTCCTTTCTTTGCTTGCTTCGTCTTTTCCTGTGTTATCTGAATCTATTATTTCCTATTGATATTTAATTTGTTCTTTCTTTGTCCGGAATTTTTATTCTTCAATTGCTTGCATGTCAGAGCTTTCCGCCAAAAGCAATAAGCTCAAAAACTGGGTTCCCAGTTTAAAGGGAACTCGCTTGGGGGTTTATAGACTAGCTAGCCGTCTCAATATCCCTTTGGCTGATGCCGCCAAGGTCGAATTGGAACAGCATGATAATAACAATTTGGAGTCCTGGACTGCTCTCCAACGACTTCCTAGATCCCTTTATTTTAATCTGGCTTTACCCGAGTCTGAACTAGATGACACCGGTGAAGCCAAACGTTTTTATCCAAGGAACAAAATCCGTACAGCCAAGTACACTCCCCTAAATTTCTTGCCCAAGAATATTTTCCTGCAATTCCAAAATGTTGCAAATCTTTTTTTCTTGTTCCTTGTCATTCTTCAGGTATGTCTATGTGAGAAAAGTTATAAAACCAATTGCTGACCTGTAATTTTAGTGCATTAAACTATTCGGCAATCAAGTTAACCCTGGTTTGGCTGCAGTGCCATTGATTGTTGTTGTTGGTATAACTGCGATTAAAGATGCTATCGAAGATTTTCGTCGTACAATGCTGGACATTAATCTAAACAATACACCAACGCTCCGTTTGAGCAATTACAATAATCCCAATATTAGGACGGAATATGTTAGTTATTTTCGTAGATTCAAAAAGCGTATATCTGCTTTGTTTCGAGTATTTCTCATGAAGAAGAATCGAAAGAAAGAAGAAAATACTGTCTCTGATTCGGTTCCCCTCGAAGATCTTTCATCCCAGCGTAGGCCAAGTTACGATTCTATTTTTCGCGAGTCCATTGATATGGCAGATCCTTTTGATGAGTCAAAAGGAAAAGATGAATATGGTGTATCAGATGGAAAAACTACTGTGCATCAACAGCGAGCAATGGACGTCATAGATTATCAAGCTGTTGGCTCTGGTCAATGTCAATTCAAGAAAGTCTTCTGGAAGGATATACGAGTCGGTGATTTCGTTAAAGTATCAGAGAATGAAGAAATTCCTGCTGATATCGTTATTCTTAATACTTCTGATCCAGAAGGCATTTGTTACATTGAAACCAAAAACTTGGACGGTGAAACAAACCTGAAAATTCGACATGCTTTGACCGCAGGTAAGAATGTAGTTGATGAATTGTCTTGTGAACGATCTCGTTTTTGGGTTGAAAGCGAACCACCCAATGCAAACCTTTACGAATACAACGGAGCTTGTAAGTGTTATGGCCATACCGAGACCGGTATGCTCGATGAATCACAGGTTCACTCAGAACCTGTAAGCTTGGACAACCTGCTTTTGCGAGGTTGTGCTCTCCGGAATACAAAGTGGGTTATTGGTGTAGTCGTATTCACCGGTGACGACACCAAAATTATGTTGAATTCTGGTGCTCCCCCTTTGAAGCGAAGCCGTATCACCAGGAATCTAAATTGGAACGTTTATTTGAACTTTATTATTCTGTTTGCAATGTGTCTCGTATGTGGTATTGTCGAGGGTATTGCCTGGCGTGGACACTCACGTTCATCTTATTATTTTGAATGGGGTTCCATCGGTGGGTCCGCTGCCAAAAATGGTATCGTTACTTTCTTTACAGGTGTCGTTTTATTCCAAAATCTGGTTCCTATTTCTCTGTATATATCTATTGAAATTGTGAAAACAATTCAGGCAATTTTCATATACTTCGACAAAGACATGTACTATAAAAAGCTTAAATATCCATGTACTCCTAAATCATGGAATATTTCAGATGACTTGGGACAAGTTGAATATATCTTTTCTGATAAGACCGGAACTCTTACCCAAAACGTTATGGAGTTTAAAAAGTGTTCTATTAATGGTGTTCCTTATGGAGAAGCGTTTACGGAAGCAATGGCAGGTATTGCTCGTCGAGAAGGAAAAGATTCGGAACAACTTTCAGTGGAAAAGAGGAGTTTCATCGACCGTGATAGAATGCAGATGATCGCTCAAATGAGGAATACATCCGACAACAAATATTTGGTGGATGAAAACCTTACATTTGTTTCATCTCAGTTCGTGCATGATTTAAACGGAAAAGCTGGTGAAGAACAGTCAATGGCTTGTTATGAATTTTTCCTTGCTCTTGCTTTGTGTCATAGTGTTGTGGCCGATAGAGTTGGCGACCGTATTGTCTACAAGGCGCAATCTCCCGATGAGGCTGCACTTGTTGGTACTGCTCGCGATGTTGGATTTGTTTTTCTTGACCAACGAAGGGATGTCATGGTTACTCGAGCTCTCGGGGAAACACATAGATTTAAATTATTGGATAGCATTGATTTTACATCTGCCAGAAAAAGAATGAGCGTTGTTATTAGAGGTCCAGACAATCGTTACGTACTCATTTGTAAGGGTGCAGATAGCGTTATTTATGAAAGATTAGACCCAGGTGAGCAACCAAGTCTTCAAAAAGTTACCGCCGAACAGCTAAAAACCTTTGCTCTTGAAGGTCTCCGAACATTATGTATAGCTAAACGTGAACTTACTGAGGAGGAATACTTCGAATGGAAAGAGAAGTATACTGCTGCTTCTTCCGCCATTGAGAATAGAGAAGAAAGGATTGCTGAAGTTGCTGACGTGATTGAATCACGGCTTACCTTGATTGGTGGTACCGCTATTGAAGATCGTTTGCAAGAAGGTGTACCCGACGCGATTGCGCTTTTAGGAAGCGCTGGGATTAAACTTTGGGTGCTTACTGGAGATAAAATGGAAACTGCGATTAACATCGGTTTTTCTTGTAATCTTTTAGATGCTAGTATGGAATTGATTAAATTTGATGTTGACCAAGAAACATCCACGCCAGAACTTGAGGTAATATTAGCAGATTATCTTTACCGATACTTCGGCTTATCTGGCTCTAATGAAGAGCTGGAAGCAGCAAAGCAGGATCATGATGTACCGGCCGGATCTCATGCCTTGATTATTGATGGCGGTGTTTTGAAACGCGTCCTGGAAGGATCCATGAGAACTAAATTTTTGTTGCTCTGTAAGCAATGCAAGTCCGTACTGTGTTGTCGTGTCAGTCCTGCTCAGAAAGCTGAAGTAGTACATCTCGTTAGAGATAGCTTGGACGTAATGACCTTAGCTATCGGCGATGGTGCTAACGACGTGGCTATGATACAAAAAGCCGATATCGGTATTGGTATCGTTGGTGAAGAAGGAAGAGCAGCTGCTATGTCTGCTGATTATGCAATAGCACAATTTAGATACTTGAGCAAGCTGGTTCTTGTTCATGGACGTTGGGATTATAACCGTATAGCTCAAATGGTCAACAATTTCTTCTATAAAAGTGTTGTTTGGACGTTCACTCTCTTTTGGTTTCAAATCTATAACAACTTCGATGCGAATTATTTGTTTGATTATACGTACATCATGCTTTTTAACCTAATTTTTTCTTCTTTACCCGTCATCGTAATGGGTGTCTACGATCAAGATGTTAATGCGGAGGTATCATTGAAGATACCTCAACTGTACAAGAGGGGTATTTTACAGTTGAATTCACAGCGTAAAATATTCATTGGATATATGATTGATGGGTTTTATCAATCAGTTATTTGCTTCTTCTTTTCCTTCCTTGTTATAAATAACGTGACAGTAGCAGCCCAAAACGGACGCGATACCATGGGAATGCAGGACCTTGGTGTCTATGTAGCGGCTCCTACAATTATGGTTGTTGATTCATATGTTCTTTTGAATCAAGCCAACTGGGATGTGTTTTCAGTTGGTATATGGGCTTTGAGTTGCATAACGTTTTGGTTCTGGACTGGCGTTTACTCTCAAAGCTGGTACTCCATTGAATTCTATAAGTCTGCCTCTCGTATTTTTCGAACTCCCAACTTCTGGGCAGTCCTTTTTGGTACTATAGCTTGCTGCTTGTTTCCGAAATTCCTTTTCATGACAGTTCAAAAACTGTTTTGGCCGTATGATACTGATATCATTCGGGAAAGCTATCGCACTAGGCGCTTGCAGAACTTTGATGAAGAAGAAGGTGTTATTGAGAGTCCTGAAGCTTCCACAGACTGGGCTTCTTCCACATTGCAGGTTCCATTCAACATGTCAACATCAAGCTTTGCGACGATGCAAAAGAAGGACAAGGATCATGTACGTATGGATACACATTCCTTGTCGCTCACTCCAAGTATCCCCAATACTTTTGGTCGGTCTTACTCGCCAAGCTTCATGGATGGTTCACCTGTTTTCTCTGATGAACTTTTGAACCGACCACCTGAGTTTCATCCTACAAGAGGATCTGTATCTTCATCGGAGCAACCACTTCGACCTAGGTAGATTAAACCTCTTGTTAGTACCGGATGTATTATTAAGAAATGACAGTGAAAACACATTGGCATAGCCGACGTGTTCGACTGTCGATAGAACTTGGCTATTATGACATTGAATTGTTACATTAATGAGAATAATATGAGTAATAATTTTTCTTAGAAAACGTTGTTTTATATATATATAAAATCTTATCAAAAGTTAATTAAATGTGCTCAAACTACAATAAAACACGTTAGTCAAGTAATATGATGATGCTATTTTATTCTTTTACTAAAAAAAAAAAAAAAAAAAAAAAAAAAAAAAAAAAAAAAAAAAAAGATCTAATTAAAACTACAATATTATATATGATTAAATGAATATTTTCTTTTGTTTCTGACCTTTCTTTATTGTAGTTAAGGTGCAGTTTCTGCTAAGATAGATCTTAGGGGTACTTAAGTCCTACCATAAACAAACTACATGCATCTACCGATCGCTCTTTGTAAATAGATATACCCTACTCATCTTTTGATTCATTAATTGAATAAACACTACCTTTGATTTCGAATTATATTATGGGGCAAAAAGATACGTTTGACCTTGATTTGAACTCGAAAATTAGTTCATCTGCAAATGAAAAGTTTGATGCCTATTTGAAGCGACACGGACTTATAGAACCTAATCAATTTCAACCGCGCCGACTTAATGATGCACTTGAGGATCGTATGGGCGAACTGAAGCTTATAAGCAGTCCTGTCGCAAAAGAAAACTATGTGGATAAAAGTCCTCAGAAATCACCGAGCAAGATCCCAATAGCTTCTCCAAACCCGGTAGCAGTTGAGCGATCAAAAGAGCGATTGCATGGTAGTTCGAGATTGTTTGATTCAGTTGGCCAAGCTCCTGGTTGGAATATGGGGACTATGAACCTTTCGATGGAGGAATTGGAAAAAATAACAAGACCAAAAGTCAAAAGAATGGCGACTATATGTCAAATGTTTTTTCTTGATAATTATTTTGAACAGTTGCATTATTTACATTCTAGAAAGCAAAGATTGCACCTTTTTGAGCAACAACTTGTAAAAGAGCCTACTAATGTACGAACTGAATTGGAAAAGCGTTACAACGGCCGTGAACGTGTATATCTCAGAAAACGCCGTACTCGTATTAGTCATGGTGATTTTCAAACGATTACCCAAGTCGGTCAAGGTGGATACGGATCAGTTTGGTTAGCAAGGAAGAGAGATACCAAAGAAATTGTTGCTCTGAAAATAATGAACAAATCCGTTTTGCTGAAAATGGATGAAATTCGTCATGTACTTACGGAAAGAGATATTCTTACAAGTGCAAACTCGGAATGGCTAGTAAGGTTATTGTACGCATTTCAAGATTTGTCGAATATATATTTGGCCATGGAATTCGTACCGGGCGGTGATTTTAGAACACTATTGAGTAATAGCGGGGTTTTAAGAGATCATCATGCCAAGTTTTATGCTACAGAGATGTTTTTGGCAGTCGACGCATTGCATAAACTTGGATATATCCATCGAGATTTAAAACCAGAAAATTTTTTGGTTGGCGCTTCTGGACATATCAAACTTACTGATTTTGGACTTAGTTCCGGTATAATCAGTAAGCAAAAGATTGAAAGCATGAAAATACGACTTCAAGATGTGAACAGTGTAGCAGTTCCCGAAAGAAGTATGCGTGAGCGTCGTCAAGTCTTCCGATCGCTTTTAGCTCAGGATCCTGTGTATGCCCACTCGGTGGTCGGATCGCCTGATTACATGGCACCAGAAGTTTTGCGAGGAGAAAATTATGATTACTCAGTGGATTATTGGTCACTTGGATGTATTTTGTATGAATGCCTGTCTGGGTTTCCTCCTTTTTCGGGTTCGAATGTCAATGAAACATGGTCCAATTTAAAGAACTGGAAAAAATGTTTTCAACGTCCACATTATGATGATCCCCGAGATTTAGAATTTAACTGGAAAGACGAAGCTTGGGACTTCGTTACTCATTGCATTACTAGCCCTGCCTATCGCTACCGTTCTTTGAATCAGGTAAAACAACATCCATATTTTGCTCAAATTAAGTGGGAGAACGTGCGTGAATCGTATCGACCTCCATTTATTCCTGATTTGAATTCTGAGATTGACGCTGGCTACTTTGACGACTTTACGAATGAAAATGACATGTCCAAATATAAAGAAGTTCATGACAAACAAGCGGCAATTGCTCGTATGTCGAATACATTTAATAAACCCAAACGAAATGCTTTTATTGGGTTTACCTTCAAACATCAGAAAAACAATCATCCCATTCCTTCTGCCGGTGTCCCTTCGTTGTCGGGTTCTGCTTTTGGAACTCTTCTGTAAATTACCTTTGAAGTGTCATCAATCTGTAGAAGGCATATTCTGGGAACATAAATGGAACAAGCGATGATTTGCTTGAAGTATTATGGAGCCGGATTTTATGAGTGTTATGCCCGTATTTAAAATGATGTGACGATTTATCTTGGAAGTTTTGGAACCCACTTTGCGATATCATGTTTGGATACATGATTGCATATGGTTTGTTTTGAACATCAACTTTTTTACTGCATGTGAATCAAAAAATCAAATTACTCGTTTTGCTTTTATTCACTTTTGAAATTTATTTTTAATATATGTATGACTTGAATTAATCCTAGGAAAACCGAAGAAAATGAAAATGCACACACGAAAATGAAATAAAATATTTTTGAAGATTTTTAAAAGTGAGTTGATCGTTTTCTATAAATCAATGAGTGTTTTATTTATATAGTAAGTATGGAACTCTTCAAATTATGAAAAAGACCATCGTTTTCAATGCCCTGTACTGGTGTGGAGCGCCAAAAGGTTGAGTTTGTTGAAGAGGACCAGCACAACACAGCGTTTGTTAAAAAATTCTGTACAGGTCGAAGAAAATCTAGCAAAACAACTATTCACACATAAAAGAAAACAAAGCAAAAAAGGAACATTAAATCAAACTGTATGAAACATTTCTAGATACAATTCCTTGGTATTTTTCGTTTTCAGCGGCGCAGCGTATCACTATTCGCCAGCCCTCTTGGATTGGGATTTGATTGGTTTGTTTTCAACTAAGTAAGTACCGCTATTATACTGTTCACTTCAATTGCTATTTACCAACTTGTATTATATCCTGTATGCAAGGTTTCCTAAATTCAAGGAACCAGAAAAATCATGAAAAGCTGGCTGAAGGTCCGCGACCTGGTGCAAGAGCAGATGGATTGCCTAGTATGTTTCGCGCAAAGGGTAATGCCAGCTCAGGTGGATCGTCGCTATTGTTTCGTCCAACATCAAGATATCCTACCTTGAGCAAGGATCCAACGCCGCCGATAGGGAACAATGGATCCAAACGGTTCGATGTGACAAGAGGTATTTCCCCAAACCAGAAAAAGGCAGTGAAACGAACGATAGTAAATCCTGCGCAAGCAGCGAAATCTGGTGAATCGTTGAAAAGCAATGAAGAGGAACCTAAGGCTTCGTCGAAAGGCAAAACGAGAGTAAAAGATCCTGAAGTTAATGCAATTCCGCAGGTACAAGTTAATAATAAGGTGGTCTCCCAGAATTCAGAAACTCCTTCTCCGAGTAAAAATAAAACGAAGACAAACTTGGAGACTGCAAGACAAGATGTCCCAATGAAGATCATACGACCTGCTCCCAAAATCGTAAAACCAAGATTCAATCCTCAAGATCCTCAAGAGCCTAAAAAGAAGGAGAAGTTTATGCCTCCTCCCCGGGTTAACTCCATTTCTCGACCCACACGTCGAGTGAGTTACATACCTTATGGAGGTTTTGACAATTTTTTGGACAATTATTATGATGATGATCAAACAATTTCCAGAGATGATATTTTAGAAGAAAATGAAGTTTCAGAAGGACATTCGGAGCCGGATGAAGATGCAAATTTAGATGCCGCTTCGTATACTCCGTCCAATGCGTCTTCTGATGCAGAACCCAATGTTCAATCCTTTGCTGAGCTATCTCAATTAAGAAGTTTGCCAAATGAAGCTTCGAAATCCTATGAGACAGGCTCAAGCGATGGAAGGCTCGATTCAAATCCCGAGCTCGTGAATTCTCAGAATTTACATAACAAGGACAAGAAAGTCCCATTCCCTCAACCTCGTTACCCAAGTAGCCAAAGTACTATGTTACACTTCACCTCTGAACCGATCCGTCCTATGCCTCCGAGTCTTTCGAATGAGCAGCAAGACGTATCACGAAGAGGCCCCGTACGTTTTAAACAAAGCCCTTCTCCTATGAAATCCAGCGCTCCCAATACGTCAAGTTCAGCAATTCGAAATAATCCACCTTCTCCCGTCCCTCCTGCTCGAGCGGAAAGTGTGCCTGTTGGCAATCCCATGATGACTTCTCAAGGTTCACCTAATAGAATTGGCATTAATGATAATAATTCCAATCCAGTGGTCAATACAAAAGAAATGGAAGATATCTTTAGTGGGATGTCTATCAACAATTCGTCTTCTCCTGCTGTCTTAGAAATGGATAGCTCCGAAGTAGACAATGATGCTATACCTTGTCATCCTGATGATAAGCTTTTAATTCCTCCTCCGAAAAACGTTTCACATGCTGATGTTATGGTAGCGGAGCAGAATTTCCGAAAAGCTAGAGTTGCAAATCCGATAGAAGAAGTTGAATTAGCAAAGTTATACTTGGATGCTCTTGAAACTTTGGAAAATAAATCCTCTTCTGCGTCTGATCCAGCTACTTATAATACAAGAGTTTCGGTCTATCGGAGGAGAGCAATTGAAATACTAAAGAAACATGCTTTTCCTAATAAGACCCAAGATTCAGTTGCTGAAGCTCTCTTTTTAATTGGACAGTTTTACAGTCAGGGAGTGTTGGGATTCCCCCGTGATGCGCAGAAAGCGTTTGAGCTTTATGGTCTGTCTTCAAAGAAAGGCCACTCGCTTGGAACCTATCGAGCTGCCGTATGCCTTCAAACAGGTATCGGTGTGAGGCCAGACGCTCGTAAGAGTGTGCTTTTATATAAAAAAGCAGCCGAAATGGATATTGTTGAGGCGATGTTTCGAATGGGACTGATTTATTTGAATGGTTTGTTAAATCAAAAAATAGATGTACCTCTTGGTTTACAATATTTGGAACGTGCTTGTGAAACAAGAAGGCCTGAAGCAGTACGTGCAATGTATGAACTAGCCAAGATTTACGAACAGACTAAACGCTTTAATGTTTCCGTATCTTCAGAAAGGAAGTTTGAGCTTTACAAGCTATCTGCTTCCTATGGTTTGGCTGCGGCTCAATGCAAATTGGGAGAATGCTTTGAACATGGATTGTTGGATTGTGTTCCCGAACCAAGGCGTAGTATTTTTTGGTATACAAGAGCTGCCGAACAAGATTATGGAGAAGCAGAGTTAGGCTTGTCTGGGTGGTACTTGACGGGAGCGGAAGATATCCTTCCTAAAAATAATGAGGAGGCCCTCCTCTGGGCCCATAAAGCTGCTGTTAAAGGTCTTGCTCAAGCTCAATTTGCAGTGGGTTTTATGATGGAACACGGCATTGGCATCACCGCAGATCCTGCCGCTGCCCATAATTGGTATATAAGAGCTGCAAAACAAGGTTTTGTGAAGGCCCAGAAACGCTTGGAAGAACAATCGCTCTCTACTAAAAAATCGCAGCCAAAGAAAAGTAACAAAAAGCAAGACGAACAATGTATCGTAATGTGAATGGTTTCGTCGCACGAGTTTGCTTATTAGCTTGAATTTTGCACGTTTACAATACCAAAGGATGGTATTTTCGTTTACTTCTGCTTATGTAAATTATTTTTAATCTTCATTTCTCCGATTATTTTTTTTTTTATTCTTCACTTTCGTTTTCAGGTTTATCCTCCATTATTGTCTTACTCCGGAAACTAATCGATCTTTATCATTTGAGAATTTTGTTTTTGTTTAAACAGCATTTAATGACCTTTTTTGCTCATTGTTTTTTTTTATACAGTACGTACTTATTGAAACAGTTTTAGAATAAATTTTAGAATAAGATGAAAACTCTAAACCATTATATGCAACTCCAGAGAGATAATTTACAATTGAATTAGTACTGCAAATACAAATTATTGATAATTCTTTTTATTGAATTCATTATAAATACCGGTGAGAATCAAAGAATCTTTGCTCGTTCGGTTTCTTAAAGTAAAAGCATAAAAAGAACAAAGTATACTGAAATCTATACTAAGTCATCATCTCGTTTCGACTAACAAAAGTAGCGTTCAAACATTAACAGGAGAGGAGTAGCATACTCTGCCATGCAACATACTTCACATTGAATTAGCTATTCAACTTGAGTATTATGATGCAAGTAATGGAAGAGATTAAGAATAAAGGATGGACTTGAAATAAGAAAAGAAAAACGAAAGCGTACTCGTAGGGAGTTAAATGCATAAATAGATGCACAATGAAATCAGAACGAGAAAAATAGATATGACAAACTTGACTGAAAGGATAGCAAAAAGAGAAATCAAAAGTAACCACTTAAATTTGGGGTTTTTGATTTCTCTTCTCAACTCGCCACATACAAGTTTTCTTCAACAATAAAAGGACAAAGTTTTTTATGAGCAATGCAACTTTGGTACCGCGAACGGTTTAAAGAAAAAGGGTAGCTCTTGTATTCAAGAAGACAGATTTCTAAGTATGAGAAACCCATAAAAGGCTCGAACAAGAGTTAACCAGGCATCATAAAATCCATTGCGAAACAAAACACAAATGAACAAAAAGTCATGATCAAAGAAATATGGAATAGGAGCTTCATAGAAACCTTGACTTTGGTAAATTTTACTAGAGTAGAACTTATCAAGCGAGATTTGGTTTTTGTTCTTCAGTTTCAGAATTTGCTTTAATGCGCTTTTGTTGCTGGTTATACACGTAAATCCGCGATAGTTGAATACCGCCAACAACAGCCAAAAAGAAGTTGACAGTAGCGTTAAAATAATTTTTAGGACGAATAACCAAAGACCACCGAGTCCAGATTGCACCAGTCGCGGCCAAAGCACCGTACTGGCGAGTAGAAAGGTATTGAGGTGCACGGGTATAGTCGCTAATACCTGACAATACCAAAGTCCATTTCATAGCAGGAGCCCAGAAATGGACTGTTTTAGGGCCAGCTGGATGATTCCAAAACCTCGAAAATTTTGCACGAAACATTATATACTGGTTAAAAAGAAATTCAAACTTAAGAGACAAAGAATGGTGGAAGAAAAAAGCTTTAGGAATTTTCTAACCTAACCTTTTAGTAAATGATTGAGAAAATCAAAGTCACAAGGAAAAGCCTTTGTAAATATCTAGTTCCACTGATTCGAGGACGAGATGTACAGAATAGAGCGTGACAACTAAAAAAATAAGAAATGCCAAGATTTACGAACAGACTTTTAGCCGTAAAGAGCAAAAAAATTATTTTTTTGAATTGAAAAGATTCTGGGAGAAGAAAGGTGAAATTTTTGTGGTTAAAATATTTTCCAAGTCGTGTGAATCTCCAACTTAGATGAGAATAATGATGACACAGCACTACTGATCTTCCACAATATAAGAAATGGTAACTTCAAATGTAGGTGGAGGATTGGTTAACGCTATGAAAAGAAAGGCTTGGATGATTTGTATGTTAACAAAAGCCGACGAATCAAACAATAGATGAAGATTTTAGGTCGTCGATGATACGTTCACTGATCGTTCCAATGTAACCCTCTTTTTAAACGAACTCCAATATTACGTGCAATGTAAGGGCTGGTTAAGCTTGTAGACTTTTGTGATCTCCAACAACGAAGTCGAAAAAAATGTAAACTTTGACTTTTAGCGAGTATAGTTATCCACGTAACTATTCCGTAAGAATTAACCAAAAGAAAATAATGAAATAAAGTCCACAAACAAATGTTACTAACCGTTTAAATAGAACGTTAATAATTGTTTTCAACTAGTATTCTCTTAGAAATGTTGAAAGAATGTTGAAAAAAAAAAGGGTCTGAGAAAACAGAAAGACAAAAAAAGTTGAATTAGATCGGTTTATTAATGGCTAAGGCGCGTAATATTGAGACAAAAATCAAATTATGAGTATGAAAGGATCAATACCTTGCTCTAAGCATCGTCGAATGATTAGAAATACGAGTCAATTGGTAAAAAAGAGTAAAGACTGACGTACACTCCTCCAGACAACAAACAACTAATTAGAAAATCCTTTAAAACTATCTGTTTTTTTTTTTATTACGCGTATAATTCTGGAATTAGCATTTCTATATCTGGTTGTAGGTAGACGGAAGGAAGGAGGAGCGAGCGAGGGGTTCTTAAAATAAGGTGCATTCAACAAAATGTAGGCCTCCAAAAACAAGCAATCCAAAATATTTTTTGAAATATAAAAAAAATACTACAAAAGAAACTTATCCTCTGGGATTTCAATGGGAAAGCAGCTGAAATTCAAAAAGTACATACTAAAGAGGTTGTTAATACGTTATTAAGTATCATGCTTGAAATGTTACTTCTGTAAATAAACAAAAAATTGCTAAAAAGAAAAAAAAAATGAAAAGAATTAGAAGTAATGATTATATTAGCACTATTTTAAATTCAAATTTTAGAATACTCTAAAACATGTTTATTTCTTGATGATGTCTCTGTATGTTGTATTTAATGCAAAAACAGTACTCAATTTATTAAGAAAAACCTTGGGTCTAGCTAAAGATATAAAGTATAAATGAGATGAAATAATAAAAAGAAAAACATATATATATATATAAAAAAGCAATGACTTTCTTGACCATTTACTGCACTCACGCTGTTATTTATAGTACTTGTTGATTTACTGTAGACGGAGGAGGACCTTGTAGGGAGATCAACATTCTATTTGAAATTACTATCGTAATCTTTTATTCTTTATTTTTATTTTCATAATATCAATCAACGATTCAGTTTGTTCATGGACTGTTGCACACCTACTTCTGATGGAATTTCTGCTGCTACCTTCGTACACTCTTTTCGCTATTGACATATCTAGTTCAATTGCGGTTTGCTACACCCATGTACCCGGTTTTCGGTATTAATTTCTGTTTTTATATTAATAAAAAACTTTTCTGAAGGTTTAGAACGCTTTTCCACCCTGTTTAAAAGTTTCTGTTCATTTATTTCCGTGTCAGTTAATCCTACCTTTATTCCCTGCTCTTTCTCTCTTGACATATTATCTTACACAGGTGAAATTAAAAAATGGCTTTCCACTCTCCTCTTCGCCGATTTGACTTCTTTCAAAAGACCGTAGAAGACGCTCGTATCAAAACTGCCAGTGGTGGTCTTATTACGCTGCTGTCCTCAGGTATCATTCTTATTGTCATCCTTTTAGAATGGATTCAGTACCGTAAGGTGGTCGTCGTTCCAGAAATTGTCGTAAATCCATCTCATGGTGAACGTATGGAAATCAACTTCAACGTCACATTTCCAAAGATTCCTTGCCAACTTTTAGGCGTAGATGTTTTAGATATTAGTGGTGAATTCCAACAAGACGTCCAACACTCGGTCTCTAAAACCAGATTGTCCCCTGACGGAGAAGTTATTTCCGTAGACGATTTGCAGCTGAACAGTCCGGAGAACGAAGAAGATCCTCTAAATAGTACAC
The DNA here is from genome assembly GCA_029532395.1 of Schizosaccharomyces lindneri. NCBI lineage: Eukaryota > Fungi > Ascomycota > Schizosaccharomycetes > Schizosaccharomycetales > Schizosaccharomycetaceae > Schizosaccharomyces > Schizosaccharomyces lindneri. The sequence continues at coordinate 272,317 of JARFMH010000001.1, read as the reverse complement.
CAGAAGAACAAAAATGTGGTGATTGTTATGGAGCTGCCGATTTTTCCCCTTCTGAAACTCCCGGGTGTTGTAATACATGTAATGCTGTACGTGAAGCTTATGGTCGAGCTAACTGGGCTATTGGTGATGTTGATGCATTCAAACAATGCCAAGAAGAAAATTATAAAGAAAATTACGAATCTCAAAAAGTAGAGGGCTGTAATCTGGCAGGTCAATTATTCGTGAACCGCATGGCCGGTAACTTTCACATTGCCCCTGGTCGCTCGTCCCAAAAAGGTATGCACCACGTACATGATACAAATGACTTCTCTAGAGAAAAGGATTTGCATGATATGAGCCATACAATTCACGAATTAAGCTTTGGCCCTCCTCTTGATCCTTCTATTGCTACAAAAAATCCTTTAGACAATATGGTAAAAAAAATTAACAGCCCAGACTACAGATACGAGTATTTTATTAAATGCGTGTCTCATCAGTTTGTCTTCTTAAAATCAAGTATGGAAACTATAGATACAAATCGCTATGCCGTGACAGAACATGAACGACCAATTCATGGCGGCCGCGAAGAGAAAGTTCCCTCTCACATTAATGTAAGAGGTGGTGTTCCTGGTGTTTGGTTCCACATCGATATTAGTCCAATGCGAGTTATCCACCGTCAATTCCGAGGAAATACCCTAGGCGGATTTTTGACAAATGTTCTCTCTCTTTTAGGTGGTTGTGTTACTTTAGCAACCTTTATTGATCGCGGTTACTATGAATCCAAGAAGATGAAAAAAACATGAGTGATGCTTACTTACAAACCGAACGCTTGGATCGAAAAGAGCTCCGCAGATGTAGAAGTTAAAATGACTTAATATGTATCTTCACTTGGGTAGAGGAACCAATGTCTTTTGCATATTACCTACTATTTTCAGACTCTCCTTTATTCCTTCCATTGAGATTTACTTACATACTCACTAACGAGGGAATGCTTAGTGAGATGTAGTACATAGAAATCTAAATGACTTATACATGTCTCTAGACATTCTATCATGAGTACGAGTTGAATGAAATATAAGTTATGATATAATCTCGTACGAATGGGAATGCATTGAGGTTTTCATATTCCATGTGTTCAGCTAGACTGGAGAGATCATAACTATATTCCAACTAAATATACTACATTCTACTCAAGAATGATCGAACTACTGATCAGTAAATCCATATTTTCTCTTGTTTTTCCAAAACTATTTGAGAACCAAGTACATACAGTAGTGCAATAAAACTCCGTAATATCTGTTAAGATAATAAGCTTCGTAATATTCAAGCCTTTATTACTATAGCTTTCTTTAGTATGTTAAACAACACCTCAAAGGAATTCTCCTTCCGAGTACACTGACCTTTTTGCTCAGCGTTAAAGCAGTCATAACAAAAGCGCTTTAAAATCCAATTGTTTGAAAAAAAAAGTTAAGATTGTAGGAAGGAAGTGACTTTGGGTTGACTGATTATCTTTAGAATCATCCCATTCTTCTGTGGTTTTCCCTTCTTTTTGTTTCACGTAACGACGGATTCAATATAAATTGCAGAATCTTTCCTTTGGTGAACAAAGAGACCATATTTGAAATTGGAACGATTGATTTGAATATCTTCATTCTTATTCTGAAACTTTCCGGATGTATCGTTTTTATTGAACCATCTGAATCTGTCGTGTCATTACTATTGTCAAACAAGTGCCATAATTTATTCTCATTTCCATTCTTTTAAAAAATCTCTTTAATCATCTAATTTATATATAAACTATACTGTCTTATTTGTGAACTTATAATGGAGCCAGGAAAAAAGCCGTGCATCAGTGTTCTTTGCATTGGGAACCCGGCTATCACTACTTTGCTAGGCTGGAGACTTCAACAAAGTACATCGGCTACTTGTCAGGAAACGATTTTATATTTTAATGTCCCTGATGCCCCAATTTCTCCTCTTACGATTCATTCCAAGCCCTTTGGCGTTCGAAAATATAGACCCACATTCTCTGCAAACAAAATCATCGATCTTGCAAACGAAGGCAAAGTCTTTGATTACATTCTTGTTTCTATTAAGGCTTGCCCTCATTCGTTCAATTTGCCATCGGTCATTGAGCCGGTGGTCACAAAAGGACATACTTGTATTGTCTACAACACAACTGGATCAATTGGGATCGAGGAAACTTTCCTTAACCACTTTCCAGAGAATCCTGTTTATCCCTTTTCATTTCACTCAGGAATTGTTCAAAAAGATGTCAATGAATTCCATCACGGAGAAAACACCCCTCTATACTTGGGCAAATATGGAAGTTCTGAGGACTATGATAAGTTAGAACTTCTTTCAACTATTTTAAATAGTGGTGGAGTTATGTGCGAGATAGTGGAATCGCTTGTTTTATTTCAATTAGATGATCTAGCTTTCCCTATTTCCCTGTTTCCCTTGACTGTCCTAATGCAAAATCCGAACGCAGGTAAACTTTTGCAGCAACAGGAAGTTCTTAGCCTCCATAAATGGATTTTATTAGAGTTGGAATCCATTGCTAATGCTTTTGGTGGATCTATCGACATCAAAAGGGTTTCGAAGCAGCGGGATTCGTTCCTAGCGTATGCCTCGGCAAACCCAATGTACAAGGAATATATACAGCATAAACCCATGGAATATGTATCAAGCTTGCGGTACTTGGTTCAGTTAGCTGCTGATCATGGTATTAAAGTCCCTTATATGCATACATTAAGCATTTTACTTTCGCATATTCAGCCTCCAGCATTGCTAGCAAGTCATCGTGTTCCTTCTGATTTGCCAGCTCGGCCTACCACAGTCCCTTTAAAAAATAAGGGAACTAGCAGTTTGAGACACCCCCAGCCAATTACGATGTCTACAGACAGACTCAATTCGATGCCTACCCCACGCTCATCAACGGCTACGTTTACGGAAGCTCAGAAGGGTCATGTCGGTACAGTACCACCATCACCGGCGAACACTTTGAAGGCCCGTGCAATGTCTTCAGACAACATGGATATGCTTTCACTAACCAATCGTCGTTCTCGTCGTTCGCTTCACTCTTCGTCGCTTGTCCAAATCCAGCAATCTTTAAAGAAGTCGTTTGATGGATTAGGAAACTCTTATGACCATCGATTTTCGCGTAAGGTCCTACCAAACCAAAGTCCTGGCAACCATAAGACACGCATAGCTGGTGAAGGCAAGGAAGCACTATCCCAGACTCCTTCATCGTCGGGATCCCCAAAAGCAGGTTATTATAATGATACAGAACCATCGACACCATCGGCAACTTACGGTGCAGTGTCTCGACCAAACTCAAATTCTGCGAACTCGCAGCATGAAGATGCGGAAGGTGAATCTGACTATTTTACCATTATGAATCATCCTAGGAACGAGACTAATTCTCGAAAAAAATCCATGCAGTCGGAAACCTCTATGATGACCGTAATACCTTCTGCAGTGCGTCGTTTTCCGTTGAGTCGAAAGAGTACTCATATAAAGTCTTAACGGATTTTATACATAGTTTGAAATTAACCATGATCTTCGCGGCTTTTTTTTTCTTTCTTTCTTTTCAATTTCTTCTCTTTCTTTTGTATGACGATTTTGCAAAAATTCACGCTTTTATGCCGACAAATAAGGAAAATGTGGCATTTATTTAAAAACCAACTCAATGAAGGTGTATGCTGCTTATCCTTTAATGTGTTATTCATTAATTTGGCATTATCATATTGATCCTGATTTTATGCCAATTGAGACGTTTACGGAATTATATTCTCTCATTCTTTCTTTTTTCATTTATGCATTACATTAGATTTACTACTTTATGTAGGTTTCATTAAAATACTAAAAAGCGCATTTATTTCTTTTTAATGATATATTTATCCTTACCTAGCTTTTCTTAACAGTCGTCAAATGATTGTTCTCTTGCTTAGTACGGTTATTTAACTTATTAATTATTAATTGATAAATATATAATTCTCATCTTTTGTTTTTTTATTTTTACATGAGAAGAGCTTTCAAAGTTACATGAATCATTCATCTTCCATTGTTGTATACCACATTTGCATTCTCATCCAAGGTTCCAGATATATTTCCTCTTCAATTTTGTAAATGATTTTGAGTTTGTATATTCGATTTTATTGAAAACGAATATACAACGAAAATAGCTCTTGCTTTATGGACATTTCACCAATTTCTCAATGTTTGTTTATACATCGTAGGAGCTCCTTCCATTATGTAAAATTAGGATAAGGAGTTATTTCATTCGGTTTCGGAAACCCTATATTACAATAGTGTTGCGCCGTCCGATATAAGGGGCTCCTTCCGCTTACGTTTTGTATGACTAAAAATTCTTACAGTGTCGCTTTCTACCTTTAACAACATTCATTCAATCTAACATTACTGGTTTTGTTAATTCGAGAGCAGTATATAATTATTTTATAGAAGTATTCTCCTTGAAACAAGTAAAAATAGCTATCCAGCGGACGCGTTGAAGGAATTGATAGAACAACGAAGTTTATCCTGAAATATACAAAAACGTCGCAGTTACTAGATAGACGATAATGGCGGAATTTATTCGTACACAGATTTTTGGTACATGTTTTGAAATCACTACGCGTTACAGCGATCTGCAGCCGATTGGTATGGGTGCCTTCGGATTAGTTTGTTCAGCAAAGGATCAGCTTACCGGAATGAATGTCGCCGTGAAGAAGATCATGAAGCCGTTCAGTACACCAGTTTTAGCTAAAAGAACATACCGAGAGCTAAAGCTTTTGAAACACCTTCGTCATGAAAATGTTATCAGTTTGAGTGATATCTTCATTTCTCCGTTCGAGGACATATATTTTATTACAGAATTATTAGGTACCGACCTTCACCGATTACTGACATCGAGACCGTTAGAAACGCAATTTATTCAGTATTTCCTATACCAAATATTACGAGGATTGAAATTCGTACATTCGGCAGGTGTAATCCATAGGGATTTGAAACCTAGTAATATTTTGATTAATGAAAACTGTGATCTCAAAATTTGCGACTTTGGCCTTGCCCGTATTCAAGATCCTCAAATGACAGGGTATGTTTCTACTCGGTATTACCGTGCTCCGGAGATTATGCTTACATGGCAAAAATACAACGTTGAAGTGGATATTTGGAGTGCTGGATGTATTTTCGCTGAGATGATAGAAGGAAAACCTTTGTTTCCAGGCCGCGATCATGTTAACCAATTTTCCATTATCACTGAACTCTTAGGCACACCACCTATGGAAGTTATTGAGACGATTTGTAGCAAGAATACTCTACGCTTTGTCCAGTCACTTCCTAAAAAAGAAAAGGTTCCATTTGCAGAGAAATTTAAGAACGCAGACCCCGCTGCTGTGGACTTACTAGAAAAGATGCTTGTCTTTGACCCCCGTAAGCGTATAAGTGCGGCTGATGCTTTAGCCCATGAGTATCTTGCTCCTTACCATGATCCTACAGATGAGCCCGTCGCAGATGAAATTTTCGATTGGTCTTTCCAAGACAGCGATTTACCTGTTGAGACCTGGAAGGTAATGATGTATTCCGAAGTGTTATCATTTCATAATCTCGATAATGACCAGCAAGCATGAAGTCGTGCATGATGGTTTAAAGGTTCCTTTGAGCTATTAATCGGTTATTTAGTTTCGGAATGTATTTTTTGCCGATTCGTTCATCTCAAATTTACCCTCCGTGTTTCCTAAAATAATGCGTATATTATCTTGTTGGCTGGTACTCTCAGATCACGTTTATCGCTTTTATTCTTTTTTTAGAAAAACGGCTTTTTATTTATCTCTTGTCATGTGTGTATGTAATTTTTTAAATATGCCTTTTTATGGAGTTGTTAATGGCAAACCGTCATTAAGAAAAGGTTCATGTATGATGATGATTTATCCTTGCGACAGTCCTTTGTTCTTCAAAGGAATGTCTCAAGTGATAGTTTTATGGATTAGAGGATTTATAGATCTTTGCATTTTAGTTCTTATGAACTCCTACAATGGCAAAGTGTGTTAAGTTGGGTTTGCGCTAATAAAATTAATGGTATTAAATACTAAAACATTTGTAGTTTGAGCTGACTGTGCTTTCATATATATAAGTTAGAACTGTGATTTTGGAAATACAACTTGTAGTGTAAACACTTATTTTCTGAGCAACATGGAACACAGACCAAAACAAGATACAAAGATAAACAATTCATTAAACTGAAACGAATGGTTCATAAATAAAAACGCGAAAGCTCTAAACATGAAATAATCATTATAAAACTGCATAAAACGAAGAAAGCGTATAATGAACTCATAACTCCTACGACAATTCATAGACAAATTCATAGACAGAATAACCTAGAATAGGAATTAGGAAACTGTAATTTTAAACGAAGGTGCCGCGAAACTCATGAATTAATGGAAATCGTGAAGATAAAAAAAAAAGAACATGACACAGCGGAATTTTAAGTTCTTTAAAACATGTAAAGGATCTAGAGAAACACGGAAAAAGACTATACTGTTGGTTCTTTTTCTTCAACTATGGAATCCAAAAGTTCCTTTGAGTCATGGATATCACGAATCACGTGGGAACCTGCCTGAGGTTCAGGCAAAGGTTCATCGTTTTCAACCAATTGAATGGTATATTTCCAACCGAAATCTCTTGCTCCAACTATATTTCCGTAAGAATCATCAAAAAAGATACAGTTTTCCTTCTTAGTGACGCCAGCATCCTTCATAACACGCGCATACATTTCTGGCATGGGTTTGGCAACCAAGTCTTTGGCATCATAATCGCAATAAGTAACTCCGTGAAAGCAGTCGTCAATACCAAGAAGAGCCAACACGCGGGTGGCATGCACAACATAGGCGTTTGTAAATATCCAGATTTTGTACTTTTGACGAAGCTCAAGCAGCATGTCACGTAAGCGATCATCACGTTTAATTACCTTTTCCAGAGGAAGAGATTGATCCACGCGTTTGTCATAGTCAACAGCGTTGATTTGATGATGAAGGACAAGACCACGAATGGCAATACCGTAATGACGATAATAGATTTCCCGCAAACGCTCTGCCTCATCCTCAGGAACCCCTAACTTGTCTGAAAAGTAGGCGGTGATCCGAGAAGCCATCATATCATGAATGGCATATGATTTAGGATACAAGCAGTTATCCAGGTCGAAGAAGACGACTTTCTTCTCGAAAGTCATGGTGGTGCGCAAAGGAAACAGAACCTTAGAAACAAATAAAGAAGAAATATGTTTTGCACTTGAACGAGACAAGATGATCCCTGGAAACAACTTACGAGGAAGGTTCAGGAAACAATCACGTTGAATCAAGGTATAAACAAAAATTAATTTTTAGGCACTAATAGCAACGATATCTAATAGTCCAAATGAATAAAAGAAAGAAGCAATTTTCTTTTTCTACGAAATCACAAAAGTAAAATCAAGAATGAATGAATGGACGCAGGTAATACTGAGTCAAAAAGTAACCCAAATTGATGGCTATACACGTCGAACAAAAAGGAAATCGGGGGAATGAAATTAAACAAATTTACTGCTGAAAAAATAGAAGTTAAATTCCGCCAATCTCAAAACAAACCCGCAAAACAATCGGACAACAGAATCTACCTTTGGTGTTGGTAGAATTGAAGTGTCATAGTTGCGTCTCTATTTATACTGAAGTCATTCGCCGATATATATGCTTCTGCAACTATTTCCAAATAACGAGTCCAAACGAGATTGCTATCTTTCGGGGAATTCGTTCAAGAAAGAGTTGGATGGAGAAGAAAGAAACGAAGGTGGAGAGGTCAATAGAGTAATGGAAGCTTTTCGATACGAATTCTCGCATTTGCATGTCTTAGAGAAGATAGGAGTGCTCTTTGTAGAGTCCACGGCCTATGACAGGGTCAGTTTCCCAAGGAAGGATGACGAGGAAACTGGAGACCGTAATTTCGCCAAACGAGTTTTGAGGAATTAATCTCGAAATTACGGATCCATCGAAAAGAACCAAGTGCATGGAGATGTAAAGTATGCCAGAAGTCAGCCTAGCCTGGTAAAAATCGAAAAAAGTCCTCCTTGGGTTGATACGAAAAGTCGGTAGGATGGCTTTGTGGATGTATGTAACGAGAGCAGAGCTCAGTTAAAGAATTCAGAATTGAAAGAAATAGAAAACGTTTACATCCTTGTTACACTCCGTGTTGTCTTGTCTTGGATAGGGTACAAGTCGAGGTGAGATACCTTCAAAATAAATAGGTTAGTTCAGGCGTAGTATAATAAAAGAAGTTTTAAATAAAAAGATGGAAGCAAAGAATCATTTCGCCATTGCATTTGCCTGTCTTTCTCAACGTCGAACATGATGACAACCAAGCGTTTGGTGTGCAGTTTCCAACTCTTTTCCTTTTAGATAATTCCTTCTATAAAAAGCAAAAGCACACATTTGTCACTCATTCTTTTTGTCTTGTATCGTTTTTTTCTCCTGGTGGAACGGAGACTTGCTCTTGAATCTTCGTTGCTAGAGCGTTCAGAAGGCGTTGACTTAGCACACATTTCTTCGTTGTGAATCTGTATTTAATTACCCAAGCTTTTTTAATCTTTCCAACTTTGTAGGTTTTGTTTTCGTTGTTGAATTCACCATTTCACAACAAACCAGCTACTTCTTGATAATTACGATTCTACATTCTTCTATACTTCTTCTGAGCTTATTCCTAACAAACTCTTGTCAGACCTTTTCAGTTTCTTCATTTCAATGATAGTCTTTACAACAACTTCTAGTACAGTCGAAGAATTGCGGGAATTCATACATTCGTTTTCCAAACCGAGCTCGACCAAGGTAATCAAGGGACTTGGGAAAGTATTAGCTTTTTATGATGATTCCTCAGCAGAGCGGTTGGCTCTTCATACTCTTCAATACACCACCTTGCCATCAGGGACCCCAATTGACTGTCACTATGTACCAGACGTATCGGCAAAGGATCCTTCTCTCATGCAAGGCTCCAGTTTGAAAGTACCAAAATCTGAGAAAAACTGGCTTATTAGTCCCCCTGGCTCTCCTCCATTAGGATGGACACCTATACAGGAAGAATCCCCAAACTCCGATTCCCTTGCTCATGACCTTCAACTTCGACTTGACCAACTTGGAAATAGCATTATTGAGAACGCTGATACAGGTCCCCGTATTGTAATATCTGATGCAGACTCTTCTCGCTCCTCTCCTCATGCTAATTGAAACACGTTTCATCATTTCCCAAAAGTTTAATTATTTATTATCATCGCTCGTCGTGTCCCGTTCTTTGTTGCACAACACATATTCTATTCCTGAATGATTAATTGTCTTTTTCCGCTAGGATTACATTGTTTCTTTCTGTCTCTTGAGCCCTTTTAATGCGACGCACAATGGAAAATCACTACAAATCAACAGGGGTTTTTGTGGTTTTCTTTTTCTTTTATTTAATACAAAAATAAAGAATCAAAAGAAAACGAGGTAAGAAAATCATTTTCGTATCAGAAAGTTTAGAATATATTATATGCTTACTATAAAAACCAAGCATTTCCTATCCCCTTTCATTATCTTCATAAAAAGCCATTAATACCCAAATATATAAATTAATGTAATCTATGGAAACTAATCATAAGTTTCCCGGCTTTGCTACTATTCACCTGCTGTTTCGACAGCATGCCATAAAAATTATGTACATATAAATATATATATATGAATGTCTTCGTAAATACACGCAAAGAACACTGAACGCATGCTGATTAAAATATTCATAAGCGGAAGAATAAGAATAAAAATGGCTTTATCTCTTTTACAACCCTGTTGTTATTTAATGAACGAATGGTAGAAATAATAAAACACCAAGAAATGATGCGTAGTACAAAAAATGGACAGCTAAAACTTCTTCAATTATAATGAAAATAAGAACGTAAAATAAAGAGAAAAGAAATTGAGACATGTTCGGAAAAGGGTAGTAAAAGTCATACGTGGAAAAAGTAAAAGAAGGAATTAAAAAACACATGGGAGTCGAATGGAGATAATGAAAGTAAGTCTAACTTCCATAACTTCTTCTGTTTGTTTAACAAAGCAGACTTACATAAAAGCAGATGGTGTCCAAAGGTTGTTCCAAACAAGCATAAGGATTCTAAGAAGACCGTTACAAGTGATGATTAAAGAGAGAATAAACATATAAAAAGGAGGATATATCCAATAGAAGAGGCATCAATGGCTAAAAATAGGCCAATCCGTTACCATAACATATATTAGCCAAAGAACAAAACTTATCCGCATTGGTTAATCCCATTACAGCTAAAAACCAGGTCGCTTCACGGAAAGAAATATTTCACCGTAGATAAAAAAAACAGTGCAGTCGTAATTGAAACAAACACGTAAGATATCATTGTTCTCGCTCAATATCTTTAATGATAGAACTTTTTTCCAAAGCAGAAAGAATATCTTTTCGGTTTACCAAGACCTTTTTCGCTTCTGCGTAGGACATCCACATTCTGTGCCGCTTTCCCATTTCGGGATAATAGTCTTCTAGTCTTTCCACGACAACCTCAAAGTACTCGCATTCTGCTCGGGGAGGAATCATCAGCTTCTCAATGGAAGTAATTTTTTGTTCTGTTTGAGTGGCCAATGTCGCACTGGAAGTTTCATTGTCGGTTTGTCGCTGTCGAGCATTCATAATCTGTTGTTCCAAATACTTCTTCCGTCGATCGACTGTATCCGTTGGTCGATCATCCTTAAAACAACCTAACGACCGCGTAATCTTTCCGATTAGCCCTCCTTCCTCCCATCCTTCGCGCAAAGCTGCTTGTTGTACTGACTCGTCTGCTTCCCAACCACCTTTGGGCACAACCCAGCAGGGTAGCTTCTTCGCAGATGAGACCATCAATACCTTTTGTTTGTCCGTCGAAAGTGCTATCACACCAGCAGCGAGCCTCGCCCCAGTAAGCGGGTTGAACCGGTTTTTGCTTCTACCTTCACGCGAAGTCATTGAACGGTTGACAGCCGTATGTAAATGATCCGGCTCCATTAACATCTTCTATTCAATTCAGATTCTTATGCAATGATTCAATTCCATACAAATGTCGGTAAAATCTGAAAAGGCAAATCAAATTTTTTTTTTTCTGTCAAAAAAAATTCGAGAAAAAAAACCAAGAATACCCTAGGGACCCAGAGTTAAATCCCAATGTTCCCAACAGAACAAATAACTTTGTTATTTAACAAAGTTAGAGGTAATCTCCTCTAAATGTCAGAAAGACTACGAAACGCGATATGTGGCACTCGACAAACTCCAGCGCTCGTGTGGACAAGCGTTTTGGAATACCGAGTTCTAACGAAGGGCACTCCTGTGTTGTTATTCAAGTAAAGATTTATTATATTATTTAAAACGATAAATGCCTTTTTGATGGAAATGCTGGAAATAAAACAGGGGAGAAAATGTCTGTTTATGCTAAATGTAATTTATTTTTCAAAATTTATTCAAAGATAATTAAGTGCTGTTGATATATAGGATCCGTCGAAGAGAGATGCCAAATTATGTCTTGATAAATCAATCGTCTGGAGGAGAAAAACTCGGAGGATCATTGAAATTGATGACACAATTGGCTTGATTGTGAAGAAATGGTTTCCGAAAAGTCGACCCTCCCCATTTCTATGAGACAGGACAAAGTGAAATGAACGATTCCACAAGGTACTAACAATGAAGAATTTGATATATCTTATGGGAAGATACTAGCTTTTATTTCCTCTAAAAAAGAAAAGAAGAGATTAGAAGAAAGGGTATTTGGATTTTACACCAACATTACCTTTCGTAATGTTTCAACCCATGGTTTTGCTTTCCAAGTATGCTTGGCTAGGTGCCTTTGAGCATGCATCCCTGAAATTAAAATACAGAAAGTCTCTTCTTCATTCCTAAAGAGCTCTCAAGTCGGTATTGAAAATCCTGGATCTATGTTTGGTTTCTAAGACTGTCCCGCCAATATGAGCAGGATTCAGCTTCGTCAAAAAATGGTGACCAACAGTGTCAAAAGTGAAACCAGAAATTAATTTTATTCATAATGATAGTCGTATCACTGGAGAAAACATTTGCTTCGAATTTGACAGCCGCCAAGGAAGAGGAAACTTGGTCCAAAAAGACTGTTTAGGAGACAAATCAAACCCATCTCAAAGAATTGCTTAATAAATAAATGCCAGAATCATTCAACTGGAAGTTCTCCAATTTTCGATCGAGAGGCTTTTCCGTTGTATCAAACGAAATTAGAGCGATGCCGAATAATTTAAATTGTCTTAATACCTTTATGAAGACTTCAAACCTCAAATGTCAAGAGATCGAATGTCTGAAAGATTCTGCTGAAGTATGTAACGAGTATGACTCTGGGATCAACTTAAAGACAGCCATTCACATTTCACAAAAACGACAAGCCCTAATTTTCTTCATAAATGGATTACTATTTCTTCTTCCTCTAAGTCGGTAGCAATAACGATTAAACCTATATTTTCGTAGCTACGTAATGGCCTTCTGTGTTTACTTTGGTGAATTTGGTGTGAGACAGTAAGTATGGTCCACATAACTTGCTACCTTCTCCTTTAATACATTACTGGCGATTGAAAGCCAATTTTAAACATTTACACTGTTTATTACATTTCATTCATGATAAGCTACAATTCTGCTGGATTATAACACACTGTCTTTTCGACAAAATTCGAAGATACCATTACTCCAACTATTAGAAGACGAAAGCTTATAACTGATTCCAATTCATATCACTCATTAATTAAAAAGAAGGAGTTCTTTCGAAAAAGCCAAGCCTCAATAGTTCAGTACTTTCTTGAGAGAATTCCTAACCGCTTGGATAACAAGTCAGTTTTCTAAAGGCTTTTTAAAAGGTAATTCTGTACTCTAATCAAGCAAAATGAGCCGATGGATCCGACGTCCTCTTCCACGTCCAGCTGATGAGGAAGAAATGGCAGGTCTCACTACAGAACCACCGAGTCATGGTAGTGTACTCACGATTCCGACTCTTAATTATCAAAATTCAGATGGATCTAGTTTTCAGGTGTCTGAAACGGACGAAGATGAGAAAGAGTTCAGACATCTTGTTCCTTCTTCAGAAGCTCATTCCATAGATGATTTTATTATTGATGACTATATTAGAGGAGAAGAAGAAGAGGATGCATCTGCGCCTTTTGAAGGGTATACCGCCCAACCAAATCCACTTAGTTGGTATGATCGGAATCCTCCGAGTCAAATTCCTCAGCAACAATCAAATCATGGTGCTCGCTTAAGAAGAAAAAAGACAATTCAAAGAGTTGAACTGTTTCGAGGTAATTTGGTGTTGGATTGTCCTGTTCCCAAAAAGCTCATTGCTAGTCTACCTCAACAACAAGATCGGGAATTTTCTTACATTCGTTACAGTGCTGCAACTTGTGAGCCTCAAGATTTTGTCCAAAATTTATTTACGTTGCGACAACCATTGTTTGCACAGCCTAGAAAGACGGAGATTTGCATAGCCATTACTATCTACAATGAAGACGAAATTCTTTTTGCCCGTACGATGCATAGCATCATGAAGAACATTTCCTACCTTTGTTCAAAAAGAAGCTCTCCGGTATGGGGAGTAGACGCTTGGAAAAAGGTGGTTGTATGTATAGTTGCCGATGGCCGAACCAAAATACATCCAAAGACTCTAGCATACTTGGCATCCATCGGTGTTTATCAAGATGGAATTGCAAAAAACAAAGTTAATGACAAGGAAGTTACAGCCCATATATACGAATATACCACTCAATTATCCATCGATCCTAATCTGAAATTCAAGGGCTCTGAAAAAGGTATAGTCCCAGTGCAAATGATTTTTTGCTTAAAAGAACAAAATAAGAAAAAAATTAACTCACATCGATGGTTTTTTCAAGCTATTTGCCCTGTCCTCCAACCAACCGTTTGCATTTTGCTAGATGCCGGCACGCGACCTGGAGATCAATCGATATACCATCTTTGGAAGTCATTTGATATAAACCAAAAAGTTGCTGGTGCATGTGGGGAAGTTAAAGTAATGAAGGGAAAGTATGGATCTGGTTTGTTTAATCCGTTAGTTGCCATCCAAAACTTTGAGTACAAAATGAGCAATCTACTTGATAAGCCTTTAGAAAGTATGTTCGGATTTATTTCTGTACTACCAGGAGCCTTCAGCGCTTACCGCTATGAAGCACTCCTCAACGATGATAACGGCAATGGCCCATTGGAAAGCTACTTTCGAGGAGAGTTACAAGATGGTGAATGCTCAGGGATCTTTGAAGCAAATATGTATTTAGCAGAGGACCGTGTACTTTGTTTTGAATTAGTATCAAAGCATAATCATGCTTGGACATTGCATTATGTGAAATCTGCGTATGCCGACACGGATGTCCCCGATCGTGTACCCGAGTTTCTGTTACAACGAAGACGTTGGTTAAATGGAAGCTTTTTCGCTGCTATTCATTCCATTGTACATTATTATCGGATTTTTCAGAGTACTCACACTTTTAGTCGAAAACTTCTATTAGTAGTAGAGTTTCTCTATCTTTTTCTACATATGTTATACTCATGGTTTAATGTTGGAAATTTCTTTATCATCTTCTATGTCTTGACGTCCAGTGTTGCCCCAAAAGAAGCAAAATTTCCTGCAGGTGCTGTACTTGCAAAAATAGTAAACTGGATTTATGGCGCTTTATTGATCCCTTGTTTTATCTTGGCACTAGGAAATCGCCCGCATGGCTCTAAGATCTTTTATACTACAATGATAGTATTGTATGCTTTGCTGATGTGTTATTTGTTGTTCTGTTCTTCCTGGATATCATATCGTGGAATTGTTCATGCGATGGAGGTTGCAAAAGACCAAGATTCTTCCATTGGATACGCTTTAGCCAACAACTCAATATTTATTAACATAGTAGTATCATTATGTACTACTTATGGAATGTATGCGCTTGTTTCTTTAATTTCATGCGATCCTTGGCATATGCTAACATCGTTTTTTCAATACTTACTTCTGTCACCTATATATACCAATCTATTGAGTGTTTATGCATTTTGTAACACACATGATGTATCTTGGGGTACTAAAGGAGATCATACTGTTTCCAATGATTTGGGTACCGCCAAAAAAGATCATAGAGGAACCGCTGTTAAAATTGCCATTCCAACAAATGAGTCGGATATAGATGAGAATTACGAAAAGGCTGTCCGTTTACTAGCGAGTCCAATTGATGAAACTATTTTATCTAAAGATGGCTCAATGAAAACGCAGGATTTTTATAAAAACTTCAGAACCGTTGTTGTATTGGCTTGGATTTTTTCCAACCTTGCTCTGGTCGCAGTCGTCATAAACTTGAATCAGACAAGTGGAATTTCAATTACTGACAATAGGACAAGTTATTATTTAGTGTTTCTGTAAGTGAACGGATTTTTACTTGGCAATCGTTACTAACAAATTACTAGTTTCTGGAGCATTGTTGCATTTTCGGCAGTCCGTTTTATTGGATGTATTGTGTATTTATTTTTACGAATTGTTACAGGGGAATAACTTCATAAATTAAAGAAGTTGTCCATGTCTTCCTTTATTGCAAAATCGTATAATGGGTTGAATCTTAGCCCAAGTTATTGTATAATAATAATAATTCTATCTTTTTTTATATATTTACCACTTTTCCTTCTTTTCTCATTTATCCATTCCTTTAGCTACGGCTCTCGAAACCGAGCATACTCTGTAAAAACTGTTGTATATATTTAACGATTTTTGTTAGCAAATTTACATACAGTAAGCGATGGTTATTTGTATCTCCAATATTTTGTAAATAAGCCGCCATAAACGAATCTCTTATTTACATCTGATTTCTTTTACCAGCCATCTTTCCCTTGTTGAGTCAGACATAGAAATTTGAACCTATCCTTAGCCATAAACCGGCAAAGTCTAACTTAGCAAAACAACTTTCTAATTCAATGCAAAGAAGTTTCATTGTATCCTCTCCAGGAAAGACGATCCTGTTTGGCGAACATGCTGTTGTTTACGGTGCTGTAAGTTGATTTAATACGAGTAGTTGTGCTATGCGATACTGAGCAAGGAACTTGGGCTTTTTGTTATTTTCCATTGAATGAATTTAATTATTAGGGATTAAAACCTCTTTTTATTCATTCTATTGCAGTTTTCCCAATTTGGGACATAATCAGTATTATTTGCGAAGAGCTTGAGCAAAAACATTTGTCAATCTCTCGTTAACTTAAAAATTTTTTATGTGTGATCGGCAATTGACTCTTCTCAAGCTTGAAAAACAATGTCTTCATGTTTACAAAAGTTCTTGCTTCCAACTAGCTATCTCAACTTGGACATTAGGGATTTACTAACAGTTCTTTTAGACAGCACTTGCGGCTTCAATTTCTCTTCGTACCTATTGTAGAATAGAACCAAATGAGAAACCAGAAATTACTGTAAAGATGCGAGATATCGAGACAAGTCACTCTTGGCCGCTTGAATCTTTACCTTGGGACACTGTTCCCGCCAAAGATGTTCTTCATCCTCCTAATAGTCTTAATAACGAAATTGTGACAGCATTGGAAAAGCTATTGACCAACGAAAAAAATAATGTTCTTAATTATTTATCCATGCTTTGCATCTTATACTTGTATTTGCAGATTGGATCTCCTAATCAGGGCTGTACCATAACAATAAACTCAGAAGTACCCTTGGGTGCTGGTTTGGGAAGCAGTGCGACTGTCTCAGTCGGTGTCGCAACTTGTCTGCTTTTATTTTTCGGCTTTATTCAACCACCCAAGAAAGGTGAAGGTTATAGTCGACATGAAAGCCTTGCTCTTATAGAAAACTGGTCTTTTATTGGCGAATGCTGCATTCAAGGTAGTCCTAGTGGAATTGATAATGCGGCTGCTACCCATGGGGGTTTAATAGCTTTTCGCAAGTCCACTGCTAAAACAACCGTGATGAAGCAGTTTTTACAGCTCGAGAACCCTCTCTCTATTCTGATTACTGATACAAAACAGCCTAAAAGTACTAAGGAATTGATTCAAAGAGTTTATCGGCTTCGAGAAGGCTCTCCTCTTATAGTTGATTCTATTTTCCAAACCATCGATGGAATATCACGTTCCGCGATCCAAGCCCTCGAAAGCGAGACAGACGTACGTAGGCTACGAGAAATCCTTGGTCAGCTTATTTTCATTAACCAGAAAATGCTTGAGGCTCTAAATGTTTCACACGTTACAATTGACCGAGTTATTGATGCTACCAAGGCCATAGGCCCGACGAAGTTGACTGGTGCAGGAGGTGGTGGATGCACCATCACCCTAAGGAACAATGACTGTTCAAATGAAATACTCGAAGATGTTATTAATAAATTAAATAACTTTAAGAACTCAGTTTATGACAGTCTACTAGGAGGCCCGGGTGTGGCTGTCGTGTGCGATTCAGCCCCAGATTTCGATGCGTTTGTCAATCTCCTGGAAAATAAAAATTACAATTTACTTAATAATTTGAAACAAACTTATTTTTAAAGTTTATATTGTACCTTTTATTTGTGACTACTTTCGTCCCTATATAACCATTTGAAACCGCTGTTTCTCCTTCAGCCGAATATACTTTACTTTCATACCCTCTTTGTTATATACCCTTCTATAGTCTTTCTTTAAAAGGCGAAACCCCTTTCCATTCTTTTATTTTAAAAAAAAATCAAATCGACGCGTTTGTTGTCTTACTCTCTTTAACCTTGCTTTTGTAACAAGATGCGCGTGTTTTTGACTCACCTTCTTTTTCTGGCTCTCTTGGGTATTTCTTTCGCCCTACCTTACGCACCTTTAAATCATCGCCATCATAGACGCGATGGTATTGATGTTACGACTACTTTCGAAACAGTTGTCAAAAAGGTTTATGTTACTGTAAACGCTAACGGCAGTTACCCCGTTACATCTTCCCAAACTTCTCCTTCTTCTGCTACTATCTCTAAGGATGTCGCTACTACTCCTTTCTTGAAGTCTAATACCACCGGTGCTGCATTGTGGAATAACGATACCATTCCTGCCACTTCTACCTCGGCTGCCCCTAATGGTGCTATGGACAAAATCCATTCTACTCCTGTTGCTCCCTCTTCTGCAACCTCTGAAGCTGCTCCTGTTTCTTCATCCGCTGCTTCCTCTTCTACCGAGGCTAACAGTGCTACCCCTTCTTCTGCAACCACTGAAGCTGCTCCTGCTTCTTCAACCGCTGCTTCCTCTTCTACCGAAGCTAACAGTGCTACATCTTCTTCTGTAGCTTCTAGAGCCGCTCCCTCAGTCAGCAGCTCTGTTGCTCCTGCACCTGCATCTAGCAGCCGTACTCCTGTTATTTCCCGCGATGCTCCCCTTCCATCTAACAGCATTAACGTCCCTGCTGGTAACGCAGCACTTACCAATGCCATCAGTTCTAGCTCCTCTTCTTCTAGTTCCAAATCTGCTTCAGCCACTCCTTCCGGTCAGAAGTCTTCTAAGCGCGGATTGGCATGGATTGGTAGTACTTCTCCCTCTATTGCTGACAAATTCAAGGGCTTCGCCAACTGGTATTATAACTGGGGTTCTGAACCTTCCAACTTGGATTCTTCTTTCGAGTTTATCCAAAGCCAACATTCTGCAGATGGTATCCAAAGTGCATCCTCCACTTATAAGAATGGTGCTACCGTGTTCGGCTTTAATGAGCCCGATCTTTCTAACATGGACGCTGGTCAGGCCGCTGCTTTATACAAGCAATATTTGACTCCTCTCCGTCGTAATGGTAACATTAAGTCTCTCGGCTCTCCTGCTATTAGCAACGTTGGTGTGGACTGGCTTAGTAAGTTTATGGGCTCTTGCTCTGATTGCAACATTGATTTCATCGTTGCTCACTGGTACGGTACCGGTGCCGACCAACTCAAGGGTTTGGTGAATGCTTTGTCCTCTACTTATAACAAGCCCATCTGGATCACTGAGTTTGCTTGTACAAACTGGGATGTTTCTAAGTTGCCTAGCTTGTCTGATGTCACCCGTGTCTTTGAGGAGAGTATTGAATTTTTGGAAAACAACAATGCTGTCGAGCGTTATGCTTGGTTTGCTCCTGCTACCAATCTTGGAGCTTCTGTAGGTGAGAACAACGCTTTAGTTACCGCTGCCGGTGAGCTTAGCGGTCTTGGTTCTAAATACATCAGCATTTAAGCTGCAAGCAAGTATCATCTTGTTATATTTATGTACCAAGGGTTTATTTACTTACGTTTATCTTTGATTTAAGCCTTTGTTTGCGCTCCTTTAAATCTTCAAATGCTTTTTGACTTTCTTTGCTATATTTTTTCGTTCGCAATCTTTCAAACGCTTTTCTGACTTTCGTTATTGATTTTTTGATATCTTTCTTTCGTTTCTTTCCTTCGTTTGCTTTCTTTACTTTCTTTAAACTTCAACGAGAAAATATATTTATGATTCCGAAATTATACGTTTGAATTTGTCTATGTCTTATTTGTATGAAATAAACAAAAAAAATGTATAACACGAAACATGATTGAACTGAAGTACGTCCATTTCTATTCTCTCTTTTATTTATACCAACTATGGAGGTGTTGTCTACTCGATTCATGGTTTGTGATTCTATCGGATTTTGTTCTACACAAAGTTAGTTACTATTAAACCCCTAAATAAAGATCTGCTAAATCAAATTGAACAATTACAATATCTCATAAATCAAATCATTGCGTAAAGCTTTCCAAGTAATGACTTATTATTTCCTGAGAGCGGGAAGCACTACTCGAGAGAAGGGTGTGAAAAGAAGCTACTTGCTTTTAATGGAAATTGACTTGACAAATTAGCCATACAAGATCAAGTTGGTGAAACTACTCAATGTATTATTTATGAAAAAATTCCTTATTTAAAGTTGATGGCGTACAGAATGGTACAGAAAATTCAATGATGCATCAATTAATTCTGCTAAAGATAAAAACAAAAAACCAACCCCAAGTAACCAAATTAAAAATCAAACTCTTAACTAAAGCAGAAAGCAACCGCTTTTGCTTTACTCAGGCGCTTCTATACCTTGTTCAGAAAACTTCTGAAGCCAGCATACTTCTTCTGCGATACCTTTATTTGCCAAATCACAAGATTCAGAGCATGTGTAAATAGCAAGAACACCCCAGTCCAGGGCATTTTCCGAAGAGTGGTCAATGTTCAATTCGGTTAGTAAAGTAGAGAGAATTTGTGTTTCTAAAATCCGCTTTGCGCCGCAAGAACAGTTGGGAACATTGGTAGGGATTCCATCCTTATTACACCATAAAGGCTCGGATGTAGCAGAATGATAATAGCGTAGTATTTGATCTGGAGCTCTGGAAATACGCTTCTGAAATTTGAGAAAAGAAGTATCACCTGTAGGTTTTGTATAAGGCTCGTTTGTTGGATTTTCGGTTTCCACTGTAAGATTCTCAAGAACTTTTGGTTCAATTTCCGATGCTTCGTTAGATGGTTCAGAATCCACCTCTATTTCCCGTGGACTACAAAGCTTCGATTTTGAATTCTCATCTAATGTAAGGTCAAGGTTTTCAAATTCAGATTCTGAAGCCTGGCCTCTAAATACGCGAATTCTAAGTAAATCCCTAGTTAGTCTCTGTCATGTACGATGACTGGAAGCACTCAAATGGGTATTATTAGCAAATGTTTCAGCTTGGTCTAGAATGTAATCATCATCACTTGATTCAATCACGGACCATACTAGATATAAAGACTATTGACACTCATTTCATATTCTTTTTTGTGTAGCAGTATACTTACCCTTTCGTCCATCCTTCCTCTGGAGCTTTATCCTCATTACTTGCAAAGACATAAATGATACGGTGAAATGAATCATCATTGTTCTTAGGCGCGTACATTTGTAATAAAAGGTCCATGTTAGAACCACATCTTTCCTTCAAAGAAGTTACATCTTTCGACCGGAGTAGTAAAGGAGGTCCTCCAATCCGACTACATTCCACGTCAAGCAAATCACTTTGGTTGAGACTACCTTCTGCCAAAAAGCCTAGATCTATGTCTTCCATTTTTTTAAATATAACTCAAAAAGTACAACAATTACGAGAGCAATAAAAGGCGCTTACTTGGTGTTTGGTTAGGTGTAAAGACTATTACGGACTGTTTAGAAGAAATTTGGTGAAATGACCAGGAAGAAAAAGTGATGGATGGATTCTGAATACAGGGCTTTAGGTGGAAAAAGGATAAAAAAAACAAAAATTCGATAGATTCTATCAATTTTTTGTTCGCTATACAAAACCACGTTGGTAATTACAAAAGAGAAACCTGGAATAACGGAATTTCAGAAAGACATTGACATTTGATATCACAAAAAATAACAAAAATAAAAAGTAAAAAATGCACTGAAATTCGTGAAGGATTTTTAACGTATTTGATAACTAGAAGTTCCATCCATGCCTTCCAGCATTTCCAAAATTTGGCAGTCAAATATACCATTCCAGGATAAAACTCGATCGTGATGCCAAGAACAGTTTTCAGATAGGTCAAAAAACTTTACAGTCTCATCACTACCTGCTACGACAATATTATTACCAGGAACCTGCTTCTTTCGTTTATCATCATATGTGCAAGTCAATACAGAATGCACACATCGAGTATCGGAGACGGATGGTAGAACAGACACGAGGCATTTCAATTGAGGCCAACTATAAATAGCAAACCGGTGTTGAACAGTGTCAATAGAATAGCCGAAAGTTACAGAAAACTCTTTATAACTTGGAGACCAATGAATCGAAGTAATCTGTGCACCGCAATATAGCTCAGATATTTTCTTCCCGTTATTGCAGTTATAAAAACGAATATGTTTATCGTGTGAGCCGGCTCCTGTAGCTAGTAAAGATTTTTGCCATGGGCAGAAAGATATCGCCTTAACTGCAGCATCGTGCTGCCAAATAAAAACTGGTTTTTCCCAGTTAGAAGAATCAAAAAGGCACACTTTATTATCATTACCTCCCGTAGCAAATTGTGAGCCGTCGTAATTCCAAGCTATCCCGCAAACCTGCTCTTCATGAGCAGTGGAAATAGTCCCTGCTTTGGTGGCCTTAACCGCGGAATCCAACCAGAATATGTCGTAGATTACGATTTCACCATCTCCCTTGCCGATGAGAATACGCTTCATGTCTGCCGAAGGTTTCCATGCCATGCAACCAACATCGCCAGGATGGTAAATGGTGATTCTGGGCCGAACTTCGCCTCTTCCCCAAAATTGGATGGTTCCATCAATTCTTCCGACGGCAAGGATAGTACCGTCGTATGAATAGGCAAGACTACTGACATCGTACATGCTGGTTTCCAAAACACCAACAGGTCCTGATCCTTCAGTCCATAAATATACATTCTCGGCTAGCCCAATAGCAAGTTCGCCGAGTGGAGACCATGCAAGTAATGTTGTGTAAAAGTCGTCTCGCAACTCAGGAGCGTCGAGAATTCGATACGGAAGGATTTGATTTGAAGTTTGTTTTTTCCGACGAGCGTTGGTCTGCGGCTCTAAGGTAACTGGAACAAGGTTGGAACGAGAAGATGTCTCTGGAGAGAATTGAAATACGTGACTTGTCTTGTCAATTTCCAAAACATGTTCTAGTAAACGATCATAGTTGTAATATGGATCCCTTTCCAAACCATTGTTTGAGTCTTCCCTATTGTTGTCTTTTTTTCGTAGGTTAGGAGTTTCTGATGGATTCTGTCTATATAATAGAAGAGCATCATGACTCGAAGACAAAGGAAGAAACCTATCCAAGTTTGTTCTTGACGTTGAACCATTCCTTCTTCCAGCAGGACGACGGTTTGGTAACCGATTATTCCTTGAAAGATGGTTTGGAGAGTTTAATAGCGGGCCCGGAGGTGAGGAAGCTGCAGATACAATCGATCGCTCCGGAGCTGCATGTCCATAAAGAGTTGATAGAGAATGCATCCCTAAAAAGCGATGTTTTAAAACTAATTGAAACTGCAGCAATTGTTTTATATCCTCACAAATGCCTCGCTTGCGGACGGTGCGATCATTCCAACAAGTTTAGTATACAATTGACTAATGTAAACAAATCAACAATGTCGGCCAACCATAATAAAAGCAAAACAAGGAAAATAAAATTCGTTTAAGAAGAAATTCCTTTTATTATAGCTAATTTTATTTGATTTCTTATTTTTGAATTCTGCTTTATAGTTGAAGAAATTTCTGTGTGGTATGGAAACCTAAGAAAAGGCGAAAAGCAATTCAAAATCAAAGTAGTGATGATTAGCACACTTGTTTTCATTCCTGGTCAGCCAAAGTCCCTGATAACTGGCGTCTTCTGTAGTAATAATTTCAGAAAATAAAGATGTTTCAATAAATAGCTGAATCCTCGACTGAAAGGTTTTGTTTTTGGGGTTAAATTACAATTTCGAAAGTGATGACAACTAAATAATGTGTATAAAAAAAAGATAAATTAAATAAAATGTTTTTCGGTATGAACAGTAGGTTACGAAGAAAGTGCGTAGAAACTTTTCTCATTGAATGGTGATTTTCATCGTCTGTTCAGCAGATAGAAGACTGAACTTTGAATACATTTCACTATGAATACACATTATTGAAGTTGCTTACGTTCAAAAAGTCGTTATAGGAAGTACTCAGTTGGGGTAGCATTTCGACAACAGTTTTACACACTCAGGGTTTCTTCATGTCGTAGTATTAAGCATTGTAAAACATAAATTAAAGAAACACTTTCATCAGGGTTTGTTTGAGATTTACTGAAGTAAATGTCAATAGATGAGATTAAAAAATAAACTATAGAAATAGATCGTTACTTAGAAGAAAGACTAGCTTAATTAATAACAAATCGGACCATACCAACCTTGATATACCAAATCCAAAAGCAAACCAACCAGATCGCATTTCAGCTTTCTCTGGTGCATTTAACATAAATAGAATAGAACAATAAGACTAGGAGAATAAAAATGAGAGGGGAGTAAAGAATGAAAACAAAGGTTACGAGTTAAGAGACGAGGTTCACATACGGATTTTTTCCACGTAAGTTTTTACCAAAAAAATAAAAAAAGAAAGGGATTGGAATCATCCCCAGCGCAATAAAACCCACTAGGGTACCACCCCAGTGAACACCTAACTTCTTAAACATAATACGAGCAAACAATGGAAAAGTACCACCGCAGATTGATCTTGTAAATGTATTCGCCGCAATCGCCGATGCAGCAAACTTTGTGAACGTGTCCACAAGGTAATTTAAACAACCTTGAAATATAATTAAAAAGCCAATACCTATCATTGCTATACCGATAAACGGAGCAATCCAGTGAATATTGGCATCAGATGTCCAAGCAAAAACAAATATCCCTGCTGGCATGAGCCAGCCGAGAACCATCATTAAGGGTAATCTTTGTTCGGGGAGAGGATCACCCTTATTTGTCGAAAGTAACTTTGCATATTTTCTGTTCCAGAGCATATTACAAATTCCGCCGATTATTACGCCAAGAAAAATTGCAATCATGGGGAGAGTACTGACCGTTCCCTGCCAATTCCTTGACAAGTAAAACGTGTATGGGATAGTAGTTAAAACGATGTAAAGAATACCATACACATAACTAGCGAACATAGCTATGAAGAAGACAATTGGGGTTGCTAGCATAGCAAAAGGACGTAAAAGATGAAATGTGACGAATTCTTTTGCATCAAGCTTATATTTATCGTGGGCAGCATGCAAACCCCAGTTTTTCGTCGAAAGTCGTAAATTTCGTGCTTTCTTAGCCAAGATCACTGGACCATAAGTTTCATCAACCACTATCAAATTAACAAGCAAAATAAAAGATTGAACAATAACCATAAACCATAATGGCCATCTCCATGCTGTGTCAGATCCTTTCGTAAGCAAGCTACTAATGATAGGACCAAAATCAGCACCGGTAAAAACAAAAAAAGAATAAAAAACCAAAGCAGTGGCTCTTTGTGCTGGGTTCCAAAGATCGGCCAAAACGCCGCCTGTAGAAACGATGGGCGCACCAGCAAATAAACCGGAAAAAAATCGAGTGCACATAATGGCTGCAACGTTGTCGGCACTCGCCGTGCCTGCGGTAAGTAACATGGATATGAAGAAGGGTAAAAAAACTCCAATTTTTCTTCCGTTCATTTCTGAAAAAGGTGCAAACACCATTGGACCAAAAGCAATTCCTAAAACATACAAAGATGTAGTTAATATGGCCGTCTCTTGACCAATGGGGTATGCGTTTGTCAATTGGTCTGTGGTAGGCGACATGGTTGTACTATTAAACTGGGCCGCAAGTGTCGTCATCCCGTACAATGCAGTATGTACGAGCTTTTTTGAAACTAGCCAGTTCAGCGCTCGCGCAGGATCATCTTTCTCAAAGTCAATCAAAAAGATTGCATCTGGATATGAATAGGTATTTTGAAGCGCCTTTTCTTTCCTATTAATTGAACTACTTTCGACTTCTCCATTCGAAGTATTAAGATCCTCAGAACATGTTCTTGTTTCAGACATGTTCTAATTTCACAGCAAGCAGATTACAATAGCTTTTCCTTTTTTTATTGTATAGAAATATCAAATATTAATTACCGTTAAATAGTTGATTGCTAAGTCTTATCCATCCATCCCAAATTTTCCTTAGACAATAATGTTGTTGATTTCGGCGGTAGTAAACAGAAGGATACCTGTTTTAAGCAAAATTTAATTAAGGTGTTAAATTGAGCGACACTTTAAAGTTGTTATCAACGCAGTCATTGATGCATGTCCATGTGTGACTGCTTTTTTAGTGTACAGGAAACTGGGCAAAGAGTGAGAAAACCTGCCGGGAACCTCAACGCAAAATGAAGTTGAACATTTCTTATCCAGCAAATGGTACTCAAAAGCTGATTGAAATTGACGATGATCGTCGTCTCCGCGTCTTCATGGACAAGAGAATGGGCCAAGAAGTTCCCGCAGACTCTGTAGGCCCTGAATTCGCTGGCTATGTTTTCAAGATCACCGGTGGTAATGACAAGCAAGGTTTCCCCATGTTCCAAGGTGTCTTGCTTCCTCACCGTGTTCGTCTTTTGCTTCGTGCCGGTCACCCTTGCTACCGCCCTCGTCGTGATGGTGAGCGCAAGCGTAAGTCCGTCCGTGGTTGCATTGTCAACCAAGATATGGCTGTCCTCGCCGTCGCCATTGTTAAGCAAGGTGAGCAAGACATCCCTGGCTTGACCGACGTTACCGTCCCCAAGCGTCTTGGACCTAAGCGTGCTTCTAAGATTCGCCGCTTCTTCAACTTGACCAAGGAAGACGATGTTCGCCAATTCGTTATTCGTCGTGAGGTTCAGCCCAAGAAGGAGGGCAAGAAGCCTTACACCAAGGCCCCCAAGATCCAACGCCTTGTTACTCCCAGAACTCTCCAACACAAGCGTCATCGCTTTGCTCTTAAGCGCAGACAAGCTGAAAACAACCGTGAGGCTGCTGCTGAGTTTGCTCAGTTGATGGCTAAGCGTGTTGCTGAACAAAAGCAAAAGAAGGATGTTGTTAAAGCTCGCCGTGCCTCTTCTTTAAAAAAGTAAGGCCGACATATCCATAAAGTAACTAGGTCATCTATATAATAATGTTTTCATTTGGATTTTGATTGGGACCTGGAGTTGTTTGTACTATTTGTCAATTATACTTTTTTTTTAAGTGAAAAAGTGAAACTGTAGAGCATTGGACATCATTATACTATGAAACCGCATTAAGAAAGTGTTCATTGAAATACTTCGAAAGTAAGCAAGCCAACGAAGCTGACTGATGTTAAAAGAAGTTAAAGTGAAATGCCGCGTATTATTTATCTTATTTATCAATTATGCTAAAACTACACATAAACATATCTGAGGTTTGCGACTAAGCGGGCCCCTTGAAATTGTCGCTAATCTTCAAATTTACTAAATTTGCATCAACTCAGTGTTGCTTTTCTCTAAAAACAAGAATACCTACATCTATATTTACGTTGAAAGAGACTTTTAAAAGTCAAGATCCTGAAACAAGAGACAAATAATGCTAAATGCTAAATCTGCCTAATGGACTTATAGTTTCTTTCTCAATCAACTAAAATGTTTTAGCAAACAAGTTCATTGTGAAACGTTTATGAAAAATATCGATCTTATTTAAGATTATCACCGTTGTTCATCAAACTACTAATCTCGCTTTCATTAATCGCAGCTTTTCACTCGACATAAACAAAAAAAAAAAATTTCATGTTACTAGAGTGCCAAAGGTAACAGGTGTAAACACACACGGGGATTATATTGCTATCTCGCAGAAAGACAATCGTGATGTTTTTTATTGATTTATATATATATTACCAGATGCCTAAATCCACTATAAAACTAAAATAAGATCAATTGGTTCATGCTTCATAAAACACTCTGAATTAGTGAAATATTCGCATCAATACTGATCTCGTCAATTCCAGATCTCTTGCGCGCTAATTCGGAAAATAAGCAGCTTTATATTGCGTATATTATTTTTGATTTCTGAGTCCTTGGTTTCGCTTCAACTTGCGAAACGGTTTGCTTCATTGACATGGTGTTCGCTTCGTCTAAAAGGACCATTTCCCTGCAGGGGATCATCAAGAACATTCATAATAACCGTTCATATCCTTTAACTAAGAGGAATATTCATTTGACTGATTCCACTAGGACTTCTCAAAAGAATTTTGTACCGCCGTTGGATACATTTGGTCGTCGTCATATTGGTCCCTCCAAAGATGAACAAGAGTATCAGCTTTCTACACTTGGTTACAAAGATTTCGAGTCATTTTTGAACGACGTTATTCCACAAAACGTTCGCGCTAAAGAGAACAACAATAAGCATTTTCCTTCGTTTGATTTTGGTACTCATAAGCCTCATATAGCCCCTAATTATTCAGAAAGTGAATTTGGCGAACTAGCAGAAAATGTAGCTAACAAGAATAAGTTGGTGAAAACTCTTATTGGTATGGGCTATTACAATGTCAAAATTCCTCCTGCTATAATTAGGAATGTCTTTGAAAACCCGGAATGGTACACTCAATACACTCCATACCAAGCAGAAATTTCTCAAGGACGTCTGGAGTCTATGATGAATTATCAAACCATGATTACTGACTTGACTGGCCTGAGCATCAGTAATGCTAGTCTTCTAGATGAAGCCACTGCAGCAAGTGAAGCCATGGTTATGATCATGGCTAATGACCGTAAAAAACGTAAAACCTTTTTGGTTGATTCTAATATCTACCCCAACACGTTATCTGTTCTTCGCACAAGAGCACGCGGTTTTGACATCAATGTGAAAGTAGTCGATATCTCCTCGGAAATTATCACTGCAAATGAGAAGGATAGTTTTGGTATTCTCGTACAGTATCCTGCTGCTGACGGCTCTATATTTGATTATTCTGACCTTGCATCAACCGCTCACGCTTCAAATATGCACGTGGTCGCTGCCACGGATTTGCTTGCACTTACTCTTATGAAAACGCCCGGTGAATGGGGTGCTGATGTTGCAGTCGGCTCCACCCAGCGTTTTGGCTTACCGATGGGATTTGGCGGTCCTCATGCTGGATTTTTTGCTTGTAATGATGAATTTAAGAGAAAATTACCTGGTCGTCTCGTGGGTCTCAGTAAAGATCGCCTTGGAAACCCTGCTTATAGATTGGCTTTACAAACTAGAGAACAACATATTCGTCGTGAAAAGGCTACTAGTAACATTTGTACTGCTCAAGCTCTTTTGGCTAATATGTCCGCATTTTATGCAATTTATCACGGACCGGAGGGCTTGAAACATATCGCTAGTCGGATTTACTCTCTTACAAACGTTTTCAAACGAGCTTTGGAAAGTGCTGGTTACAATATTTCGAATAAGAATCATTTTTTCGACACCCTGACAATCAACGTTCAGTCTGCTGACTCCATAATACAAAGAGCATTGGCCCACGGTTACAATTTACGCAAAGTCAGCGAGAGTATTGTTTCCTTATCTATGGACGAGAGTATAACCAACGAAGACTTGAGCCAATTGTTTAGCATATTTGAAATTCCTTCAAGTCCAGAGACTTTTATAGAAAACCTAGGCAATGGCAAGTCTATAAGCTCTGTTGAACAATTGTCTCAGTCTGCTTTCCCTAAAGAGTTACAACGCCAAACTCCATATTTGCAACACGTTGTTTTTAATAGATATCACTCTGAGACAGAATTGATGCGTTATATTCGTTATCTTCAGTCTAAAGATCTTTCTTTAGCTCATGCTATGATTCCTCTTGGTTCCTGCACAATGAAATTGAACGCAGTATCAGAGATGAATCCCGTGTCAAATCCAAAGTTCGCCAATATTCACCCTTATGCTCCCGAAGACCAAGTACATGGCTACAAATACTTAATTAATGATTTAGGATTGATGCTAAGAAATCTTACTGGATTCGATGCTGCTAGTTTTCAACCAAATTCCGGAGCTTCTGGTGAGTATGCAGGATTAAGTGTCATCCGTGCCTACCAGAAATCTATAGATGAGGGACATCGAAACATTTGCCTAATCCCTGTATCTGCACATGGAACTAATCCCGCTTCTGCTGCTATGGCTGGATTGAAGGTTGTTCCTGTAAAATGTTTAAACAACGGTAACTTGGATTTTGATGATTTAAAAGCTAAGGCGGAGAAACACTCTGACAACTTGGCTGCTTTTATGGTTACTTACCCTAGCACCTTTGGTATTTTCGAACATGGAGTAAAGGAGACGTTAAATGTTATTCATCAAAACGGAGGCCAAGTTTACTTTGATGGTGCTAATATGAATGCAATGGTTGGATTATGCAAAGCTGGCGATTTAGGTGCTGATGTATGCCATTTCAATCTCCACAAGACCTTTTGCATACCACATGGCGGTGGAGGTCCTGGCGTTGGTCCTATTTGCGTTAAAAGTCATTTAGCTGACTTCTTACCTTCCAACCCCGTTATTCAATGCGGTGGTCAAAAGTCTATTGGTTCGGTCAGTTCTTCCCCTTATGGTTCTGCTAGCATATTGCCTGTTTCTTGGGCTTATATGAGAATGATGGGTCTTGATGGACTACGTGATGCTTCAAAG
The DNA here is from genome assembly GCA_029532395.1 of Schizosaccharomyces lindneri. NCBI lineage: Eukaryota > Fungi > Ascomycota > Schizosaccharomycetes > Schizosaccharomycetales > Schizosaccharomycetaceae > Schizosaccharomyces > Schizosaccharomyces lindneri. The sequence goes on along the minus strand of JARFMH010000001.1, from coordinate 242,204 downwards.
GCAGCTTTATTAAGTGCAAATTATATGGCTGCACGTCTGGCTCCTTATTATAAGCTTGTATATACCAACGATAAAGGCCGCTGTGCTCATGAATTCATTTTAGATGCTCGTGAATTTAAATTTAGTGCCGGAATTGAGGCTACTGACATTGCTAAACGTTTACAAGATTACAGTTTTCATGCACCGACTTTGTCATGGCCTATAACCAATACTCTGATGGTTGAGCCCACAGAGTCTGAAAGCATGTATGAAATGGACCGTTTTTGTGACGCCTTGATATCTATTCGCCACGAAATCTGTGAAATTGAGGAGGGTAAACAGCCTAAAGGTAATAATTTACTAACTAATGCACCCCATCCTCAGAGAGACTTGGTCAGTGAGGAATGGAACCGTCCTTATTCGCGTGAACGCGCAGTATATCCCGTACCTATACTTACTGAACGAAAGTTTTGGCCAACCGTGGCTCGTTTAGATGATGCTTATGGTGACAAAAATTTGTTTTGTACGTGTGCTCCTATGCAGTAAGTAATAACGGTCTGACTTTTCTTTCCCCCTTCAATAACAAAAATTATCCTCCACCCCCTTCATTCCTCAATTATCTTCCTTTATGTAAGCTCGGTGCAATGGCTCATAATAGAACTTTGCATTACGCTTTCAGGATTCTCGATCCTCTTGTTTTAAAAGTTTCATGTTCAACTGGGAACAATTTATTTAATGAAGAAAAAAAAGGAACTGATTTTCAACAATCAGAATCTCGACAATAATACTCTCATATAATTAATAGAAATAGTAATAATAGTGGTACTAACACAATTAATGTTGCTTTAGTCAGAGCTGATATTTGGAAGCAATGACTGAACGCTGGACTAGGAATTAATTGATTAGTTTACAATCTTATTAATAAAAAAACTATTTTGAAAAAATTGGTCTGTTTCTTTTCTCGTAATAACAATAACTAAGGAAAAACGGAATTTTCCTAAATTATACACATATATTCTGAAACGAAGATGAGTAATATAAAAAAATTTCGTGATAGAAATAAAATACAAATAAAAAACTCTTGTGAAATTTAATACAAACGCTCAAAACATGTGTCGATGTAGTAGCAAGGTATGAACATGGTAAAACACCTACTCCTGAAACTTCAGTAGAAGTATTGAAAAAAGAAGATGATAGTTCATCAACAATTGCCAATGTCCGTAAACTTGGCTTCTTTTGATTTTTTATTAATTGAAATGGTCCATCTGGCTAGACGTTTGTCTGAAAAACAAGAAACAGCAGTTTCAAATGATGAGCGAATGGAAAAGGGCCATAGGTTTCTTGAAAACATCGGTTTTCAAGTGGGCAGAAAACTTTCTGAAAGGTAAATTTGGACTGCGGTTATAACAATTGAAAAGAAAAGGGTTGAAGGTGATCTGCGCATCGTCTTCGCTTCACTTCATTTAACAGAAATTGGGCATGCAATAAAACATTCTTATTTATTCTTCATCGATACTAACTAATGCGGGATTGTTTTGGGTTTGCCCTCTTCAGCAGCAATAGAACCAATGCTTATTTGCTGCTAATTAAACGAGGACAGACTCTGACATCCTATCTTTTAGGTTATTATTGACTAGGAATAGGATTACTGAGAGCATAGACGTTATGCGGTTCCTATGTCGAGAATTATGGCCCATCGTGTTTCGCAAACAGTTGGATAATTTAAAGACGAATCGAAAGGTATCCATTTAGTATTATCATAATCTAAGCTATATTCTAACTATGAATTAGGGAACTTTTGTGGTTACGGACAACTACTTTTTTTGGTTTTCCAAAATGACAGCTGCTACTGGAACAGAAATGAAAGAATATACGACTCCTGTAAGCTTTTTCAACCTACGGATTCAAATATTTGTATACAAAGAAACTAATTTTTTTATAGTACCTTTATTTCCCTAGCGGATTCATTCGAGGAGTTATGCATGCTTTTGGGTATCCGGTACAAGTGATTGCTCAATGCCCGAATCTCCCTATGTGCATCTTTCAAGTTCGTTTTCCTCAACCTTCGAACGTCTCAACTACTGCTGAAAATGCTCCATCCAACCCCGCGTCAGAATCAGCGCAAAGTATTCCCCAACAGAATACTGATCTTTCAAAAACTAGTGATCGCTCTCTATCGTCAACTACTCTGGGTGTCAGTAACACTCCATCCTCATTGAATCCCACAAATTCATCTCATCCTGAAAACAGCTAAATGCCTACTGTAGTTGCTATTCGATGGACTGAATATGGTTAACAGTCTATTACCCCGTGTAGCATTTCATTGTATTCCATACGTTACCTACTACTAAAGGAGCTTTTTCTTCTAGTCTAATTGATTGAAATACTAACGATTATCATGAGATGAATTCTTTTTATTTAGTGCTTCGCGATTTATGAAAATGACATTTTTATTCATTAGCATCCAAAACTTTGTCTACTTTCTGGTTGATTCAAGACTAACTGGTTAGCTCAACAGACGAAACAATCACCAACAAACACCATGTCTAACAAAAAAGCCATAAAACGCCAGTAAGAGGTAAAACCCTTTTATACGTTTTTTTATGAACAAGCTTACACGGCTCGAATTCATAGCAATTTTATAGTTTTCAACTTACCTCTTAATAATGTGAAAGTTGCAGTCCAAAAATCTTTCCACACAATTCTGTAAGCACTGCTCCTCGCTCTTGTCAAACTTGTTTCCGATAGTGCCAACACATTTAGGCCAGCAAGTAGCAGTAAACTGATGAATAGCTAAGGTTATAGTTAGTTACCAATCCAGACACTTTTATAGTCCATGTTTCTTACCTTGCTGCAACTTCACCTTTTGCTGTTCGGTTTCAATAAATTTGGAGAGTTCCAGCTGTTGAGTTTCGCTCAAATCAGCAATAGGATTTTTAGATGGATCGGCCATTATTAAATTTACCAAAATTAGAATATAAAAAAATTCTGGAGGATGATGGGTCTTCTCAGGTTCTTCATTGGTCTCATTGTGCTAATGACTATGTTACTTAGTGACAGCAGGTTACAATCTGTCAAGAATATTGAAAACATAGAAGTTCAAGCTTTTTCGTGATAGAAACGCCTTTAAGAATAACAATAATAAAAATAAAAAGAAAAAAAGAAAAAGAGCGAGTTGATAATTATTTTGCTTCCCAAACGTTACGCATGGTAATGTGTTGTTTGAACTTTGGCAATATAAACAACAGAGTGAGGGTAATGTACAACCGGTTAGATGTGTAAATATAATAAAATATTTAGTAGAAGATCTGGGCAGGTTAATTAGTCAAAATTGAAAAAGCAACTTTGTCATAGCCTTGCTCAAAAAGTCTTTTAGCCTACCAACCATAGCAGAGGTTATCTAACTATTTAAGCCCTATCCGAATTGTTCACGAGCTATAAAGTAATATATCAATGCAGTGCAATCTGACTTCCATTGGCAGTACTTTGCTGATGTATAACCGTATAATGATCAAAAATTATAACACATCGGATAAACCATTTGACTAGTAGCAATTCCAACTTGTATATATACAATGTATGAATTGACAGGACAAGCTGCGTTTTGATTGATGCATATAGCTATGTATTATAGTAAAAGTTCAACTTCGCAAAACATCTAAACATGATCTAGTCATCTTAACTTAAATAGTACAACTGTTAAAACTTCGGATGGAAAAGACCCTTTAGAAGTATTTATCACAAAAAGCGAAACATTCATGAATGTAAGATAAAACCTCCACCTGAAATAAGAAACTACACTCAAGTGCATGTCATGAATTAGATTACACCAAAACAATCTTTGAGTTCAGTAAGACAATGAGTATATCATTTTCATTTCAGTAGGCTGTGAAACCATTCACTCCTATGCAACAGAAATTATTTGTATTCTATTTCACAACGTAAGATTTTAAGCGTAACTTTTAGGGTATCAAGAAATAAAGATTTTAAAGGAAGGATGACCTGAAAAAGAAAAAAATCAGTTTAATCACTTTGAGCCCCGTGCACTCTGCAATTCTAATTGTGTGGTGATAACATATGCATTATCATAAACACAGAAGGATCAGCTGGAAATATGTTGCTATCGGTTGTCAACAAAGACGGCTTTACCAGCATAGTAGATAGAAGAGGCAATGAAATTAATATTTCATATTCGAACGCACAGTGTTGATCAATGATGTTTAAAAAATATACCTAAAAAAAATGTGAAAGAGGAGATAAAAGTAAAGGAATAATAGCATAACCAACTAGTAACCAGAAATTATTGGACTAATTGGTTCATTAATTATAAACTTAGCCGGATATAATAAAAAAATGCAATATAAGAGCAAGTTTTTCGTAAGTAAACCTTTGGCAAAATTAAGTAATTTTTTCAGAGTTCTCTCTGGCATTCTCTCCAGTGATACCAGATCACCACTTATTTCATAAAGAATATCGCATGAAGTGTTTTTAATAATGAAGGTGCGTTCAATATTTAATTCGACCTTCCTACCTCTCGTTCATTTTATCGTAGTCACTTTCATCCAGGGACAGATGACTCTCAAAACAATGGCAATGAGCAAAAACTAAAGAAAGAACAATTTGACAAGTAAGCAATCAAAAATGCAACTCACTGAACGGACAATTGATTTCAGATATTGTTACTTGCCCGGTAACCGATTCACCCTAATAAGTAGGTCGAAAACATTTTCTAACAGGCTCATCATATAGAAAGTCTAACATAACAAACCTCGCTGCTTTGTTTAATCACATAGCGTATATCCACAAAATTGTATCTTTGATCTCAATCTGAATTAAAATTTCTGATAGGGTTACAATTCTGCATATAAGAAAGTCGTGAACAATTATTGTCGAGTGGGGTTCATCTTCATAAGTTGTGCAATACTCTTCTTTTAAAAAGATTCCTTTTAAGATAACAATAATAATAGGGTTTGAAGCAAAAACTTGGTGAGTCCGTATAATATCGTCCAAGAAACCTGATATAAGAGTTTAGGGGAAAATACACTCCAAATGAACAAATGGTATCGAAAGAAATAACACGAGAGAGATAGAATAAATAAAGCAAAGCTTGAAAAGAAAAAACTTGGGCGAACCCATTTTTGTATGGAATCCTTAGGCTGGTGAAAGCTCCACCATAATGGTCCTGAAAAAGTAGAACAAAATAGTAAGATTCCTACAGAATAAATGCTGTAAGATCTTATCCCTGTATACGCTTGCGATAAATCAATTGAGGCCAGAGAATTTGAATTACCCTGAGAGAAAAAAGCCACTGGCTCCATAAGAAAATATAATAAATAAGCATAGTTACCTTCTTTTGGGAATGTTCTTTGTAATACATCGTAAAGTATGTAAAGACCCATGTTTTCTATCCTTGTCAAAAGCAAAAGAAACAGTGACAGCTGGCAGCGAATACTCTTAAAACGCGGTGACGCTAAAGCACCAGCAATTAAGGTGCACCAAATCACTTGTGCAATCGATATTCGATCAATCGAATTTGCTGAGTAAAGTAAAGGAATTTGAATGGAATCATCTGACAAAATTTTGTATGTCGCAATCAAAAATGAAGAAAGAAATGAGAACGGAGAAGGTGAACGGAAAGAGGGTATAAAGCTGGAACCAATACATAGTACAGCTTTAAGAAAAGGATTTGGAGTTATATAGTCATCGACCAAATCACGAAGGCCGGCATGCTTTTGACCTGTTTGATTCCATCTAATAATAATGCCGAGCAAGCACAGTTGGTAAACAGTAGTTAATAGAGAGGTCTCATTAAGCACTTGAAAAAATATTAAAGAAAGACACGAGAAATACCAAAGGACATGTTCTTCTTCAATGAAGCTGCTTGAAAACATATAAACGATTGTCAAAACGACGAACGGAGTAAAATGCAATATGTCAATAACAGAGTACTCCATAATGGTAAAAAAGAAATTAAAGATTGTGCATAATCCTAATATCGTAATTCCAAAAGCCATTTTCCTTAACGAGTAATCAGACGATTTGACGACGAGTTCTTGCTGAATTCGCTGCAAAGCTTCCGTTATTTCATTAATAGTTAAATCCTTGTATTTAATTACAGTTGCGAGAGTTTTTTCAGGAGAGTGCTTGAGTGACAGCAATTGATATAGATTGCTTAATAAAGCATTCTTTGCTTCGTCATGCGACTCCCAAAGCTGAATAGCAGGAGAGACAATACGGCCAACACTACTTTTCGGTATTGGAATACCTGAGAGTAAGCATAATGTAGGAACAATATCAACTTGCTCGACCATAGGCATGAGTTGGTATGGATTTTCCGGAGACTGTTCGTGAACGTAATTTTTTTGGGAGACATTTAAAGAGGGAAATAGCATAGAAAGGGCTGCAGTTGTTTCACCTACTGAAGAGCCTCCATGATTTCCCAACTCATTCATGCCATGATCACCGACCAAAAAAATCATAGAATGACTGTTAGTAAGCTTATCGTATTTTTCTAAATAATTGTATAAAGAAGCAACAATGTCATCCATCTCCTTTAGCTTTGTAACCATTAAGGGACTGGACGGGCCCTGGAAATGACCGATATGATCTACGCCAAGGTAGTGAAGAATTAAAGTATCCCACGAAAGTGCATCAAATGAAGAAGGGAGTAAATGATCGAAATGCCTAGTAACATTATTATCAACCTCTGTATAATCAGCAACATAAAAGCTTGTAGTTCCTTCATAGTCAGTAAATGCTTTGGGAAAAAGCTTAAGCCACGTATCATCACCATAGAATGAAATCTTTTTGTCGTTAGTTTTTAGTTGATGCAGCCAGCTATCTTGGCCGGTTAAACTTGAGGTGGCTTCGGATTCCGCTATATTAAGCAAAACATCCAAAAACCCTGGAACGGTTCCAGTCGTAAGTGCCTTCAATCTAGGCATCGTTACAGTAGGGGATCTAGCGTACGATGAAAAGCCTAACCCATGAGTGGTATTAAAGATAATGGACTGCAAAAACGGCATGTGAGAAGATTCAGAAAAGGGAAAATCGGAGCGGAATGCATCAACGACTATGAAAACAACACGATCAACGATAGCAGCAGGTGTGTATGGGTTGTTTTCAGCAATTCCTGTTGAATCATTTTTGTGAGGGAAAAACCCAATTAGGAAAATTATGATACCGAGCAATTGTAAAACAAAGTTGACGAGATATATAAGTTTCATTTTAAATAAGTCTAAAAATTGCTTAAATGAAAATAAAAATAATGGTTATAGGAACGGTCATAGATAGAAAGGAACTGTTCGTTTTGTTTATGCTATTCACATCTGGGTAAATTCATCCAGTCAAGAAAAAAAAAAGAAATTTCTGTTTTAATGAATGTTACTATTGAAGAGCGCACGCAAATTGAAGAAACAGTAATTAAACCCTCCGTTTCCTAATGTGCTGTAGACAGACCTGTTAGTGGTAGTCTTTAGAAAGCAGTGTAAACAGAGGAACATAAAACCAAAAGCTAGGACAATCATTAAGAACGTAGATATAATTTTTTATAAAAAAAAAAATATTGTACTTTTATGCATTCCTAAGATATTTCATAAATCCACTTTTTATTTGTTCATAGTGTAGCTACAGCTTTCTGTTAAAGATTCTGACGGCCTTTACGAGATCTGTACATAAATATGTTTTAAATAACCAATTATAATCATTAAGTCGAATATATAAAGATGATAAAGAAACAGGTAGAAGAGGATTGATTCTCGTACCTTGTATTTGTTTACACTATGACTTGATACCATCATACCAATACGCCTTGTGGTGAGAATAAAGAAAATGTACATTGTTGTTGAACCTCCTTTGTAAATTCTTTTTAAGATGTTGATACTTTTGAGGGAATTGAGAATGCTTTATAGATAGAATGTTAAACATAGCTTCGCATAGACTTTTTTTATTTATGTTTAATTTCATCACATTACAGAACCCAAAGGAGTGAAATATTTTACTGATATAATTTTATTTTTTTTTTTTAATTTTATTTATTTATTTTAACTTTTTTGTTTACTTTTTTTTATTACGAAATGTTTTGGGGTGTGACATTTCTTGTGTTGCCAAAAAAGCAGTCACACCAGTGCTTCTTGTCAGGACAGAAGGAGCATAGTTCTTTCTAACACCAAAACGCAATGGCAGTTGGTAAAAATAAAAGACTTTCGAAAGGAAAGAAGGGAATTAAAAAGCGTGCCGTTGATCCTTTTGCCCGTAAGGATTGGTACGAAATCAAGGCACCTGCCTTCTTCGAAGTCAAGAACGTCGGTAAGACCCTTGTCAACCGTACTGCCGGTTTGAAGAATGCCAACGATGCCTTAAAGGGACGTTGTATGGAGGTCTCCCTTGCTGATCTTCAAAAGGACGAAGAGCACTCTTTCCGTAAGGTCAGACTTCGTGTTGAGGATGTGCAAGGCAAGAACTGTCTTACCAGCTTCAACGGTCTCAGCTTGACTTCCGACAAGTTGCGCTCTCTTGTCCGTAAGTGGCAAACCACTATTGAAGCCGACCAAACTATCAAGACTACTGATGGCTACCTTTGCCGTGTCTTCGTTATCGGTTTCACTAGCCGCCGTGCCAACCAAGTCAAGAAGGCTACTTATGCTCAATCCTCTCAAATCCGCGCTATCCGTCAAAAGATGTTCCAGGTCATCCAAAACCAAACTGCTTCTTGCTCTTTGAAGGAGCTTGTTCAAAAGTTGATGCCTGAAGTCATTGGCCGTGCCATTGAGAAGGCTACTCATGGAATCTACCCCTTGCAAAACGTCCTCGTCCGCAAGGTTAAGATCTTGAAGTCTCCCAGACACGATGCTCAAAGATTGCTTGAACAACACGGTGAGTCTCAAGACGTTGGTACCAAGGTCGTCAGTGATGTTGCTCCTTTGGAGTCTGTTTAAAGTTCTTAATAAAAAAGTGTGATCTTTTGGTTGTATACGTGCTGGTCGTGTAACCCGCGTAAGGGTGTAGTGAGCTATAATGATTTTAGCGTAAAAAAAAGAAAGCTTTATTAGGTTTTATTTGATTTAACTAAACATCATAGCAAGTAATCTTGGTCGTTGAGTTTTGTAGTAACAACGTTAATTAGGTGAGTAGTTTTTATATCCAAAGTTTTTACTTGGTAATAAACGTATGGCAGAGGATTCAAAAACAGTTAGTATTCAGTCTTAGCATTTTCATAAATTGTAACTAAGTTGAAAATAGATGGATGCCTGCATGAGGACTGCTTAAAGGCTATTCTGATTGACTGAAATTTTGAATTCAATGGCAGGACATGATTCACTGTTTACAATTAAATCAAACCAACTTGTAAAATGTTAACTGGTTTAGTGATTTTTTGTTAGAGTATCCAAAATGAGTGAAACAAACAAAAGTTGCCTTTTAACAAACATAGCACCTACAGACTAATCAATCAGTCTTCTTTAGGTAGTCAATTCAATCTATTATTTTTATTCATTGGAAGTCGATGTCCTAAAAAATTTACTTTCTCTCGTTGCTTCTCATTTTTCTAATGATTCATATACTGCACGACCATAATAACCTATACAACAATCGGTGTGATCGTTTCTGCTTCTTATTACTTTTCATTTTTTCGTCCTTTGGCTGTTTATTATAAGTTCTTGTTTCATCAATTAGCAACTAAATTTATACTGATTCTTGCTGGGTTTTCTTTGTTTTAAAGTGGTGAAAATTATGAAACGAAGCCCCGGCGGAAACCATGGCTTTAAATTTGAAACCAGAGATGAACAAGAATCTCCCCCTCGTTTCTTTTTTGAAGAAGAAGCAGAGTCTTCAGCATCTTTCGTAGGAACATTGAATAATCCTGAGGATACGCAGGAATCGGTTAGTAGAAACAATGTCGAAGTAAAATCTCCTAATCCTTTTGAGTCAAGCATCTGGTCAATACTAGGCGAAGGAGTTGTATCTAAGAATACAATGAAAGATCTTTACGATGCCTCCAATGGGGATGTAGAAACTGCTATAAACATTTTCTACGATAACTGTTTAAATGGAACTTTAACAGAAAATGTTGGAACGTCTCCTGCGTTGCCAAACTCTCAACAGAATGAGTCCTCTTCGAAGCTCAAAGAGAAAGAGGCTCCTACTTCTGAGACGGATGACTTTTTTATTCTAAATACGCAGTCTAAACATAATAATACTGCTCGATCCTCACCTAGAAATGCTTCTCTTACTTCCTTTTCTTTCTTAACCAAATCCAATCGACTTCGCAAATACATTGGCTGCTTTGGTGTCGAAGCGTATTCAATTGTATCTGGATCCAATATTTTACAAGCTGGTGAACGTGTATATCTTGGACGGCAAAAGGCTCCTACGAAAACTCAATATCGGAGTTCGAGAAAGCGTCCAAAGACCAATAATCCATCGGGTTCGACATATACCAACTCTATACGATTCTTCAATGGTGATCACAAAGAAATTGGAAAACTGCCTTCAGAAAATGCTCATGTGTTATGTACTTTGATGTCTCAAAAGCTTTGGTCTTTTGAAGCGAGTTGTATTTATGCTGATGATTTCCTACATTTAGGAAGTAATGTTACACTTCAGATTTATTGTTTTCTTGATATTTCTCACCCATCTTTAAACCAATCTCCGTTTTCGGCGAAAACTGGGTTCATTGAGGATGACCCAGCTGCCTTTATAGATACACAAAACAAAAGAGACCATTTACTTCGTTTATTTAGCTGGATAGCATTAGAGCCTTATACCGAGAGCTCTGCTGGGGGATCAAACGTGCAAATAAATGATCTTCTGCTATCCTCGTCATCTCCAGCAAATACGGTTTCTGAAAACTCCACTTCTGATGTTGCTGAGGATGATGATATTGTCAGCGAACAGTTAAGTACCCTATACGACCGGACTCGCTTAAACGAGGCAAATCTCCCCTCTCATCCTATTCCTGAAGGATTCCATCTAGATTTACGAGAATACCAAAAACAGGCACTTTATTGGATGTGTCAAAGAGAAAAGGGTGATGCTGAATCAGAAACATCCTCAAACCTGCATCCACTATGGAGTCAATTTTTGTTTCCTATGGACCCTGGGCTGTCTCCCGAAGATTATCACTTTACTAGGGACGAACAACCTCATCGATTTTTCGTAAATCTCTATACTGGTGATATTACATTGGTTTTCCCTTCAATGACCCCTTATCATCGTGGTGGAATTTTAGCTGACGAAATGGGTCTGGGAAAGACTATCGAAATGCTTTCTTTAGTTCACGCTAGGAGAAGTTCTGATATTGCTGAGAAACCAGTCGAAAATTATCCTTTCTCTAATAACCTTCCTAAAGCTGCAAAGACGACTCTGGTAGTGGCACCCATGTCTTTGTTGGATCAATGGCAATCTGAGGCGATAAAAGTTTCTGATGTTCATTCCTTTAAAATCTTGGTATATTATGGTTCAGATACTTCCATAAATTTGCAAAGTCTTGCTGCTACGAAAAGCGCTCCTGATTTGGTTATTACTAGCTATGGTGTTTTACTTTCAGAGTCTTCCAACACGTCTGATACGTGTGGATTGTTTTCTGTTCACTGGCACCGGGTAATTCTGGACGAAGGTCATTCGATAAAAAATCCCAGCAGTAAAACTGCCAAAGCGTGTTATGCAATATCAGCTCAGAATCGATGGGTAATTACGGGAACGCCGATCGTTAATAAACTGGATGATCTATACAGTATTATCAAATTTTTGCAAATAGAACCATGGTGCAATTATAATTATTGGCGTACATTCGTTAGTGTACCATATGAGGCAAAGGACATACTAAAAGCTTTGAATGTAGTGCAATCTATCCTTGAACCGCTCGTTTTACGGAGAACAAAAGAAACAAAAGATGTCAGCGGAAATCCTATAGTTTCCTTGCCCGATCGCACAATTGATACTATATATTTGGATTTCTCAGAAGCAGAACGACGGATATACGATTCCTTATATGTGAAAGCGAAAAGTAGGGTTCATGAAAGTATTGCTACAGGGACATTGTTTAAAAATTATACCGCGATTTTAGGATTACTTTTGCGACTTCGACAAGCTTGTTGTCATCCTTTACTTTTGCCGAAAGCAGCGGAAAAGAAGGACAACGAAGTGGAACAAGAGATAAACTCAAATGAATTACACGACTTAATCTGGATGTTTACATCGAAGAAAACATCGATCCCGGATTACATTCGAGAAATACCAGACATGGATAGTCTAAATACTCTTGCTCCAGAATGCCCAATTTGTTGTTCTGAACCCATTCAAGACCCTGTTGTATTAAAATGCAAACATGTCTGTTGTCGGGGTTGCTTAAAAGATCACATAGAATACCAAAACAAGAGGAATATATCTCCTCCACTTTGTCATACTTGCCGTCAGCCTTTTGAAGCGGATGATGTATATGAACCTCGAGAAATCACATCTACAGGTTTTACGCTGAAGGATAAAAGTTTACAGTGGAATCATTGGAACCAATACCAGTCTATCAAAGTATTAGTACTTTTGGAGTATGTTCAGAAAGTACTGAACAACCCTTCCTCCGATAAGATTGTCATTTTTTCGCAGTTTACTGGGTTTTTGGATTACATGGGGGAAATTTTCAATACATTACGAATTAAACATTCTCGCTTTGACGGCAGAATGTCTCAGGAACAAAGGTCTATGTCATTGGAACAGTTTCGTAATGATCCAGAAATCAATGTTCTTAACATATCGCTCAAAGCTGGTGGGCTTGGTTTGAACTTGACTTGCGCAAACCATGTACTGATGATGGATCCTTGGTGGAGCTGGTCAGTGGAATCCCAGGCCATTGATCGTGTTTATCGTTTAGGGCAAGAAAAGCAGGTTGTTGTAACTCGTTTTATCGTTCGGGACAGCGTGGAGGAAAGAATGTTGAAGGTTCAGGAACGCAAAAAATTTATTGCGGGAACGCTTGGGATGTCCAAGGAAGAACAACAAGTTCAATCTTTGGAAGACATACAGACTTTGTTTGCGTGAGCAAAGGTTTGAAGGTTGTATATTATTTATTCATGTAATATAGAAATTTTGGGAATTATAGATTAGGGTCCTACACAAGATTTGGTATTGGATAAACAAACTGTTTATATTTGTCGATGTTTTTTAATCTATGATATGGTCATGTTTAGTAAACTAAGTATGAGGAAGTAATGTTACAATTTTGTTGATAGACAGAGCCAGGGAACTTTGTGTAGAGGAAGCAATTGGAAACTTTTTTAATTCTTCTCATTAATGGGCGGTGAGTCGATCATGTTTTGTAAGTTGGCAAAGACTTTTACAGTGACTCTATCTAGTTTGGAGAAAGGGACGAAAAAAACCAATTTTTTCGTTCGAGCCAAGTCGGAGATCACTAACCCATTCTTAACGTCCAAGCCAAGACAAAAACGAATTCAACAAAGGATGTTTTTGGACTTGTTTTATTCGTTTCATTTGTTCAGCTGAAGCAAGTTGACTGTCGTATTCTACATTCTATATGTATAATTACAGCTATGTAGGAGAAACCTGTGAACCTGTGGATTGACGAAATAAAGGTGCGAAAAAGCGAACTAGAAGAGATCCGTAAAAAGAAAGAGAGGATGACATAATTTATTGTTTATTTACATTGGGAAAATAAATAGAAATAGAAAAATTATTATGTTTCATTTCATTTGTATGCAAAAAAAAAATTGCTATAGAGCTGTAAAAGATACGACCAACAAAAAAAAAAAAGATTTCTTTCTATTGTAGGAATACAGAGGAGAGGATATAGATAGAATTATTTCTATGAAAAAGTTTTATAACAAAAGATTGTAAAGAGGCCAAAAACCAAAAAGAAAAAGAAAAACATAAAATAAAATAAAAGAGAATAGAATTAGAAGTCCTAGATGGGAAAGATAGTTTTTAGCAAACCTATAGTTGCTTTGATTATATAAAGGACTGTACGCCAAATAGGACCTTTTTCTAGTTTTCCTTTCTTCTTCTTTTTTTTTTTTTTTCTTTTTCACTTTTTGTTTATTGAATTGTCCATCGCTTTTCCATCTGACTTTTTGAACAGCTTGTTGATCTGCGTACAGCAAATAGATGCTTATAGACAGTTTTGGAAAAGCAAGACGAGAGTTATGAATACATCATGATACCAAAAAATAGGAAAAGAAAGACGATATAAGAAACGGAGAGAGAGAGAGAGAGAGAGAGAGAGAGAAGAAGAAACGAGTGAAAGGTAAAACAAGAATTGGCTTTGTTTTCGTTTGTATATATATATAGATTCATTTTTTTTGTTGAATTAAAATCAACAACCACTTGCACGATCACTGACACAAACCTTGATTTCATAATTGTAATCATATACAGTACCACTACCGACAGAACCATCGTTGTTTCTGTCGAAACAATTCCAAAAAATCATCCAACCGTCGTTTTTGGGAGCCCATCCAGGAATCTGGAGATTATCACCAGTTCCACTTTTAGCGGTCAAAAAGCAACTACCATAAACATTCATAGTAGAATCATGACTTGGGAGTATAATGGTACCGGAAGTAGCACCAGCGACGGCTTGACCGCAATCTCTACGGACAGCGGTATGGCTACCGTCACAACCACCAACGTTGCGAATGCTTCCCCAAGGGTCATTAAAACGCTTGGTCTTGTGAGTCGAGTTGAGTCGGTCAATAGAGGCATCTAAAGTATCGCGAAAGCGTTGATGGTGAGTAGGATTCGGTTCGGCCATTAAAGTCTCGATACGATTATGTTTTTGATCAATCAACTTTTTCAAGCATTGTAAAGATTCAATTTGTCCTTCATCGGTTTCCCGACCAATCATATCGATAATGGAGTTGTAGTTCAAATTAGCAACTCCTCCATCTGGGCTAACCATATTGGCAGCAGCCACGGCATCTAAATACTTGCCTTCTTGAATCGCCTTTTGAATATATCCCCAATCACGAGCAAAGACACCATCTAGTCCGTACTGAATGTCATAGACGACATTGTTTACTGGAAGTCCATATGGTGTACAGTCACCAAAAGTCATATTCATGACCATGAGCGCTTCTCTACTGATATTTGTATTGGCATTCGTATAAGTTAAGATTTGAGCGTGAGCTACGGAAGAGACACCTAAAAAAGCGGTGGCTAAAGAAATCAGCCAAGAAGATGCAATCATTTTGTCAACAAGATTTAATGTCGAAATCAATGAGGTCTACGAGAGGACGACCGGACTGAACTGAACTGGACTGGACAGGATTGAAGGAGGGGAAGGCCTGATTATATGCAAACCTTACTTTGCTTAGGTTTGGCACTCTTTGCTCCAAACCCTCTTCTTTTATAAGATATCTATGGCTCTCCAATTTGATGCCATATGATTATCTCGAAATACTATCAAACGTAAGGCAACCGATAGGCAATCCACCAATGATAGGAATTAAGGATACGGAACCCAAATAGGTCAAATCATGATTTCCCCGCTTTTCGGATATTGCCTCTTTAATTCTCCTCGAACCAAAAGAAGAGGAGATCTCCCTCTACCCCGACCAAAACCTGTTCGTAGTTTTAATGAACGAACCTTTTTTTTTTTGTCTCGCCATGGCTCTTGCTATTGGATTTATGGGTCAGATGACTGCAAGGAAAAGTTGCGCCGAACATCCTTATTGATTCATATGGTGTCATGAAGAAGTATGATTCACATATTTCTCAAACCTTGTTTTTATTGGTTTTACACATGGTGGTCATTCTCCGGATATTATATAAAGAGCCGCGCGAGGACGTATGTAGAGACAACATTCCGTCATTTGTTTTGATTTTTCTTTTTTCTTTTTACATTCGGTAATGTGAAGCAGAAGGGCATACAGTTGTCTTTTTTTTTTTTTTTTGTTTTTTTTTTGATAGATTGAATGTATGGAATGGAATAGGAAATAAGGAATTAGGAATAAGGAATGAATTGGTCTTTACTACTGAATGTTATAATCTTGCAAAATGTGAAACGATGAAAAAATAAAAAGAAAAAGTTTGGAAATGATCTCTGGAAAAGATCCTTTTCCTCTCAGTAGGTTCTCTCTTTCTATGGAGAGAGAGAGTTGAATTCAATTCAAAGAGAAAAAAAAGAGAGAGAGAGCGAGAGAGACTCGAAAGAGTCTGCAACTAAAAAATCATTTTAAACGAACATTTAATACAATATTATAAATATAGAACAATATATTCCTGCTTTTCCTACTTTGTGCACGTGGGTGGAATCGTCAAGTCAAAACCGAACAAAGCTTTCATCAGCAAACGGACGGTGTTTTCTCTTTTTATTGCAGACTCTTTCGAGTCTCTCTTTTCTCTTGAAAAAAAAAAGAAAATATGCTTTTGAATGCAAATTGGTTTTTTCTTTTTTGAAAACAAATTAAATTATCAAGTTTAACCTTTTATATCTTGTCTTTCTTTTTTGCTTACGTTTCGTTTCGTTTCGTTTCATTTCATTTCATCTTGTTCCTACCTCTTTTCATCATGGTTCTTCTCCACCGCTACAAGTCTCTCCTTTTAGCAGTAGCACTCATCTTTGCTGTATTCACCTTTTATCCCAATCGTCTCTCTTCCAATGCTGCGCTACACACTGCAGTATCCACCAACGTACATGCATCCAAAGAGCTCCATGGCGATCCAAAAAAGTACACATTTCTAGCATTACTCACTCCTTCCAACTCTGACGATGATCCCTATTTTAATGCCACTAGAGTCCTTGTTCATCGTTTAAAGTACCATCCCGTTACGAAAAGCAAGTATCCGATTCACATAATGGTTCTCCGTGGTACTGACGAATGGAAAATTCGTCGTTTAGAGGCTGACGGTGCTTCCATCCTTCTTGTCGACCCCATTTCTCCTTCTGACATGGTGCTCGACCTTGATTCCATGGCCAACGACATTACCGACCGCTTTCAGCACATGTTTACAAAGCTTCGTATTTTCCAGCAAACACAATTTGATAAAGTATGCGTCGTCGATAGCGATATTTTGCCTCTGAAAAACATCGACGACATCTTCGATACTCCTTACCAAGGCAAACCATCCACTCCCATCCCATCCGAGCAGCACCGTTATAGAAATCCAAACGATGGACTGTCTCACTTTTTTTTGGAAAACTTTCAAGACTACAATGCAACCATCGATGATTTCTATCCTTATCTTTTGGCTGCCACTTATGATAGAGGAGAGCATCATCTCATTCCACCTGAACCAACTGGATATTTTAATGCTGGATTCATGCTCATCCGACCCAGTCTTTTTCACTTTGAGCGTCTCTTGAAGATTGGCGCTTATCCCTATAAATACGAAAATGCTCGTATGATGGAACAAAGCTTGCTGAATGTTGCTTTCGGGGAACATGGATGGTTTCCATGGACCCCTGTTGATCCTTTTTATAATGGAGTCTGGTGTTCGCCTCCAGAACATCGTCATTTGAAAACTGCTCACGGGAAATTTTGGCAGTATGATAGTACTGAATTTGCTTCTATATACTTTGCTGAATGGTATCGCGCATACGGTGAAATGCTTGCCTTTCATCAATATCAAATTCGGTAGCTTCTTCTAACTCTATCAAATGAGCTTGGTTAATTTGTCTTTCCTTTCCTTTCCGTTCGTTTGTTTGTTTTCGCATTTTCCCAACATGAGTCCCAATTTTGTTTGTAGGTTCTAGTTGTTAATCTTTATAGAACGTTTTACTGATTCTTTACACTTTTTAAACAAAAAAAAAGAAACCCATAACACCTTCTTCATAACTTCCAACTTGTCCTCAAATTTTTCTGTTTTCTGTTTTCTGTTTTGGGGTTTGTCTCTATTTTCCCTTTTTCCGATTGCATTACGTATACGCTTCATCTCCATCCTTTTATGAAACAAAGGTTATAAACGAGCGCGAAAGCTATAGCGAATGTTACCAAGTCCATCATGTGTCTTATTCAAGTCTTATGATAGAAGGTTATTATGAATCGACTTGTACTGGTGTATCATTGCTTTCTTGCTTTGCAGTGGTACCCTAGAGAATAATTGGAAACCCTTCTTCTAATCCTAAATCCTACAACGCTGATTTTCCTTTTCAAGTGTTTGTCATTTATATTTATTTCTTTACAACAAAGTTTTCTGTCTGGCTCTGTGGGTCAAATACAAATCGATATGATACCTCCGCTAGTGGTATAGAGTCGAATAGTGTATCGCCTTTTTCTTACAATATACACTTACAACTGATCATCAAAGGTACAATTCCTTTTGTACGACAACAAAGATGTGATGATGTACCTTGGAATCAGAGATTCTTGACTTTGCGGCGAGAGGATATTGTGTTACTTCTCCCGACATGAATGAACCATTTTGAAATTCCTTCATTGAAAGCTTAACCATCCCAAACTAAACTTCTTTGGCATACTCATTTCATTTCCTTAAAGAGTTTAAAGAGTTTTTATAAAGTATGACTTTATTTCCTCTAATGAGCCTAATTTCATGACAAACCTTTCATTCAAAGGTCACAACCAAAAGAATTTCTTTTATAGCTTTTCATCTAGAATAATAGGTATTGTCTTTTTGTTTTTGTTTTCCAATTTTATTTTTTCGCTTCTTTTCTTCTTATTTTTTTTTTCTTCCAAATTCTACGGTTCCAACTTTTCTTGAAAAATAGTTCCTTACCCGAAGATATTTCTTTTCCATACTAATTTAGGTTATTCTTTAAAAATAAGCCTGTAGTAAACGTTTCTATTTTTCTTTTTGTATAAAAAAGAGAAAAACATTTGCTTACTGTCAAGTTTCAAGGTTAATTCTTATAGTTTGTATTTCTTAGGAAGATTCATTGATCATGCTGACGAAACCGGTCACCGCTTCTGTTCTTCGTCGATGGAAGCTTGCTAAAGAAAAATTTGCATGCATTACTGCCTACGATGCTAGCTTTTCGAGGTTGTTTGAAGAACAGGGAATGCCTGTTATGTTGGTTGGAGATTCGCTAGGAATGGCTGCTCAAGGACATACATCGACTATACCCGTTACTGTTTCTGATATTGCATACCACACTAGAAGCGTTCGACGTGGGGCACCCAACAGTTTGATCATGGCTGACATGCCATTCATGAGTTACAACAACATAGATGATGCATGCAAAAACGCGGCTTCTCTCATGCGATCTGGAGCGAATATGGTTAAAGTAGAAGGAAGTGGAAGCTGGGTTTATGGCACGATCCGGAATTTGACTCAAAGATCGGTTCCGGTTTCTGGACACATTGGAATGACGCCTCAAGCCGTGAATATTTACGGAGGTTTCAAGGTGCAAGGAAAAAACGAAACAGCTGCTAGTAAAATTTTGGAAGCGGCGAAACAACTAGAAGAAGCTGGAGCCCAATCGATGGTGCTCGAATGCATTCCTGAGGCATTAGGACAAAAAGTATCAGAATCCGTTTCGATTCCGACGATTGGAATTGGAGCTGGTAAACATACTGATGGTCAAATTCTTGTCATGCATGATGCACTGGGCATTTCCAGTGGAAAAGTTCCACGGTTTGCAAAAAACTTCCTGAGCGGGACCGGCGACATACGAGCTGCCGTCCGACTATACATGCAAGAAGTGAAAGAAGGGCTTTATCCAGCAAAAGAACACACTTATTGATATAGAATTAAAAGTTAAAAATGATTATCGAAGGAAAAAAAGTTTTGGTACGGGAACAAATCCGATTATGGCGACAACAAGGAGAAAAGATTGCGTTTGTTCCTACCATGGGCAATTTGCATGAGGGTCATTTAACATTAGTAAAAAAGGCAAAGGAATATGGGACAAAAGCTGTGGTTAGCATTTTCGTCAATCCTATGCAATTCAATAACCAAAACGACTTGAATGCTTATCCTCAGACTTTGGAAGAGGACAATGAAAAGCTAAAGGGATTAGGCGTCGATTTAGTTTTTACACCAACGGTACAAGAATTATATCCGACTGGTTCTGCGGGAATCACATTCGTGGAGACTCCAAAGTTATCTGAAATGCTGGAAGGTGCTAGTCGACCAGGACATTTTCGTGGTGTGACGACTGTTGTAAGCAAGTTATTTCACATAGTAGAACCGGATGTAGCATGCTTTGGTGAAAAAGATTTCCAGCAACTGGCGATTCTACGGAAAATGGTAACGGATTTGGATTTTGGTATTGAGATCATCGGCGTTCCAACAGTTCGTAACGAACATGGTTTGGCATTGAGTTCTCGAAATGGCTATTTAACACAAGAACAACTCAAGGTTGCCCCTAACCTGTATGAAGTATTATTTGGAGTGGTGAGGAAAATCGACCAGGGTCATCGAGACTTTGCTACCTTGCTTCAAGTGTGCGATACTGAATTGCGCAAATTTGGGTTTATTCCCGATCAAATTGAAATTCGGGATGCTGATACTCTGGAATCTTGCAACCACGATACCAAGCGTATGGTTTTACTCGCTGCAGCTTGGCTGGGTAAGGCAAGATTAATTGATAATATCCAAATCAACACCCGATATGATATCCCAAGCCAATAAATAGAAAACGAAAATGGAGTTTAAAATTATTTGGAACGTTGATGATACATTGAAAAGCATGAAGAGAATGAAGAGAAAAAATGAAAAATGAAAAGATATACTCACTATAAAGATCTTTAACGGAACATAAAGCAATGAAAAACAAATACACGATTCTCTAATTTATTCATTACGCTAGGAACAGAGAAATAAAAAAGGTTGGTCATTTTCAGTATAGTCAAAAACACAAATACTATCAAATCTATGATCACTATGATCACTATGAACAACTATTTTCAGTAAGTGCTTATAGGAAAAAACACTGACACAAACACTTGACGTGCAAGGACATTTGGGTGGATGTATTGATGATTTGAATGTTTTACTTTTCAATCCTTTGCATTTGTTTTGGTTTTCTTTTGTTTCTTTCCAACTCTTAATATGGACCAATTTAGGATTATATTATATGATATTAAATTATATAATCATATTATACAATTTCTGGGAATTTTCAAAAAGCGACATAGCATCATTCAATGGAAAGGGAACCTTCTTTGGGATTATCAGTTGGGGGATCTAAGTGACGATCATTGTGGATCAAAGATCTGCAATGAAAATTTTATACCTGAGATGAGAAAAAATTGGATTCACGTTGGGAAAAAGCATTTTTCTGCTCTTTTTTTTTGAATTAATATGAACAGAAAAGAAACGAAAGAAATCATCGCTTTTTTTTCTTTGAAGATATTGATGTTTATGTTTTTCTACCATTTACAATGCAAATGATCTTTGAATATTTATTTACGTCAATCTCTGATCTGAGCTATGATTGGATCGTACTTTGAGAACCGAAAAAATTTTAACTTTTGCAGATCATTCTCCACCTGTAACTTAAGGTAAATCATGGAGATGAATGGTTTATATTTGTTCTCCACTAACCCACCGATATCTTTAGCCATATACATTTCACCTGGAAAACTCGCTCTGTCCTTGTATATCTGATTGGTTCTTTTGATATTTGGAACTTCCATTCAGAAACAAGTTTGATTTATTAAAAAGAAATCGCAAAAAGAAACAAAAGTGCAAGCTTTTTTTTGGTGTGTTTTCCATAAGTTTTGTTGATTATTGTTCATCTACGAGATTTAGAACTCGGTAGAAAACAAAAACTTGAAGTTTTCGTCTTTCGTTGTAAAAGAAAATCCATAGCTTGAAGACCTAGGTCGTACTTATTGATCATGCTTATTCGTCCTTGGATCTCTCGTGTCCAGCCCTTTTTGAGAAGCAGCGTTCGCTCAATTCACTCTACTTCCTTGGCCAGACCTTTTTCTAGAGCTTTGACTTGGAAAGCATGTCGCTCTCAAGTGAAAAATTCATTTGCCAAGGGTTTGGCATGCAATTCGTTTTCCACTAGCACTCCTGGCAGATCTTCTGTTAGTGCTTTTTACGTTCCTTCTTTTAATTTGTTTGGAAAAGGTAGTCTTGTCGAGGGTGCAAATCAAATAAAATTGAGCGGCTACAAGAAAATCCTCATTGTAACCGACCCTGGTATCATTAAAATTGGTCTCTGCGATAGAGTTAAGAACCTTTTGGAAGAACGTGGATCTACTGTCCACGTTTACAATGGCGTGCAACCCAACCCAACAGTAACCAATGTTACGGATGGACTAAAGCTCATCAAGGAATTCGGCTGTGATTCTATTGTTTCTATTGGTGGTGGCTCCGCTCACGACTGTGCCAAAGGAATTGCTTTGCTTGCTACGAACGGTGGTAAAATCGCAGACTATGAAGGTGTTGATAAATCGTTGAAGCCTCAATTACCCTTGGTTTCCATCAACACCACCGCTGGAACCGCTAGTGAAATGACTCGCTTTGCTATTATCACAGAAGAAACTCGTCACATAAAGATGGCCATCATTGACAAGCACACCATGCCCGTTCTCTCCATCAATGACCCTGAAACCATGTACGGACTTCCTCCTGCTTTGACCGCTGCTACCGGCATGGATGCTTTGACCCACGCTGTCGAGGCATATGTCTCAACTGCTGCAAACCCACTTACGGATGCCTGTGCCCTCAAGTGTGTAGAACTCGTCGGCCAGTATCTTAAACGCGCCGTCGACAATGGCAGAGACGAAAAGGCTCGTGAACAGATGGCTTATGCGCAATTCTTAGGTGGTATGGCTTTTAACAATGCTTCTTTGGGTTATGTTCATGCCATGGCTCATCAACTTGGTGGATTCTATAATATTCCCCACGGTATCTGCAATGCCGTTTTGCTTCCCCATGTCCAATTGTTTAATTCCAAGGATGCTCGCGCCGCTTCTCGTTTGGGTGATGTTGCACTTCAACTCGGCTGCGAAGAACATACAGCGCAAGCTGCTATAAAGAAGATTCGAGATTTGAATGAGCAATTGGGCATCAAACCCTATCTCAAATATTTGGGCGTTTTTGAAAAAGACTTTGAATTACTATCTAAAAATGCCATGAATGATGCTTGCGGTGCTACTAATCCCATTCAACCTACTCTAGACGAAGTCAAGTCCATCTTTGCTGCTGCCTACTAAGACAAAACCTCCTTTCATTTTTAGATCCAGGATATTCCTTTTCTCTCATTCGTTTGCCGTTTTCGTTTTTAAGGCAACCAACTCTCTCTCTTGCTCCTTTTTATCCTCTCTCTTTGTAGATATGTCAAACCAGTTGTCCCTTTAATTTTTCCAACCTTACAGTGTATATACTACTGTTTTTCTATATTTCCTACAATAGCGATGATACTTTTATTCCACTTTAACTACTCTGTTTTTATTCCTGTACATTCTCTAGTGTTCGATCGTTTTTTCTTTTCTGAAATCGCCAATTTCTTGAAACATCCAAACAAAGCAATCTAATTTTATTTTATTTTTTTGTTTAAAGAACTAAAGAAATAAACAAGTAAATAAACACATCAAAGTATTCGCCAAGGTAATAATATTCGCCAACAGCTGCTGAATAAGCAACTGCTGAATAAGCAACTGCTGAATAAGCAACTGCTGAATAAGCAATTTAACAAAGCTGTCATCTCGTCTGCTTATAAGAGAGCCTCGTTCCAGAATACCCTCATTATACCTCCCCACTATATTTTTACAAATCTTTAGTTTATGTAAGAAGGAAAAATGGGATTAAAAATTTTGCTTGTTAACGGTGCTCATCCTTTTGGCCACAGTCAGGGCAAATTGAACGAAACTCTTCAAAATGTCGCCAAGGAGACTTTGACGGATTTAGGCCATACAGTTCATGAGACAGTTGTTACAAAGGGCTATGTTATTGAAGAAGAGGTTGAAAAATTTGTTTCTTCAGACGTCGTCATCTATCAATTCCCAGGCTGGTGGATGGGTCTTCCCTGGCCATTGAAGAAATACATTGACGAAGTATTTACTATAGGATACGGAAAGTTATTTGCAAGCGACGGCCGTTCTCACACCAGTCCAACTAAGAACTATGGTAAAGGTGGCCTTTTGCATGGTAAATCTTACATGCTTTCCACTACCTGGAATGCTCCCTTTGAGGCTTTCAACGAATTCGGAAACTTCTTTGATGGCCGTGGTATCGACAATGTTTTGTTCCCCGTTCATAAGGCTCACGAGTTTTTGGCAATGACTGCATTACCTTCATTCATGGCAAACGATGTCCTTAAAAACCCTCAAGTGGATTCTGATATCTCTGCTTACAAGCTCCATTTACAAAAAGTTTTGCCTGGCAAGTAGACAAGAAGATTGAGGTATACATCTATTAATGGTTATCGTTACTGGGGCATATAGAAATGGTCCTTCTTTTTTTTTTGTGTTTCTTAACAGTCTTTATCTTTTAAGTCGATTCCGTTGTCTATAACCGTTAAGATCAAACAAAGGATATTTTAATAAAAGGCACCCAATAAAATTAATATTTTTATTTCACATGCATACGCCGGATTCTCATGCTTAGGTTTTTGCAGTAGTTAGATATTCTTGGCTAAAAGGATAGTCGATGTAGCCTTCTGGACTTTTGGGTGTGTAGAAATTAGAGCGCTTGTAAGGATTTAGAGGTAAATCATGCTGAACACGATATACCAAATCTGGGTTTGCAAGATACGGCCTGCCAAAGGCTACTAATGTACCTCGCTCGTTTGCGGCTTCTACAGCCGACTGGGAATTATATCCGCCAGCGGTAATGAATGGTCCTTTCCAATACTGTTGTAGGTAGTATGTATTTAACTCAGACTTTATTCTCATATGACCATTCCAATATTGTCGAGGCTCAATTGCATGAATATAAGCTAACTTTGGAAACCGCTTAGAAATTTCCTTTAGCAAATATGTATGAGTTTCTTTGCTGTCAATTTGTTCTGCCCAAGCCGAATACGGTGAAATCCTGTACCCAACTCTTTCTTGTCCAATTTCTTGAGTAACCGCCTCTAAAACTTCCAGGGCAAATCGACAACGATTTTCAAGCGATCCTCGATAATCTGGATCACATTCATCACCAAAACCACCTAGAACGAATCGGTCTAATAAAAACCCATTCGCTTGATGAAGTTCCACCCCGTCTGCCTTTGCGACGTTAATAGCTAAAGACGCTGCATTTACAAAATCATCAATATATTCTTGTATATCGTTTTTGCTGACATACTTTTTCTGATAAATGTTTATTCCTTGAACGGTATCGAAGGACTCAACACCGGCAGGTAAGCCAAGTGGATCCATAGGGCAATCATTGTAAGCAATCTCCTTTAATTTTTCTTGGTCTTCTCTATATTCATTTTTAATTTCCCCGGGTAAGGGCCAGAGCTGCATAAACAGATAAGATTTGTTTCGATGGATAGCGCTTGTGACTGGAGCCCAAGCCCTTGCATGTTCTTCTGTGAAGCATCTTGGGTTATTTGGATACCCTCCAGATTTTTCACCTGCAAATGTTGCGTCTGAAATCATTAGTGATCCTGGGATACATGACCTTTGAGCATAATATTCGGTCATCAATTTGGTAACGAACCCATCGTCAGTGGCTCTCAATCTAGTCATCGGAGCATGTACAATTCTGTGCCTTAAAAGCATGTTCCCCACTTGGATTTCTTCGAACAATTTGCTTTTTGACATTTTACAATAAACCAACGAGACTTATAACTTTTTCAAATCCGCCGTGTTGTTTATGGTAAGACGACGGTAGAATTATAGCAGCTGCAGCTATTCATATCAAAAATACATGATGGCGAAACCTGACTAAAATATGTGGCGGCTGCATGCTACATGCTGCATATAACAAGTGTTGTACAGAGAAGTCTCTGTTCGTCGTTTAAAGGTCAATTTCTAAAGAAGGTTCATCTGATGGTTTTTTAATCTTCGTATCGCATTGTCTCTCTTGAATATCATTAGAAATCCAGCTAGGAGTCACTGTCTTTAATGAGCATACAAATAGACATTATAGAGGTTGAAAAGAGGCCATAAGACAATTATTTCTTATTCTACGAGTTCTGTGAAGGAATAAACCATTACAATTAATTTCTCTATTCACAATTGTTGACTTTTTGTATTTCGTTATGACAGCTACACTGACAGTAAATAAATAGCTAGGTAGTGACGTTTCCCTTACATGATATCCTCTTATATGTAAACCATGGAAGTAAATATTTATTTATTTTTTTTTATTTTTTGTTGGTCAAAGATCAAATTCATTATGAGTCTTTTTCATTCTCCTATTTCCAATACAGTATTTTGGTAAAAATCCAATTTTCTCCTCCTTTTTTTGTTGGAGCCTAAGAAACATAAAACCAACCTCTCATGCGACGTTGAGCGAATAAAACGAAAATAAAAAGACGACAAACACTTTACCACGACGTAAATTCTCAAAAAACAATGTAGTATGATCATTCAATGCCGCATAACGGCTGCCTTCTCATTTTTGCATTTTGAACCTTGCATGTCAATGCTTGTAGAAGAGTTTCTAAACTCAAGATAGTATGCAGGAGAAACTAAATATAGACATATAAAAATCAAATCAGCTAGTTAGTTCATCTCCCATGATTGCTACTGAAACCAATTACTGCGCATGTTTCAAAAATTCTTACTCTTTTCCATCAATTGTATAATCCTTCAATCCTTCCTTCAACCGATTGCCCTAGAATACAAGACGAAAGGATTCGATTTTCTTTAATACATTACGAAAAACCCAAACATTCTACATTCTTTGACCAAGCAAGGCTTATAGCTTAGTGAGATAGAATTCGTATTATCCAAAATCGTTAACAAATAATAATGTATGTAATTACGGGCATGAGAAGAGCATATCGTGTATTTCCTGCCTCATAATGCACAATTACTTATATAAATAACCGAAACAAAGCTCGGTCGTAGACAATTTCATAAAACGCTAAGAAATTTTCGACTTACTCAACGTCTTGAAGTTTGAATTCTTTGCCATCAGGTTTCAGAAGATATTCACGGAACTCACAATTGTTAAAAGTCATTTCTGGAGGTAAAAAATTAACGTCAACGCCTGGAGCCATTTTATTCAGTAAAAAGCGAATAAAAGCGCTATGAGTCACAACAGCAATCTTTTTATGAGGAAGGGCAGACAAGTATTCCAAAGCAAATTTGGATCTGACGATGCTGATCTCGATATCTTCAGCATATACGTCTTTTTTCTCTGGATAAATTCCATCAGAACAGGCCTTGAGATCATACTGAGGGTACGTGCGAGAGAGTTCTGGGACCTCCAAGCCGATATCACAGGGTAAACTGCCTACCTCTTCAAACAAAGGGTTAATGTAAACTGGGATTTCCTCTGAGCTTTGTTTTCCAAGATAATCCTTCAAACCGAGCTCCATGGTTTGTAGGGTGCGGCGCATTGGAGAACAAACGATGGCATCAATTGGAACGTTTTTTTCAGCGAGCTGTTTGGATAACCTTTTCGATTGTTCAACTCCCAAGTCCGTTAAAACAGGATCACGGATTGAATGATCTTCATTGGGACCAACATTATGAAGTGCTTGTCCATGGCGGATTAAATAAACAGTCTGTTCCTGTTCTGACTGTGCATTTGAGGTAGACATATTCAATGAGGTATTATGAAGAGTGGAAAATTCAAATCAGTCTGGGTACGTGAAATAACCACCTCACTACTTACGAAACTTCTTCATTTTTGAACCGATTTCGCTAAACCACTGTAAACAGAAAAAGAAAAAGAAAAAAAATCATATATTCTGACCTTGCTTAATGTAATGGTGACACAATCCAAAGTGGTATGAAAGTAAACTCACTAAGAACGCCCAAGGAAAAGAAAGCAAAAAGAAAACAGTGAGATGTAAAGAATTTAAAGGATTCAGTGACCTACGTTTTCATGTAGTTTTCAATGGATGTATGGTAGTGCGTTTAGCATGGACATTAACCGAAACATGTACTCTATTGATTCATTTTCTTCATAAATTCGTTACGAACAGAGGATCATTTGTACTTTTTGTAGTTCTTCGATTGAAAAAGGGAACGCGAGTATTGAGAATCAGAAAAAATGCTTCTCCAGAAAACAGATGGAAGCGCATATATATTCCGAATTCATAACAAAAACACTATTCAAGAAGAGTTACATACAAAATAATTACAGTGACATTAGTGAGCAGTTTGGAGATGTACTCTCAAAATCCGTGTCGCACATCTGTGATAAACATAAAACCAGGCTTATGAGAATAAACTGGTTGTGGTAACTTAGACATCATGACAACGTTTTGGGGCGTAACTCCGCACCCCCAAAAGACAGGAACATCATCTATTTCAAAGTGAACCGGAAATCCATAGTCAGGCTGCATGACATTTTTGATGCCAAGTTGTTTTGCACCATCCCAGCCCCAAGCAATTGGCTCACCATGGCAGTCGGTATATGGGGCAGTAATACGACGTACTAGAGGAATATCTTTTTCCTTATAGGGACGCATAGAAACAACAAAGGTACCAGCAAATACTCCAGATGGGCAAAGAGGAAGATTAGTATTGAACATTGGAGGAGGATTTCCGCTAGGAAGATGACGAGGGACTAAGTTAGCTGCGACAAGAGCTGCTTCAAAGGAAAATGAACAGCCTATCAAAAACCCCACATACGAGTTAATCCATTGATTTGAGATGGATGTCAATTCTTTAGTGAACTTGCCATTGATATATTCACAGTAAAAAGGAATATCTGTAGCTAAATTAGCAGTGGCAGCTAGAGATGACGGAAAAATTTGGGAGGGATCACCGACAGCTGTCTCTCCAAGCAATGGACATGGAACGGGGTTTCGAAGACACAGATTTCGAAAGTCATCAGCATATTTAATCGGTAAGACTAGTAAGTTTACCTGAACGTAACCATCTGCCCAGCCAGTTGTGGACGTTGTGAATTGGCGATTTCGAATCAGTTGTCGAATGTCATTGGGAGAAAACTTAGAACGACTCTTATAATTTGGAACATTTGTTGTGTTGTGATTTTGCTCTTCCTTTGGTATGATGTTCAAACTTTTTTGAACAGTTGAAATGTCTAAAACGTTGTTCATATTGTAAATGCAATGATTTTGAATCAAAAGGGAAATCCAAACCAATGCTAATTACTAAGATCCAGAAGACGTTTGTCTTTACACAATTTTTTTTGTTTTTCCCTACTCGTTTAATATCGTTAAAGGAATCGAACAAGAGGATTCTCTTTTTCAAGTATATATTGCTTTTTCCAAAAAATTGTCGAGAATTCCAATTTTACCGCTATTACTTTTCAGACCTTTATAATACGTTTCTTAGTACACGGCCGCACACTATTCTGTCTAGCTCAACACACCGTCCTCCGCAGACGAAAATCAAAACAGCCTTGCTTAAGAGAATATGCTCTTTTTCTACTTACATTTCTTCCTTTAAAACAAGATGCTTCTCCCATGACGGAGCTTGTTAAAACAAAGATCAATTCAAATCTGACTATCGTTGTTACTTTCCAAGTAACTGATAGTTGCATACCAGTTGTCAGATCTGGAGCTCCTTATCGATGAAATATAGAACAGTGGGAAACGCGTCAGGTAGTTTGGTATCTGGTGTGAGCCACCATATTATATGAGGAGCTCATAATGATTCATAAAGAAAAGTGGGAGCATCTTGGAGATGCTACTAATGTTATAAACGTCTAAACGATACCTTGGCTCAATTCATAAGAATTGAAGCTTTGTTGTTTAAAAGAAAGTAAGTTTTTGAATCTTTTCAAGTACCTTTGAATTATTTTTTTTGCGTTTTCCATATCTCTTGCTTGGTTCTTGTGCTACCTTGAGAACTGTAATAAATTGAAATTGATCGATCGATCGTTTGTCTAAAATAAGAGGAAAAAATAATTGTTTATAACTTGTGCTTTTGAAAAGATGACCGATCCTGAGTCTGTAAAGTCTTCTTACCCAAAGTCTATAACAACTTCAACTCAAGATGATATGGATAGCATGGAGAAAAAGCAGAATGTACAACAAAAAATTGAAAGCTTTGAGCCTGGAGAGGTAGAAACTTTTATTGACAAGAATATTGAAAAGGGTGCACTTAAAAAAATGGACCTTGTTATTTCACCCATCATTGGTTTTTTGTATTTAATGGCCTTTTTGGACCGTTCCAACATTGGTAATGCCTCTGTTGCTGGTATGAGCGAGTCCTTGAAGTTATATAATGAACGGCTTAACGTTGCCATCAGTATCTTTTATGTCCTGTATATTCTTGTTGAAACACCCAGCGTCATTTTAGTAAAGCATGTACGGCCTTCTCGAATGTTGGCCTTCATTTCCTTAGCATGGAGTGTTGTGGTCCTATGCTCTGGCTTTGTTTCTAGTTATGGTGGTCTCATTGTGACCCGTCTTATTCTCGGTATGCTGGAGGGCTGTTTGTTTCCTGCCCTAAATCTTTACTTAACTACTATTTATACGAGAGAAGAACAGTGCCAACGGTTGTCGTATTTGTTTTGCGCATCTGGTTTAGCTGGCGCCTTTGGTGGCCTCTTTGCTTATGCTCTCGAACAGGTCCGTGCTGGAAATAAAGCTGGATGGCAATGGATTTACATTGTGGAGGGCCTGATTTCTTTTATCGGAGTTCCCCTTTCTCTATTTTTACTACCAGACAATATAGAGAAATCATGGTTCTTGAATTCACAAGAGAGACAAGTTGCCCGTCTTCGTAACGAAGCAAATTTAAGTTATCTCGGTCAACAATCTTTTGAATGGGAAGAAGTTCGTAAAGCCTTTAAAGATCCAAAGGTTTATGTTTCTGCTCTTAGTCAATTTTGCGCTGATATGGTTTTATATGGCTTTTCCTCCTTCTTACCAACCATCGTGAAAGGTCTCGGATACACGGGTCTTCAGTCAAATTATATGACAATTCCTGTTTATATTGCCGGTGTTCTTGCTTTCCTTGTGGTTGCTTATGCATCTGATCGTACAAAACTTCGTTCTCCCTTTTTAATCGGTGCTTCCCTCATGTTAACGATTGGCTACATTATTCTCATAGCAAGTAATTCAAACGCAGCAAAGTTCACGGCTTGTTTTATTGTTGCCGTCGGTTGCTATATTGGTCCAGGAATGAATTTGGGTTGGCTTAACAACAACGTTGCCGGACATTACAAACGAGCAACTGCAATAGGAATTCAACAAACCATAGCTAATAGCTCCGGTATTATTGCTGGTCAAATTTATCGATCCACAAGTGCTCCTAGATATATATTGGGTCATTCCTTTACACTCGGTTGCGTTTTAGTCGGCTTAATCAGCTACGTTGTTTTGTTTTTCTCCTTGAGATATGCTAATAGAAAGCGTGATGAACGATGTGCCCGTGGTGAATTTAATCCCACTTTGACTGGTGATTATGCTGATGATTTTCGTTATTTTTTATAAACTATATGGCTCTCCATTTTTCATGCATGTATCTCTCTCTGTTGTTATGAGTTGTTTCTAATTACTTTATCTAATTCCTATGTCATGACTTTAAGATCCGTTCTTTGTCTTTTTCCTTTTGTACATTAAATTATTCATATATCAATGTCGTCTAATAACGAATACAGTTTTGCTTTTACGCATAAATGTGTTTTCCGATAATTTATTGAATTAAGTCTATAGTTATGCAAGTAGAGTCAGTCATTTCAAATTACAATTACAACGGTGACAAATTAATCGGGAAGGATGAAAAAATTAAACAAAGAAATAAACAAGTAGTATACAAGAATCAAAAGAGAACGCTCTTACGACACATGAAACGTTTCTGAAAGTAAAGCACCTGCTCCCCATCCTCCTTCGACATCTAAAATCTTCACGAGGAGTGCAGACAATTTCATGATATCATCAAATGTATCCAAAGGTACCTGGCGACCGCTGAAACGCAGTGCTATTTCATTTCGCAAGAAGGTTGCATTTGTATGATTACGAAGAGTTTCGGTTCGACAATCTTTTAAAAGGTACAGTCCTTGAAGAAGTAACCGAAAGATAGCAAAGTGAACAATTGGTATATCAAAGTTGGAATGTTGCAAGATCACTAATCCGTGATCAAAAGTCCAAAGAATTCCTTCTAACGCGAGATTTGTACTGTAAAAATCAGGAAAAGAAGAAAAGTGGACGCTGTCATCTTTAAGCGATTTTTGGAAAAAGTGAACTGGGGTTTTTAAATCGTAAAAGGACTTTGACAATATCAGCAAGGGATCATGAAGATGTAAGTACGTCCTTATTAAATTCCATAAACTCATAAATAGAAACATAGACTTTTTGTTCTTACTTGAATACTCCATGCTCATGCGTAAATGTTGAAGCATAACTTCATAAACTTGTTTGGAAGATTTTGAAGCATCAACGACGCATTCCTTTTTTGCATCGTTACGGATGAGTTCATATATAGCGCAAAGAAGTGCAAGGCCTGTAATTCGTGTTTCCTTGAAGACAACGGGTCCGTGGGAGAGCTTGCCTAAGCAATACTGGAAGGAAGGCGGGGTTTGTTTCCATTGTTCTTCTTCTTCTAGGGAAGTAGCAGAGTCCCAAAAGAATTCATCAATGGGGAGAGGCATTCGGAGTTCTTGAAAAGAGAGCGAAGGGTTCCGATTGAAAAAGGCAGCTAGTAGGTATTCCAAGATATATGTAGAAAAGACAATACGTTTTCTAGACTCGTATTCTATGAAATAAGATATAGAAGAGCCTTTTGGAATGGGAGGAAGAGCGGTCCAGCCTTGTATTCGAAAATCGTGGATTAAATCGCGAAGTAAGGATTGACCAATGCTAGCAAATGAAGAAGTCTTTTCAAAGAGAGAGGAGATGCAAAACAAAAAACGAGTTTGGATGACCCAGAGGCTTGTATTCTTTTCTGCGTCGTTTTGGATGTAAATCTGTAGCAGGTGAAAGCCGCTGTCCCAAAACAAAAGACCCAAGGTAGCGTCACTTTCAATGCCGGTAGAGTAACAGCCGATGAGGCTAATAGAGCGAATAAAAGATGCAGCAACGCCTTCGATACGAAATGATGGACGGTGTAAAATGGGGAGAATGGGATGAAACCATTCGAAATAACCTTCGACGTAGTGTTCAAGAAAGTCTGATGGGATGAAGGGTAGAACAGTGAAATAGGGTCGTAGATTGGGATGATATGTTTTGGGAAGATCTACTGCATCGAATGAGGGGAGGACGATTTTCATGTTTTCTGGATGTTGGTCACTGCTTTTCGTAGGAAGTGCTTCATGCGTTGGTTGGGGAGTAGGTTTTGGAAGAACATCGGAATGGTGTCGTTGTATGTGTCGCTTGAGAAGATCTGTTCGTTTACAAGCTTGATGGCAATATTTACAGTAGATATTTTTTGTATCATCATGAGAAAGTTTATGTCGAGTCAGATTTTCAAGACGAGTAAAGCGTTTTCCACACGTTTCGCAAATGAATGGTCGTTTCTGTAAGCCGTCCAAGTCTTGGCTGCTTTTTCGCTTGACACCTGCTGCATCATTAGGATCGGCGTATTGAGTAGAGGAGGAGGAGGAGCAAGAAGAAGAGGGCATTCTACGATGCCCAAAGCTAGATTAGAAGGAGAACAAATGAATTCAAACAACCAAAGCAAAAGCAAAAAGAAAACAAAACAAAACAGAACACGAAAGAATCGGTTCAATAGCGTACAACAGAAAACCTAGAAAGAACCAAAAAAGCCAATAGTCCAGACATGTACGACCAAATCAAGCTGGCGATGTCGTTTTTGTACAAGGATCAAAGATGCTGTTTGTTGTACAAATACAAAGAATCAAGTAAGAGCATTCCGGAAACAAATAATTTGGACTTTTTTTAAACTTTGTTCGGTTTACATGTAAAGAAATTCAAGATAAGCTAATTGTCAAGCTAAAAGCAAACTCATCTTTTGATTCGTAACAGCTCGATGATTATGTTTGTGCGATCTTTGATACACATCATTGATTTGATACTACAAATCTCGATAGGCAAGATGAAACTGTGGATGGGAAACTCATCGGATATAAGAAACAATCAGAAAAGATAAGTCCTTGCTGCCATGAGAGTCTTGAATGTTAGATCAAGTATGGAACATAGAAGTGAGTGAGAGACATTGCTAGGGAGATTTCGATCATGAAAAGTCATCGTCGGGTTTCAAACAAATAGAAGCATAATCTTGGAACAAAACAGAAACAAGACTTGAACTCGTCTATACTTTCTTCCTCTACTACTTTACTTTTCTCCATGTCCATGTCAAAAGTTCCTACAAATCGGTCCCTCGATAAAAAAATATTATTCAAACCCATTGAACCCATTCTCATTAATATTCCTACAACGAGATCCAGCCAGGTCCTGTCCACATAGCAAAGAGTTTGCTAGGTGAAAAGAGGTTTCTGTTTCTGTCTGTAGCAAAGGAAAACAAGTGATGGACTTGGTGGTGATTGAGTAGACATGAGATGTTTGTGACAAAGGAGAATCCACTGGAAAACGTCCAAGATTTTTCTTTTTTTCTTTTTTTCTTTTTTTTTTTTTTAATTTTTTAATTTTAATTCTCTTTTGACGCTTTTGTTTACTAAAGAATCCTTTGTTCAGTGTTGATGTTGCAATGGATGATGATGGGTTTCCAACCACCAAAAAGATCCGATCTTATCTGTAAACATAAAGAAAAAAGACAACATCATGGTCAATATATTGACCTCTTGGCTAACAGTCTATCTGTCATTCCGAAAAGCCGTCGGATTCCAAAAATGTTCATGACGACGATGATAATGATAACCGTTGATGAATAAAAAAGGAAGAAAAAAGTCCACTCGACTTGGGAAAAAAGAAATTTCCTTTCTTACAATATCTACAAGACTTTAAACGTCACGATCTTTCTTGAGAGAATAGTACGACTCGTACGGTATCTTCCATTTCATTCTTGTTTTAACTCTTATTCATAAAAGACATTTTACTTGTTCTTCTTTTTCAAAGTTGTCTTCCTTTTGGTCCGTTTCATTTCTATGCCTCAAGCTTCCTTTCAGATCGATCATGACCTCCGTCAAGAGCTCATGGATCATTTGGTCAGTGTTCTGCATCAACGCTGTAAAGAAATTCCTGCTTCCCAATTGTATGTTTTAGCCGTCAGTTTCGATCGATTCGCCCAAATTAAATCAACAACAATACGCATGTACGTACAACAATACCAAGAGAAATTCACTAGCTATCATTCCGCTCTTCCACTTAAGGCTCTATCATACATGTACTCTTCAGTTTCTCATAATGCCCCTTGCGAATCCGTTCATTCCTCATTAACTGATTCTTTTGCTACGAATCAATCTGTTTCCACTCCTCCGCCTTCTTCTTCTTCTTCTTCCTCTTCTTCATCTACCCCAAATAACCTTGACTTTCGAACCTCTTCCTCTTTGACGGATGCTCAAGCTCAATCCAAATTAGGTCCATTTGTCTCTCAGCCGCTTTCGAAACTTTCTTCCCCTATTCAAGACTCATCACAAGACTTTGACTTTATGCATCCCTCTCTACAGGCCCATTCTTCCTCTCTTCCTACGCATTTATCAAATCCATATCCTCGCGATTCTTCTCACGAAATCAATAGCCGTTCCTTTTTCGAAAACGAATTTTCTAGTGTCCCTTATACTACCGAAGATAAAGACCATCACCTTTTTTTTCTCAGCGACAATGATCTAACCTTTCCAAATGAATCCCTTTATTTTCCTCTTCCCTCAATGCATAACCAAGAAAATACAGGTCCCTTTTTTCCCACTCCTTAATCTTGTTCCCCAGCTGTACATAGTCTCCTTGTCTCTCGCCCCTCCTCTCGATTACTGCTTCAGTCTCTTGTTTTCTGTTATGTTATCATGTCTTTTCGTTCTCTTGGCGATTTTGTTTGTATATTTACCTCCCTTTATCAACCAGTGCTCTTTGTTTATGAATCTTTATTTTTTAATACTTAATTTTGCTCTGATGCTCTCCCATCTGTGTTTTGTTTACATGTTCTCTTTTAATAATTCGATTTCTCTCCTTTCCTACCACCTTAGAAATCAAATCAGTCTTTTACAAATTGCTTGTTGTATCTCGAAACATTTATTTCTTTTTCTCGTACACATATCATATTCGTAACTTATGCTAACTCTTGTAACTGTCAAATCCAGTTTATACTCGTACATAAACAAACAAGTCATATCTATTCTATTTTTGTTTTCTTTCTTCTTTAGCTTAACTAATTTGTGTGCTGTATAAAGTGTCGTTGAGATAGACTTCCGTTCGCCCGAAAAGCAAAAGTATCCACAGCATTTTTTGATCCCAAATTCTCAATCCTCTCGCTCACTGGTCCGTATCCTCCACCACCAGGTGTATGGATTTCAATGTGATCCCCAGCACCTATGTGGCATGTGTTCCTTCCGCCCAAGTTGATTCTTCGTATTTTGCAATTGCCTTCTTCATCTGTCGAGCGCTTGACCCAAATATTCTTACCACATTTGGCATCTTCACCTCCTTTCATACCGTAAGGATGATATGCTCGACGCTCAGACAAGATTGACAATGTAACTGGAATGCGGAATTGAATATCTCGGATAACTCCATCACCTCCTCTGTATTTTCCCTTACCTCCAGAATCTTTGCGGATGCTAAATTCTTTAAGGATAACGGGATACCGACGCTCAAAGACTTCTAAATCAGTGATTCTGGTATTAGTCATGTGAGTATGAACACCAGAAGTACCATCCATCCCATCACATGCACCAGATCCACCGCATATCGTTTCATAGTATCCAAATCCAGGAGTAATTTCCCCCGTCTCATGGTTCCTACCACCGATACCGAATGTCAAATTATTTGTATCTCCTTGACTAGCGGCGCAAGCTTGGAAAGCTTTCAAAATTGTATCCGTAATCCTCTGAGAGGTAAGAACGTTACCACCAACCACAGCTGCCGTTTCAGAAGGTTTAAGGAAACAATTGTCAGGAATCCGCACTTTGATAGGTAACAAGCAACCTTGGTTTAGAGGAATATTTTCGGATACTAATACTCGTAAACAATAAATGATAGCACTATAAGTGACTGCCTCGGGAGCATTCGTATTACCATAGACTTCTTCAGTCGTACCTTCAAAATTAAAGATGGCATCTCCCGTTTGATCGTCTATTGTAATTCGCAACGAAATTCGAGAACCGTCATCCATAAAATCTTCAGCAAAGAGGTCCTGTCCGAATGTTTTCCGTACTCCAATCAAAAGCTTACGCACGGACATCTCTGCATTATTTTGAATTGCCTTCATGTAACGCAAGACAGAATTCTTACCGTATTCTTTAATGAGATTAGTGATGAGATTGATTCCTTTCTGATTCGAAGCAACTTGGGCTTTTAAATCATTCAAATTATCGCGTAGGCAACGTGTGCCGGAACCACCTTCCACTTTTCCAGGCTCATGGTAAAGTAAATCAATCATTTTTTCTTCTTGGAAAACACCATTGATAACCAACTTTTCACTCTTAATACTAGCCCCTTCTTCTGAAAGTTCCTTACTAGTAGAGGGCATACTACCAGGCAATATACCACCAATATCGGCATGATGAGCCCGGGAAGCGACGTAGAAGATAATCTCACCATCCTCAAAATATGGAGTTATGGTAGTTATATCTGGCAAATGAGTTCCACCAAAGCTGGGATGATTAGTGACCAAGACATCACCAGGCTTTAATAATCCTTTGTTTATCATTGCTTGTTTACGAACGCAAGTGGACATAGATCCCAGATGGACTGGCATATGTGGAGCATTTGCAACCAAATCTCCATTAGCATCAAATAAAGCACAAGAGTAATCAAGTCTTTCTTTTACGTTGGTTGAAACACTTGTTTTTTGAAGAGAACGACCCATTTGTTCAGCAACAGCCATGAAGCGAGATCCTAGAACGGAAAGATACACAGGGTCAATGTCTTCCGTTTTAGCAAGTGAGTCGTCGGAGTTAGATCCTTTCGATACAATATTTATTACTACATGAGAATTAAGAATGCGAGCAATGGATCCAGGGGGAATCACAATAGTCTGTGTCTTGTCTACGATAATTGACGGTCCTGCAATCTTAACACCACTTGACAAGTTCTCCAGTAAGAAAATAGGGCAATCCATACGTTTTCCGTCAAAGAAAACCTTTTTAGTACCAGAAGATATAGATTCTTTAACTTCCGTAAATTTCATGTCTTTTAACTGAGCATCAACACTGGGCTCTTTATGATCGAAGCTTTTACCAGAAGCTCGAACGCGAATATCATCAATGATTATATCTTTATCAAAAAGAAATCCAAACTCTTGTTGATGTCTTTCTAGAAAAGCTTCTTTGAAGTCCCAAGAATCGATTGGTTTGCTAATCATTAATGGGCTATCTGTTCCTTGGTAACGAAGATTCAAGAAAAGTTCATAGGAAATATATTCATTGGTAAATCCTTGTTCATTCAGACTTTTTTGTGCGCTCCCCATAATTCTTCTAAACCGCCCTTGAATTTCGGGAATTATTTCAGAAGTAAGAGAAAAGGAAGCGGGTTCTTGAGCCTCAGAAACAACATCTGCCAAAGCCATTCCGTATGCCGAGAGAATGGAACTGTATTTATGGACAAGAACTTGAGAAATACCCAAGGATTGAGCAATGGCAACACAATGCTGGCCACCAGCACCACCGAAAGATGTCAAACGATGAATTGAAATGTCATGTCCTTTAGCTTCGGTCAATGCACGAATCGGACGAGCCATTGTTTCGTTAGCAATTTTGATAAATCCATAGGCGACTTCATCAGCGCTCATCCTTTGAGATTCTGAGATGCCAGAATTAATTTCTTCAGTTAGTTCTTCAAACTTTTTACGAGTAGCCTCAACATCAAGAGGTTGATCCTCGGTAGGTCCAAAAATTTTGGGAAAGTATTCAGGAAGGAGCCTTCCTAAAAGTAAATTAGCATCCGTAACTGTCAAGTAGCCATCCTTTCTATAGCAAACAGGACCAGGATGCGCGCCAGCGCTCTCAGGACCGACTACAAATAATCCGTTTTTCCAAAACAATCTAGAGCCACCACCAGCAGCAACAGTGTTGATATCTAGTTGGGGAGATTGAATAGTAACGCCAGCCGTAGTAGTTTCAAAGACATGTTCATATGCACCACCATAACGAGATACATCAGTAGAGGTACCACCCATGTCAAATCCGATGACTGGAATGTTTGTATTTCCATCATATGAAGTAAGAGCAAATCCAACGACACCGCCAGCGGGGCCGGACAATATAGCTCGAAGACCAGAGAATTTGTTTACATCGGCTAGGCCACCATCACTTTGCATAAACTCGCAGCGGACACCTTTTGGATGGCCCTGGGTTTTGAGTCCGTGTAAGAAACCTGACTGAAATCCGGATAAGTAACGACGGACGACTGGTGAGAGGTAAGCATCTGCAGTTGCAGAAGTAGCTCGTGGAACATATTTAATCATAGGCATTAGTTCTGCAGACAAGCTAATATTAGAAAAACCATATTCTTTCGCTAGTTTACCTACAGCAATCTCATGATCTGGATAGGTGAAACTATGTGCTAAACAAACAGCAATGCTAGTGAATCCTTCATCTCTTAACTTTTTCAAATCTTTTCGTACTGATTCTTCATCAAGTTTCTTTAGAATACGGACGGCTTCTCCAGACCGGCCAAGCACCAGACTTGGATCATCACCATCGACTTTTGTTTTGTAGCCAGACGGGTCCTCCACGAAATCTTCCAAAGTTACACGTTCATCAATTTCAACAACTTTGGAATATAAGACATCAGGTCTACGAATAGCCAATTCAAAAATATTAGGGCGGGATTGATTACCAATAACAAGACCATCCTTAAAACCTTTAGTAGTGATAAATGCACATCGTTCTCCTTTTCGTTCCAACAACGCATTCGTAGCAACTGTAGTACCACAGCGAAGATGACTGATGCAACTGGTGTCTAACTTCTCATTTCTTGGAATACGTTTACCATGGTAGATCTCTAAAACACGGCGTACAGCTTCAATGGAAGCATCCTTATAGTTATTTGGGTCTTCAGAGAGTAATTTGGTGACAATTGGTTCCCGTGAATTATCCGTTACAGTTGCGATTACATCTGTAAACGTACCACCGCGGTCAATATGGATTTTTAAACTCATTTTGATTCTATTACACCCAAAAAGGCGATCAAAAAATTAACAAGAAAATATTATAGGATAAATAAACAAACTATTTTCCAACAGTATGTCTTTAGTATAAATTATGCTAGATATATATAGAAGGTGAAGCATGCAAGATATTGGAGGAGCATCTCCGATGTCCATTACATGATGTTAGATAACGGAGGAGCCATTTTGGAGCTCCTTAAGTGGAGGCTTCTCTGCATCAAAAACTTATCTCTAGTTTTACGTCGCTTTAGTCAAGAGAGTGTTAGACAACTAACAACTATCGATTTATATTGGAGCAGTCTCAAAAAGCTTCTACTAAGAATAAATAATTCGACGTTAAGGGTATTGTGTTACTACACCGGTTTGCTTTTGTTGTTTTGCTGGTTCTTTGACAGTTGTAATATAAACAAATAAGATAAATATTAAACGCAATTTAGTAAAAAACCTTTACTTTTAAATAATGCATGAATCACTGCAACTTTTATTGTTACCTCTTTGATATATGTAACCTTTCGCGTAACATGTTACTTTACAAGGAAATAAACATATTTGTATAGGATTTCATTTTTATTGAGGAAGATCAGTGAACATCGACATCCATTAAAAGTCATTTAGCGATTTAATAAAGGTGGTGAAGGATCTTCATCCCAACTGGAGTCCGATAATTCTAAGATTCAGATAAACTTATTATTGCTCTTCTCTAGCGTCTTTATGTCTTTAATCTTGGCTATAATGTATTGAGTTGGAACACTTACCACTGAATAATTTCCTTACATGGGATCTAAATATTTAGCGATTTTCATATTTATTACTGCGTTTTCTATTTGACAAGAACCGGAGGTTTTGACGAGTTCGCAAAACTACAACGCCAACTACTTTGTTACACGAAAATTGACATGAGCACTGATGATATATATATAACTCTATTTGAATGAAACATGAATTATTGAAACAAAAGCACACAAATATTGAACAAACTACTGACCACTTTAACCTAGCGGTTATTCCTTTTTATTATAAATTACAATCTTTTAATAACCCTATAGAAGCAGCGCCCATTAACAACTTAAAAACCAATATTTTAAATCATTTGCTTCAATAAGCTGTTAATGTGTTCATCACGTTTACCAGCATCACCTCCTTCAATGAAGTGAGTGAACTTACGTTCTCTGAAACCACCCAAAGGAGAGGAGAGCTTGAAAGGCCAAATGAAGTTGGAAGCTTGCTTGAAGTTGGGACCAACAGTGTAGATTTCATGGATCAAGTCTTCAATAGACAAGATGGAATACTTGCCCAAGTGGGCTTCAATAACGGAGTTGTCGGAAAGAGCAATACGTTGCTTGTTGACCTTACCGAAACCGCGCTTGTAGATCAATTCACGAACAGCCTTACGGTTGGGAACACCATAGGTGACATAAGGTTCAACAACTTGGAGCATTTCCTTGGTGGCCTTGTTAAACTTGATGAAAACACCATTGTTGATTTGCAAAAGACGCAAGAGTTGCATGATCTTACGGGCCTTGGGGGGAATGTTGTTGATACCACGGATACGGACAACGAAGATCAACTTAGGCTCTTCAGAAACATAGAAGTTGCCCTCGGCACGGGCCTTACGAGCGAGATCTATTTGCTCACGCTCAGCGGCACGGTATTCAGCCTCATATGCTTCAGCACGCTTAGCGATAAGTTCACGCTTCTTTTGAGTAGCCTATCATGGTCAGCATACTGAATCCGTAATTATGAATGTGAAAAATAACGAAGCTAATGATAGCTAGATCCTTGGATGGTACAGCCATTGATGAAATGTATTGTACAGTTTAAATGAAACAAACACTCGGGATAATTTTCTCATCCGAAAAAGGTTTCAACCATCTGTTCTAACTAAATCTGCGTATACTTACGTTTTTCTTCTCAGCAGCAGCAGCAACGCGCTGTTCACGAGCTTGCTCCTGAGTCTTGGTCTTCTTACGAAGAGACTCAGGTACAAAAATAGAGGCTACAGAAGGGACGGTCGAGGAGGCAACCATTGTCGGCAAGGTGGAATATGGCAAAACTTTGATTTCGTACTACATACAAACCGTGACTGTTTTAAAAAACCCTACCCTACTTACTGAGAAAGGCAGTTGTACTTGTCTTTAGGAACCCTAACGAGGTACAATATAGACGCGACCTTATTGTTTACATCCAGGAGCATATCACGGCGCGTTCAATCAGTCAAAAATAGGAATCGAGGCAGACGTTAACAAAGAAAAATTTTTGATTTTTGAAAAGAATTTACAATTTAGATATTAAAAGGGAAGATCATGCGAAAGAGAAATGCGGCAGTAAAACCGGCCTCAAAATTTGCTGAACTTCGTGCCTTACGTGAAGCTGGAAAAACTAGAGCTACCGTATATGAGGATAAAGAAGAAGATGATCTATATGACAAAGTTTCGGAAGAAGAATACCTGAAGGTTGTTCGGCAGCGTTTGGATCAAGATGACTTTGTGGTAGACGATAACGGCGCTGGTTATGTTGACAATGGTTACGATGAATGGGACCGAGGTTATAGTGATGATGAGGAGGAAGCTGAAGAAACATGGTCAAAGAAACCAAGAAAAAAAAGTAAGTTATCGTATATCGGGATTCAGTGCTTCATATGCATGGACTTCCTATTCTCTACATTAATTCAATTCACGAATTGAGCGTACTAACGTATGATAAGAAACCAAACATGCTTTAGCCGACAACAATAGTCAACCTATTAGTTCATTCTTTAAAGCCAAGCCTATTCAGCCAAGTAGTCATAGTTCGAAGCATGAATCTAATAACGATGATGATTTCATGGCCCAAATTTTGGGCTCGGTCGATCAGGAACTCCCTAATGCTCCGTCTACTAAAAGTAAACTTTCGAAGGGTAAAGCCGAGGCCTCTATGGGTGCTCCAAAAAAAGCGTCTACAAACCTTTTTTCAAACCCAAATATTACACGAGCGCTATCACCGTCGATAACAGAAAATGATCCTGTTCCTTCTGTACCAACTCAACGACCTCAAGCTCCCGAAGGAAATGCTGAAGTCCCGAGTTCTCCAATATTAGCTGATGATAAAGAAAATTTTAGTGACGATGTCGAAATGGAACCAGTGCTTCCCGAAAAGCCAGAAGATTCGAATCAGATGGAAGAAGAGGACCTTTCTGTCCCAGATGA
This sequence comes from Schizosaccharomyces lindneri, assembly GCA_029532395.1. Lineage (NCBI taxonomy): Eukaryota > Fungi > Ascomycota > Schizosaccharomycetes > Schizosaccharomycetales > Schizosaccharomycetaceae > Schizosaccharomyces > Schizosaccharomyces lindneri. The sequence continues at coordinate 198,907 of JARFMH010000001.1, read as the reverse complement.
GAGTGCAGCTACTACCTCCTATAATCCAATTAAGGAACCGGTCCTTCCAGCTATTCCTAATCTTCCATCTTCTTTTGCTCCGCCCTTGTCGTCCGAGTTAGACACCTCAGCTTTTACAGAGCTTAACTCTCACTTACGCAACCTTGAAGTTCCCAATCCTCCGGCTATCAACAAAAGCCATCGTGTTTCTCCTACTGATATCGTCGAAGATGATGGATCATTAAATTTTTTCTGGTTAGACTATACGGAAGTTTTTGGTAGCCTCTGTCTTTTTGGAAAGGTTTATGATAAGAAGTCCCGGAGCTTCGTTTCTACATTCCTTAAAATCGATGGTATAATGCGTTCTTTGTTCTTTTTACCTACTGCTTCTAATGATCAATCTTCATCTTCTTCGGTGCAACAGAAAGAAGTGTATGATGAAGTTTCTGGATTTCTCTCTAAATTAGGTGTAAAGGAATGGAAATCGAAAGTTAGTAAGTATAAATATGCTTTCGAATTAGACGATGTTCCGAAGGAAGCCGATTATTTGGAGGTCCTATATTCCTATAGTTACCCTCAGTTTCCATCGGATTTAAAAGGCAATACATTTTCTCACGTATTTGGTACCAATACATCACTGTTCGAACAATTCGTTCTCACTAGAAGAGTTATGGGGCCTTGCTGGTTAAAAATCCAAAATCCAAACTTTGATTCTGTACGTAATGCTAGCTGGTGTCGAGTTGAAGTCAGTTGTCCTTCCGCTCATGGTATTTCAGTGACAAACGAGTCGAAACTACCTCAGACGCCTCCTTTGACTGTGATGAGTCTCGCTTTCCGCACTCTTGTAAATTCTGCATCAAACAAACAGGAGATGGTTATGATTAGTGCTAGAGTTTATGAAAATGTTCAGATTGATCGCGGGCTTTCAGCTAACGATATGCCATCTTTTACGTTTACTATTATTCGCCCTTTAAAACAAATTTTTCCTAATGGTTTTGAAAGTATCGCACGCAATCACAAGCCTCCGATTTATTGCGAAAGGTCCGAGATCTCTTTATTGAATTCATTCTTAAGTAAGGTACAGGATTTTGATCCAGATGTTTATGTTAGTCATGATTTTGAAACTATGTATTCGGTGCTACTCTCAAGGTTGAAAGATCGTAAGATTCATAATTGGCACAGCATTGGGCGTCTTCGCCGAGGCGATTGGCCACGCTCTTATAATAGGAGTAGTCTACAATTTGTGGAAAGGCAGATAGCATGTGGAAGATTAATTAGTGATCTTTCAAATGACTTTGGAAGATCTATGATCAAAGTTCAATCTTGGAGCTTGTCCGAAATTGTTCAAAAAGAGCTCAACATCAAAAGACAGGATATTAATCAAGAAAAGGCTTTGCAGTCTTGGACGGATACGGCCCGTGGATTGCTTGATTATGTTACACATTGCGAAATTGATACTTATTTTATCGCTGCTGTTGGTTTCCAGGTACAGATGTTGCAACTGTCAAAAAACCTAACCAATATTGCCGGTAACTCCTGGGCTAGGACCTTAGCGGGCACTAGAGCTGAAAGAAACGAATTCATTCTTTTGCACGAATTTAAGAAAAATGGTTATATTGTTCCGGATAAACAGTTTAATACCAAACGGAACGTTGATATCCTTGATTTGGAAGATTCGGAATTTCAAGAAGAAACACCCGGGAAGAAAAAAGATAAGTATAAAGGTGGTTTGGTTTTTGAACCTCAAAAAGGTCTATATGATACTTGTATCTTAGTTATGGATTTTAATAGTTTGTACCCTAGTATTATTCAGGAGTACAATATTTGCTTCACTACTGTGCAACGTTCTTTTACTAAGGATGGGGAAGACCATATTCCTAATGTTCCTACTGCTTCATGTGAGCAGGGAATATTTCCGCGTCTAATCGCTAATTTGGTTGATCGTCGTAGATTAATTAAAGGACTGTTGAAAGACAAAACGGCTACACCAACTCAGTTACTACAATGGGATATCCAACAGCAAGCTCTTAAGCTGACCGCGAATTCAATGTATGGATGTTTAGGTTACACCAAATCTCGTTTTTATGCTCGACCTCTAGCTGTTTTAATTACTTATAAAGGAAGAGAAGCTTTAATGAATACTAGAGAACTTGCTGACGCTATGGGATTACAAGTCATTTACGGTGATACGGATTCCGTAATGCTCAATACAAACGTTACTGATAAGCAGCAAGCTCTTGTGATCGGTAATGAATTTAAAGAAAAGGTGAATGAAAGGTACAGGAAATTAGAGATCGATATTGACAATGTCTATCAGCGTATGTTACTACACGCAAAGAAAAAATATGCAGCTTTGCAAGTGGATGATCAAGGAAACTCTGTTTTAGACGTAAAAGGTCTTGATATGAAGCGCCGAGAATATTGTATACTTGCGAAAGAAGCTAGCAAGTACTGCTTAGACCAGATTTTATCTGGTGAGCGTTCAGAGACAGTTGTCAGTAATATACACAATTATCTTTCTGAGTTCGCTGATCAAATGAAGAATGGGAAATTTACCGCAAACAAATTTATTATCTTTAACCGTCTCGGTAAAAACCCTGAGGATTATCCAAATGGCAAAACGATGCCATTCGTACAGGTAGCTTTAAAGAAAAAAGCGAAAGGAGAAAATGTGCGCGTTGGCGACGTGATTCCTTTTATCATTACAGGCTCGGACTCGGAGGGCCATCCTGCCGACCGTGCTTACGGTCCACAGGATGTTATGAATTCAAATAACAATCTGACTGTTGATTACAATTATTATTTAACACATCAAATTCTTCCTCCAGTTGAAAGAGTTATAGCCCCAATAGAAGGCACTAATCGTGCTCGTTTAGCTGAATGTTTAGGATTGGATCCTAAAAAGTACTATACTTACGAAGCATCGGAGTCATCAGCTTTCGAAAGATACGAAAGCAGTTTGTCAGATGATCAAAGGTTTACAAATGTTTCGCCTATGGTTTTAAGATGTCCCAGTTGTTTTGCAGTCTCGTTTACGATGCCCTGTGTCAAATCAATCCAGGAAACATTATATGTCAATACAGTCGAATGCGACTGCGGTTTTGAATATCCTACATTTACAATCGTTTTACAATTTACTTCCCAAATTCGGTATTTTATAAATCTTTATTATGAGGGTGTTTTAGTATGTGACGACTCTTCGTGTGGAAATCGAACTAGACAGATGAATGTTTACGGAAAACGGTGTTGCAATGGCAGTTGCCGGGGAAATATGGCTTTCGAATACAATGATAAGATGCTTTACAATCAAATTAAATTCATATTGAAAGCTGTACAAAATACGAACGGCGCAACACGCAACGGTATACTGCGATGTAATGCTCTGAGCAACAGTTTGTCTAAATTCATGAACAATAATGCTCGTGAATTTGTGGATATGGCAAGTATTTTTAATGCTTAAACCAATAATGAAGCTTCATAATGTTTTTGTTCTACTATCATCGTTTATTTTCTATTACCCTCGTTTCAGTCCATACGGTGTCTTGTTTTAATTTACATTAATTATAGAATATAGCAGAGAAATAAACATATCTAATGAATTTATCTGTATGTATAAAACTTCAGATTGTTTTTTTATTTTTTTAGAAAATTTGCATAACAGTGATCTTTCTTAATATAAACTAAGCGAGTTCGCTTATACATGTTTTAACTCCAGATTACAATCAACCCTACCCTATTGTTTTGTGACTGTTCGCTAGTGTACTTCTCGTCGAAAAGCACTGAGACAAACTTGCGGAGTGCCTAACAGATCTTGGAACGGCAACAACAGAAAAATGGCTACTAACGTTGGGCCTCAAATTCGCTCTGGTGAGCTCGTGTTTGGTGTTGCACATATCTTTGCTTCTTTCAATGATACCTTCGTCCATATCACCGATTTGACCGGTAAGGAAACTATTACCCGTGTCACTGGTGGTATGAAGGTCAAGACTGACCGTGACGAGTCTTCTCCTTATGCTGCTATGTTAGCTGCCCAAGACGCTGCTGTCAAGTGTAAGGAAGTTGGTATCACCGCTCTTCACATCAAGATCCGTGCTACCGGTGGTACTGCTACTAAGACTCCTGGTCCTGGTGCTCAAGCCGCTTTGCGTGCTTTGGCTCGTGCCGGTATGCGCATTGGTCGTATTGAGGACGTTACTCCCGTCCCTACCGACTCTACCCGCAGAAAGGGTGGTCGCCGTGGTCGCAGACTGTGAGCACTTTCGTCCCTTCTTTGTCGTGCTATTTGTATGGCTGGTTTGGACAAAGTCCTCGACGTCTATTTGGTTTTCTCTTATATAGAAACATAAAAACTTTATTTGATTCATATGTTACAAAGTCGTAAAAAGTAAGTAAAGTATGAAATAGAGAAGAGAGTATCAAAACACAACAAGATGGAGCCTCATGGTGAATTAGTTACTATCATTATCAAAATCATCTATTACAAATTGACCAATTTCGTGTACTTCTTGGTCGTAATCAATAGCAGCATTATGGTCATCCAAAACCGCGTCTTCTCGGAAATCTTGTATGTGCACGATGTCCGAAACGGCATTCACTAGCTGATCTAAAGCATTGTTGACTTGAACAGGAAAGTTACCGTCCGACTTACGTTCCAATAGGTTTTCCAGCAAGGACTGTATAAAGTTTTTTTCAAAAAGAGTTGAAGTTTCAATGTCACGCTCATGCAGTGTTTCAATTTGCACACAAAACAAACCTAATAATTTGATTAGCAGGCTTTTCTGAGTAGCCATACATACCAAGAAATGTAGAGTAGTAGTCTGGCTCCATTTCAGCCAAAGTATAAGACTGCAACAGCATATCCAAAAGCTTTTTCCAATGCGATAATGCTGCATAATGGGAGACAAAAGCGTATGCAAGGTACGCAAAAGAGTACTCAGCTAACGCTGAATCGAGTTCACCGTGCCAAGCCGACTGTACAAGACGTTGGTACATAAAACTTTTGTCAATGGCCTGCAAAGACCTTTCAGAACCTACGGAAGTTGGAGACCAACTTTTTTTAACATCAAATACCGTGAATTGCAATACGGTGTCATTCTCTGAGGGCTGAAAAAGTTGCGATTCATTCGGGTTCAGATCTGTATTAGCATATGTAGAAGTATCTACTAAAAATATTGGTCCATCGGTTTGAAATAACCTTTGCAAATCCTTTATCTGGATGAATTTCACCAAATGATTCCAATTATCAATGCAGGTATAATTATAAAACTTGTCATCGTAGACACAGTCGACATCTTCAAAAAATGCATTTTCTGACGATGCGTCGTATTTAAGTGTATAAGCGCAAGGTTTTGAGATGTACAACAATGCCCCAGATACTAAACCTACACCATTTGAAGGTGTCCAGGTGATAAGATGAAGTCCAAAGGCGAAATTTTTTACTCCATGTAAACGTTTTGAAGGGTAAAAGCATCCATCAATGCCAATATGATATGTATCGGGCCAATTTACAAATTCAATACTCATGTGCTCCAACCAAGAGAATGTTTCATGTGTCCCACCCTTCCTTGGTGGTGAGAATCAACGAACTAAGCAAAAGTACCTTATGTACTCGTTCAAACTATTTTCGCTGTAACTCGCTAAAGTACACAAAAGCCATGAGAAAACAACAGTAAGGTAAGAGTGAAAGGGAAGCGAAAGAAATTGACAGGTCTTATTTACTCCTTTCTCTCGTTTGAATTGATGAAATGGTAATTGAGGTAATGAATCTTCCATCCTTGAAAACGCCTATCTAACCAGGTCAGAATGCAGCCGCTTTTTCATCGAGTGCTTATTTAAGGAAACGAAAGCAGGCTCAGAAAGAAGTTGTTGATGATATCGAAAAAGATGCAAAGCATTATAGAAAGAAGAATATGAAATCTTCGTCTTCGCTAGAAATTGACAATTCAACTTCACACTCAGACTCGGGAGTTAAGGAATATAGGGATACTAATGAGCTCAGAAAGACAAAGTCAACTCTTACAGACGAACGATTAACCCAATCTTCAGAAGAAAAACTCAAATGGCTAGAAAAAGTACAGGAAATGCTGGATTCTCACAAGGCATTGAATGCTAATAAAGGCTATAACCCTCTGGAAGCCTCCAGGACTATTCGAAAAATAAATCAAATCAAGGAGAACACTAATACTGTAATAGATATAGCTAGAGATTCTTTCATGAATTCTTCGTCTCTTCTTGAGAAAGATCAAATTTACGATTTAGAGTCTGCCTATTGGAACCTGAAAACAAGATATACTGAAGCAGCATCTTCCCTTGCTGAGAAAGATAAAAACCATCAATCAGAGTTACATTCACTCCGAGAAAGTTCGGAAAGGGATAAAGACTTATGTTAGTAACATAATCAATTTGAGAGAGATTTGCTGACCAATTTTTAGTAAACACGCTTAAAGTTCAAATTTCAGAAAAAGACATTGTTAGTGAATCACGACTGAACACTCTTCGCGGACTACTAAATGACAAGGATACCGAATTGGCTAAACTTCAAGGAGAACTTGGCAGTATAAAGCATCATGAAGAAAAGAGCCGAAGAAAACTGGAGCGCGAGTTACAGCGACAGATTGTTCATGTGCGTGAGCAGATTATAAGCATCACTGCGGAGTACAAAAATTCTTTTGAGGAATTACAGAAAGGTTTCTTTAAAAGGATTCTTGATCTAAAAAAGGCATACGAGACACAGCTTCAGGAAAATGTGGTCTACTTTCAAAAGAGGATAGAGGAGGAAAAACTACAAGAAAACAACAGCAAAGAATATAATGAATTGCTGCTTACTGAAAAAAACAGGGAATTTGACCGGTATCAAGAGAAAATGGAAGCAAAGATATCTTCTATGAAAGGGAAGCTTGATGAAATTCAAGTGGAATTGGACCGAGCAAACAGAAAATTACACGAAAGAGAGAAAGAACATGCGATGGCTGTAAATAAGATTGATGAGCTCAATATGCTTTTGAAAGAAAATCAACAGATGGTAAGCGACAAAGGTCATACTTTTTCCGAATTTGAATATAAAGTATACGAATTAACAAAATCGAATGAATCATTATCTAAAAAGTTATTTGCTGAGGAGACTCTTCGGCGGCAATTACACAATACTATTCAAGAACTAAAAGGAAATATTCGTGTCTTTTGTAGGATCCGGCCCTTTTTACCTCGTGAACGACAACAGTTGGAAGAACTTGAGTCAATCTTTCATTATCCAGATAGTCATTCTTTAGAACCTCGGGAATTATTGCTTAAAGGGCCGACTGTGGAGTCCTCTCTCGGTCATGTACATGATAAGAACTATTTCTTTTCTTTCGACCGGGTATTCTCTCCGGAAGCTACGAATGAAGCTGTATTTCAAGAAATCACTCATTTAGTTCAAAGTGCTATTGATGGGTACAATGTGAGTATATTTGCTTATGGACAAACTGGATCTGGAAAGTCCTATACCATGTTGTCAAATGATGGTATGGTAACTCGAGCTGTAAAGCAGATCTTTGAGTACGTCGAATTATTGAAGGAAAAGGGGTGGAATTATAAGCTACAAGGACAATTTTTAGAGATTTATAATGAAAGGATTTATGATTTATTGGACAAACATGGCTTGATGCAACAGCAAAAGCATGACATCCATCATGATGAAAGAGAGCGACGCACAACTGTGGATAATGTAAGAGTGATAGATTTTGAGAATGAAGAGATGGTCTATAAAATGCTTGGGAAAGCAGCAGAAAATCGTTTTATCGCAGCCACGAAAGCTAATGAACGTTCCTCGCGTTCTCATACTGTATTTACATTATATATTGATGGATGGAATGAAAGCATGAAGCAGGTTTGCAGAGGAACGCTAAATTTAGTTGATTTGGCAGGATCTGAACGTCTGAGTTTTAGCCAGGCAGAAGGAGAACGTTTACGCGAGACCCAAGCTATTAATAAAAGTTTGAGTTGTTTGGGAGATGTTATCCATGCACTTGGTATAGCAACTTACGTTTCTGGTAAAGGAAAAAACCATATACCTTATAGAAATTCCAAGGTAGGTGTAATGATTGCGAGTGTTGTGATGAATGCTAACTGTGAGATAGCTTACTTACTTATTAAGATATGCTTTGGGAGAAAATGCAAAAACGCTTATGTTTGTTAATGTTTCACCGCTAAAGTCACAAATAATGGATACCCTGAATAGTTTACGGTTTGCGAAGAAGGTGAATGATACAAGAATAGGACCCATGATGAAGAATCGTGAGTCGATGTCGTTCGGTACATAATGTCAATAATATTTATACTGTTTACTTTAATATGTTAAGAGGAAGCGTTTGCTTTAGAAGCGGCTTCGGTTTGAGCTTGAACGATAGCAGACTTGAGTTTGGCAAATTCCACCTTTGAACCTTCTATTTGTTTTTCCACGCGAGCACTAAATTTGTTAGCACGAATGAACTTCTTTTTCTTTACGTCTCCTTTGAAGGTGCAACAGATGTAAAGAAATAGAGAAAGCATACATTTCTTTCTTAATGAAATCGAGTCTTGTCTGAACGTTCGTCTTTGCCTCCTCCTGGGTTTGCTTAACAAGAGTGGGCCCGATTTGTTTGTAGATATTTGAATCGCCATCGACTCTTTCTAACTCCTACCAAGGTTAGCCGATTGAATTTCATTTTTCGGTTTTCATGTCATATGTTTTCAGCTTTAAATCAAAGTAAACATACATTGTAAACGGTGGTATTTTCTTGTAATTGTGCTTCGAGCTTTTTTATCGAGTCAACAAATCCTGTCAATTCTAATGAAAATGTGAGTCAATGTTCTTACACTCAAACCCATACCGCTTTGTTTTTCTTGATAGTTCCTAGCTAAATCTTCCATATTTTATGTTTTGTTGAGCAGGTTCCTCTTCCAAAAATTCAATACAAGAATTGGTTTGAGGTCTATACCTACGTACAATTCCTAGCTTCGGTGAATATGCTATTATCGAGGTTCTTTTTCTTATGATTATTTGGAACAAGTACGTGGAAGCATCCTTCAGGTTAAAATTCGCTTTTTAAAATCAAAGAGTTAAATTAATATAAAAAGTCAAATCAATTTAAAATCTATAGGAACTTGTTGCTTACAGAGTAGTTAGTATCTGCATTCTCTACACCTATAACTTGGTTGATATTAATAGGAAAGCTAATGTTACGAAAAGAACGTTAAAATGAATCTCACAAATATTGTTGAATTCTAATTTCTAAATGGTTATGTAAAGAAACTACTAATTTTGCGTACAACCATAGAAAAGCTACCTAGCACCCTTTGTTTACTGTAGCCAAATCCATCTACGTTCAGTATAAGAAACTATGAACATTCGTATGATAGGAGACACATCTACGTTAACAAATATATACATACTTTATTAAAGGAAACGTTGAGAATTTTGCTTTCTTTTACAAAACCTGCTTTTAGCTAACTATTGTTTAAGTCATAATATAATTAGCTATAAATTCATTTCTCACATACTTTTGGGCAGAGCGGCCTCGTGGCCTAGAAGTAAGGCGTTGGTTTCCGGTCTAGGATTCGCCAAAGATCGCGAGTGCAAATCTCGCCGTGGTCGTTCTTTTTTTATGTTCATTTTCAACAAGTTTTTAAAATAAATTTTAATGCTATATACTATATAACATATAACAAGAAAAAAAAGATTTTTAAGAACTTTGTTTTAGTTATTAATAACAAACATTCCAGTTCTTAGAAAAGATATATGTCATTAAAAAATTGAAGGCCAACCTCCATCAAGAGGTGTATGGATGAAAAGTATGATAATGTACCTCATTACCTATGTGTTGTCTACGGCCACACCTAGGCGAAAACACCAGTTCCCGTCCGATCACTGCAGTTAAGCGTCTGAGGGTCTCGTTAGTACTATGGTTGGAGACAACATGGGAATCCGGGATGCTGTAGGCTTTTTCTTTTTTTTTTCTTCGTTTTTTGTTTTCGTTTGTTTATTTCATAAATTTTTACGTCTGCAAGCATCTCGTTGCATAGAATTTCGTTGAGATCGCTATAGAAATCGAAAAATATAAAATACAAATAAAATCTTTATAACAAAAAGGAACAGTGACAAGTAGCAGAGTCATAATGAGGATCAATAAGTTCGTATTATATATTGGAATTTTTGTTTACTTGATTGTAAACAATTAATATTGCTAGAAAGTAAAGAAACGATAGGTCGAAAGTCTACGGGTATTTGAACAGGTCATTAATACTTGTTTTTTTAAGGAATCAAAGCTTTTTTTTTTAAATATATATAATTCATTTCTTCAATATTGGCGATGTCAATTTTCAATCCAAGTATCTCTTCATCTGCTACTATAGTCTCTCCCAAGCATGAAAAGCATCACACTTTACATTAACAAAGAATGAAGCAAAGTATATACATAAATAAAAAATATATATTTTTTAGTAAAATAAAGCTGTATTTGAAATGGGTTCATATTTCACTAGTGGTGCCTCTGGGTTACTAAGACTTCTGAAGAACAAACGTGAACTTAACCGGAACACAAATGTCAACACTTGAAGAATTAGACGCGTTGAATGGTTCACAGCAACCAGAATCCAGCCATGATGATTTTATGGATGGAATTGAGCAAGAAATCCTGAACGCCAACTCTGAAGAGTTGAATAGTCGGACAAGACTCTTAGAAAATGACATTAAGGTAAGTGTATGAAGGACGAAAAGAATTGTGTTGGAAGTATTGGAATCATCTGTTAGATTCAAACATTTGAAACAGATGTTGAAGTGTTGAGGTACTTCATGAGTGTTTCGAATAAAAATGTCCTTTTCTTGACATATATGGCAAGTAGTAGAAGAAAGCTAACGTCGCAATAGGTTATGAAATCCGAGTTTCAAAGACTAACACATGAAAAAAGTACGATGGTTGAAAAAACCAAAGAAAACCAAGAAAAGGTTGCGAATAACAAGATGCTTCCGTACTTGGTTGGTAACGTAGTAGAGATTTTGGACATGCCTCCTGAAGAAGAAGATGCCCAAGAATCAACAAACCAAAACTCGGAGACTCGCGTTGGCAAGTCTGCTGTCATCAAAACATCAACACGTCAAACGATCTTCCTTCCCTTGATCGGTCTAGTGGAACCTGATGAACTTCATCCTGGTGACTTGATCGGTGTAAATAAGGATTCCTACTTAATTATAGATAAATTACCCTCGGAGTATGATAGCCGTGTAAAGGCTATGGAAGTTGACGAAAGACCTACTGAACGTTACTCTGATATTGGTGGTTTATCAAAACAGATTGAAGAATTATTCGAAGCAATTGTTTTACCGATGCAGCAATTCGACAAGTTTCAGAATTTGGGGGTCAAGCCTCCCAAGGGATGTTTGATGTATGGTCCTCCAGGTACAGGAAAAACTTTGCTCGCCCGTGCTTGTGCTGCTCAGTCCAATGCAACCTTCTTGAAGTTGGCTGCTCCACAGCTTGTCCAAATGTTTATTGGTGATGGTGCAAAGTTAGTTCGTGATGCATTCGCTTTGGCAAAAGAAAAAAGTCCAGCTATTATATTTATTGATGAATTAGATGCTATTGGTACCAAGCGTTTCGATTCCGAAAAAGCAGGTGATCGTGAAGTTCAAAGAACCATGTTGGAGCTTTTGAACCAACTTGATGGTTTCAGTAGCGATGACCGTGTTAAAGTAGTCGCTGCTACCAACCGTGTTGATACCTTAGATCCCGCTTTGTTGCGGTCTGGTCGTTTGGATCGTAAGCTCGAATTTCCACTTCCAAACGAAGAAGCCCGTGTTGGTATTTTGCGTATCCATTCTCGTAAGATGGCAATTGCTGATGACATTAACTGGGAAGAATTGGCTAGAAGTACTGACGAATACAATGGTGCTATGTTGAAGAGTGTCTGTGTAGAAGCTGGCATGATTGCTCTTCGACAAGGAGACACCAAAATTACTCATGAACATTTCATGGATGGCATTTTGGAAGTGCAGATGCGTAAGTCAAAGACTTTACAATACTTTGCATAAATATTCCATCTTCGTTTTTATGAGCTCCTTGTAATCTTGTCAATTCTTTTTCTCTATGATTTCTATGCCCTAAAAATTTTAAAGCATCTTCTGATGTCTTCTTTCTTCACGGTAGTCTGACTTGTAATGAATAGTAAAGTACTGTTATATTGGTCTATAAAACAAATTTTTGATACTCGTGGGTTATAAATAGATGATGATCTTTGTTTCAAGGTTCGTCTTTATCCTTTACTTATTTTGAATCTCTGCAGGTTGCAGCTTTTCATGATCTCATGATCTTTTAGTCGTCAAACTAAGGATTCTTTCATCTAAATTTGTATATTTGTGAGTTTCATATTTAAATATTGTATGGGAAATTTGAAATCTTCTGAACCATGTTGCCTCTTTGACGAAAGCTCTTTTAGTTAGGATGCGAAATGGATGAAACTTACCAAGGCATTATTGGGTTTATGGCTCGTTTGTATGAACTTTTCATCATGCCATTATCACGACCAGAACATTGCTTTCTCTTAAGCCCTATTTTCTAATTTTTTGAAGATGTACAAAACACTGGTATAAATGGGTTAAATTCCAAATATAGATAGGAATCCGTATACATGTTCAACCTTACACCCTTGCCTCAATAGTAAGACTAGTCACGAAACGACATAGAACTTTTTGTAATGAAAAGATGAGAACATTGGAAGGGATTACACATAAGTGTTATGAATTCACGATTATAGCTGAGAACGGTCGTTTACAACCAAGTAATCTAAATATTCATTTGATAGTATGAATTTATTGTTATCTAATTTATGGAAAACATAAGGAAAATTTTAATAATTGTGTAATTACCTTATAACTTATTTGAGAAAGAGTCAATTGCATTTCATTTGACCATAGGAAAAAGTTGTCTAGAGCAACACCTAATTGTTCAAATTTATATATATTTCTTTCTCGATATTTCCAGTGGTAGAGACACAATTCAAAATAGAGTAGAGGCGCTTTCATTCTTAGCTTTGTGTTATTGACGCACTACTCGTGATTTATATTACAACAATGCCTTGTGAAGAAAAATCTGAAATCCCGTTTCCAGCTACTCAATCTTCAAATTCAAAGAAGCAATGGGTACATAAGCATGTCAAAACATCCTTATGTCTTTTGTCTATGTCTCTCTTTTTTGTTCTTCTTAAAGGACCCGAATATTTTATTCCTTCTGCTCTCTGGACTTCAGAGCGAAAAGCCCACTTTGTTCTTACTCACTTCCCCCTAATTGATGGCCACAATGATTTTCCTACATTTATTCGTGAAAACTATGATAACCAATTGGCCGACAGAGACCTTCACCATGCGGCTGGTCATACGGATATTCAGCGCCTTAGAAGCGGCCATATGGGAGGACAATTTTGGTCTGGCTTTGTTGAATGTCCTCCACTGGTGTCAGATAGCGGTCTTGCATGGAACAGATCTGGTGAACATGAAGCTGTACAACAAACCTTGCAGCAACTTGATATAATCAAGCGTATGATAGAAAAATACCCTCAAGATTTTTCTTTGACTACCAAGCATGACCAAGTAAAGTATAACTTCTTACAGAAGCGCATTTCAAGTATGATTGGTATAGAAGGTTTGCACCAAATTGCTGGTAGTCCATCTATTTTACGACGCTACTATGAAATGGGTGTACGCTATGCCACGCTTGCTCACAATTGCGACAACGTTTTTGCTGATGCTGCTGTTGGCGGTAAACAAGTCAATGGTGGATTGTCAGAAGCAGGACGAGCTTTGGTTCGCGAAATGAATCGTCTTGGTATGATTGTTGATTTGTCCCATGTGACACCTGAAGTTATGCATCAAACTTTAGACATTTCTGTTGCACCAGCTTTTTTCTCTCACAGCTCTGCCAAAGCTGTTCACAATCGTAAGTGACTTAATTTCAGCCTAAGGTACAGTGTTTAAATGCTAACTTCAATTTTAGATCCAAGGAATGTTCCAGATGATGTCCTTTTAAGAGTCAAGGAGAGCGATGGAGTCGTGATGGTAAACTTCTATCCAAACTTCATTAGTCCAACACCTGAAAATACTACTTTGGAGACTGTCATTGAGCATATTCAGCATATAGCTGAAGTGACAGGCTCTTATCGCCATATCGGACTCGGTGCAGACTTTGATGGCATTGAATCTGTTCCAAGAGGTCTCGAAGATGTTTCCAAATACCCTGCTTTGTTTACAAGGTTAGCTGATTTAGGACTTTCTATCAAAGATCTTATAAACATCGCTGGAGGTAACGTCTTGCGCGTTTGGAAAGCCACCGAAGAGGCGTCTCAGAAAGTACACGAACCTCTCCTTGAATGGGAAGACGAACTTGGCAAATAATTTATGTAATGATCTCTTATGCTACCTAATATCAATAGTCGTTTATGAACGATAATTTCTGAACCACGCGCATTGCTAAGTTTTGATGATCACTCGCCATTTTCAACAGTTAATATAAATATAATTATGTAAAACGATAAATACAAAACAGAATTCCAACATTTCCAAATATACTAAGCTAATAATATTTTGTAGTGATGAAATGTCTGAACCTCCAATCTTTTGTGCATTCTTGCTAAATTTCAAATAGGAAGAAAGGTGAATGCTAACGAAAAGAAACTACGGGAAAGTTTATCGGATAAATAAATAAAAAAGTAGGATGAATAAATAAAAGCAATGTCTTCCTTTATGGGTCTTTTTTCAGATTAACCTCTTTGATATCCGCTTCCAATAGAACCACGACGATAAGATGAATATGATTTTCTGCGACCATTTGCATGGGGAGTAGGTAAATCCAAAAATCGGATATTTGGTTTATTTTGCTGCGAGTCGTCTTCATCTTCATCTTCGTCGTCATTTTCTTCTTCATTGTTATTAGTTAATTCAGATCTGTCTGGAGATTGTTCAATATGTGAACGGGATGCTTGATGCGGGCTAAATCTCTCAGTAGGTTGATCAGATTCAAAATCACTAGGTGAATGAGTTCGTTCACCAAGAATTCCTGTTGGATCTATACCAGGACGTTCCTCCACTTCATCTTCGCTATCTCCCATATTCCCTAACACTTCTTCACGACGTTGTCTCTCTACACTGTTCTCACGGGAATAAGCATCAGATCTACTCATTTCTCTTCTCGGAACATTATTCTCAATAGAAGCTTCCTCTTGTCCGAGATCCCTTTCGTCGCTATCTGGTACATGATAATTACGATCAAACGCTTCGTGAATATTCTTAAAAAATCGACGAAATCTAGATGGTGGCTTACTATCATTAGAAGTTTTCTCCTCCTGTGTACTCTCTTTTTCTTCATCTGGTGACCTTTCAGCATGACCAGCACCTGATCGTGTACGTGATATAATATTTCCTTGAGAATCCTCCTGGACAAGATCATCTCCAATCATGTAACTTTCGTTGCCTGGATTTACCTCTTCCTCTCTATCCTCTTCGTTCGAAACACGACGCTCTCCATCGTAATCTTTAACAGCAGGGACAGGTTCTTCGTTTTGCTCATCCCGGTCTTCAGGATGGGATTCTACATGTTGAGGCCGAACATGTGCAGGACGAGGAGCAGATATCGAGGATGATGCATCATCTGACTCTTCATCTTCTTGGATATTGACAGGATGTCGGCGCCTGATAGAGGAAACCACAGAAGGAGCTGCCGCAGAGCGTACACTAGTTCCTCGCTTTAAAGGTATACTTTGACCTTGGTGAACTCTGGGAAGATTGAAAGCAAAGTGGGAATCCCTTGTTTTGGTTAAAGTGAGCGCAATGGTGTTTATACGCTTTCCGAGCATAAAGAAAGCAATACTACTACCATGAACGATAATTGAGCTTAGGACTAAGAAGCAAACAACAGGCCACATTACAGTAATAATATAGTAGTTAGGATCACTCTCAGTTGGAAGCTCAGAAGTAGGTATAGTTTCGTCATGTTCAAGCTCGGCTCTAGCCAAAAGACAAGTATAAATTGCACCAACTCCGATAGGACCAAAGTGCCCGGCAAACAAAGCTTCTCTCCAGTTGATTATGTCGGGTATCAACTTTTTAAAGGCAAGGACAGCGGGAATTCTCCTACCTATTAAAACGCATATGGCTAAAACTACGAGACGCCAAACACTAAGATCTAATTCCGGCATGTGAAATTGCTCCCAAGGCATGATAGCGCCAATATAAACAAAGAATGAAAGATTAAGAAGCAAATCAATGACGTTGGAAACATGAGACTCCTCTGTTTTTTTCGAAAACCATTTATCCCAAGAGAAAGCAGCACCTGCACAGAAAGAAACAAGGAGATCGTCAACGCCTATAATCGTACCGATACCACTGCAGAACACAGCCAAAACGAAGTAAAAGACAAGAAAACTTTCACGATCCATTAAACCTCTACGTTCCGAGAATTTAATAGCTTTGCGAGCTACTACGCCAATTACGGCTCCAAGGAAGCAACCAAAAACGCACTCGTAAAGGATAATGAGTAATACCCAATCGCGTCCAGCATGTCTAGCTGGTTTATCGATAATTAAATAGAGACCGAGATAGAGAAAAGGAATAGCCATGCCATCATTACAACCAGACTCGGCCAAAAGCATATTCCGTAAATGACCAGGAACGCGACGAGCGAACTTACCTCTGCCGACAATTGAGGATGCTAAAACAGGATCTGTCGCAGTAATACATGCTGCTATAGTGAGAGCTTCAAGAAAACTTAGACGTGGAATTAAAGCAAACATAAACCCACAGCAGACCAACCAGCCAAATACCATAACAGGAAGCAACATGATTAGCATGCTACGCCAATGCCTCAGCATGTAAGCCCTAGGAAGTTCAACTCCTGCAGCAAATACTTGAACAATTAATAAAATACGAGCAAGTTCTAAAGTTATATAATCTGAGTTTCCCCAGCTCGTGGGTACAAAAATTTTTGCAGCATGAGGGCCAAAAATCAATCCGCAAATAGTTGCAATTGCTAAAGAGGTTAGTGACCAGTTGGACTACAAACAAAAGACAAGTAGGATTAGACAAATAATGACTACCAGGATAGCAAATACCGGTAGCAATGGACTCGCCTAATCGCCAAGAACTTACTAGCTTCACCCATGTAAAATTTTTCTTTTATGATTAAAGAGCAAAGCATAAAAAGAGAAGTAAAACCTCCCAAGATAGCATATGCTAAATGCGGCTTGCTGATTTCCAGCTGACTCCATGCCATTCTATAAATTTTAAACCTGCAATAAATAAATCAAAGGAATTAGAAAAGCGGATATTAGGGTAAAAAATGATATGGAATCCGAGATGAGGATTGTTTTGATCCCTAAGCCAGGTGTTTAGAATTATTTATGCGTAAATATATGCCAAGATCAAAAAAACAACCGCATTAAAAACTAACACCAACACTCTTGATCAAATCCACCAGTTTTATATTCTTTTCGAAATAAGAAACAAAGCACTTTTATGAAACCAAGAAGGTAGTGGGAACGATTGTTTTCTTTTTCATAGTTTTTTTGTTGACTATTATTATTTTAAATTCGCTTGTATAATAACCTAATTCATTTATAAGTATAAGAAATCCGAGCAATCTTGCTTTATGCTAAGACAAAAGTAAAGCGTTCCAAGCAGTTCTTAACAGCAATTTACCTAAAGAAGAGGAAGAAGAAATTTCTTTTGGAAATTTTTCTCTTTCTATAAAAGGTCATTTTTGTATATAGAGGAATTCACGTTCTTCATCTAGTATAAACGGCATAGAACCGTTACAATATAACCTTATACATGCGTTCATAGGCGTTAACTTTTTCATTCGTTTTTCAAAATTGTTTTTGGTAAACAAGAACTTGCTGAGGAAGTTAGGTGTGCGAGATCTTTTTCTTTTCTTCATTTTCAAGCTTACGCTTGTTCTTAATTACATATTATACATTTCAATCACTCGGGGTTCATTTGACTGCCCCATAATACTTTATTGCTGGAGAAAGGACAAAGCTGTACGCTATTCTCTTGGATATCCATTTCATTTTGTGGATTAAATATCTGTTGACGTTTTTTTCACAGAGGATAATATTCTTGGTTCATTAAATTCCTCCGTGTTAATAAAAGTAAGAGTTTAATTATTATGCCTACGGAGGCCAAGAAGATTGTTATTAAAGGGTTTGACCCCCTTAAATCCAAACAGCGTCAAGAAAAGTATTATAATGTTATGATTCAGCAACTTGATATTGCCCTACAGGTCATTATGGCCGGGTTGGGCTTAAAGACAGGATATCAAGAGCTATATTCTGGAGTCGAAAACTTAGCCAAAGCCAACCAGGCTTACCGCTGCTTTACTTTACTACAGAATCACTTTACATCCGGTATACATTTACTAAGGGATGCTTGCCTGAGTTCCATATCCCAAAACACAGACCAAGTCAATACGTGTTTCATCGTCGTTCGGCAGTGGAAGCAATGGATGGAGCGTGTAGATATTGTTCAAAACGTCTTTTATTACATGGACAAGACGTTTCTTGCAAAATCACCAGAGTTTCCCACGGTAGAAGAGTACGCGCTTTCTCTATTTCGCGAGGAGCTTTTAGATACAAATACCATCCAAGTCCCATTTTTGAATGACATTCTGAAGCTTTTTGAAGAGATTCATTCTGGATTACAGATTGATCATGCGTGTCTACAAGAAGCGATGTCCATTCTTCATCGTGTTAAATACTACGGTGCCGTATTTATGCCGATGTATCTTGTTTTTCTGGATCAATTCTACCAACGGCAATCCGAGGAGCGGATAAAAACAATTTCTGTTAATGAATACTTACTGTATGCTCAGCAATGTCTAGATTGTGAAATGTTGGTCATGAATGAATTTGATTTAAATCGACATCAAAAAGAGATTCTTCAAACGCTACGAAATCGATTGATTCGTAGTCATTTACCCGTTTTAGTGAATGGCATTCAAAAATTTGTTAACGATCGTGATTTAGATTCCTGCAAACGTTTGTATTCTCTCCTGCATCTGACTATGGAAACATCTCAGTTAGTTGAACCGTGGTCTAATTGCCTTACAGACATTGGGTTTCAACTTGTGAATGATGAACAGAATGAAGAGATGTTAGTACCGAATATGATATCGTTGCATACTTTCTTGCAGTCGGTCATAGAGCAGGGGTTTTCCAACGACGAAACGCTTTCGTATTCAATGCGGAAATCATGGGAAACGTTTATCAATGGTGCACCGGGAAAACGTAGAGAAACGCCAGCAAAGGCGATCGCCAAGTATATTGATTATTTGCTTCGGTATGGGGAGCAAGTAACGAACGACACTCCTCTACAGCAAATTTTCGAAACATTATTGGATATCTTTCGATATGTTGCAAGTAAAGATGTTTTTGAAGCATTTTATAAACGGGATATTGCGAAGCGACTATTGCTGAACAAATCGGCTAGTTCACAAAATGAGCGGATGTTGTTGGAGATGCTAAAAAAGACGTGTGGAAGTCAGTTTACGCATGCGTTAGAAGGGATGTTTAAGGATATCAATTTATCGAAAGAGTTTTCGAGTTCATTTCAACAATCCAAATTGTCCAAGAATCTTCATCGAGATTTGTATGTGAATGTGTTGTCACAGGCGTATTGGCCTGCATACCCGGAAGGGCATGTACGGTTGCCGGAGGACATGCAGGAAGATTTACAGCAATTTGAAAAGTTTTATTTAGCAAAACAAACGAGCAAACGGATTCGATGGCTGCCATCGCTTGGACATTGTTTGGTGAAAGCACGATTTCCTCTAGGCAACAAAGAGCTTAGCATATCGTTGTTTCAAGCATGTGTATTGTTGGAATTCAATAGATGTGCAGCTGGGGAAGGGCTTACATACCGGGATTTGCAAAAAGCGACCGAATTGACAGATGTAGATTTGACGAGAACGTTGCAATCATTGAGTTGCGTTCGTGTAAGACCATTGGTGATGGTGCCCAAGGGAAAAGTACCTAAACCAGAGACGATGTTTTATGTGAATGAGAAATTTACGGACAAATTGTACAGAATCAAGATTAACCAGATTTACTTGAAAGATGAGCGACAAGAAAGTGAAGAAGTACAAGAACAAGTGTTGCAGGACAGACAATTTGAGCTACAAGCCGCAGTTGTGCGGATTATGAAACAAAATGAACGATTGAGTCATGATGAGCTTGTACAAAAGACTATAGAAGTTTGCAAGAATCGGGGTATTCCAGAAATTTCGGATATCAAGTCGACAATCGAGAAATTGCTCAACAAGGAATACCTAGAACGACAAGATGGCGAGTATGTGTATGTACCGTAAAGGTAGGAAGGAAAGAGAGAGAGAAAAGCAAGACGTTTGTTTACTTTATATTATGAAAATTGATTGATAATGTATGGATCTTGGTGGTTTCCTTTCTCTCCTGTCTATTTTTTTTTGTTTTATTTTTATTTTTTTAATTTTGTTTATGTTTATAAAAGTCGCGAGTTGCTTTGGAGATGAGAGTGGATTTTCCACAGACAAGTCTTGTGATGTTTTGTGTTTTGTCTGGGTAGGCATTGTATCAAACAAAGGACGAAAGGGCCTTTAACAAGATGCAAAAGGCAAAAGGCAAAAGGCAAAAGGCGAAATGTGAGATGCAAGATGCAAGGTGTGACTAGAAGAATGAGAATTTTCTTCATCTAGGATGTACGATTTCTATGAATTGATTTGATAATTGAAAAAGTTTATAATCTTGTAATTTGATTTGAAAAAGGAAAATCATCCTAAAAAAATAAATTTCTATAAAAGAGAGAAATTCACAATGCCCAAGACATATCCACATTTATTTACACACACACACACATTTATTTACACTACTTGTTATGTATCACTCGCATACACACACACCTACTAACTCACTCATGCAAATAGACAAGACAGCTCAAATAGCAGGTCGACCCCCACATCAACTAACCCCACTTGCATCTCTGAACTCGTATAGTCTTAGTCTGTCTGTCTGTCTCTCTCTGTGAATAGACTTACCACCCCCACACCATCCTAATACCCATCCCCCACCTACTCTTTCCTTGAGAACCACGCCAGTCGCACTCTCAACTTGATCATGCCCGCACGCATGCCTCCAAGCAGCTGCTTCTCGTACGAGACGCCAAGCAACTGATTCGCTTAGATGGAATAACATTCTTTTAACGTTTCATGATGACATCATTTTTTATCAGCGAGCTTCTTATGCTTAAGCTTAAATGGATGTAGGCAACGTCATATTGTTCGCTCTACGCAACAAAGGGCGAATCGGCCGTTCGCTGGGCCGAGCAAGCATTCTCGGAAAAAATGTTTCAAGACGCGATAGAAGCTAAATCCAGAACACCCACAAACCAAATCCCAGCAATTTGACGAAAATGGCAAAACCGGACAGAAAGAGCTAAAGTCAAAAGTAAAGTCAAAAGAAGATTAAAAAAAAAAAAAAAAACCAAAGAACATCAACCAAAACAATTCAAAAAAAACAATTCTATTCCTTTCAACTATTCATTGTTACCCTTTGAATTTCCAATCCTTTTTTTATCCAGAAATCATCCGATCTGGATTTGTTTACATAAACATTGTCGCTGTCTGAAATGCGCAGTTTGTCCCTCCCGCAAACGGTTCGCTTATTGGTCGTCTCCTCATCTTGATACCCCAACAAAAACGCTTGAAAAGGCGACTACGGCGAACCACCGGAAATACAAAATCTTACTTTTTTAGCAGTCATCCTGTTCTTCCTTTCCAGTGGTCTAGAGTTACAAGGGTATCTCTCTCTTAAGTCGACCAAGTGGTTTTTTCCCTTCTTTTTTTTCGCCCTGCGGTATTGCAAGTTTTCTGCCCTTTGAATTCCTTTCCTCTTCCAAACACTTTCCCCTACATATATATATCTTCACGACACAGATATAACAGAGACAGAGACAGAGAAGAGACTGTGTTTACTGTTCTTCTGCTACTGTTATAACCATTATTATTATTATTATTATTACATACATTTACGAATATTCAGTTTCTTTCTTTTGAATCCTTTTTCTATTTGTTTGCTTATTTGCAAGACAAAATCAAAATCTAAATAAAAGACAGACACTTGTTGTAGAGATCAAAAAAGGTTTTTTATTTTTCTTTTTGGCTCTGGAAATCATATTTAAGAAACCGTTCATTTCGTCGTTTTTTATTTTTCTTTTATTGTTGGTTTCTTTTTGTTTATTCTCTTTTTCTTTTCTTACTACTATTTCGAATACTACTACGAATACTGGTAGTATTTATCAGATTTGATTTTAAAAGTGTGATTTCACTCTTTCCTCTTCTTTCCCCCCCCCCTTTCCTTTATTCTAATTTAATTTTAGTTTAATACCGTTCTGGTAAAAAAAGGAAATTCGGTTTGGTTTTTCTTTTTCTATTTTTGTTTTCGGTCTTGTTTTTGTGTGTATTCTTTTTCTTTTTTTTTTTCTTTTTTAGTTTTGGAAAAGAAATCCTTTGCTTTTATTAAAAAGAGTCCTTTGATATATTCATACATACATATATAAAAACTCATTTGGAAACAACAAAACAAAAAAAAAATTCGTTGTTTACTCTTATTTTCTTTTTCTCTCTCTCTTCGACCCCCCTCTCTCTCTATATCTCTTTCTCTCCTTTTTTTTTTCAATCTTTTTATACGATTGAAATAGGTTCTTTTTACTAGTCACAATGACTTTTGCAAAATTGGTTTCCCAGTCTTTCAATAGACGTGTCGCTGGATTGCGTTCCCCCTTTGTCAATTCCTCTTCCCCATCTGCTTTGGCTCCCAAAGCACGCTTCTTTAACACTTCTCGTCCTAGAGCAAATGCTTCTTCTTCCTCCTCTTCCCCTTCTCCTTCTTCAGGCAAAGCCTGGAAGATTACAAAGCGTGTCGGTTTAGGTTTCATTGCCGCTGGCGTCCTTTCTTATGGTCTTTCCATCTACAGGTTCCGCCATCCTGATGAAAAACAACCTCATCCTGACCCTACAAAGAAAACCCTTGTCATTTTAGGTGCCGGTTGGGGTGCCACCTCTATTCTCCGAACTATCGATAGTTCTCTCTATAATGTTGTCGTCGTCTCTCCTAGAAACTATTTCCTCTTCACCTCTCTCTTGCCTTCTACTGCCACCGGTTCCGTTCATAGCCGTAGCATCGTTCAACCCATTCGCTATCTCCTCCGTCACAAGTCTCACTTTGTCAAATTTTATGAGGCCGAATGCACTGACGTCGATAAGGACGGCAAGACTGTCGAAATTCGTAGACAAACTTCTGATGGTCAGGAGTTGGTCGAGAAAATTAATTACGACTACTTGGTTTGCTCCGTCGGTGCCGAAACTCAAACCTTCGGCATCCCCGGTATCGAAGAGCATGGTTGCTTTTTGAAGGAAATGTGGGATTCCCAAAAAATTCGTACCCGTATCATGAAGTGTCTCGAACAGGCTCAGTTTAAGGACCTTGATCCTGAAACTCGTCGCCGCTACGTTCACTTCGTCGTCGTCGGTGGTGGTCCCACCGGTATGGAATTTGCTGGTGAAATGGCCGATTTCATCAAGGATGATCTTAAATCTTGGTTCCCTGAACTTGCCAACGACTTCTCTGTCACCCTCATCGAAGCTTTGCCTTCCGTTCTTCCCATGTTCAGCAGCAAATTACGTGAATATACCAAGTCTCTTTTCGCTAAAACCAACATCAACATCAGAACAAACACTGCCCTCAAGGAAGTCACCGCAGATAACATCATCGTTGAAGTTAAGGATCCAGAAGGCAACAAGGTGGAAGAGTCTATTCCTTTTGGACTCTTGGTTTGGGCCGGTGGTAACCGACCTAGACCTCTCATCAACAAGATCATCCACTCTTTGGAAGAGCAAACCAACCGTCGTGGTTTGATTGTGGATGATTATTTGCAAGTCAATGGTATGCAAGACGTCTTTGCCCTTGGTGACTGCACCTCTACTGCCTATGCCCCTACCGCTCAAGTTGCATCTCAACAAGGTGCTTTCCTTGGCCAATTGTTCAACAAACTTGGTTCTCTTGACTTTGAAAAGCCTCGTGTCGACAGATATATTGCTGTTGGTGAGGAATTAGACTCCGCTGCTCTCATATCTCTTGCTAATGAAAAGCACGCTTCTACCAAGGTTTTCCGTCCCTTCAAGTACTCTCACCAGGGCTCTCTTGCCTATATCGGCCATGAAAAAGCTATTGCTGATTTGAACGTCCCTTTCCTCGATAAGCAAATTCATGCCAGTGGTTACCTTGCCTTCTTTTTCTGGCGCTCCGCCTATCTTTCCGAATTGTATTCCCTTCGTAACCGTACCAACGTTATGTTGGATTGGATCCGTACTTCCCTCTTTGGCCGTGATATTTCTTCCCTTTAAATAACCCCCCCACTTTCAAGATATGTAGATCTATTAAAATGCTGTTTTTAATCATCCTTGCATGGGAATGTAAATTTGATTTTAAATACGCAAGCAACAGTCTGTTTTTAAGTCTCGTTTTATTATTTACATACAGGTTTCTTTTTTGTTTGTATATTTCTATAGCTATTAACTTTTCAATAAATTGGATTAAGCATACAGATTTTTGAAATCACGACTTAAAGATTGCCATATATTCAATCCTTCTTCCTCGAACTTGATGCGCTGCTTGCAATAATCAACGTAAGGATTTCCAAGGATTGTCAGGTAATTTTGTAGATACTCTATTTCTTCATTTAGATACTGATCAATTTGGAATCTTTGCCAAAGAGTATCAGCGTAAAACTGTTTCTTCTAAAAATGATGTTAATTTCACTTCCAACAAGGGATTTATTTTTTTTTTTTTTTTTTTTTTTTTTTTCTTTACCTTGAGCAAATTAGTTTCAATTCGGTTTTCGGTGTTGAGAATAGTAGAGTTTCTTCCGTTCGTTGAATCTTGTATCGTAGCTTCTCTTAATAAATTCTCGTCATTAGATATTAGATATTTAATTTTTGTTAAATCAGTACTAAATGGTATAGCCATTCTTTCAATCAATTGCTAATTGTTAATACCCATCTTGAACACCTAAAGCATACCCTCATTGATATAAGCATCTTGGTTTCCCTGGTAAGATTTGTAATAAAGGAATTCTTAAATGTGAAACTTTGCTGATGCTGTAACGTATCAACATTATAGGTGTGCCTACTAACCAAAGTCATGGTATTACTTTCTCTTTTGGCAAATTCGGAATTAAATACTCGTTGGTAAATGCCGCTGTCGAGTAAGCAACTATACTGGTTAGTTAAATGAATACTGACAATCATACTTACTTAAAAGAATTCTGTAGGCGATTCACATCATCGTGAAGGTGATCCATCGTATAAATAGCTTTCTCAAATATTTTTATAATGTTCACCTGATTATTAATTGCTATCCCGCAAGCTGTTGCAGCCTTTAAAAGCCGCTCTTTACATGATTCTGATACATCTGGTACAGAATCCATTGGATTGTGATGAGAAGAAGCGATGCTTTCTCTTATATAAGAAACGTTTTCCTTTCTCCAAGATTTAAATACCTAAAATAATTAGCATATGATTCGTTAAAAAATAGAGAAACAGGAAAATACACATACATTAGGCTCTTTGGAAAATACTTGAACAACTTCGTCCTGCGAAAAGATTGGATGATAAGCAACATCATTCACAAAATCATATAGTCCTTGTCTTCTATATTCTAAAAAAGTATTCCTGCTGGACGCTGTTCGTTTGGCAACTATATTGGTTAGAGGAGCGTAGTCTTGAAGCCGCATTGACTTACAATGGAATTTCTTTGAAGCTAAAAAATGGTTAATTATTGAAACAAAAAATGAAAATCACCATAATTTACTTACGTAGCAGGGGTACTCTTCTCCAAGGATACTTTTCAACCAAATAAGAGTGAAGCCTAAGAATAGTTAGTATTTTTCTGAGGGATGAAATGTTGTAGAGGACATACCAATAGAAATCACTGTATCTCCGAAGAACTTCTCGAGTATTGCGTGAATCTGATATGATATAATTGTTGTGACGATAAAAGAAAGGGCCACTAGGTTCAAGGTCAATATCGACGTTCAGTTCGTTTTTATTAGGAAGTGGAATCGTGTTAGTATATCGCTGACTGAAACTAGTCTGGCTATTCTTGGGTGAATCAATTAAGGATTGAGGAAAGGAATCTAATGAATAATTTCTACGGGGCTGGGATAGATAAATAGGAGAATTTGTCGTACCAATATTATCATACGTGATCTTTTTGGGAGGTTGAGATGCATTCTCATCGGTCCTCTTCTTTGAGGAAGAGGAAGAGGAAGAACGAGAATCACGGTAATTTGATTTCAAAGAAGGAGAAGCTCTGTATAAATCTCCATAGTTGTATGAAAATTCATTCCTTCCTGGCGGTGAAGGAGTAGTAGGGAAATTAGGAAAGGGAGGTGAGTTTTGCAATTGAGAGTTTGAAGAGAGGAGGAGAGGACTTGGGATAGTCTTGGTCTTTTTGGAACTAATCGTAGATGGCTGAGAAAACAAGGGAGCTTCATTTTCATTGTGAAGAAGAGAGGGGTTTAAATCACATCTTTGGAGGATCGGTAAAACTGGAAGAGCAAGTCAGTATTTCGAAAAATGCGAAACCAAAAGTTAAAAAAAAAAACTCGACTTACCATTTCTTTGTTTTTGAATCTGTTCCAGTGTGGTAGGGACTCCAAGCTGATAGAAAGCGACGAGCGCTAAAAGGGAGTAAAACTGTCTTTGTTGTAAGGGTTCATTCGTACACTCAATCAATTCTAAGAATTCAGCAATTATATGATCTGGAATCTCAAAAATTTTCGAGTATAGAGACGCGTCTGGGTTAAGAAATTGATCAAGCTTTTGAAATTCTTCCCAGTATTGTTTATACTGAGAGGGAATAGACGAATTTCCTGAATCATGTTAGACAAAAGTTTACAAAAGCAGATCGTAATGTTTACCTAGAGCAACCTCATAAGTCAGTGGTTTAATTGGAGATCCCCAAGTGCTTGATGAAGCCCATGGATCTGGTTCCATAAAGACATTATCAGTCATAGCAATAAATATTAAATTGAATAAGATTGTGCTTCTCGCTTTATTAATTAATGTATCCTTTTGTCACTATCGTAAACCAAAGTACTAAAGTTATGTAAAGAACCGTTGGAATCGCTCAATTTTCCTCGAGGAATCTCTATTAATAACTACAATCAATAAATTATAAGAAAGGCTTCCTACACTTGAAAAAAGTCAAACAATTGAGGAAATTGACGTGGTTTTCTGAAAGATCCTAAGATGGATTCTGGTGGAAGTAAGTAACAAGAGTAACGAAATTATGTAAATAAACAAAAAAATAATAGAAGAGAAATTCGTAAATTAGCAAGACTTTATATATCTTTAATCACTGTGAATTCGTAGACCAATTTAATTAATATATATTAATTGAAAGTAGTTAGTTATTATCGAAGGTATTCGTATTCAGGTTCACTGTGATTTGCGACTCTAATAATGATAACTTGAGATGTTTCCAATTAATCAGGATCTTTCAATCGAATTACTGCAGCTTTGTGTGCAAACAAAGAAGGACATCGTCTCATTGCAACAGTTTGTTCATTTGTTCTTCCTTAGTTCTGTTATGAAAGGAATAAAGAATATCCTTGATCCAATGTGGATGTACTCGTTTACAATGGTAAACACATAAAGCTCTCTCTATTCAACCAGACAGGATGTATTTATTAAAATTTTTTAATTATGAACGTTGTTTCATGACATTTGCTACTGAAAATACACCTTTCTAATCAATTGTCCTGTCACTGTTACCATATCAAAAAGTACAATCATTGTTGACAGCTTGTTAAATTCCTCGAGATTATATCCAACATTCTAGTTCAAATTACTTAAACTAATGCAATTACTTTCAGTTCCGTAGATCAATCTCAAACGATATGCAATTCACCTGTCATTCCTCGCCGAATGTCCTTCCATCCAAAATTCATCAAGCCTCTTATTTCACGGTAGTTAACAAAAAAGAATCATATAGAAAACCAATATATAACAATAAAATCGTAAAGCTTAGCTAGGTTTTTTTTGAAGATGGTTGACTCACTATTGTTTTCCTTTCTTCTGGGCGTTTAGCGGCAGCACAATGCTCGTGCGATAGCCAGTTTCAACTCATTGTTGTTGATTTTATTTAGGATTTTTTCTTTTCTTTTAGGAAAATTGTCAATTACCTGTAGGGAACTTGATTCAGCATCGTTTACTACACGGAAAAAGGATTCGAGTCGCATTTATAGTAATCTTTAAAAGGGCGCGATTTTCGCGCGTCATGCAGAATCCACAAGACTTTGATTTAATTTTTGATTCTTATGATTTTGGAAAGGAAGGAAAAGTACGTGAATTTATGCGTCCAGGTCATCATTATTGTCCTCATTGAAACAACATCATAGAAACCTACTGACGAGTTTTAGATCAGTCTAGTTAAATTACTACCAGTAATAGGTGATTTAGAGCTTTTACGTTCAAGTTCTGCTCCCCCTTTACTCAACGAATTTCAAAAGCGTGCTACTTCAGAATTCGTACAAAAAAATCCAGATCTCTCCATTAACAAGGATAACTTACGAGAGTTACTAATCAAGTTAATACAATTCAGTAAAAGTGAAAATGCTAGCTCTGTTGAAAATCCCGTCGAGCAGTTTGTTTTTCCCTTGGTGCAGCAATCGCAAGCATCATCATCACCTTCTCAAGAGCACGCCGCGGAAGATTCTTCTTTTGACTCCATAGAAAGTCCTTCTAAAATCCAAGCTCAAAAGCTTCTTTTGCCGACTAATTCCAAAACACTGGAGATGAAATCTCCAAATATTCTAAGCACTCCTTTTGCTCATTCAACCCCCATTACATGGTATGCTATAAAAAATTCTTTTATTATTTAACTAATTCTTAAAGGAACCCTTTGCCTTCTGCTGCTGACAGAGTAGCAAACCAATTTAGCAGCTATAATATAGAAAGCAATTCAATCAAAAGTCTAAATATGCGACTGAAAGAACTCCAGGATTCTCTCGACCAAGCGAGGGACCAAGCAAGGAACAAGTCTAGAATTGTTGATTTGTTGAATGGGAAGATTGACGAATTGACTCATTACCTAAGTTCTCTTGAAGCTCAACACAGGGAAATGAACCTAACGCAAGAGGCTCAAAATTTGCAAATCAGAAAACTCAAGAGTAAAAATGAATCCCTTGTTGCTGAAAACGAAACTTTCCAATCGGAGCTTATAGTGAAATCAAATGAGATTGTACAGGGAAAGAAGCAACTTTCTATGTTAGAAAGCAAGTGTGCCACACTTATGGAAGAGTTAGAAAAGAAATCGGCAAGTTTTAATGATTTGTACAAAGCTGCCTCGAAATCATTGCTTAATGAAGAAGTTCTATCTAATTTAAAATTGGAGAACCATAAACTGCGAACCCATAGTCAGCAGCTGGAGAACGAGCTAGAGGAGTTTCGAAAAGAAAAACACAGCCATCTAGAAGAAACCCATTTACGTCCTCCTTCCCCCTTACCACTCCAAAAACTCACTAATTCTACTTTAAACCCCTTTTTGTCAATACCATTCTCTCCCGCTCACATAATGACCGAGGAAATCAATAGGTCTACCTCATCCAATAATTCCCAAGTTAATCAAAAGGATAATACAGGAACAGACCTGCTAGATCTGGAGAATGCTCTTTCACAAGAGCGTTTACGGAACAAAGAATTAACTTCAGGATTTACTATTCTTTCCGAAGAAATTGGAATCCAGAAGTGGATTATACAAAGCTTATCCAATATGTCCCCTCTTTTACATGATTTCAAAAATCGATATGAAATTTCCATGCCAGGAATTGATGACCCGGATTCGACTGCATTATACTCGACCATAGACTCGAGCAGAGAAGAGAATTTCCAAAGTGAAAATGAAGTTACTTCCGGGTCTCCGTTTACAAGTCAGGTGTTTTCCTTCATCGACAAAAATCAAAATGCCTCCCCGAACGCCGCTTTCTCTGAAAATTTGAAAAATAGTGTAGCTGGTTTCATACAATTCAAATGCCGACCTATACTTGTTCAAATCTTCATTTCCTTTAAATACACACTCCGAGATTTATTGTATATTGTATTAGCAGCTCTATGTCAGCAAATTCTGAGGCTTTTATTTTCATTCTTTGAGGAACTAATTCAAACATCAACTAATGAAAGCAATCTGGCTCAACCTTCATGATGAGTTTACGATAAATGAAGGCTATTATGATAACGAAGGCACCTGCCAATCTTTTTCTCTTTTCTTTTCTTTCTTTCTTTTTTGTTTTTTAGGAAACAGTTACTAATGAGTGTTTAGTGGACTATATTGTAACCAATGCTATATAGTTTCTTTTCAAATTGTCAAAGTTCGTCAATCATAATCATAATATTAGTGAAAACCATTTGAGATATTCGGTCGTGTTGTGTATAGTTCATTTAGGCTTGTATGTTTCCTTTTCAGTTAATAAAGAGTTTGTAATTATCGAGCAAGTTTGTTTCGAGATTTGGATGTGGTTGAAATGATGAAATAAGTAATAAAGGTTGTACCTATCCCAGTAAACCAAAAGAGGGCTGTAAAAACAAAAAAGGCGGTCACTCTATGTGTGTACATGAACCAGCTTAATTCACAATATTAGTAAAAGTTTATAATAAAGACTTCAACGTACCGCATGCCGTGTAGTTTGGATGCAAAAGCTAGAGTTGCTTCATAAAACTCAATATCCTTGGAATAGATCCGAATAGTCGCACTCTTAGGAGTATCAGCTACATAAAATCGCGAGGATAGTGTGTTGATTGCACTGCGATGGTTTCCAAACATTTCAGATTCCAAAAGCTTTACGCTTACAGTCTCGCGTTCATCTAAAATCCCAGTCAAATAAAAAGGAAAGCAGAGAATTAGCTTCAGGTACTCATGTATAGTTGAATAATATGGAAATAGGACCGTTCTTGAAACAGACTTTAATGTCGTTTGCTCGGTTCTTCCATGAAAGTCAACTGAAACCATAAAATTACCAATTTCTCTGTTGCGTTGAGAACGAGGAATAGTCAATTGAAGGATCGATGTTCCAGGAAGCCTAGGATCTATGCTAAAGTGATCCATGTTCAGTTTGGCGTAAGGATAGTTAGACCCAGTTCTAAGCAGGTTAACGGATTAGTACTATTTAAAAATGAGTATGTTTAAAACATACGTGTAGTTAAAATAAACAGGATATTGCACCACAGCATGAGGAATAACCGTGTCGTAAAAGATTATATAACTAACGAGACTAGGAATTGAAAACAACACAATTATTAAAAAGCATATAAATAATTTTAGTCCACCTATGAAAGGCCATATCCAAGCCTTCATTTTTTACTATATACAAAACTTCATTTGGGCGGAAATAGGTGTAAACTACGATACCTGACTTTCGGTTCTCCCGCGCGCCAATACCGCGGCTAGACTCACCGACAAAAAAAGGAGGATTTTTGTGTCAAAATCAAAAAACACGTAAAAATCCCTTTAATCCCTTTTTTATCCTTTATAAACTTAAGAATCGTTGTTTGCTCTTGGAAAAAAATTGATACTTATACGGTTCTCCTGTATGTATCACATTTTAAGGTTAATGGCAGCATATCACTTTAATGTCGAACAATACACTCTTCTATGTACCAATTAATTTCATAAAACTGGTTTTAAATTTTGGTCTTCGCCCTCATATTTAATGCTCAATATTGCCATTATCTTTGAAGAACTAAAGGAAGATATTAACCATCAAATGTGTATTTAGGAAACACGTAATTATATTTATTTATTTTATTTTTTGGTCTTTTTTAGAGCTTTTTTTTATTTCTTGATGGCGACAGTACCTGATTTTCTACGAAAAATTAAACAACAGTACTTGCAACAAGTCAGCCCGGATCGTTTTCAATGGGTTACGTCTGATAATGAATGGTCAATTTTGGTAGAGCCCTTTGCGCAGGCGTATATGTGTGAATTTTTGCGTCCCTCTATTTATACGAAACTTCTTCTGAAGTCTTATTTTCGGCTTCTCGATAAATACAATCAGGACCATACAGAACCCGATGAGAACCTCTTTTACATATATATAGAATCACTCTCTAGCAAAGAAATTCCTCCTGTACAATATACACTGTGTGATTACTCTGTTCGAGTATACGAGTCTCAAAATGTTTTGCTACGAGAAGGGACCACAGGTGCCCGTACTTGGGAAGCTGGAATGGCTCTTGCAGAATTGCTATATCATAATCCTATTAACCCTGGAATCCGTGTTGTAGAACTTGGTGCTGGTACTGGCTTGGTCAGTATTTTATGCTCTAAAATGGGGGCTTCCGTGTTAGCCACCGACGGGGATAACAAAGTATGTCAAGGTGTTGAAAGAAATGCTCATCTAAATGAATGTGATATTTCTGTCCAACGTTTACTTTGGGGTGTTGATCCTCCCGTTTACGCTGACCTAGTCCTTGCATCAGACGTTGTATGTTGTTCATGTTTATTTTTAATGAGTACTAACTGGTTTGATGCCATGAAAGAACGTATATTTACCGTCACAGCTTTCTTATATAAGCTGTTTCTTTGGTAAATATCTTTTTTCTTTCAGTGCGTCAAAGTGTATAGACATATGAGGGAGACTTACGATGTTTAGCAACAACGATGAATGACCTTACTACAGTTAATCCTCGTTGTAAAATTCTTTTGGCAGCAACTTTGCGAAGACAAGAGACAATTGACAACTTTTTACGGCTGCTCCCGAATTTCCATGTAAGAGTTGTAACAAACAAAAAATACGCAAAGCTCCTATATTACGATAGTCCTCCTGTTGTTTTTTATGAGATATTTCGGTAGAATTGGTGGTTTACTTTATTATTTTCTAGGTATTTGGTTTTTGGGTACTAGGATGGAATAAATTATGCAAATAAATACAGATTTTTACGGAATAGCTGTAATGGTTTTTAATGACTTCACGCCTCTTCTATCTTATGAATTCTATACATTTCATTATAGTCTTTAAACGACATTTTTGATAGTAAATTGGTTTGCACTGAGCAAATACTTGACGAAGCTTAATACTTCGCTTTTTTAGTTAAACATGACAATAAAGCAATTTTGTATACAAACTTTTGATTCATTCTTCATCCATTTGAAATTGAGTCTCTTCGTCCAACACTGAATCATATAGAAGCTGTTGTTCAGTACCTTGAAGTGGAGGGACTTCCGAGTTCAGGTCTTCTTGATGTTTTTTTCCATTCACGTTAAGTTTTGCTTCAAACGACTCAGATATAGCAGATAAACTGGATTGAGTCGCTTTTGCGTGATTAAGATTCAACGAATCCTGCGATATTTTTGAGATTGCTGCTGGTGATAATCTAGTGGACGTACTGTTTCCTTCTTTATTTCTCTCAAAAAAAGCATAGTACCTGCTTGATGTTGGTGTCCCATTCACTGATCCGAATGGTGTAGCATTTGCGCTATTCAAGCCGGATGAAGTTTTTGAAATAAATCGATTTGTAGATGAGGAATTAGGGAAATCATCACTGTGACTCATTTTTCGTTCAAGCTCCGCTGGGGTTAAAAGTTCTTGTAAGCTATTAGGAATAAAATCCTCTTCATTGGCGAATTCGTCAGCGCCATCAGTGCTAAGTAACTCGTCTTGAGATGTCCCTACAGAAGAACCATACAGTGATGCTGAAGTAAAAAATCCTTGGGGTGTATTCAATTTACTAGCTTGACTCTTATCTGCATTTTTAGAGAGATAAGAATGTAAATTTGAAGGACTTGCTCCAAGAGTAGACATCAAATTAGGCACACTTCGACGGCTAGGGAATGCATATGCATTATCAAACGAAGCAGAAGAGGAATGAAGTACACTATTGTTTCCTAAATTCTTTAAGCCACTTGCTCCCGGCACGGACCCCGGAGGAGGACTTTTTGCGAACCGTCCAAGTCCAGTATAACTACCAGACGAGACTCGAGGAAGGACAGAAGAACTTTGCGAGCGATCTAAGGACGGCGACTTAAAGCCAAGGGATAAATTATCTTGAGGTAGCAACTTAAGGTTACGCATACCCGTGCTCAAAGAATTCACAGGCAAATAAAACATTTGATGATTTTCTGGTGTAAGAGGAGGAGAAGATAACATTCCAGGAATGGAAGAAAATGATGAAGAGCCTTCCAATAAAGGAGGCTTTACAGAGGGATTAGAGATAGTCCTTTTTGCTGCAGGCAAGACGGAGGCATTCATAGATGTATTATAAGCATTAGGCGATGAATTTTGACTTTGATTAACATTATTTTTTGGAGGGGCAAGAGAAATATTTTCTTGGTCTAATATATTATTTTTTGGTGGGGCGGTTGCCTTTTCGTTAGATTTCAATGATAGCTTAGGCATACTGCTTTCACTAGTAGGAGCCACATGTGTTGGAGTAAAAGATTCAATTCCATAATCTGATTTATTCTCCGGTAAGTTCTGAGCTCCCAATTCTGAGTCAGCTAGCTCTTTCTGTAAAGGTGGACCTACCATTGCAGAAGCAACTTGATCGGTATGGTTTATAGGACCGCCAAGTACAGTAGAAGTTAAAGCACGTGTTTTAACGCGCTTTCCGTCTGAAAGAACATGTTCTAATGCACACTTGGTGCCGAATTTGCAATTCCCCTTTTGAAAATATTTACAGACAGTTTTTTCTAATGCACATTCCAAGTCGTGACTAAAAATACAGTTTTTTCCACTAGTACAGGTTCCTTGGCGAAAAAACTTACAAGGAACATGCTGTAAGCCTAGTATTATGATTAGCAGCTAAACAGAAATGTCACCACACAAACTCACTTTTCGTTGCAGGTCTTGTTAAAGGAGTAGCTTCGGAATTGAATTCACTCAAGTGATATTTCTTCATATCTTCTGCGTTTTTGAAAGCATGCTTCTTTGTCATCTTGTTTCTGAGCGATTGGTTTACAATCACCGCAAATCAACCGTTTTTAAAGACGCAGCTTAAACCGCATCCAAATGCCCTTGGATTACTCCAAAAATAGTTTGCTTTTCGCGAAAACCGAATTTTATGGCTGTTGGAGGTTGGAGCTTGTTATGGTAACTTAGGCCACGTCGAACCGGCCTTTAGGGTAAACACTGATATGAAGATCGCCGAGATATTTCTTAGTTTATGTAGTTGGAAAAAGAAAGAATCAATTGTTTCACATAAAGGTAGTTTTAGCTGTGTTATTTTTCATTTTTTATTTATTATAGTGACATCTAATCAGTGAAAATGTTGTACGGACAAGAACATTTAAAACGTTTGTATCTTCATTTTGAAGATCGTTACATATAAGTAGTACTTACTTAGACTTGTATTAATCATTAGTAATTAATGTTAAATTGTTATTGAAACAAATAGTATGGCATCTTGTGTGGCATTGAATTATCGTAGCATTTATTCGTTACTAGTACTTTCATACGTACAGCAACTAAAAATAAACTAAATGGATGTATATAAAAACAGAACTTTTATCCATCGCATCATATCACATTAGATCACAACCAAAGAAGCTTTGGTGTTTCATCATATCCAATTGCTTTAACAATGTACGAAGAAGTTTTCGTACTCAATATCTTGTTTAAAGCAAATTATTTTCCTTTTCCATTATTAACCAAAGAGATTAGCCAACCCAGTATCCTCATCTTTCGATAGAATATCACCCTTATTTGTATCATCCTGTAGACTGACACTTTTTTCAAACCGCTTCAACATTTCTTTAGCACTTACATCAAGTACAGCTGAATTTAATGCTCTTCTATCGGTTCTCGGAACAATTCTCCCGGAATTAAGTAATCTCATAAGTAATGCCTTTTGAATTTTTAGTGTCGAGGCCTCTCGAAATCTATTTGCAAATGTACTTAGCAAATTTTCTTGTGATGCCAAAGCCGGAATACTTGCTAATAATCTAAAGGAGGAGTCCGTGATTCCTTGAGAGTAAGAAAGAATTATGCAAGCCAACCGGACGAAATCAGATTGCATTTGCTCAAAGTAAGAATCATTGATGGCCATTATGACAGTTTGAAACACTTGTTGGCAAACAAACTCTCGCACTATTGCATGTGTACGTTCAGAAACCAATAAAGGTGTAATAGCTATAAACGCGTTCACGACAATTGTTACTGTTCTCGAATCATGAACAGCTAGCAAATGGCAAAGTGTGCTTAAAAGAGGTTCACAAATAATCGCATTGTCTAAAACATAATCAGATAGTTTGGAAGAACCATTGGCCGATGGCTCTTTTTCAACAAAGTCGGAAGAGATTGTCGAACGGGATTGTGTAGGAGTAATTTGTAAAAACGTTTCTGTAATCAATTTTGATGTAGCATAAGTAAGATGGCGAAGCAAAGATTCTTCGATCATTTCTTCTGAAAGGTCGTCAGTCTCCTCAGTATCCTCTTCAACAAGGAGGCCTCTCTCGGTTATGCTTCGCCATTCTTTCACTAACTTTCGATCCAATTCAGAAAGCAGGGCAGGAAGAAGCGGTAATAAACATTCATCACGGAGTGAAGGAGGACAATGCAAACAGTATGGTTTTATGATCACGTTGACAACGGACGTCCATTGGTGAAGACTCAGGCCAGAAGCATGATTAAAAAAAGAGGTAAGGAAAGAGGTTGACAAAGCAGGAATTGCAAAAAATGGTTCACCAAGTCTCATAAAGGAAGCAATTGCTCCATAACAGTACTCCCTCAATCGACGCAAAAAGTGTCCAAATGAATGAATCAACTTGTTAGCAGAGACATCCATTTTATATGATTCTTCCAAAAATTCATTTTTCGAGATTTGGCTAACACCGTGAAGCCAGAAGCGTTCAACGATACTTTTTTGAAGAATTGCGGAATTATGTGTACCTAAAGAGGAGATGAAAGAGGGATCGTAACAACAATGTAATTGCTCGATTAGTTTTAGTAGTCCAGGAACAATATTTGGTAAAATCACCAACCATAAAGTTTTCTGTTCATCGAATTCTGATGGATGGATCCGTCTATTACTATAAGTAGCTTCACAGAATCGACCTAGACATTTTATAGGCCACAGCCATTTTCGATTATCTTCCAAATCAGTTTGAAAAGAGGACGCATCTACATCCAATTCATATTTTGTATAGTCTGCATTATAAGGATACTTTGCAAACAGATATTCAGCCATTTGAGGCAGTTTTACGTGATTTAAAAATTCCATAGGAGAATTGACGGGAGGTTGGGCATCGAGCCAAGTGGAAACAACGGGACCAACTAGCTTTTCAAAATATTCATTCTTAAGAGTATGATTGATATCGGAAAACTGAGAAATTACAAATAAAAATGTTTTCAACATCACAATCTCTGAACCACTGAGAGTTGTATATGTGCCAAGCTGGTCAATGGTGCTCTGTAGCTGATCAAAGATATTCATCAAAGGGTTGGGCATTAATTCTCCAAGTCTAACTAACTCAAAACAGCATCTGCTCCGCATTTCGTTGACTTTCTGAAGATCAGAAAAAGCATATAAAGATGGCGAGTTATTGTAGGTAACCGCCGAAATAATTTTCTCTAAAACAACCCCAAGCAGTGTAGTATTTTCACGAGCTAGTATAGATGTGAATAAAACTAAGACACTGATAAGTCGTGTTATAAGCATAGGATCCTTAAATTCAACTTCCACTAATTGTTTGCACCATAAAAACAAACTTTGTAAAATAAGCTCATAGGTTGAACTATCAGACACATTTTCATTCCAACGTGTAATTCCATGAAGCGATGCTTCTATCGTCGAAAATCCCATGTCCATAATTAAGTAAATAGGAGTCGTTTTTGACGAAAAAGATGACTGCGATTGAATCTGGCCAATATTATTTACCAATATATTTTGGAAATTATTTTGTACCCAACTCAAAGATTCCAAGGGCTTTATAGAAACGGTAAGACGAACGATATCAAACATAAATCTTCGATAATTTCCACAGAAAGAGTGTACGGCAGCAACTCCTTCAACGTCTTCAGCGAGAAAACCAGCTATAGAAGAATCGGGAATCATGTCAACCACAGCATCTTCAAAGCGAAGCAATCGTTCTGATGCAACGCTGAGTAGTTGAGGGTAAACTCCCTGGAACTTTTCGTGTTTAGATATTAAAGGATCCCGTAAAGCCAAAACCCAAAAGTGTTGAGATATGGCACTAATTAATAAACTGGGATGCTTCATAATTTCAAGGATCAAGGCAGAATAAGTATCTAGGCAGTTTATGTTAATAGCCTTTCGTCGACTGGAATCCAAATAATTGTACTGTCCAAGAGCAACGATAGTTTCCGCAAGTTTTTTTAGTAAAATGTAATCACCAGAAGAAGAAGATAAGTCATCAATTTTAATTGACTGAGAAATGTTTGAATACACTTGATGAAGTGTATAAAGGCCCTCAGATGATAACATCTCTTCGACTGTAGCCCAAAGGGGGTCATCTATTTCCATGCTTCTGGTGACGCAAATGTATATGCAGTCGATCGCATGAGTTTTTAATTCTATTGGTCCATTCACTAATATGTTGCAAATACGGGCCACGATATTAGCTTCAATGATTGAATCCGTAGCTACCCAAGAAAGACAGCTCTTGAAGCATTTCAGACTTTCTAATGCGTCCGACTCTCTCTCGAGCATTGACGACCAACGGTTAAGCCATCCTTCGTTATTTTCAGGTATAGATACGGAATAAGGAAGACCCGATGGGTACAGCTTGTAAAGGGACTGAGAAGAGGACAAAATACTGATTAAGGCATTAAATAAAATGTGAGAGCGAAGGGAAGCGACAGGATCATCGTACTGATATAAGTCCTCCATGATACCGCGTAAAATAAACGAGGACAATTGACGATGCTCCACGTTCATGGTCCAAAGCGACTGCAAAAATAAATCAAACTGTTCTCTCCAAATATGACTGTACCAATCTCGCTTTACAATTTCTATAAAGACAGACGCTAGTTTGCTCCGAACATAGTAAACAGAGAGCGCATCCAGATTTTGCAAAGAGAAGGTACAGAGGAAAGAGATCAGAGAAAGCTTCGTTTGATCATCATAATTCTTCCAGTTCCCATGAATGCTTGCTTCAAAAAGGCTTAACGCAAAATGCCTGACAACATGAATGTCGATTTTAAATCCCCTAGCTTTTAATACTTCATCATTTAAGTTTAGTAACTGGAATGCTGAAGAACTGTTATCGAAAGACTCTTTCAGATTATCTAAGAGCTATATTGGTGTTAGTAAACCAAAAGTTACAATTGATTAACGTGAACTTCTACTTACCGCTTGGGCATCATATCGAGCTTCTCGACTAGATTCAGCAGCGTGAACAACATTCAATGCTTCCAAAACTCTGTGTAGGTTGCTTTCGTCCATCAAAATTATGTTACGAAACCAACGATTCGTTCAGCCACGTTTGTTTACTATGTCTTAGTTGTAAAAGCAACTTTCTTTCGACCTTAGGATAAAAGCTATACTCTCTATCTTTACAAATAATCTCAAAAATATTTACGTTTCACTCTAATTTTGTATCAACAGGTACTGATCCTTTTCTTCACCGTGTCTGGGGGATTCCAAGTAAGCGTAGTTAGTCTGTCCATCAAGCGTATCTAATCAAATTGTGTAACGCAACAAATTTCCGAAAGCGCTTAGTGACATAAAACGATGTTCGTTAATTTCGTATAAGAAAATACTCGCTTACTATAATCATAACCACCAAACTCTTCCTTTACTTACAACACTTAAGGCTCTTGTACCGTATTGTGGCTACGAGCAAAGAGTCAATTTCCCATATTCGCAGGTTGTTTTTGTGTCTTTTTCAGCTAAAAACTTTACAAAAAACTTTCTTTTTTCTATAGAAACGCGTTAAAGGTTTCATTTTGCTAAGATTTAATTTTTGGCTTAATCTATATTGTACTTGTTTATCCTGTATACCTTTAGAAACAGGTATTACAGGATCAGGAATCGTTTGAATTGGAACCTATAAATCGAAATTGCTTTGACTTGAATTGCTACAAGGGTTCTGAACAAAGAAGAAGTAACTTTGGAATAGTGAAAGGCATTCCTTGAATTATCATGTCTGATGCATATGAAGAAGAGCAAGAATTTTTTGAAGAAGAGGAAGTTTTTGACGAAGAAGCCTTTGAAGAAACAGATTTAGAGGAAGAGTTCGACGCAGATAACGTTGCTATCGATGACTATGGGTTTACGGTGGAAAAAAAGAGACGGAAGGCATACGATGTAGACTATAAGGTGGCTAGTCCTGATGATATCCAGTCCTGGCAAAATGAAAAAATTGAACAATTGACGTCCATTATTGGTTTAACAAGAGAGCAAGCATTGGGTCTATATCGCTATTTCAAATGGAATCGAGAAAAGTTACTAGAAATGTACGTTGATGACCCTGAGAAAACTCTTCATAAGGCTGGTGTTGTGCAGAGTGATGAGAAAAAACATGAAGTTGTAGAGAAAGAGGGTACATGTTCGATTTGTTTCGATGATGGTAAGCTTCCCTTTTTCAGTGCCGATTGCGATCACGACTTTTGTTTGTCTTGTTATCAGCATTATCTTGTTTCAAGGATTCAAGAAGGAGAAACCATGATTCAATGTCCTGAAGAAGGATGCAGCCAGATAATTTCACAACAATCAATTCTAAAACTTTTGGATGAAAAGTCACGAACTCAGTATTGTAGATTACTAGATCGCTCTTTTGTTGATGACAATGATTTGTTTCGTTGGTGTCCAGCACCTGATTGTCCTTATGCCATCGAGTGTCATGTTGCGCAAAGCAGCTTAAATACGGTTGTTCCGACAGTAACGTGCCTTTGCGGAAAACAATTTTGCTTTGGCTGCGGTAGGGATAATCATCAACCTGCAATATGCCCGCTTGTCAAGGTATGGTTACAAAAATGCGAGGACGATTCTGAGACTGCCAATTGGATTCACGCCAACACGAAGGAATGTCCAAAATGCTCAACCACTATAGAAAAGAATGGTGGATGTAACCACATGACATGCAAAAAATGTAAATACGAATATTGTTGGGTATGTTTGGGTCCATGGAGCGAACATGGCACAAATTGGTATTCATGCAACCGCTACGAGGAAAAAAGTGGGTCAAATGCTAGAGACGCACAAACTCGTTCACGGGCATTTCTTGAGAGATACTTGCATTATTATAATCGATTTGCAAATCACGAACAATCGGCTAAACTTGATCATCAGTTATATGACCAAACCTATCACCGCATGACTCAAATGCAGGTGGATTCAAATTTATCATGGGTAGAAGTACAGTTTTTGAAGAATGCCGTGGATACCTTGTTTGAATGTCGACAGACCTTGAAGTGGACATACGCCTTTGCATATTATCTTGTGAGAAACAATCAAACCGAGATTTTCGAAGATAATCAGCGTGACTTAGAGCTTGCTGTAGAAAACTTGAGTGAGTTATGTGAACGTCCTGCTTTCGATAAGACACTGCAATCGTATAAGCAAAAGGTTTTGGACCGAACAGTGTATGTGCGAAGTCGACGAGATGTATTGTTGGACGATACGGCAAGAGGACTGGCAGAAGGCCGATGGGAATACGTTGTGGACTTTTAATGTATTACTGTAGTAAAAAAAAAAAAAAAAAAAAAGAAAGAAAGAAAGAAAGAAAGAAAAATCCCTCTTTTGTAGTTGTTAATGTTTCTCAATGTAATGTCGTCCTTTTGTTTATGATTCCCTTTTTCACTTTTTTTTTGTTGCAGATAACTTCCTTACTGTTTTATCCATTGATAAGTTGTGTTTTCAAGAATTGCTTCTTTTTTTTTTTTGCTATTTTTAAAGAATTGTTGATTTCTATTTGTTTACCATTTACGTCACATGGAAATTCGTCACCGTGTATCGTTACTTTTTTAAGTGAAAAAAAAAAAGATGTTTTGTGTTAAAATATACATAAGAGGATGCTGGATAAGGCAAAGCCGCCTGTTTCCTTTGTTTTAAACTTGGTTCATCATGAATAGACACAGTTACTTGTCTTTAGACTGTTCGATGGGCTGATGTTTTACATCTTTTCTAGGAGTAGTCTTATTATAATCTACAGGTCCAATTCATCTATACAATATTCAGTGAATTATGTGGTATAGGTAGCAAGCGTTTGTTCTTTATAATAACAGAATTTGTACCCTTTGACAGGAAGATTCCGCATTGTTCTTCGAATGTCTATTGCTTCGAGTAGTGTTTTCCATTTCATTCCCATATCGTATTATAGTAATATTTGAATATAATATTTAATTTGCTTATGATTTTCCAATACGTTGAAACTAAAAATTAAAAAAGAAAAGAAAAAAAACAAAACAAAAACTTTAATAAACTTGATTGAAAGGGTTAGCGTAATTAATGTTTGTTCCCCTCTGTAGCGTATAGCATCATACCCCTCTTACGCATTTTCTGGAAACTGAGCTGCATATAATAAGCACTGACAACACTTACCATTTACAAACTCCCATACATATAAACGTTTTATACTCTAAAGGGAAAGAGAAAGAGAAGAAATATAACTTGATAAAGAATTTTACGATACTTTATTTATAAACCGGCAAGAATTTAATAATGTCAAATTTAGAGGCAGCAGTAAAATCTTCTGTGGAAGATACAAATTCCGAAACCCGCCGTTTAATAGTCGTTTCTAACCGTTTACCAATTACTATTAAGCGTAAAGACAATGGTACTTATGACTTTAGCATGTCTTCTGGTGGCTTGGTCAGTGCCTTGAGTGGTCTGAAAAAACTAATGACATTTCAATGGTTAGGATGGTGCGGTATGTTTGTGATAATATTTGAGAAAGTTTCAATTGTTCAAGGAAATGTATTTGAAACGTTGGTATTCATTGAATGGAGATGTTTGTCTCGTTGAAACGATGTTTGCTGTTTCTTTACATTCAGAACAATTCCCTTTCTTTTAAAAATATGAACCATTTATGCAATGAAAGCTAACAATTCTCGTATAGGTCAAGAAATTCCCGAGGAAGAAAAGCCTATGATTGTTGAGCGACTACAAAATGAGTATAGTGCCATTCCCGTTTTCTTAGATGATGAACTAGCAGACCGTCATTACAATGGATTCAGTAATAGTATTTTATGGCCCTTATTCCACTACCACCCTGGTGAAATTAGTTTTGACGAAGAGAACTGGGAAGCATATAAGAAAGCTAACATGGCCTTTGCCGAGGCTATTGTTGAGAGTTTACGCGATGGTGATCTGATTTGGGTTCAAGATTATCACCTTATGATGCTACCTCAGTTACTTCGTGAATTAATTGGGAATAAGTTGAAAAACATCAAAATTGGTTGGTTCCTTCATACTCCATTCCCCAGCAGTGAAATTTATCGTGTTTTACCCGTCCGTAATGAAATCCTTGAAGGTGTTTTGAATTGCGATTTGGTCGGATTCCATACGTATGACTATGCTCGTCACTTTCTTTCCGCCTGCTCCCGAATCCTTGGTCTTAGTACGTTGCCAAATGGCGTTGAATACAATGGTCAAATGGTAAGTGTCGGAACTTTCCCCATTGGAATCGATCCAGAGAAATTCGCAGACGCTTTACGATCCGACGCCGTTCAGGAACGGATTACTACGGTGGAGCGTCGGTTACAAGGCGTTAAAGTTATTGTTGGTGTTGACCGTCTTGATTACATCAAAGGTGTTCCTCAAAAATTCCATGCTTTTGAAGTTTTCTTAGAACAATACCCCGAATGGGTTGGTAAAGTCGTGTTGGTTCAGGTTGCGGTGCCATCACGTCAAGATGTAGAAGAATATCAAAACTTACGAGCTGTTGTCAATGAACTTGTTGGACGTATTAATGGCCGCTTTGGAACCATAGAATATACCCCAATTCACTTTTTGCATAAGAGTGTTCGATTCGAGGAATTGGCCGCCTTGTACAACATTTCGGATGTATGTTTAATTACCTCTACCCGTGATGGTATGAATTTGGTATCATACGAATATATTTGCACTCAGCAGCAACGTCATGGTTCCTTAATCCTCAGTGAGTTTGCTGGTGCAGCTCAGTCGCTGAATGGCAGTATTGTGATCAACCCTTGGAATACGGAGGAGTTGGCAAATGCCATTCACGAAGCTTTAACCTTACCAGATAATCAGAGAGAAGCAAATCAACAAAAGCTGTATCGATACGTCAGTAAATATACTAGTCAATTCTGGGGTCAAAGCTTCGTTGGAGAACTGCAGCGCATTCAACATTACAGCCATCCCAAGAGACCTACTCCTGTGTTGAAGACGAAATCTGCTCAAATTTTGTCCATGTCTAACGACTAGATTGGCAAAAATCCAGACTTTAACGAAATTTATAATGACTGGATTCGTTGTTTGGCCAAATGTCGACTATTCTTTTACAGTGTACGTGGTACTCAAGTACGAAAACATATGGTCGATTTTAACGTTATCTCTAAATTCTCTAATCATTTTTCCCAGTCAAACTTCTAAACTTGTCAACATTCCCTTTTCTTTCTTGTGTTTATGGTTATCAAGCTGGGTTTCTATTATATATATACATATAATTTTTGCCGATTGATAAATTCTTCCGAGTAGAATGATTTTATGTTTTAACTTATTTTATGCAAAAAGTTAATGAAGAAATATTATGAAAATGAATAATACTCTTTATTTAAAATCCTTGGTATACTAAGGCTCTACACCAAATTCTCGATAGATATAAACGTAGCTTTTTCTACAGGCTTTTTAATA
This sequence comes from Schizosaccharomyces lindneri, assembly GCA_029532395.1. NCBI lineage: Eukaryota > Fungi > Ascomycota > Schizosaccharomycetes > Schizosaccharomycetales > Schizosaccharomycetaceae > Schizosaccharomyces > Schizosaccharomyces lindneri. The sequence goes on along the minus strand of JARFMH010000001.1, from coordinate 154,070 downwards.
AAGCATACATTGTATTCTGGAACGTTTTATTTATTTATTTGTTTATTTTTTCTAGCGTTTTGGATAATTTTGACATTGGTGATATTTGCATTTTCCATATATGTTTACATTATGAGAAAGGAATTTGCCCTCTGCGTCATTGTGCGATCATATACTAGGATTAGTTTTGGATTTTCAAATCGAGTAGAAACTTCATAAGAGCACTCTCTCAAGTACATTTTGAACTATCTAATTGAAGCATTTTTTCTACTTTTACTATATTTTCCTAAATTCGACTAGGATTGGAAAATCCTTGGTTTCACTTGAGAGTAATATTTCCACGTATACTTCATTTTGTACAAATCGTTTGAATTATAAAAATAATCCATCCTTTCGACATTCAAAAACGGATCGTTTACTGTTTCAGAGTTAGATTAGCCGCCTATTGTTAGTTTAAGTTGTTTTAGTGGATATTGGGTTTTGCTTAAGAATAAGAAAGAATGCTAAAAAGATGAGCTTAGAACAATGTTACAATGGAACTCAAACATTCGCAAAGGTAGCATTGCATAAGCAAAAGTCTTCAGATTATGTGGACGCAATTGTTATGTTTGAGAAAGCCAAACAAAATATACTCGACAATCCCAGCTTTCAATTTTGCAAAGATACTATTGACGATCTGAACCCAGAAGAACGACAGTACACCGAGGCACTTGCTTGCATGTTGGAACAGATTTCAACTCAAGTTGACCAACTAAGAAATGAAGTTGTGCTACAAGAAGCTGCTCTCCAACAAGTTAAGAGTCAACAGGCCGCCAACTATGCACCGTATAAAGAAGAAGAAGGAGCAGCGAGGCATCTGTCCAGAGGAAGTCGGGAGAGACGACGTTCGGCTACAGGGACCATGCAGAGCAATGCTAGTTCCTCTAGCCAAGTTACCCCAGGTGGTCCGACATGCCGTACATCATTGCGCCCAGCTATAGTGGATACAGAAGGAAATAACCCACCAAAACCATCAAAGTCTTCCAAGATTAAAAATGTTATTTTTGGTAATAAATTTCTTTCGTCGCCCAAACCCTCCAAACCCCTCAACGCACCATCAGAAGAGTCACGTCTGAAGAACGCGAACAAAGCAGCATTACTCGCTTGGGGACTACTTTCTCCTACCAAGAAAGCAGATCATCCTTTACCGGCTTCTTATATAGCTTCCAGTGCTGCTTATAAGCCACATAATCATCAGACTGAAGGTTATACTTATCCTAAAACCCGATCGTTTGAAAGTTCTCGTCACCACCAGCAGCCTTCCTATCTTCCACCTACCTCCTCATCTACTAGTATAAAACAAAAAACCAACTTGCCAAAGCATAGTTTAACGGAGACTTCAGAATCAATTGCGATTCCAAAGAAGTACGGATCTCCATCTCCTTCAGGATCTAGTTCAAAACTACCTATTCAACCTTCCTCTTCTAGTTCTGCTATAAATATGCCGACAAAAACGGAACCTAGTTCGCTTGAAATCCCTGAATTTCAGCCATCGTCTTCATCTCCTTCTTTTTTGCATCCGGCTAACTTTAACAATCCCTTTTTAAGACATCTATTATCTCCTTCAGAGCTATCACTTTCATCTGTCAATGACAGTATGTCTTCCCAAAGCGTCAAAGACGGATGGGATGTTTCTTCTTCGACCGAAAAAGTTGCGAATACAAACATGGGTCCATCCCCAGAAACAAATGTTTTAAGAAGCAGAGAAGAGCAAGTACTTCATGAATGTCCGGAAATTGAAGAGGAATTAGGAAGAAACATCCTAAGAGAAATTGTAGTAAAAGGCGACGAAGTACTTTGGGATGACATTGCAGGCTTAAACGCAGCAAAGGAGTCTTTGAAAGAGGCAGTAGTATACCCCTTTTTGCGACCAGATTTATTTCAGGGTCTTCGTGAACCGGCACGCGGTATGCTTCTCTTCGGGCCCCCAGGAACAGGGAAGACGATGTTGGCTCGTGCAGTTGCTACCGAGTCGAAATCTACCTTTTTTTCAATATCAGCATCAAGTTTGACATCCAAATTTTTGGGAGAATCAGAAAAACTGGTTCGAGCACTTTTTACGTTAGCAAAAAAATTATCTCCCAGTATTATCTTTGTGGATGAAATTGATTCGTTATTATCTGCTAGGAGTGCTGACGGAAATGAGCATGAAAGCTCGAGAAGAATCAAAACAGAATTCTTAATTCAGTGGTCTTCGCTTGCAAGAGCTGCTGCTTCCAGAGAATCGGCGGACCAACCCAGAGTTTTAGTTCTCGCAGCTACAAATTTACCATGGTCAATTGATGAGGCCGCTCGCAGAAGATTTGTTCGCCGAACCTACATTCCTTTACCTGACGACATGGGTCGACGAGTTCATATCAAGAACCTGTTGCAACACCAAAAGCATTGTCTAACAGATGAAGACATAGAACAAGTTATAAAAGCTACCAAATTCTATTCTGGATCTGATTTAACGGCTTTGGCGAAAGACGCTGCTATGGGTCCACTACGAGCGTTGGGAGAGTCGCTGTTATTTACTAAGATGGAATTGATTCGGCCAATGAACCTTCAAGATTTCCAACAAAGTCTTAAAGTTATTAGACCTAGTGTGAACTTGGATGGATTGGAGCGATATGACAAGTGGAATACAGAATATGGACAGCAAGCATAATATTGAAAACAGATGTCAGGACGTCGAATAGTGCTGTTCCTTAATAATAACAAGAATGTCGCTCGCCCCGATATTTTTATGTTTTATAAAAGCTGATGTTTTTGAATGAGTCGGGAATCTCGGAAAGACTAAATCGATTTTCTTAATAGGCGAGTTTACCCTTGGCTTAAAATTATATCAAAATATAGTCTTTTTACTTCATCATGTACATCTATGACTTACTTTTCACTTTTTTGCGTGAAGAAATGACTGGTGTTTTTCTTATGTGCCTATAATTAAAAGATGACGACAGCTTGGATGTCTGTCCCCGATAATCCTTGATTTTTTCATTTATAATTCAGTTAAGATGAAAGGAATCACTTGTTACACTTGCTATTTATTTATATATATGAATTCTTTGCTAGTTTTCTAAACTTCTATATGAACTGTACAAATCATATTAAAGTCGCTTTTACCTTCAATGCTACTATGATATGTACGTTCTTAATATAATATGTGTCACCGTATACTTACTTTAGTCACTTTAGTCAGTAGATTGCTTCAGCGAATATAATCGAATGCACATAAGCTTATAGAAATGTTATTATAATAATATATAGTGAGTAAACTAAACATTGTGTATACAGATTTCAAGTACTTACAAGAAAGCATCATTAGGGTCTAATATAATTCGCAACTTTTGTAAATGAACAAGCCGTTTGAATTTGCTAGACAGCGCACAATTGTACTCGAGTGTCAAAGTTCGGTATGTTCATTATCCTGCTGGCATGGGTGATGTGGTCAGACGGTTAGTGATTAGTTATTTAGTGTATTGTGGGTTGTTCAATTGGTACGTATAGAAAGGATTGGCAGATATCAGAACGTGTATTGAACTATTCTTTAATACTGCAGGTATCATATATTGAGATACACACATATCATAGTAAGCTGCACATTTTTCTTGTGCTTGAAGTGAGAGGGTATGATAAATGAGCCTTGTGGTCAATGGGTTCTCTTGGTATATGCAAAGTTTGGCAGTAAACTATGGTTAGCTAGAGTGTCAGCTAAAGAAGCAATCTTATATAGGTCTGGCAGAACGTAGGGATAATGATCTACAGAAAAATATAAACCATTTCCGAAACGGAAGTAACAGGGCCCTTCTATCGCTTGATATTCAGTAGCGGTGGTATTCTTGCTATACCAAACTAGTACTAAACCATGATTGTCATTAGTCGCTACTATTGAATCGTTAGGAACACCAGATATTGACAAGCACTTGAGGACATTCACCGCGTCCCTGCGTGAATTATCTCTGGGTAAAGGTTTTGGAAAGACTGTACGTCCTGTTACTACATTCACACCAACGAAAAAAAGGGAAAAAAGATTACGAAAGATAAATAGTTCCTCTCTATAAGCAGCCGCATCCTCAAATTTGAGAAGATTCAACTTGGATGAATTTATATGAAGAGGTTACTACATTGTTAGACAAAATCCATTAGGGCAGCTATGATATTGACGAAAAATATTATTAATATTATATTTGTTATAATTATACTTGTTAACACGGTAGAAGGGCAGCCCATTCCATAAATCTCAATAAGGTATTATTTGGTAATGTGATAAGTATGGAGATGGTTCGTATGAACTAGGTATTATGCCTTTCACCAACAAATAAGTGATGCCTGGGCAAATGGAATGGGTAATGACTATTTAAAATTTAAGAGAAGAAGCTAACGAATTAGAACGGAACAACACCTGGCAATGCGGATCTGTCAAATCCATTATATGTCCAGAATCAGACATTACCGGCTACGTACCGTGAAAGATCGATGTCACCAAGAAGATACGAAGATGTCAGCGGGATGAGAAAACGAGAAAGTTATCATAATGAAGAATATCCTTTAAAAGATCCGCATTTAGTCTCTGGGAAGCAAAACAGTCAACAGGAACGCCGTGTATACGTAGGAAACCTTTCTTACCAAGTCCGATGGTATGAATTGAAGGACTTTATGAAGCAAGCTGGCCATGTACTATATGCAGAAATCTTAATTTTACCGAATGGTCTATCAAAGGTATGTGGTAATATTACTATGACCAGGGACGGTGCTATTCCCTATGAGTGTGTTGCGATTTCGGTGCAATACCATCAACTTGTAGAGAGCTAACAAGTATAGGGCTGTGGTATTATAGAGTATTCGACGAATGAAGAAGCAAAAAGAGCAGTCGAAACTCTTAGCAACCAAAAGTTTATGAGCCGTCTCATTTACGTTCGAGAAGTATGTGACTCAAAAGTTCAAGGCCTTCAAATTGTTGGCCGCGTTTACGAAATTGCTTTAGTGATTGGATTTGCTAACTCGTATTAGGATCGTGAGCAAGAACCCAAATTTGGTTCTCAACCCGTTTCTCATGGGCATTTGGTTGATCGCGGAAATGACACTGGGCGGCAGTTGTTTGTAGGAAACGTACGTTGATATAGTGCTTTTCTAATTTTGCTAATAATATATAGCTTCCTTATTCTGTCCGTTGGCAAGATTTGAAAGACTTATTTCGGCAGGCTGGAACCGTCGTTCGTGCCGACGTGCAAATGAATCAGGAAGGTCGATCTCGTGGCATAGGGATTGTACTTATGAGCTCAGCTAAAGATGCAAATTACGCTATTGAAAAATTAAACAACACTTCGTACATGGGTCGCACACTTGAAGTTCGTCTAGATCGGTTTGCAAAAAATAAAAATAATTCATATCGCGTACATGGCGTTGGTGTTCCCAGTTATCCTCAAGATGCTTCTTCTATGATGAATAATCCGATGTACATGCCTACAATGGTTGGTATGCCACCAGCAGTAGACGAGTTGGTGGATAATGCTTTTTCATACGGTCCTCCATCAAACCGTATTTATGTTGGAAACGTATGATTTTTTTTTTGTATTGAGATGAAAATGCTAACTCATTTAGTTGCCATGGGCCACCAATAATCAAGAGTTGTTTGATCTTTTCAGTCATGTTGGCACCGTTGTTCAAGCAAAAATTGCTTATGAATCGAATGGTTATTCCAGGGGATACGGGGTTGTAGAATACGAGAAAGAACATGAAGCTGCTGATGCCATTAAAAATTTCAGTGGTTACCAGTATGGTGGGAGACACCTGCAAGTTTCCTATGTTCAGTACGGTCAGACGGCCAACACTCTACTACCAAGTATGATCCCCACCATGACGACGGCACCTGTGACTTACCCTTCTCCTATCATTCCTATTTCGACATCGAATTCACCTATGACTTCACAGTCGTTTGCCAATCCAATGCTCAGTTACATGCCCATCCCTTTAACTACTCCTAATATACAGCCAAACGTCTCTACACCGCCGATTGTTGATAACATGGTAAGCACCCAGCAAATTGCATCGTCCAACGAACCGGTTAAGAACTATGACCTTGTTTCTTCGCCCCCCACGAACGGAGACTCTTAAATGTGTTTCACAAACTTGTAAGCACTCGTCATTTGATTATCCGCCATTAAACTTTTTAAAAAAAAAAAATAAAAAAAAAAATCGAAAGGACTTGTCTAGAACGACGTTCAAGCCATAAGTTTTCACGATAATGCTTGCTACTAATACTGGTATATTGAATGATCTTGTTTTGGTGATTATCTATTCTGCAATGTTTTGGTTATCACTATATGTTAGTTTGTTAGTGACAGAGCTCAAGGTAATCATTTCCTAAAATATGTTCTAGGACCTGTACATAACAATGCTCTGATTTCTTTTTGTTATTATAGCTTTCTTAAAAATACTATACTTTATGTATTTTCTCTCGTAATTCTGTTACCCTTCTTAAGGCACATTGGATCCTCGTTTTTTTGCTTATTTCCTTCGTTTATCATCGCCTTTTTTGTTCATTAATATACTGATGTTAATTATTATTTCTTCAATGTTTTCGCTGCTACAAATCAAACTACAGAAGAATGCAAACGCAATTAATATAAATATAATCTGAGTTCCTATATAATTATGTTCTTCCTTAATATCATCTTAGTATGCACAAGCAGGTGATGCAGTAAGCCCGTTCCTTAGTCTATATCCTCCAATCCCAACAATTATAAGTTCTTTCTTTTTGTTCTTCAAGATCTTTGCTATTGCTGCATTATATTGCATTTCCTGTTAAAAACAAAAGTTGAAATTATTTGAATAGAACTTAATCGCAGATATGCAAGGTCTTAAAATAAGGAAAAGTCCAAACAGGTTAATACAGGATTTAGATGTCTTTGACGGTTCTTCTAAGGATTGGTATAATCCTTGGAGCCAGCATAATGCTAAATATCATTGGCAATTGCATTTTTCCTCCGTAGATTCTGTTGAACAGAATCCTTATGACTTCTGGTGTGTTTGCCAGAAAACCCGAAAGCATATGCATGTACAAATACAAAAGGATGGCGATTATCCTCACATAATGGAACCTGGGGTAGAATTTACCCCACCAGAGCAAATAGTCGCATATTGTTTGATGAAAGAACCAGACCAGTTCAATGAACATCTGGAGAAGACTATTTCACATTCTTCAGACATATCTAGCATACAATGGAAGTCTGAAGATGGAAAGATAAACGTCAATATTGAATGGAGGAACAGCTATTTGGATGCTTCATGCATCAAAGACATTATAGACTCTCGTCGACCTTCATTCGCTTCTTTACTTTCAAAAAAGCCTGCATCTGATCAAGAAGAATCCCGATCTTCGCCTTCTCTCTACTCAACTTTTTCTTCCTTGGAGTTATTTCTTCGCAATGTTTTATTTAATAATGATCATCGCTCTATAAGTGCTGCTCCAGAAGGTACGTTTGAGAAACATGTTGGTAGAGGACCTCAAATTCAAAAGCTTATGAACGTTTTATCATTTCACTTTAATTCTGATAACACAAATTACGTTCCAAGCATAGCAAATGAACCTCTAACTATTGAGCAAAAAACAAATTTAACATTGGCTCGCAATGAACTTATTATATTGGCAAATAACTATCGGGATAGATCGCGAGATCCTCTTGTCCCCAGTCCAACTGCAACCCCAATGTTAGCGCGTCCTTATTTATTGTCAGCTTTAAATGTTCCTACTTATAAAAGCGTTGCACCCATGTACACCTCTATTTTTCATCAGAACAATGCTTCTTTGCCCGATGATCCGGCTTTCATTGCCCTTGGTATTACGAATGATTATCCTGATGATCTAGTTTGTTTTTTCTACAATAAACAGAAAGAAAACGATCCGGATAATGCAAGAATTTACGTAGATGCTTTCGCACATATTAATAACCTTAGAAAAACTCCTTTGTTGAAAGAACAGCTTCAGCTTGATAAAAAAATTGGTCTTGTCTCCAGTGATGCTATACAATCTGCTTATACTTCTCTATCCCTAGAAACAGAAGTTTCTGCTTTAGCACAAAATTTTAAATATACGGATAAGCACATATTAGATACCTTCTTGAACATCGTACAAAAACACCCCGAATCCATAAGAGTCCAGCGCGAGAATCTGGAAACGGTGGCTTGTGCTAGACAAAGTAAAGGGCTTTTGGAATATCTCCGTTCTACATACAGAATATTTTACGATGTTCAAGAAGCTTATGGTTGGCTTGGTATCAATTCAGATACCGAGGATGGTATGATAGCTTCTGTTGCTTTGGTTAAATCTGAAGATGATTCTTCGAAGACGTTGGAAGCAATCAAGTGCATTGCTGAGGAAAGAAATAGCTCCGTTTTGTATGAATTCTTGGCATCTTTAAACCCTTCTTATATCCCACAAGGTCCTGATACTTTTATGACCACTGACGACGCGTATGAAACACTTGCAGTTCAGGATCGTGACGTTTCAGATGATATGTTAATCAACGTTTATACATTTGCCGTTGAGGATCAACCAGAGCGATCAGATCGCTTGAAGTCAGCATTAAAATGCATTGGCGAATCTCGAAATTCAAAGCTGATAATGCATTTCTTGGAAAATGGCAACCTTGACCTTCCTGAGGAACCACCCAATTTAAATGTTCCTGTAGGATTGGAAAACAATGGCAATTTTTGTTACTTGAATTCTTTGCTCCAGTATTATTTTATTATTAAGCCTCTTCGTGACGCAGTCTTGGGAATTAATTATAATAAAGATGTTTCCATGATAAAAAGCAGAGAAGCTGTGAAAAAGGTTGGTGGTCGTAGCGTAAATCGTACTGAATTCTTGCGCGCCTTGCAGTTCACCTATGAACTTCGTTCCCTTTTTCAACAGCTAATTACTACCAGACGTTCGTCTATACTTCCATCATCAAAACTGGCGTATTTAGCTTTAATTCCGTTAACTATGGAACAGGTTAAATCGACATCCTCTTCCGTAATTCATCCGATGGAATTAAGCAATACTTCTACGGAAAGTCATCAACTGGACCAACAAACAAGCGCTCCTATGAACGCCAGTCACTCTACTTCTACATCTGATTTAATCAATTTGGCTCCTTCAGAGAATGATGAAGGTGCGGAAATGCCTTACTTTGATATTTCAGAAGAAGAGGTAAATTCATCTTTGGATCTCGGACGTCAGCAGGATGTGGCTGAATGTATCGACCACGTTCTATTTCAAATTGAGGTTTCTTTAGGTCCAACGAAGAATAATGAGGGATCAAGTAGTTCAGATGAAGATCTGATTCGAAGATTATTTTATGGCAAAACTAAGCAGACGTTACATGATGATAGTCAAGGAACTAGGTCAAGTGAGGAACTATATTCGCATTTGATCGTAGACTTGTATAAAGAGCGACAAACCTTATACGATGTTTTGGATGGCGTCTTTGAGACTGTAACGCTTGACTTAGGAAACGAAACTACCAAACGCTCTTTATGTATCAAAGAGCTTCCGATGATCTTGCAACTTCAAATCCAACGGGTTCAGTTTGATCGTTCTACTGGTCAACCGTTTAAGTCTAATGCTTACGTTGAATTTGGGAAGGAGTTGCATATGGATCGCTATGTGGAAGATGTAGACGGAGAAATGGCACCTTTGTTGGACAAATATTGGAGTATGAAGCAAAAAATTAGTGAATTGCAACAACGACGAAAATATTTGATGACTACGAATTCACAGTTGTTATCCTCAGTAGAAACATTGGCGGCACTTTCAATTTGGGCAGATTATCAAAAAAATTCTCGCTTGCCTATAAGCAAGAAGCTGCCGCAGCTTCTTCACGAGGAGACCGAGAAAATTAGCATGGAGCTTGAAAGATTGGCACAGGAAGAAAGACAGACTCAAGAAGAGAGAATGCATTTGTTTGATAATCATATTAAACATAGTTATGACCTTTTAGCAATTTTCATTCATCGTGGACAGGCAACGTTTGGACATTACTGGACATATATGCGTGATCTAAACACCGACGTTTTTCGAAAGTACAATGATGAATACGTTACAGAGGTCGACGAGAGTGAGGTTTTTGCGGATACAACAGGAAATACCGCTAATCCTTATATGTTGACGGTAAGTGAAAATTATTGAACTCTAAGAGTATATACTAATTTAAAATAGTACGTAAGGAAAGACTGCAGACATATAATTGAGTGTCTCTCTCGAAATTCCGAACTTCTCAAATGAGAATTTCAAATAATGTGAGCATATATTTCGAATTTTGGAGTTAAAAGTCAGAGACCCTTAAATATATTTATGACGACTTTATATGCTATGTTTTTCTAATGAAAAGTTATTATATAGGTGAATATTAGTTTAGACAATTACTTCTCAATATAGTCATTTCTTATGGCTCAATCTGTGTTCCTCAGTAGACCTTATGGATGTATTTATTTTGGTGAATCTGATAAATTAAATAAAAAATAAAGAAAACATATATATTACACGAGGGATTAAACAATTCCATGATTACCCCTTTCAGGTATCGGTATTGATAAAGTCGTAAAAAAAACCATAGAAAACAACCTCAAGAACAACGAAACAACAATCATAATTAAATTAAGATATAGAAAGGAATAGGAAGAGTAAAAAAGAAAATAAAAAAGAGAAGATGCAAAACGATAAATGCAAGTAGAACTTGCGAATGAGTACGGGAAATCATTAAACAATAGCTTCAGGAGCCACATTTTCAGGATTTGTCTGTTGGATAGCATTCTTTGTCCGGCGGATGCGAATAAAATTAATAGTGTCAACTAAGAAAAAACACCAGCCGGTTATTAAAAGAATACAACCTATTAACTTTTGGTGAGGTAATTCGTCAGAATCATCCGAAACATCACTACCATCATTTGGTAGCATTCCACTTTCAACTACCATATTATATCCTCTTTGTAAAAGGGTCATGCTCAACCCAATCTGCGATCCATAACGACCGGAATGGGTCGCAGACAAAACGTAAGTGACAAGAAAGCCCACAAAGGGAAAAATAAAGGAAACTAGAGCACTCCAAAAAAAAGCAATTGGTGAACCGACTGTCATGCCGTCAATGTAAATTTCGTTGCTTCCAAAGCTTGGAACTACCATTGTGGTATCCCAGTATGGCGGTGCAATATCAGCTGCAACTTCTTCGTATGTCTAGATAGCGGTTAGTACAGATTTCCCTATGTTCATTAAAAGTATTTTGAATATTGCATAACATAATCAACATGATTAGGTTGTCCTACAAATAAAAGGACAATTTACTTACAGGTGGTTCTTCATTTTCTTTCTCAGGATCAGCACTTGGTTTTGCAGATAGGTTGGAAAAGACACTGTCGACATAATGGGTTCTAGGTTGACGAGAAGCTGAACTTGAAGCAGCCTGTGGTGATTGTGAGGATCTTCCATCTGAGGATATATTTTCAAGAGGCGCATTATTCTCTGATTCTACCGCATCTGGCTCGGTGTCTGTAGATTGTCGTGGGTTTTGATATAGAGGAGCTCGTTCGTCTGATTCAATGTCATCCTCTGGAGGATGAAAAGCCGCAGAAAGAACATTTCTACCGGAAGATCTATGTTGTGAGGAATTGATTTCCACCGTTTCTGTGTTTGGCTGTATGAAAAGTCAGTTAGTATATTTCATTTTCACAAAACCGATGCTTCTATACCTGTGCTTCGTCTGCCATGGATCTTTGAATACCGATTATGTTCTACAGTTGCGATGCAAATTTTAAAATATAGGTTGATAGGCAGCAATTCTTCCTGCTACTAGACTGGAAGCTTCTGAAATGGTTAAAGAAATGTCAGAAGTACCTTAGAAATTATTTGGTAATCGCTCAAGTAACGAGTCGTCTTTCTAATGCCATATAACTATAATGAGGTTTCGAGCATGCAATGTCACCCACATAAAAAAAATTTTGGTTTAAAGATGACTTGTACGTTTAATGTCTGTTCAGTATAGAATCGTATTTCTACTGAATTGTTTGACAATAAATTCGAGACATAGTACCTAGAACTCATCAATGAAGTGCACTTTGTTTTTACGAATCAATTTTGAAAGATTATATATATATATATTTCACTTTGTTTACCTTGCGTTACTTTTGTGCCTTGTTTATTGTCCATCATAATTAAGGCCTTTAGCTTCATAATAAACTAACCTTTTTCGAACAATAATGTGTATTTTAAACAAAGCATTCTATGTGGCTATTACGAGATTAGAAAATGCTGTATATTACTTGCTGGTCTTTCGTTTATTTACTCTAAACATTCATGACTGTAAACAAAGAGTAAAGTAAAAAGTGAGGTAATTGTATTCTGTTTTAAGATATAAATGAATGAAATAAAACTAATAATATAAAAACTTAAAAGAGTAGATGTTTATTGCACTCATTTTTTTGATTCTCTTTCTATGAAGAGAGGAAGAGGGAAATCTTTAGGGAGTGAATCGGTCGCGAGATTTGATGATCGAATAGAATGCAGTTGAGAGAATATACTTACATATAAAACTTTGATATTGTTTCATTCCAAGCAATGTAATCGTTGCGATGAATTTTCTAATGGAAAAGTAGAGGAGGGAGAGGAATCACCGATACTTGCTTTCCGAATCCACTCTGTCTGACAAGGATCATAATTCTATCTGGAAATTGGGAGATGGTTCAGGTCGAGCCCAAGAAAAGTCCAAAATGGGATGTGCACTCGGATTTTTAAAGATGATATTTTTACAACCCTCTAAAACTGGCGAAGTTTGGCATTGTAAATCAATAGAGAGATGATTGGATTCATGCAGACGAAACTAGTTTTGTTAGAAAATATATATATAATAATAATAACAATAATGAAGAGGAGAGTAGTTAGTAAAACCCCCCAAAAAAAACCTTACTTGGTGACAAGAAGCATAAAGCCGTGATTGCTCGAGGTGAGATATATGGAGAGAACCTTTAATGGTTTGAAAATGAAAGGTACAGTCATTTGATTCATCAATGTGAACGGTAGAACAGCTTGGAATGCTCACCGTACATCCTCGTAAGCCTTGTATAATTAACTTAATCGGCCTTTGCTCTTGGTTATCGATTATGTTGCCATCCACGCTTTCGTCGCATAGGTTTGATAAGAAAAGGGTCTCATTTTCGAATCGTTTGACCTTTTTATCTTCACGTAATTGCTTATGCATATTTGATTTTGTTTGTTGCTGCAAGTGGTTGGATCGATGGAAACGAAACGGAAGACGAGGAAGGATTTCAGAGCGTATTTCATGTAACCGTACGATCAAGTCGGAGAGTTGATCCATTAACTTCATTCTATCATAGGGTGCCAACTGTTCTTGGTTTTCGTTGAGCAAACTAGTCATCTTTGAAACATCTTCGGATCGATTCTCAAACCATTTTGCTTTTTCTGTCCGAGAAATATCTGCTGTTGGCTTGTCATGGTATATTTTTTGCAAGAACTCTACATTACTCTATAGTTAGTATTCACGAAAACTGTTGATGTTGATGTTGACCAAAGCATTACCTTTTCGCAGAAGCACAATCCTTTCTTCCATTCTATTTTCTTGAACGAAAAGGGATCAATCTGATTTTACAAATAAAAGAGAATATAAATGTGCTCGCTAATGTTGTTTAAGTAACTGGAATCATTCACGAAAACGAACTTGGCGCAAAACAACGCAAAGAATAAAAAGGACAAAAAGTTATAAAATGAATCCAACTTGTTTAATGGTAAGAATATGAAAACCAAAATTAGCTAGTGAATCGTCAGTTTCACAATCGTTCTAAATGGCGGCGTAGAACGATACCTATAGAAGAAATGGCTAGTCTCTATATTGCTCCTAAAGATACTGAAAATTTATCTTTTCTATTTGTACTGTATGTCTACTAAAAGGTAAGAAATTAGAAGCAAAAAGAAATCCTAGTAGCATAGTGTTCATGTCCTTTAAAGTGGGTTTTTATGCCTTGGAATCAGGTATTGTATGCGGAATCAGTAATCATCACTTACTTATTTTTAAAAAATATATATAAAAGAGCATTGTAATATCATTGATTTGGACAGCACGTCTTTTACCTCCGGAGCATGCTTTTTGAGGGATCTGTTGGAACGAAACAATAAAAGGCATTACTAGCAAAGAATCTCTTCAATATGGAATGAAAAATTAAAAAAAACAACGAATTCTCCTATTTGATAAACTCCTTTATCGTTTTTTACATTTCTCTTTTTTGGTTATTTTTTAATCTGATATAGTTTAAAATATAGAGTTATCGACCCGATCTATGAGTTAGAATATTTCATTACTTGACAAGTTTGAACTCGCGAAAAAAAAAAAAAAAAAAAAAAAAAGAGGAAAAATCTATTCTTTGCTTACCCTCTACTTCTACTACAAGCTAGGCTCTATAGCCGTAAAAGTAACTTGAAAAATAAAAGAATTGGTGTTCAGTCCAAAGGGTCCATCAAGTAAGCAACTGAAAACTTCAATTACCAAAAAAAACATGGAAGATTTACCAGCGAAAGACGGGGTTCTGTTGAGCCAACGGCGGCATACGGCTAGTTCAGGACCAACGAGACGAGCATCTGCTTTCAATCGTACCGAAAATGTGGAGACTGTCGGTGAAAGTATTGAGTTGCGACCGCTTTCAAGCAAACAAAAGCAATTGCAGCTTGAGGATAATTTAACCACGGTAGAAGCTGGAATGCATTATTTTGAAGAAGACCAGGATATGCTCCCTCCGAAACGCTCAATTGCTTTTATATTGCTCAACAATATGATGTGCGAAATGTCCGCAACTACAGCCTTGCCAATTTCAGCCGCTTATACACAATACCTTGGTGGAACAGACGCATTTTCAGGTCTCGTAATCGGTATCCCAACCCTTGTTTCTTTAGCATTTATGTACCCAATGCTTCTTTTCGCAAATCCAAAGTCAGCACATGGTTATACGCTCTATTTTCGGCCCTTGTTTACCTCTTGTTTTGCGCACATTATTGGACATTTGCTGTACAGTCTGGCATATCGTGCTCATTGGATCTATTTAATTTTGATTGGACGTATGTTTAACGGTATTGGGTTTACAATGTTTTTGTATCACAAAAAGTATCTGGCCGATAAATACTTTGTTGGGAGGAACCGATCAACGTTTCTATCGACTTTGAATATCCTTGCTCAAACTTTAGGTTTCATGTCAGGTGCATTTCTAGGAGGTGTTTTGGCTAAAGCATCTCAAAATTGCCGGAACTCTTACTGGAATGAATACACTGCTGGATCTTGGTTTATGTTGATTGCGTGGGGTGTCTATATGGTATTTTTGAAGATATTTTTTAAAGAGGTCCTACCAGATGATAATAGGGATGTTTCACAAAGAGCAGAAGCAAGCCAAGCTCAATCAATTCGTTTGTCAAGATTACAAAAGTGTTTTATAATCTTTTTGTTTTTAGCTGCTTTTACTTGTTACTTTTCCATCATGGGATATCAAACAAGTATTCCTATTTACGCAAGCAGAGCGTATAATTACAATCCCTTTCAAACAGGTAATTTCTTGGCACTTTCCTCTCTCGTCATAACTCCTTTTATTCTTTTTAGTACGCTCTTATCCAAATGGCTTGAAGATCGTCAAATAATGCTACTTGGTGTTTTGTTAGGAGTTCTAGCTCTTGTCATCCATTTAATTTTAGACGCTATACACAAACTTCCCGTTCAGCCATACTTCGTTTTATATTCCCTAATGACCTTTGGTTACGGAGTCGGTGCTGCTCCATTTATGTCCCTTTCTTCCAAGCAGCTTCATCCCAAATTTCAAATCTTGGTGAGCATCGTTGTTCAAGTTGGTGTCTCTTTGGCCGATACTGTAGGTGCTATTACCGGAGGTGCCATTTATAATATAACCACAGTCGGTTTTATTGCAATGAATCTTGGTTTGGCTGTTTTGGTGCTTATTGTATTGCTATGCCTGTGGAATTCAATTAAAGAGAAAACAACCTAAAACCCATCGTCTTCTTCTCTGAATCCATTCACCGTCTTCTATACTATACATACATTCATATATATTCCCTATAAGTTTTTTGGTAGCATTTTACATTTATAAATCGCTTGCAACCGATTTCACTAGAGCTGATAGTCCATTATATGTGCTAGAAGAATGCTCCCAAACTGTGAAAATTAAGTGGAAATTTCGTCTAAATAAATTACTTTAATTAAATATTTTTATAATCTAAATAAATTCAGATCTTAAATTGTCTTTCTATGTTGTAAAGTCTTAAAAGAATATACCTTCCCTCGCATACTTTAGAATGTGTTTGTTTACACTTTCAAGTAACATGTTGCTCGATAAGGTACGAAATTTTTCTTCTTTTTTTAACAGTAAGGACATCGTCGCTTATCAGTTTTCGTAAAGCGAATTACGGGTATGGGCCTTATCAATATGAAGTCCTAATCACCCTATCCCGAGTCTGACTAACTTGACCTCTTCCAACCACTTCGACACCGGTTTTCGAAAGGAGGATTAAAGCAGCATCCCAAATGCCTTCTGACGATATCCCATTCCCTGTAACTTTTACCGCTGGCGCTATTGCTGGTATTTCTGAGGTATGTAGTTTTCGATGAAGGCACGACAGCAAAAAGGCTGAATTATAGCGCTTCAACAAAAACAATAGCAGGTAACGAAATGGAAAATTGGAGCTACTAAGGATTATGAAGTAAAGATTTTCTGGTTCGTTGGAAACATGTGGGTGAATTGAACTATATCGATATCACGACTTCGTTTCTTTTTCTGTCATTAATTTAAGGAGTTTCTACGTGTTATGTGCTTTTGTGGTGTCTACAGGGTTTGCTCTAACATTGCTAGGTACTTTCTTTGTATCCCTTGGATGTGGTAAAAACTCGCATGCAGTTGACTGTCGGAAAGTCTGAATATAATGGAACTTTTGACTGCTTAAAGAAGATTGTTCAAAAGGAAGGCGCTTCTCGTCTTTACCGTGGTATCCTACCTCCTGTTATGATGGAGGCTCCTAAGCGTGCTTTAAAATTCGCTTCAAACGATGCGTATGGAAAATTTTGGCGTAACTTTTTTGGAAGAAAGGAGTCCACACCCGCCCTTTCCTTACTTACAGGTTCATGTGCTGGTTTCACTGAATCCTTCGTTGTCGTCCCCTTCGAGTTGATGAAAATCCGACTTCAGGATGTCAATAATGCTTCCAAGTACAATGGAACTTTTGATTGCCTTTCCAAGGTGGTAAAAAATGAAGGTATTTTTGCTCTTTATAATGGTTTCGAGGCTACCATGTGGCGTCACGTGGTTTGGAATGCTGGTTATTTTGGTCTTATTCAAAAGGTCCGCGGTTCTCTTCAACCCGCCACAAGCAAGACCGGTGAAATGTGCAATAACCTTATTGCTGGTACTATAGGTGGTATCTTTGGTACTTTCCTGAGTACCCCATTTGATGTCGTCAAATCCCGTGTACAAACTGCTCCTCGTATCGTCGGTCAAGTCCCCAAATACAACTGGGCTTATCCTGCTCTTTTTACAATTGCTAGGGAAGAAGGCTTTACTGCTCTTTACAAGGGCTTTGTCCCCAAGGTCCTCCGTTTGGGCCCTGGTGGTGGTATTCTTTTGGTCGTTTTCAACTCCGTTGTTGGTGTATACCAAAAGTATATTGCTTAGAAATATAATGATTGGATTTGTAATCGTTATCCCTCTCACATCTGTTTTTTGTTGTCTTGGAACCATTTGTTGTCTAACAGTTTATTTTTGTTTCACCTCATCCCCCTTTCTTTTTATCCTTATGTATCAAAAAAAATGGTTTCTGGGCTTTGTTTTTATTTGCCTTATTTTGAAAAAAATAGAAACAATTAACTTTTTGTTATGCTAATCCAAAATTCGTTTTTTTATGAGAAAAAACCCCCAAAATAATCTCCCATAAGTTATAGATTAGACACCTGATGCATGCGACTATTAATTCATTAATTTCCCCTTTATTTTTAACTACTTTTTGGTAAATTAAAGGATACCCATACTCAAATCAGTTTTCTTGATGATCTCGTAACTATGAAAAGAAAGTAGAAACGATAAATTCACTTTAGCTTTTTCTTTGGTGAGAATAGATAACATGTTGCTTTTCTCAGCTCTACGTATGAATGCTTTTTTTTCTCTGGATAAAAAATCATAAATTTACAGTCAATTGTTTATAAACGCGTTACATAATCTTACTTCACCACTTTCATCCAAGCAAAACGTAGACTGTATTATGACTAAATAATGATCCTCCATACCATAGTGTATGTGTTTTTTAACGGTTGCTCTTAGCAACACGCTCAAGTTCATCCTTCTTCTTAATGGCATAAGAGTTGGAAGAACCCTTGGCAGCGTTGATGATTTCTTCGGCCAAGCATTCAGAAATAGACTTGACGTTACGGAAAGCAGCCTCACGAGCACCGACGGTGATCAAAGCGATGGCTTGGTTGACACGGCGAAGAGGAGAAACATCAACAGCTTGACGACGGACAGTACCAGCGCTACCGATACGGGTGGAGTCTTCACGAGGACCACAAGCGGCAACAGCGTCGACCAAAACTTGGAGAGGATTTTGGTCGGTCAAAAGAGAGATGATCTCAAAAGCGTGCTTAACAATACGGGTAGCCATAAGCTTCTTACCGTTGTTACGGCCGTTCATCATCAAGCTGTTGGCCAAACGTTCGACGATAAAGCAACGAGCCTTACGGAAACGCTTGGTTTGGAATCGACCAGCGGTGTGAGGAAGAGGTTGACCATTGCCAACAGTGATATAATCACTAAAAACAATAATTAGTTTTTTACTCAATTTACGAGAGAGCTTATGGGAGAAAAGAAACTCATTTGATGGCATCGGAATGGAGGATAAGATTGAGGCTCCATTTTCGCGACGCCATACTCCATATAAAAAAGCACTTACACCAAGGAAATATCCTTGACTTCAACGCCCTCAAAAGGGAACTTGTTGAACAACTTGATATGTCCTGTTTCGTCTAAGGAAACATCTTGAGGAATAATGGAAGCCGCCATTGCTGTATTGTTAGTAGCAAAAGAACAGTGGTGAAGTTTCTCCTTGTTGTGTGTGACGGTCTATTGATCAAATAGGGTAGGGTTTGTAAGACGGCTTGTGTACGTGGGTAACAACGCTACTTGTATTCCTTGTTGTAAACATTGGCTGTAAATTTAGAATATATTCGATTCACCTTTCATTAGTAAAAGTTGCTTTCAATGAATTTTAGTTTTTTTTTTAAGAAATTTACTTGAAAAAGAACAAATCGTTTGCTCAAAACGATCGCTAGAGACAAACTACAGCAGTACAAACAAAATTTACGTGTCTCGATTGCTTTAAGAACGAAGAATGTAGTTTTTCGAAGTGTTAGAAAAGTTATTGTAACAAACAATCGCTCATTCAACTCGTTTATCAATAAGCAACACTCATTATTAGCACAAATTGTCTTCATCTGTATCACTCTCGAAATACGTCTTCGAGCAGTTGAACACTCGCACAGTGGAAGGGTCTCTTACTTTTGACGAAACTCTTCAATCTAAAGAGTATGGAAAATTCCTGTTAATCAGGAAATATCATTTATTCAAAGGGTATATTTGGTTTATATTTACAAGTTTTACCAAGCATCGGGCATATGATGCAGTGGTAGCATGCTCGCTTTGCATGCGAGTTGGCCTGGGTTCAATCCCCAGTGTGTCCATGATTTTTTCTTCTTTTTCTTTTTGTTATATTCTGAAATAGTTTGTTTAATCAATCATATTTCTGTTTTTACGGATTCATTTCTACAAATATGATCAAGAAATGTAATCAATTTATAGCTGCTGTCAAAAAAATCAGAATGAATTTACAGTCGGGCAAATTGAACTTATTTGAAAGATGGTTAGGTGTAAGTAATGAACATAACATCTATAATAACTAAATGGATTTCTTATTTATTTTTTCTATTGCTTTAATTCATTTAATTTTGCTATAATGCAATAACTGATATGGTCCTTTTTCTTATGGTATTTTATTTTGAATATTTGTTTAGTTTGTTTATTAAAGAAACAATAAAACATGCGTTATGTAGAATACCGTATATAATAAAGCTATGTAATATACATTCAGAGGATTAACGAGCCACTAGATAATGAATCCCTTGGTAAGAGGTCGTCACCCAAAGTCAACGTCGACGTATATCTTTAACCAAGATTCAGTCCTTCTTTCAATTAAAGCTGTACAACCTCTCGATTTGTCATAATGGCAAATTTACCGATCATAGGTATTTACAAGGTTTTGTACAGTTATGAACCAGAACCAATCGATCCAAATGAACAAGTTCCAGAAACAGAACGAGAATTGTTCATCGCGGAGGACGAAATTATTTGTCTTCTGCAGAAAGGCGAGGACGATTGGTATCTAGTCAAACGAAATATTAATAGTCCTGACAAAGATGAAGAAACTGGTATTGTTCCTTCAAACTACATTGCAGAGGTATGGATGTCAATCGTATATTACTCGAGACAAATAAGTATTAACCAACTTTAAGGATGAGCCTTCAGCAAGAATGAAAAGTCTTTTCGATTACGAAAAGCAATCAATAGATGAGGTTTCGTTCCCAGCCGATCAGGTGTTGGATGCTTATGGAAGCATTAACGAGGATTGGGTTTTGACAAGATACAACCAGCAATATGGACTTGCTCCGAGAAATTATCTTGAACCTGTAGATGCAGCTGCCTCTACATCAGTACCGAATGTCCCTGCTCCACCAGCGGCAACTTCTGCAGTGAAGTCTGAATCACAACCTGCACCTTCTCAGCAAGCACAACCACCACCACCACCACCACCAATACCTCCTCTTCAGTCACCAACATCTGTTTCCTCTCCTCCTCCTCCTCCTCCTCCCGTCCCTCCATTACCTCAAGACTATTCATCTCCACCGTCTAATGTGGCACCTGTTGAAGAAGAAGACTTGTCCGATGCTGACGAACCTGATGACTATTATACTTCAGATAGAGAGCGAGAAATTCCTCCTACATATACTCAACCGCAGTCCGACACTTTACCACCTCCACCACCACCTCCTGCACCAGCCGTACCTCCTGCTGCGAAATCTGTTTCTTCACCACCACCACCCCCTTTGCCTCCCGTGCAGCCTCCAAGACCTAGTGTAAGCAATGCTACCGCTACCGCTACACCAAGACAATCCACTATCTATTCCGAGGCGCCTTCTTCTCCCACGTCTCCTTCAGACGCTTACGGAGATCCTGGTCGGCATATCAAACTTCAGTCTGGAAGGACTCAAGAAGAAAATAGTGTGGATGACAGTCCAACCTTTGATGATCCTGCCTATAGGAAATGGGAGGTTCGTGAGGTTGTTGGAAAGAAGAAGAAGCGGACTGGTATTCTTGCTATTAATAATAAATCCGTCGTGCTTACCTTCACAAAGAGCATGGAAAATGCGGAAGTCTTTTCAGTCACGGACTTGATAAATTATTCTGCTGAAAGAAAGCACGTTTTTGTCGAATATAAACGAGATGAGGGGATTAGCTCCTTACATTTGCATGCTAATAGTAATGGAAATGCAGATAGCATTATTCGTACATTAGGTGACGTTGCTGGATCTGCTAGAGCAGCTGGTCTTCGAGAAATTGCTGAAGCTAGTGGCAAACCTATGCCCAATTTGCCTTCTGATTCTGCCTTGTACAAGTTGAACGAGGCTTCTGAGAAATCCGGGGCCAGTGGTGGAAGAGCCGGAGTATATGAACCTTCCACTGTATACAACAGTGGAAGAGCACCTGTTGAAGAAGGAACATCGAATGCTCCTTCACCTGACGAAAAGATGGGTACCATCGTCTATGGATTTGAAGCAGAAGCACCTGATGAGTTGACTGTTAGTGCAAATGATAGAGTTGTTATCGTAAATGATACCGCTAGTAGCGATTGGTGGAAATGCCGTCTAAACGGCAAAGAAGGTGTCGTTCCAGCTAGTTTCGTTAAATCAGATATTTCTGTGCATGAGAAAACTGCTTCCAAATCTTCTCATGGGAGTTTGTCGAGAAAATCTTCTCGACATGAACATAAAGAGGAACCAAAGCACGAAAAGAAGGATGCTCGTAGAAGATCTCGTAGTCATTCTGTGGTCAAGCCCGATGAGACAAAACTCCGCACTTGGACTGATAGGACTGGTGCTTTTAAAGTTGATGCTGAGTTTTTGGGTTTCAGTGATGATAAAATTCACTTGCATAAATCGAACGGTGTTAAAATTTCCGTACCAAGTACGAAAATGTCATACAAAGACCTTGATTTTGTGGAACTTATGACTGGTAGGAAGGTATATTCCCGGTCCGAACGACGCAAAGAAACGCATAAGAAGCCCCATAGTAAACATGTTGAAGAACATGATGTGGATATTCCTCCACCTCAACCCGCTCGTCCTCAAAGCAGACCAACTTTAGCTCCCCCTGTAAGCACCGAAGCTAAAGATAAAATTGATGTTATCGAGGAGAGGCCTAAAATCACATACGACTGGTTCGATTTCTTCCTTCGCTGTGGTGTTGATTTCACTGTCTGTAACCGCTATACCCGTAATTTTAACAATGAACATTTGGATGAGTCATCCATTCCTTCTTTAACACCCGACATGCTACGAACATTAGGTCTTAAAGAAGGTGATGTGATTCGTGTGATGAAGCATGTGAATGAAATTAATGGGGTACCTTCTAGCCCTGCTGTTTTGAGACCTTCTGATGCGGAACAAAAGTCTGTGTCTCCTTCCCTATCTACACTTGAAGCACAAGCTCCACAACCCGCACTCTCCAAGACTTTAAATAACGAGCCTGCTGCTCCAATGAATCAACAGTTTGAAGACGATGCTTGGTCCAATAAACCAATTAAAGAACCCACTATTCGGTCATCCTCAGTTCCTCAACACAAAACTGAACTGGAATCGGATATGCAAAAAATGGATTTGTCCGAAAAAGAGAAAACTCCTGAACCTGCTCCTCGACCTTCATCGGTCCCAACGGCAAGTGTTTCCAACAAAAAGGTCGAAGATAGTGAAAATTCATCTCAACCATCTTTAGCACCTCAGCCTACTGGTATTACCATTCAAAATGCTTATTTTACAGCTGCTCCTCCTGCTTATTCAGATCCTTTTCAATCCCCTCTGTACGTTCAACCAACAGGGTTTCAACCACCTGCTAGTGCTTTACCTGCTCAGCCTACTGGTTTCCAAGCTCAAATGCCGCCATTATCTGTACAGCAAACTGGAATTCAACAACCAATGAGTTATGTAGCTTCTCAACCTACTGGCATTAAGGCACAACCAACCGGGTTTTCTGCTCAGCCCACTGGGATGCAATATCAACCCACTGGTATGAATAGTCAAATGACTGGTATTGGGATGCAGCCAACGGGAATGCAGTATCAACAAACTGGAAGTATGCCTCAACAGTTTAAATCTGCAATGCCTCAAAGCACTGGTCAACAACATGACATGTCGAACATGCAAGGCCAGAGGATGGATCTAGCCTCTCAACCTACCGGTCTACAAAGTCAGTATACTGGTTATCAGCAACCTTTCACCCCCACTCCTATGCAACCGAGCTATGGGTATAATATGCAACCTAATGTTAATGACCAGTCAATGTATTATAATGTTGCGCCCACTCCATTTGCATATGACCAACAAAACATGTATGCACCTATGGATCAACAAGCATATTACGGAACAGATATGCAAGGTCAAATGGGAATGCAACATCCCTATATGCAAAACTACTATGATCCTTCTCAACAAATGGCCTATGGTTATGATACCAATGGGTATGATGCATATGGTGCTGGATATGGATATGGCCAGCCTTATGGGGGTATGCCGAATCAAATTTCAAATGATCCGGTTTCTAATCCAGGTTTATATATGCCTTCAGGCTACGAAAATATGCAGCAACCTTCTGATTACTATCAACCTTCTTTTACTACAGTCGGCCATAACGAAAATCCCAATGCCAGAAAAGCGAGCATAGCTCAAGCTACGCCAGATAATCCATTCGGATTTTGATGTTCTTTTTTTGATGAAAATATTATCATTTCCTCAGTTGTCGTACATACATAATGCCTAGTGCTTTTTAAATTTTTCTTTTTGTTTGCAAGATAAAATATAAATTAGTATATTTATGTAGTTAGTCTTACATTATTATAAATATGTCTTTCTATAACTGAAGCTTCTCAATTGAGCTATAGTATACCCTTGCTGCAACATAGATTGAGAAATTCTTATTCAACCAACATAAAGTAAAGTATGCAATCTTCCTGTTTCAAATATCCAGCTTGCTCATAGCGAACGCATAATAACGCTAATGAAAGTAGGAAAAGCAAGTTACCGTTAGTGATTCAACCGTTACGTTTTCTGGATTTAAATTCGCTAATCCAAGTCAAGACATATTTTCTACTATTAACATACCAAGCAAAGCCTTTTAAACAGTAAATAATAATGTCAATGGTAAGCGGTTAAATGAATACGGAATACTTGTTAACTTGCTAAGCTTAGTACAAGCTATAGATTTTATGCGGCATATC
The DNA here is from genome assembly GCA_029532395.1 of Schizosaccharomyces lindneri. NCBI lineage: Eukaryota > Fungi > Ascomycota > Schizosaccharomycetes > Schizosaccharomycetales > Schizosaccharomycetaceae > Schizosaccharomyces > Schizosaccharomyces lindneri. Next base: position 129,448 of record JARFMH010000001.1, on the reverse strand, counting down.
ATTCGAATGCCATTAATATTCGAATTCACCAAGGTACAAAAGAGATTTACAGTAAATTTTGACTCTAACACCAACTCAGTATGTATTCCGATACTTTTATGCACGGCTTTGATCTTATTATCCAATTTTGATGTGACGTTGCTTGATTCTTCTTTTCATGTGAACTTGGGTGTTTTAGTTGCTGCTATGTATCAAGGATTCTATCTATGTATTGATTTCATTGATGGATTACTGTATGCTCCTGCTCTCTATTTGTATTCGATTCTGTTACCAAAAGTGCTGTTTCAGCGTTGGCCTCAATCCACAGTCAATTCGACTGCTATCTTTTTACATATTATTAGTTGGATAATGCAATTTATTGGTCACGGTGTCTTTGAAAAGAAGAGACCAGCGCTTCTTGATAATCTCGTACAGTCAATTTTTTTCGCACCTTTGTTTGCGTTTTTGGAAACGAGTCCTCTCTTCGGTTATCATCCCGCTGTTACAAAAAACATCCGCGTTGCTACTAAGATTCAGCAAAAAGAAGAAATTCATGGATCTAGTGGAAGTGTTAAATCAGAGTGTTTGTTCGATGAATCGCTTCTGGAGTCTCCTGCAACCGAAGTTCTGAAAGGTCGCACAGATATTACAGTCCGTCCTCTGTATTTGAGTGACATAAATGACGGTAAGTATCGTCTTTATTTATGATTATATACTTACGTTTTATTTATAGAGTATTTGGATCTCCTTGATGTCTTGGTTGCTGCTACTGTTCGTCCAAGCTTGGCTTCTTATCAAAAGCGCTTTTTGGAATTACGGAAAGATACTCCCTACACTTATTATACTATTGTAGTTGAAGATAAAGAAACCCGTAAAATAGTAAGGGGAATGCTTGGCTTTCGATGAATATGTACTGACTTTTCTAGGTTGGAACAGCCACTCTGTTTGTGGAAAGGAAGCTCATACGTGGTAACGGAGATTGTGCACATGTAGAAGACGTCGTTGTCCATCCTGACTTCCAAAACCGCTCCATTGGTAAACTTTTGATTCAAACCCTAACGAAATTGGCATTCAACATGAACTGCTACAAGCTAATTCTTGACTGCTCCGAGAGCAATGTTAAATTTTATGAAAAATGTGGCCTCAATCGTGCAGGTGTCGAGATGAAGATTTATAATGACACCATAAGAAAGAACATCTAATGACTATGCTGTGCAGAAGCTCTTTAATAAGTCGAGTAATGGTTTAAGACTACTCTAGCATATTATATAATTCAAAATTGATTATCATTTCTCCATAAGTTAAAAGGTTTCACATAGGAATTATTGTAAGCGACCTCTAGCCCAACCGCCGTCTAGTCTGTGAGACGGTTAAGTAAGTAATCTATTTCTACCTTTTTAGTCATGGGAATCACGTACTCCTGAGGATTCATTAGTAAAAAAAAAAAAAAAAACATAGGAAAAGACTACATTACATACCTTGTATATGGAGACAACTGTGTCAGCATTAATTTTATCGGTTGGCTTGGTAGGGTCTGCGGAATCACGACCATAAGTTAAAGCCTTGTAATGAAGACGTTTTAAAACTCGTCCTTCTTGGACGGGATCCACAATTTCGTTCACAATTCCTTCTGAATCACGAGCTTCAATCAGTTGTTTGTATTTCTCAGGATTGGCCAAGAATTTCGCTTCAGCAACAAACTTTCCATAGTGGATTCTTCTAGATAGGGATTGAAGGCATCGGATATCACTCACTGCTGTGCTGCCATAATTGTCAAAGTCGTTGCCTTTGGCGCAAATCTTTGGCAAGATTTCCTGCACGTAGTAATCAAATATTTCGGCATTTACATTAACATTGTTTTTATGTAGTGGAAATGCTCTCTTAAAACCGGGTAAGATGGGTTCAGGTAAATCAGATGTAAAAGGGTATTCTTCAGGACTGGCGTAACGTCTTACGAGCGAATAAAGCTTTTCTTCTTCGTGTAAGAGAAATTCTAAAAAGCTTTTATCAGTGTGCTGCAAATTCAAGCAACCTTCACTTCCTTTCTTGTAAACTTTCTCATTTACAGGAAACTGAGCGCGTTCCAAAAAATCAAAAACTATAGTGTCTTCCTGACGGATTAATGCAGATCGAATATTTTCAAGCTTCAGCTTATCATTTACAGCACTCATTTTTGACCGATGTCTTTGTTTGAAGCAAGTACGTATTCTAGTTTGTTCAAAGGAAAGAACTCAGGACTACTTCAAATAATTTGACTATTAGTAATAATTTTTTAGTTTTAAATCCTTACTTTTATCGATATAACTTTTTTTTGTTATATAACCTATGACTCCAGGAAAGAGATGTTGGCAGGAAAACTACCAATGTCAGAATTTACAGGAAATGATTCTCTGTTCGTATTATTGTTAAATAAATAATGAGAAGTTGAATTCTATTTCATTAAGGATTTAATTCAAATAAGCTTGGTTAAAAGTTATAATCTTACACACTAAAATTGAGTTGAAAACTCAGTGTGGCATCGTATGCACTACTATATATTGCTGGACAATGACTTTGTTTCCAAGTTTAAACAGGATTTTCTGTACTTATGTTTTCATTTACGTGGAATGCTGAATTCGACTACATAAAGCACAGGTGATAGAAGATTATAATCGAAAGTCTTCGCTTTTAAGCCTTCGAGGGTCCAAGATTAGAGTAATATCGAAGTTTGCATCTCACATGGGAATTAGTCGATCGTTCCAAGGAGCATCCAATCCATCCTCGCCTGGGTTCTTAATAGTAAAAGGCCTTTTGTCGTTTGTTCTCCATCCTTTGTATCTGATTCCGACAAGTTCTATTGGAATGCAATCAAGTGAAGGGATGTTTAAATCACCGGAGTAAATAATCCATTTTTCGTTTTCTCTGCACGATGTGAAGTGCAAAGATTTCGAATAGAAAAGCATGTAGGGACTTTCTGGTTCCCTTCTTTCTTCTACCATCTCAATGAAAAAGGGAGATCCTGCTTCACGTTTTAATACTAAAGGGTTAAGTGGGTGATATATTAAAGCTTTCCGTTCTTTTGTATGCAATGTTAGATCTTCCTCGTACTCAAGCCGCAGTAAATTTGTTCCTGGATTTTCTCCGATATACAAATGGGTACCATCATGATGAACCATGAAACCTATATTCCATTGTTAATTCAAGTTTCGAATGCTAATCTGTCACATACCCTTAGTTTGAGGATCATAATTAACAGGAACATGAGCCTTAAATGACCAATATTTTGTATGCAATGTTTGTAACACAATTGATTCGGGGGGATTAATCGTGCGCTTTATTACTGAGCTGGATACGAACTTTTTTTCTGGAATTTGTAATGCCAATAATGCAACGATGAACCCCAAAATACGCATTTTTTTTCTTACAATACTGGTTCAATGTACTTGTTTGTTCAACAAGTGTAACCATCAGAATCTCAAAGGGGTCCTAAAATCAACAAACGATAGTTCGTAGGAATGTAAACAAATGTACTCCACACCAAGCATGATAACCTAAAAATCATTAAAAAGAATCTTAATAAGATTTTAATTATTACTATTTAAATATATATATATATATATCAAATTGCATATAAAGTACCTAAATCACAAAAACCTTTATTAACCAGTCTGAATAATTTTTAGTGAAGATCGATTTTCACTATAATTTTCCTTTTAAGCCTTAGCCTTCTTGGTATTATTTCGCTTCCAAGCATCGGCACGCTCCTTGCGCTTCTTGCTAGGCTTCTTCTTCTTTGCTAGAGGATTTTCGCCAGGTTTGGCGTGATGACCTTCTAAAGACAAATTCTCTTCAACTAAAGCGTTTCCTGCCTTACCTATCAACTTCCGAGCTCGACCCTGCAATGTACGACCCTTTTGGTTTTTGGTTTTTGGAGCACGAGTAGGAGGTGCACTGTTCTTAATAGTTTTGGCTCTTGAAATACGTAACGTTCTTCCTTCAGGCATCTGCTTTTCGTTCAACAGAAGAGCTTTGTCAACTGAAAGAGGTTCCTTAAATTGAATATAGGCAAATCCTTTCCCTAAATTTGTCTTGGGATCACGAATAATACGTACATACTCAATTTCGCCGCTCTGTCCAAAGTAGCGCCATAATGGCTCTTCCTCTGCCTCAAAAGCCAAATTACCAACGAAGATGCAGCGCTTTACATCTCTAGCCATAGGATGGCTTACACTGTCCACGCGAAGATGGCGATTCATGAAAAGGGTTGCATTTAATGATAATGCATTTCTCGCCGATGAAGCTTCATCATAAACTATATAAGCATTAACAGTATCGCGTTCAGCATGGAGTTTCTTCTCAAGAAAAGCAACCTTCCTAGGTAAAAATTCAGAAAAGGCCAAACTGCGAAACCTGATCGACTTGATTTGACCAAATTGACGGAAGTGCTTAGCGAATGACTTGTATTCGTGCTATTATATTGTTAGTAAAAAGCTTTTTCTATAGTTGATTCCATACCTTGTCTAACACAATTTTAGAGGGCAAGTTGTTTACAAAGATAGTTTTCTCGGACTTTTGGAGCTCTTGCTGGATCTTTACCTCTTGTTGATGTTTCAGAGCCCTTTGTTCCAATTTTTCCTCTTCTGACTGTTTTTTCTGTTCCTCGGAACCTTGCTCTTTATTTTCCTCATCAGATTGTTCCTTTTCGTCGGCACTATCTGAATCCTTTTCGACTACTTCCTCTTCTTCTAGTTTGTCAAAATAATCGGCTTCAAGATTTTCACTTTCCAAATCAGACTTTTTCTTCTTTTTGGATTGGTTCTTCTTCTCTTTGACATTGTTCTTTTCAACTTCAATCTCGGTTTCTTGTTCAGCATTCTCATCTACAGATTCATTTGTGCTTGGTAACGAAACCTTTGTGGGTTCTTTGGGAGCAGGACGCGAGAGCGGTTTCTTTATAATTGTTAGTGGAGTTAAATAAAAATTTCCATACAGATTGCTTAAATAGATTGTCTAACGATGAATCAATATTCGCTGTGCCATTGAATTTTTCTGCAAAATTAGCAGACATGCTCTTGGATGAGTCTTCACTCATTTTTGAAATATTTAATTTGGAAAACTAATTTCAACTCAATAAGAAGAGTTGTTTACTCAATAAACGACAATGATTCTGCTTTTGTGAAAAAATTTCGAAAGTAGCAGTAAGAAAATTTAGGTGTGCTAAAGGAAGGTGGTTTACAAAAGTCAAGATCACGAGGTAATGTTTTCTACCCTAATGCTTGAAAAATCTAAAAGTAAATGCAATATACAATGAGTATTATAAGAAATCTAGATGAGTTCTTTATCACACAATCAATAGCCGTGTACTATTTGGGAAAACGTATATATTGAATTAACAGCAAATTATTAATTTATCTCAATTTTTGGAACATTAAAAGATCAAAGGAAACTTGTTTTTGTTCATTCAGCCGAAGATTGCAAAAAGGTGAAAGGAGTAAAAGCGTAGCCTTCACCTTCAAAGTGTTTTGACATACCTTCCACCCAATGTAAACGAAGACTGTGAAGCATGGCACTAGTACCTTCCATAGCCACCAAAACAAGACATGTAACTATAAACCAAAATGCAAAGAGAATTACAATAAAAATGGAGCCTACAACCCCGGTCATTTGAAAAGCATTAGCTAAAGTCATATTCCATAGAACAGTTGAAAGCTGGTTATGAGCAAGTGATAAAGCCCACAGACGAAGATAACTAGCGGTATGGGAAATACAACCCAAGCAGAACTCAATGGTGTGGATGACCTGATGAATGACGATTTCACCAAAATCGAATCCTTCCTCTTGAGGTTCCTCATTCTCAGTATCAAGCAAGGCTTCTTCATCAATATTTTGAGGATCATTTACTGATTGATAGCGGACATCTTGCTGGCGATGTTCTCGCCATAGAAAGTAAGGTTTGACACATAAGAGCCATGGAATGCAAATTAAAGAAGCAAGTACAAGGATAATTTGTAATTGTTTTTGACCTCTAAAGAGAGGTTCTTCAATTTTTCCAGGTGACAAAAACATGAGAATAAGCATATTCAGCAAGCTAGGAGGCTGCCAGTTATTGCCTTTCCAATCGACACTCCATTTATATATAATTGTAATGACGAGATATCCAAAAATTGCTTCCAAAAATATAAGAGATGGAAGAAAAACGGCATATATGTCCAATTTGCGTTTGAAAAATCGATAATTCGACAATGAAAGGAAAAGGCAATAAGTCATATGGATAACACCAATAACAACAGAAACTTTCATTTTATAAGAGTTCATAAACAAAAGGTTATTGTCTGCACTATGCCAAGCAGGATCAATACCTATGGGATATGTGCCGGTTTGAATAGCCCTGGCATTGGTATCTTCACTCTTTACAGGCCATGCCCAACGGGAAGTGAAGAGAGACATTGGCTTACTGAATAGATCATTATAAATGAAACCGACGTACATAGAGAATAAACCCATCAAAAGTACCATATAACGACCATAGAAAATCATACCTAGAATCTCATCCATATCCTTCTTGGCTGCCAATTTTTTTTCGTGCATTATAAACATTAAAGCCACAGCAGCCATTATTGCTCCATGACCTAAGTCACCAAACATGATAGCAAATAGGAAAGGAAAAGTAACGATAGCAACTATTCCATGGTTTACCTCACGATAAGTAGCCACACCGTAAGAATCAATAAGTGACTGGAAAGCTTCAGTGAATTTATTGACTCGGAAATAGGTAGGGGGTGTTTCCTTAGTGCGGATGATATTTAAAATAGAAGGTGCTTGAGAATCCACCAAATCGGACACATCACGAAGTGTCTTTTGCACCAAAGGAAGGTTAGCAGTTGGACACCATCCTTCGGCGATAAGACATTTATGGTTTTGATCATAACTGAATAAATTCATAGCCTGGTAAACAGCTTTATCCTTATGCAGAATTGATTCCCAGGAAGAGATATGTTCTGCAATAAAAGCAAGCTCTGTATAAAGAGCAGAGCGAGTGTTTTCCAAAACGGCGAAGATGTCGCTGATATTCCCGTTTACCTGCTGAACTTGTCCTGTGCGGATAGAAGAATCTTCGTCAACGGAAAAGAGAGTAGCGCCTAAGCTTTCTGAAATTCTACGTATTCTCGAAAGAATTTGAGTACCGTGGGCAAAAACTAAGAACACTGTTTTTTCTTCGACATCTTCATTCCCACGAATGACAGACTCATCGGCACGAGTTTGGTAGATATAAAGGTTTCCACGAAGGGTACGCCAAAGAATTCGCTCTAAAAACTGAAACTTTACGGAAGGGATAATACCGGTAACAAAATCAAGTGATATAGAAGTTCGTGCATTAGTATCCTCACTGTTAAAAGATCCTGTAGTACCCAGTTCCAAAGCGTTTTCAATAAGAGGGGCAGTGGCATCGTCTTCTCCAGCCATTATGGATCCGTTGTCAGTATTGATATCAAAATGATTATGGGCATCAGTGCTTTTTGCAAAAAATGCATCAACTTTAGATAACACATTTGAATACTCCAGTTGTTGAAGATAGTTTGCATTCAGACTTCGACTTGACTCCACTAGCTGTCGAACGCGAACTTCCAATCGAGATATCTTTTCAATTATGTCCTCGATCGTGGTCGTTTCTAGAGTCATCTCATAGTTTGCCGTATGATGATGTTCTGGGATTTCGATGCTGTTTAAAGCTATTTCTGAGTGAAGATAACGTAGTTGACGTTCAGCTTCATCTAATAATCGAATCTCTCGAACAAAAGACCTATGGAATGCGACGACATCTCTATTTAGCTATTTCGTTGTTAGAGGAACATGTTTTCCATGAATGCTTACATCTTTGAAATGAATAGTTGACAATTCCCCCAATGCCAACATTACAGGTCTGACAGACTCTGTTGGCAGGTATAACTGCACCAAAGAGACGTCCTCCGATCCTAAATACCATTGTTAGTCTCAAATAGTTGCTGTGCAAGCTATATTCCACTTACTATACAGTGAGTGTGACATGTCGAGGATGAGTGTGCTTAGGCTGGGAATGCCTGACGAGTATAACAAAAGACGACTAAACCTTCCTAAAGGAAAACAGGATAATCGATTATTTATAAAATAAAATTTAATCTTTTTTTTTGGAATTTCAATCGAAGTGAATCAAAAATCAAATATATCCGGTTCTAGTCATTATAGTGACATATACAAGAAACCACTGGATTTTTTAACTTGGATATAGCAGTATTAGATAATTAATTTAAATTGAAATTACAAGCAAATTGTTAATCTATCGCTCATATAAACCTTTTTAGATATTGTACAAAGACAGTAAACAAAAGGATACTCTATCAGGTGAAGAAAGCGTTGACGATGGAAAGAGCCTGTAAATTTCATTTCTTTATCCTTCCTCCACTCTGTGTGTTTTATTTATTTTTGGTGTTTGCGCGTTTAGTTGGAATCCCATTGTTCACTGGTGTTTTTTCCTTTCATTTCATTCATTGTAACATAGATACAAAAGCAACTATTCTAACTACTGGATTTTGAGAATAAAGTATGGACTACAAGCAATGACTTCCTATATGAACTCGCCGATATATTATCTTCCTTTAACAATAATGCAGTGAAATATTGCATTGGAAAATTTCCTATTTAATTATTCTTTAAAATAGTTTTTTTATCTAATAAAAATTCATGAATTACTTGACGAAAGTTCTACTGATATATATGTATTTTTTTTTTATTTTTGTTTGTTTTGTTTACCAGATGTTACTTTAATGCGACAATACAAGGTAACAACCGAGCGTTTGTTTTAGCAGTAAAGACGACTCGAAGTAGAAAACCTTTGAATGTTGTGAATGCTGTGTGATTAAGTATGGTTTTATCACCAAGCAGTTCATATGTGCTAAACCATTCCATTTTGCAAAGTAGTAAAGAGCCATTGTATGATGGTGGGGAATTTAGTGAATCCCATAATGTACGATTAAGCAGAAAGACACTATGGCATTCTTAACTAATGTTATACTTAGAGGTACTTACTTTTAAAAGCAAAGAAAGAGGCATTGGAAAAGAAAGTTCAATACCAAACGACATACGCCAAAGCTTTGGATATGTTAGGCGACAGGAAGAAGGAAATGAATGGTATCGAGAGGTTGCTTGTAGATTTCGAAGACTCCAAAAAAGTATTAAAAGAAACACAAGAGAAATGGCAGGTTGCTGAAATAAGTCGATTGTCGAAACTCGTGAGCACACTTACACAAGGGGCATTGACTGTAGAACAGGAAAGCAGAAAGTCATCCATTCCGACTGAAGTACAAGCTATTTTACAAAAATCTGTAGAAGAAGTACAATCGCAATTGAAAAGACTTGGTTTATTAGAGGACCCAAGCCGTTCTTCAGATATGTCTGTATCCTCCATCATTGAAAATCTTCAGCGGATCAGCAAATCACTGGACAAAGTACCATCCAATTTGAAGTTTTATGAGAATCATAAACCAACCCGGATCTCTAGCTCTTCTTCGGATAAAGAGGTATTGGCGAACGTACTCTTGGATTGGCAAAAATTGAGTGCAGAACAAAATACATATTTACGAGTCATTAGCAATTCCGGAAACGTTCCTCCTGACTGTTTGCTTCAATTACGACAATACTTTTTTCGCAGCGAGTTGCTTTCTGAGAAACTATCTAATATATATTCCCTCAAAGATGAGGCAGATAATAATCTTTTGTAAGAAAAGCAACTTTCTTTGATTCCAAATGTACGTACTCATTTATTCGTTTACTCTTGGTTTAATTCCGTGAAAGCTGGGTTGTGCTTGAATTTTTTCATTCCTGAGCGTAAAAGCGTTCCGTTCTTTTTTATTTTTTATCTCTTGGCTTCTTGTTCTTATTAATATTAAACTTTCTTGGGTCTTTAGTGTTTATAAATTTGCTTCATTTTAAATGAATCTACAATTTTGATATTCATGTTTTTGCTAAATTATTGACAGGTAAACATATTATCTCACCATTATGTTCAAAGAGCATGAATATTTCTTCTTCGTTTCCAAAAACAATATAAATATCAATGTCAACAAATGCTATTCAACTAGCTTTTTCGTATTTTTATTTACTATATTCTGATGGAGCAGTAGGCTACGCAAAAGCATTTTTCACAATATAGCGATATCCTAAAGCAGTAGCCCTACCACCTAAACAATGCACCAAGGAATCCCAATTTTCACTACGATTGTTGTATATTACTAAAATTTTTGAAAATAAGGGTTTTTGCGCCTAGAGAACAGCGCAGAATTGTCTTTTGTGTGTATGATTCTAGGTTAGTCGTGTTCTACTCAGTTTTTGAGTTTGCTGCTTAATCCAAGCGTTATACTATATGAGAGCGGTTGAATCCGTCCTTCAGTTCGGAGAAGGATAAAAATTGATCTCTATTTTGCTTTTAGTAGGCGAAAGTTTTGAATGATAACTTGGAAGAATGCCAATCCGTCAGGCAAGAAAAGGTATATAATAAGTCATCTGCAGTGTAAGCTGCAAATGCTAGGAGACATAATTACATACCTGTACTTTGAAATTACTTTCAAAACTAACAAAACTAGTTTCTTCCAAGTCACTTCCCACATATGTAAACTCTAGTACTACGAGCTTGACCAACAAAGATGAAACCAATATTTCTGAGTATATGAAGCTTCGTTTGCTTCAGCCACCATCTAAAGTTTTATATTCTCTAGAAAATACTGTATCTTTATACAGACGTTGCGAAAATATACGGAAACGCTTGCTAATGATACCAGACCTCAAGTATATTCTGGATTATATACACTCAGTTGCAGAAGTAACTCCTTTCAAAGTTTTACATATTGATGGGATTTCTTACGATGATCCAGTAACCGAGATATGGCTGTTTTGCCGTTTTGGCTATCCTCTTTGCGCTTTATATAACTTGGTTTCTCCTGACGAACCCATAAATGTAAATTCTTCTGTCACTTTAGAAAACAGAAATGCATGTAAAGCAGAACTTTACAGGTTTTTGTTAATGTGCAAAAAGAATCTTAGGTTCGGGGATAATGTCCTCTTTTCCATCTCTGAGATCTTCAGTGATTCTACGTCCTCATTAATCAAAGCATTGAAAACCGTTGAAACTTTGCTTGACAAATACGAAAATTCGCCAGCTGGTCATCATTTGAAAGTAGTCAAAGAATCGTCACCAGGTATGCTTCATTTTCTTATAGAAACCGGTCAAAGGGTTCTTGCAGAAATATATGAGACAGAACTAAAATATATCCAAGACTTGGAATATTTGTCTGATTTTATGACTACATTACAGCAGCGTAAAATATTGTCTCTGGAAACGATACTTAAAATATTTACGAATTTAAACGAAATACTTGATTTTCAAAGGAGGTTTTTAGTTGGACTAGAAATGACTTTGTCACTACCACCTCACGACCAACGGATAGGTGCATTATTCCTTGCTTTGGAGGGGCGTTTTTCGGTTTACCAAGTATTTTGTCTGAATTATCCAACTGCCCAGCAGCTAATTATTGATAATCAAGGACAGCTTAGCGAGTTAGGCTATCTTTTGGAGCCTTGTTACGAGTTTCCTGCTTTGCTAATCAAACCCATTCAACGAATTTGTAAATATCCACTCCTTTTATCTCAATTAATAAAAAACACTCCTCATGATTATCCTTATAATGAAGAGTTAAGGCAAGGAATGGCGTGCGTCGTTCGTATAGCTAACAAAGTGAACGAAACCAGACGTATTCATGAAAATAAGTCTGCACTAAATGAGCTTGAACAACGTGTTATTGATTGGAAAGGCTATTCTTTATCATTTTTTGGACAACTTTTGCTTTGGGATGTTGTTAACGTCTCTAAAGCCGATATTGAACGAGAGTACTATGTCTATCTTTTTGAAAAAATACTTTTGTGTTGCAAAGAGCTATCCCCTTTAAAAAAGCAAGCACGTAGTATTAGCATAAATAAAAAGCCCAAGAGGATGGATACTCTTCAACTGAAAGGAAGAATTTTGGTTTCCAATATTACTGCCGTTGTACCAAATACTAGTGCCGATCCATATGCTCTTCATGTTTTTTGGAGAGGTGACCCACATAATGAGTCATTTGTTTTAAAATTAAGGAATGAAGAGACTCATAGGCTGTGGCTTTCAACTTTAAGAAGACTGATAAAAAAAAAGGAAGGACCGCCCAAAGATGTTCGAAATGCGTCATCTTCATCTCTTGGCCATCATGGCTCGGATGGCGTTAATCCCGTAAAGGCTGGTAGCCCTTTAAAACCCTATTTGATGCGTACACATTCGCTTGATGATGCTTTTAACCAAACATTAAGCTTCTCAGGCCCAATATCTAATCCTACTCCATTTTCTAAAAACGGGATTTCCCAAGGAGATCATAGAACTAGCCCTGATAAGTTTGACTATCCTGATTTACGCCTGAATGGTGTAGAATTGACCAGGTCCGTTTCAAGAAATTCACAAGGAGCGACGGATTTTATTGGTAACGATTCATCATCTGTTGTATCTAATCCCTCGGGAGCGAGTCAAACTTCTCACCTGAGTCAGGTAAATTCCCTTTTAAGTGATTATAATTATAGCCGCTCGAATATTTCCAGACAACATTCACAAATCGAGGATTCCGAATCTGGAATGTTGGAAGATTTGTCAGATTTCCCCAAAACTCGAGAAAGCGATAATTCCAGTAATCGACTATCATACAGTGATGGATACAGTCCTCAAAGGCATGCACCTATGACTTCTGGTGCGCCCGATGTGGAACGAAGCGATTCAGTCATGATCCGTTCGCAGCTTCATGATGTGAGTTTCGCACTAGTTGTTCCACGAAGTATTAGTTACGGCGAATTATTGAGCAAGGTAGAACATAAGATAAGATTATGTGGACTTACGAAGGATAATGATTCATTAAGGGTTCGGTTAAAGTATATAGATGAAGATGGTGACTTTATTACGATTACTTCCGATGAGGATGTGTTAATGGCGTTTGAGACATGTACTTATGAAATTTTAGATCCTAAACAAAACAAGGGCATGGACAGTACAACCTTGCACGTTGTTTATTACTAAGCTTTGCTAATGACTAGATTGCATATCATTGATATTATTTATATAGAAGAATTTAGCATATAATACAATAAAAGTTTCAAAGTATTTTGGGTGAAACGTATCAGTGAAAATTAGAAGCATTTCACTATTTACGCTTGTATACATAAAAAGGTAGATTAAAAAAAAAAAAAAAAACTATACACGAATAGGAGCATTACCACGGTTAACTAAACACATTTTGTGCAAATGATCCCTCTTCTTAAAGCAGGAACTGGTGGTATCAAGAATGGCAAGGATTTCTCGCGCAAGCCTTTCCGAGAGGCGTTTTGAATTATGCGACTTAGATGAATCTAAAAGCCATTTGATGGCTATCCTTCTTCTTTGCTTCTCTTTTAAGGGAATAGGAAATTCAACGCCCTTGTTGAATCGTTTTGCGGTAATCTAATTCTGTGTTAATAAGCGGAATAAAACAAAAGAAAGAAAGCGAACGTGATTTTTCAGTTTGACTTACCAATTTCATAATGGGTGAGATATCAGCCAAAGCTTGCCTCAGCAAAGTCACCGGGTTCTGTCCTTTTTCCTTTTGTATTATGGTCAAGGAAGTAGCTACAATTTTCTCTGCCTTAGTTTTTTTACCGTCCCGCATAATCATATTAACTAAATGTTGCACAGCTGGGTCTACTTGAAAAGGTCGATTAATAATTTCTTCCACTGACTTTGGCGAGTTTGACCAGACATTCTCCAAAAAATTTTCTTCCGGTTTTTCTTCTTGAGGTTCCGCTGCTGAAGTATCGTTCGTCTTGGTTGATTCACCAACCGCTTCTTGTAATTGAGCAAGGAGATTTTCTAAACCAGGACTGTTCCATTCTTCGCTATTTACTGCAGAAGATGTGTCCTTATTTCTTTGAAAACTTAAGCTTTGGAATGACCGTAAATGATCACAAACCCTGGATTTTGAATATGTAGCAGAGTTCGTTCGTAAACCTCGAAATAAAGGGACTTTGACAGCCCTCAATACATTCACTCTAACATTAAACATTTTTTCTATAATCTTCTTTAAGACCTACTTTATTTTAGTACTTCCTTTTCTTTACCAAAGAAAGAACCAGGTCTTTCATGTGAGTTGGGTGTTCAAGTTACAACACTAAATTATTTCCACCAGATATATAATACTAAGTTAACAATTGCAATATAAAGGTGGAAATCACAATTGTAAATATGATTTTGTTAAATTCAATTTTAAATAATTATTATAATGTAAATGTAGAAAATTCTCAATGAATGATTCGTGAATTCTGTATCGTTTGTTTTACATGCTACGATTTATAATAAGGAAAACAGTTTTTGAAGCTTAAATCCCAATGTAATTTCTCAATACTATCTTCAAGAATCAGATTCAAATATTTCATTAAGTAATAGTCAGTCGTAAAACGGGCATGATGATCAAAAATGAAGAATATTTACAGCGAGAACCCCGGTTTCAACTTGAAGAAACCACGGTTAACCTTCTGTGATATTCCTGCAATGCAACATCTATTGATGAAAGGATCGACGAAACCAACTATATTGTTTTCATTAGCAATTGTAAGACATAGGAACAAATTATACCATACCTGATAGATGTATGTTGGATCGACATTTCGCTTTTTAGCCTGAGAAACTATGGCATCTACACGGACTTTAGAATTTAATAATGCTTGCTGTAAAGGTGCCATGACTTTTTTATCAGAATAGTTTGGACTAAACAAAGCGCTCCAAAACTGATGTAGAAATTCAACGCTAACAGTATGACACATTGATACCTCTTCCCTTATATCTTTTGGAACATTCATATCTGTGCCATGAGTCTCAAACTCATGCTTTTCTCTCATAGCATGCGTGAGTTGTTGAGCAGCTTCTGCCAAAGCATTTACGTCGCGATCGGTATTATCCAATTCCACAGGTTCCTCCTGGTAAAGGCCTTGTAATATTTCAAGAGATGGAAGAGGTTCCTCCGTTGATTGCTTCGAAGTAGGGGCAAAATTTTTTTCTAAGAATTGATCCTGTTCTTGGATATTTAGTATAACTTTAGGATCTTTTGGATCTTCTTCTAGATCGTGAAAGCCAGACTCCTGCAAGTATTGATTCTCAGTTTCCGTTTTCAGACGCTTCGAACTTCTAATCCAGAGTTAGCATTGCCTTTTTACAGTTTCCTTACCCCAGGCTTTTTTCCAAAAGTCTTTCCGATAATTGATTAATATTTTTCATAAAAGGAATGGCCTCCTTGTCTATACGCATGGTAACATCTGGACGCAACTCGGCAAGTACACTCGCATTTTGTATGTTTCCTTCAATATCCAGTACATGAGAAGGAGGTGGTTCATCCTTCCTAGTTGGATTTTCTAAACTAGGCGTTAGAACGAAAAATTATAAAAAAAAAACAATATGATTAAGAATACCCTCATCAACTTCTAAATACTGATCCATAATGTCATCATAAGGATCCATAGGCGTAATCCGGTCTCCACGAAATTTTTTACATAGTTTCGACAGAAAAAATCTACTCCAAAACTCTCCTTCAGCTAACGGAGGGACATGCTTGTCATAAACTTTTCGAAGTTGTGGATGCTGTTCAAACATATCATGAATTTGCTGCCGGGTCAATGAAACCTTCATTTGATTATCCACAGTTTTTGGTTTTATTGAAGATAAAACATTATAAGGGCCTTTTTGTTGTGATCTTTCCACAGCATGAGCATGTAGCAAATGCAATCGAGTAGACCAAAATTGCTCGTTACTCAAGTGACCTTTCATAACAGCTTCTTTAAACGTATGAAACATCTCACTGTTATTAGTCAAAAGTGATTCTTGGAGATCAATATCCTCCATCAGATTCTTCTCATTCAAGGATTCCACTCCAAATGATTTTGCTTCCGACACCGTATTGTCCCGTTGCCTTGTAATTGCTTTCTGAAGCTCTGCTGTAATCATTTCACAGTTTTGACGAGCATTATTTAAGCCTGTGAAACTAAAAACCAAGGGCGTAGGCTCTTCACCTTTATTCATAATAATAAAAACACGAACCATTATCTTTGCAGATGATGCCGGCGTCATTTGTAAATCTTTGTAATTGTAAGCATTTAAAGAAATAAACTGCAATTATCCTTACTCGCTATTGCATCAAAAGATATATCCATTGTTGGATTCGTCTTTCCTTCAGCTATCCATTTCAACCTAGTATCCACCGATAAAACACCTATTTATTAGCTAACTTAAGTAGACTTGGTTTTTACCTAATTTTTTTTTGAAGTAAGCAAACGTCTCCACACGGTCCCCCATTTTCAAAAATGGTAGTAGAGAATGGAGATTTAGACGCTTGCTATGGTCTATTGACCAAATCAGGTTTGACTTACCAAACAGAAATGGATGTTTTTAAAAATTCTTTCCAGTTTAAGAAAAACAATTTTCTGTTATCTTTGTACGTCGACATTTATGTTTCACTTTATAGATTTCCTTTTAGTCATAATGTATTTTACTCTTATTGGAACACCAATGTCCTTACAACTAACAAAAAATCATTAATAAATAAAAATGTTACTATAAAAGTAAAGATTGTCTTCAGACAAGAGAATGCAGACACAATGCCAATCCTATTAGCAAACACAAAAATAAATCAAGAAAGTAGCATAACAAAATGATGTTCTAAAAGAAACTTTACTTCAATTGTCCAACGAGGTTTTAGAAGATTGTTTGGAAGAGGAAGAGACAGAGAACGCCCGAGTGAACAATTTCATGCAAAAAAAACCAAACGTATAAGGGCCCGCCTGTCACAATTTACTATCCGCTTTAAGGGAAATCATTTAAATTTGCTACTGTTGAAGTATCCGATTGCTGATCCGAAAAGTTAGGAGAATGGACAAGGGAGTCAACAGCATCCGGTTTGCTTCTCTTCTCATTTGTCTCTTTAGCATTGGCATCTTTCCCTTGTCTCCGTTTTGATGATCTAGTAGGTACTCGCTTCTCCTGGCGGGATTCTGAAGGCTCCGGAGCAGCAACATATGGAATAAAAAAATGAGGATAGACCATTTCCATTGCCTGAAAGCAAGCCTGTAATCTCAAAAGGTTTTGCTTGGATATAGCCTCTGTATGCATAGATATATGAGCTTTTTTATGGAGAAAGGTTGAATTCTTATCCACAAGTTCGACAATGTTCTGAATCATGGAAGACCTTTCGTTCGGAGTAGCATTAGGACTCATAATCTTGTCAACGGAAGCATCCAAGGTCATTTGCATTTCTAATAGGTGGTTAGTACATGTGTGCAAACTGATACACCAGCTATCTATCACGATTAATTACATACCCTTGATTTTTCCTTCCAAGCAATGGATCTTACTAAAATCCGAAGACAAATCACTCGGAGTTGCATCCAGCACTAAGACAAAAGTGAGAAAATAGAACAGAAATTAATGATTATACCATCGGCTAGTTCTAGTAGCAGATTCATGCCAACTTCTTGTGTATTTTCTTC
The DNA here is from genome assembly GCA_029532395.1 of Schizosaccharomyces lindneri. Taxonomy (NCBI): domain Eukaryota; kingdom Fungi; phylum Ascomycota; class Schizosaccharomycetes; order Schizosaccharomycetales; family Schizosaccharomycetaceae; genus Schizosaccharomyces; species Schizosaccharomyces lindneri. The sequence goes on along the minus strand of JARFMH010000001.1, from coordinate 111,883 downwards.
TGGCATTGCTATAGCTTGTATTGCCCCTATCAGAATTATAAAAACATCAAGGTCTTTCTTTTTATTTCTTTATTAGTTTCATATATATTTGAATATCCGAAAAACGCTTCTACGGAGTCTTAGAGTCCCTTTGTTTTTTTTCCTTGTAAAGTCGTTTCGAGTCGTTAGAATCTACTAGTAATCAATCTTTGCAGCAATTAAATCCAACTATTTATATACAATGGGCGAATTAGACTACCCTTTCACAGCTTGCGAAGCGAGCGTTTGTAAAAGTGAAGTACGTATGGAGTGTGCTGTTTTGAAGTCTGACATGCTTGATGTGCATTTGGTATCAATTATTTTTTAAACTTGTTTCACGACTTGATTATATTTAAAAGTTTGTCTAACCTGGCCTATATATCTCCAGTCTTCGAAACATACGTCTTTGGATGACAGTTTATTCAACTATAAAAAGTTCAGAGATTGAGCTATAAATTGATTCTAGCAATATGAAGGTTGTTTTCTTAGTTATTTAGATCTTTGCTGAAACCCCCAGATTTTAAACAAGGCCTTTACTCAGTACTCTGTGTCTATAAAAAGTCTCCGAGCGTCTTTCTCAACCTTTAACCTTTTCCAGAATTATTGGTGATTATATACATGACATAGAAAAGTTTTACTAACTAGATCAATACGCTTATAACACTACAAATTGCTTTCCATTTCTTTGGTTGATTGTAGATTATGAACTTCTTCTACGTTCTTTCTTTTCTATTAATTGTTTCTTAGGTTTTTTTCTCTATAAAATCCCACTTCAGTAGAATTTTTTTATTCCTTACTTGATCGCGTACGTTGATTTTCATTTCGCCATCTACTTTTATATAATCTGTCAATGCATGCATTATTATATCAAAATCGACTGTGAAAGCCCTGTTCAAGATATATTCTCACTAAGAACCAAATTTAAATCTAAAAAGCCTACGAAGTGGTCTCTAAAAAAGCACGCAGACTTTCGCTTGGAAGAAATATTTGTAATTTCTATGGACTACCGGCAAGCTCATGTCCCAAAGGTAGAAGAAATCAGTCTGGGGCATGGGATTATTCATCTATATAGAGAAATTCCAGACATGACCAGTGAATTCCGTGCACCTGGACTTCTTTTAGCTATCTTAGCGATACCCTTGTATATGTCTCCTTCAGACATATTGGGATTCTTAGGAGAAAGAAATTGTAGTTCCATAAGTCAGATTCGCTTATTGAGGACGAAAGTACCTAATCGGATTCTTGCTTTATTGAAATTCATTGATCAGGCCAGCGTAATTCGTTTTTTCTCGGAATACAACGGAAAACCATTTAGTCAAATAGAACCCGAGACTTGCCATGTTGTGCATATCGATGGTATCCAAGTGGACAATCCATCCAACTCCTCTACTCCTTTATTGAACAGTACTTCACAGACATCGGAGTTCTCTCGACCCTTGGCACCGCCAACCCCTTCTCTTGTTGAATTGCCTATGTGTGTGGTATGTCTAGAAAGAATGGATTCTTCCGTTACTGGATTGATTACTATTGCTTGTCAGCATACCTTTCATTGCCAATGCTTACAAAAGTGGGGGAATTCTTCTTGTCCTGTTTGTAGATACACCCAAAAGGAAGACACACACCGTTATTCTGGGAAATGTTCATCCTGTTCATGTGAAGAAGATTTGTGGATGTGCCTTATTTGTGGTACTGTTGGCTGCGGCAGATATCATGACGCTCACGCAAAGCAACATTATATTGAAACCAATCATTGCTATGCTATGAATTTGGAAAGCCAACGCGTATGGGATTATGCTGGTGATCGCTACGTTCATCGCTTGCTACAATCTGAACTGGATGGTAAAGTGGTTGAACTCTCTAATGAGAAATCGGTAGATGGGAATGCTGCTTTTGATCAATCCAACTTAAAAGTCCGTGAGAAAATGGGGCTCGAATATACTCAAATCTTAACTTCACAGCTGGAGTCTCAACGAATATTTTATGAGTCGCAAATATCTTCGATGACTGAAAAACTTGATCGAGCAAATGAAGATATTACATTAAAGTCCAAGATAACCACCGCCTCTTCGAACGCTAATAATGAACTCCGTTCACGGATAGACATTGCAGAAAGTAATTTGAAAAAGAAAAACGACAAGATACAAAAACTTTCTTCAGAGGTCATGCAATGGAAGCGTGATTATAGCGAAGAAAAGAGTATTAACGAGAATTTATTAGTACGAATCCAGTCTCTAGAAGCTAGACACAACAAGAAAAATGAAGAAATCGTCAGCATGCAACGGCAAATTAATGATTTATCCGAACAATTGAGGGATGTAATGTTTACAATATCTGCATCACAAGAGCTTCAAAAAATTAGCGATCCAGAAGACATAAAAAACGCGACTGTCGTTGTTCCAAATGCAGCTGCTACAGGTCCATCATCATCGAAAACAAAAAAGAAAAAAAAGAAAAAACCTATGGCCTCAACATCGACTAATTCACCCTAAAGAGATCTCGTCTTATGTGTTCCAAAATGGAATCTTACCTATTTCTAGAAGGTCAATTGGCAGGCTTGTTGTATATGACTAAATTGTTTATGTATACTAACGATTCATATTATCCTGAAATCTGAGTGAAGCTTAATCTTCCTATTACTCCTAATGCTAAACTTTGTAACCAATTAATATTTTCTTTTTATTTATTTTGAGGCCTTTGGAACAAGTGCAAACATTTTTACAGGGTAAAGCTCGTCAGGAAATCCGTGCTGTAAAGACTCTGCAATAATCACTAAATTAGCCATTTGGAATATTTTTCGAAACGAGTCATCAGTGCGAGTGACACTGCTATCTTCTTCATCGAAGCTCTCAGTAAAAGAGGAAACATTTTCCTAGAATTACAAAAGATTAGAATCTTTCATTAAAAAATTGAAAAGCCCTTACCTTAATACAAATAACTCCGTTTTCATTTAACGCTTCTGAACAGCGAATTAAGTAAGCTACCAAATCATCATTGGTAAGATGGGACAGGCACCATTGGTTCCATATTAATCCTGAACTCATTGTTAGTAGCATTCTTAAGAAAGTGAAGAATAGAAATTCCCCAATTCCGGAAGTCTTGCTTCAGCTATGGTTTTTCACTTTTCACTGTTCAGTTTTTTGATCGGCTTACCATAACGATTTTTCTCTGGAGTCCAATTCTGCAGACCGGTACAGATGAAAGAGCAGGGCTTATCTTGCAAACGAACTTTCGCCTGTGATACAAATTTTTCGACCGGTTCAACAACGTCTACATGTGAGGCAATTTTTAGCAATACAGATTCTGTTACTCTTCCTATTCCCGCTCCGCAGTCCGCAGCTACTAAAGTATCGATTTTTTTTAGGCGGTAATCCAAACGACGCAAAAAGGTACGGGAGGCGATCGCATCAACTTGAGGAATCTTGTGGCGTTAGCTCTAAGTATGAAATTTGAAATAGTATGGAATAACAAACAAGATGTATCCCAAATAACCAGTAGTAAGTTCTTGAACAAATGCTGTCCTCTAGTCTACATACACGTCCAGTTCCTAACCCTCCTAGCATTCCATTCACAGAAGGTTCAATTCCATTCCAATATCTAAAATTTTAGTACAAATTTCAAGGGTTTTCCATACTCAATAGCATCGCTATAAAATTTGGTGGGGTTCATTCTTTCTAGCCAAAACCATGCAGACTGAACAACAAAAAGAGCCACAGACCGCATCAAATGCGGTCGAAAACCAGGAAGTTGCCTTAAAAACAGTTTTTGACGATAAATTAAACTTTAATTTAAAACATCCATTGTCAAGACCTTGGACTTTATGGTTTTTGATGCCTCCTACACCTGGTCTTGAATGGAATGAACTTCAAAAGAACATTATTACCTTTAACAGCGTGGAAGAGTTTTGGGGGTAAGTATAAAAGAAAAAAAAAGATAAAGAAGTCATAGAAGAGCGCTAACATCCCTGCTTCTGTAGAATTCACAACAACATCAATGCTGCTTCCAGCTTGCCCATAAAGTCTGACTACTCCTTTTTCCGTGAGGATGTGCGTCCTGAATGGGAAGATATTCACAATAAAAACGGTGGTAAATGGGCTTTCCAAAATAAGGGTCGTGGAGGAAATGCCTTGGACGAGATGTGGCTTACTACAGTAAGTAAAAAAGAAAAAGAGGATAGGATTGATTCACTCTCACTTATTCAACCTTTTGCATAGAAAAATCCGCATGAAGAATAATAGATTCTCGTGGATAGGGTTGGAGACAAAAGTTCATCCTTAATTTGTTTCTCTTTGCTTCTTAGGTTATTACTGCTAACGCTTTGAAATAGGTACTTTCTGCTATTGGTGAAACTTTGGATCCTACTGGTGAGGAAGTAATGGGTGTTGTTATCAATATGAGAAAGGGCTTCTATCGTTTGGCTGTCTGGACTAAGACTTGCACTAACCGCGAGGTTCTTTTGGATATTGGTAATCGTTTCAAGCAAATCTTAAATTTGCCCCGTACCGAGACCATTGAGTTTAGTGCTCATGAAGACTCTTCCAAGTCCGGTAGTACTCGTGCTAAGACCCGTATGAGTGTTTAAACGACAAATGCTCTAGTTTTCTTCTATATATGTGTATGAATTCACACGTGTTTCCGGGTATAAAAGCAATCGGTTGGTTCTTTCGAATGGATACTACTATACTGTTCGTTGTATAGTAATTTATATAGTTGTTATTTGCTATGCAGATGTAATAAAATTGCTATAGAAACAATAAACAACTAAAGTCGGCTTCGCTATGTTCATGCCCAGTGTTGGCAGTACAGAGGAAAGTAGTTACATACACAAATACTAACGCTCCTTTATATACTGAAGTTGTATACTTTGTTCTACGCATTCAGATGGTACTTACTGCCTTGAACTAAACCCAAAGGAACTATACAGTTGTATTAAAGTCCATGAAAACAAGTTCAATGCTGTTGCTAGAAATGCCCTTAAAGACAGTGTTCTTTATATTTATATTTATTTCATTTTCATACTGAATTTACTTTCCTTTTTCTTTCCATGAACTGCATATTGCCTTGTATTTCAGAAGACAATGTTACCTGCGCTTGGCTTTAAAGAGCTACTTGTGAAGTTACCCTTTTCATATACATTGAAAAGCAAAAAACAAATGACTGATACGCGCGTCCTGTTATAAATAAAGTAACCAAGTTTTTATTGTTAAAATTACATATTGTTTCAATTCTAGTTCATCGTTTCTGGTGGTCATTTTCCTACTAATCCGCATTTACTAGACGGAAAGAACCGGAAATGTTTACAATGAATGAATGGAATAGTGAGTGCACTATTTTGCATTAATGTTTATAACGAAATAAAACGCGACTATGTAAACTGCTTTAGCAAAGGAGCTCTACAGATGAATTCAAAGTGTGTTGAATACGCTGAGGGCAAAGAGAGAAATTCCTTGGAAACGGTGACTTAGAATTTGCCCTCTACCATGAACGCACCAACATTTACAGGTATGCCTTCGAGCATGCTCACAGTTAAGATGATTTGCTCTGAGTGTCGAGAAGATCCTCCTAACCTTGTGGAGGAATTTTCGAGTGGTGATACCGTTTGTGGAAGCTGCGGGTGTGTTCATTTACAGGGGATTTGACAATGATGCGAATGAAATGAAAATTATTTTTACGAAAGAAGTATTCAGTTCTTTCTTACTCGTTCGTATATAATTGTCGAATTCTTTTTCTTTATTAGTCAGTTTTTGAGAATGGTGGTTACTAACAGGAATGTACAGATTGGTTTTGGGCGATCGAATAATTGATACTCGAAGTGAATGGCGTACATTTTCGAATTCAGACGAAGCCGGTGGAGATCCTAGTCGTGTTGGTAAAGTTGCAAACCCTCTTTTAAATGGTTCTCAGTTGGATACCGCCATTTCTTCGGCTGACGGAGCTGGAGCGATGCTAGCCAAGGCTCAGGGACGGTCCGTTCAAGTTCGTGGCGAAAAGAACCTTTTGACAGCTTATAAGGAAATTGGTGCAATGTGCGATGCGATCAGTTTACCCAAGGTAATTGCAGATACCGCAAAGCAATTATACAAAAGAGTAGACGACCACAAAGCTTTGAAGGGTAAATCATCGCAGTCAATCATAGCTGCCTGTATTTATATAGCTTGTCGTCAGGGAAAGGTTCCTAGAACTTTTATGGAAATTTGTACATTAACCAATGTCCCTAAAAAAGAGATTGGACGTGTTTATAAGACACTACAGCGTATGCTCACTGAGGGTGGTGCTCTCCATAATTCCGTTGATGCCTTGAAAGGTCAAGAATATATCCAAAGCAGCTCTACATCGGCTGAGGATCTCATGGTTCGATTCTGTAACCGTTTATTGCTTCCTATGGTTGTGCAGTCTGCCGCTGCTGAACTGGCTCGTAGAGCCGGCCAGGAGGGGACACTTGCAGGACGCTCACCAATTTCGATCGCTGCCAGTGGAATATACATGATATCTGCATTGATGGGGTATCCCAAGACACCGAAAGAAATTTCGGAGGTTACAGGTGTTAGTGATTCTACCATTCGTATCGCTTACAAGCTTTTGCATGCAGAGCGCCAAAAGCTTATAGATCCTAAATGGGTTGCAAAAAATAGCACGATGGATGCAATGCTGCCAAAGCCGTAAGTTGGATCGGTGGTAATAAAGGGGTTTTGGTTTGTGTAAGATCTTGAAAACGAAATGACGAAGCACACTTATGATATAGATGACTTAAAAAAAATTGAACGAATATTATAATAATTTGTATGGTTTCTCTTTTCGATTGCTTTCCTGTGAAAGCCGTCTTGAAATTATTATGATGTTGAGTTAACAAAGAAAGGTGAAGAGAAGTTAAACATTATGCAAATACATTTAGTGATTACCTGATACAAAGTGAAAATCAATTTGAATTAATAGTTTGGTTGAGAGAAAGCAATGAAAGAGAATAGCTATTATTCATAAAGATGGAATGACCATGTTGACAATGATGTTGCATCTAGTGCATTATTAAATCACATGTATGGTAATGGTAACTATGTTACGAAAGTAGAATGGTGTACTAAGAATTTTATTCTACTTTCGTATATAACATCAGAGAGAGGGGGGAATATGTACTGATTCATCTGAGTGAAGAGTAAAAGAAAGCGAGCCAATTAAGGAACAAGACATTCAAGAATGCAATGACCCAATTTATTGTTTTGTCTTGTTCAATTCCTCCACGAGAAGGCTACCAAGGGTAGCGGGAGAGCGGGAAATACGGACACCAGCGCCTTCCAAGGCTTCAAACTTAGCAGCAGCGGTACCCTTACCACCAGCAACAATGGCACCAGCATGACCCATTCTACGACCCTTAGGGGCAGTGGCACCGGCGATGAAAGAAACGATGGGCTTGGGGTTGCTCTTGGTAAGGTTAGCTTGCTTGATGTATTCAGCAGCGTCTTCTTCAGCGCTACCACCAATTTCACCGATCAAGATGATACCATCAGTATTGGGATCGTTCAAAAATAATTTCAAGGCATCAATGAAATTGGTACCAGGGAAAGGATCACCACCGATACCAATGACGAGACTTTGACCCAAACCAGCTTGAGTAGTTTGATTAACGGCTTCGTAAGTCAAGGTACCACTACGAGAAACGATACCGATACGACCGGGCTTGTGGATGTGAGAAGGCATAATGCCGATCTTGCATTGACCGGGGCGGATGATACCAGGGCAGTTTGGTCCAACTAAACGAGTCTTGTTTTGAGTTTTCAAAATATCAGAGACACGGAGCATGTCATGTTGAGGAATGCCCTCAGTAATGGCAACGACGAGAGGAACTTCAGCTGCAATAGCTTCTTCAATTGCACCGGCAGCCAATGGAGGAGGAACAAAGATACCGGAAGCGTTTGCTTTTGTTTCTCTCATAGCTTCGGCAATGTTACCAAAAACAGGTTTGTCAAGATGGGTGCTGCCAGCCTTCTTAGGGTTGGTACCACCAACGATATTGGTACCATACTGTAAGGCTTGTTGAGCATGGAAGGTACCTTGTTTTCCGGTGAAGCCTTGGAAAATGACCTTGGTATCGGAGTTCACCATTAAATTAGGAATAGTCTGTTCGTACAAAGAAGCACCACTCTTTAAGCCGGCGGTAGAAGAGAACGTGCGCAAGTTTCGCAAAAGAGTCGTCTTTTGAGTGTGTAACATCTTTAAAGTATTAAAATTATTTAAAAATATGTATCGTAAAAAAGCTGGCTGCCTTTGAGTGAACAAAAGATTGATTCTTAAGGACAGCTACAGTTGGTGGTATAAGTAGAAAGGAACGTATTGTGATAGCGGGTATCGACTGGATGAACAAAGCAAGTGCGATCATAAAAGATGGTCCAATTTGATAAATAAAAGATTCTACAAATTTAATAAAAAATATTTAAACGTAATTTGTTTTCCTTATTTTTTTTTTTTTTTTTTTTTTTTTTCTTTCTAAATAAACCAAGTTTTTATTAAATTTCCTATCCATAAAAGCAATTCATTTTAAGCTACAATTTTGATTTCAGACTAACTAAGGATTAGAATACAGTAGATGAATGGGTCAATGCTTTCAAGAATCCATGCGTGAAACCCATTCTGGATCGCCGCCGACGATTCACTGAGTATGTAAGAATAGATAGACCTGAATCGCAAGCAACATATAGAATGCGGTTTTCTTCTTTTAAATTCCCATGTAAGAAGCTCTGACAGGAAAGGACGAAGCTAATCGGGGGATCTTTTGTATCGAAAATGAAAAGTCTCGATCTCAGCGAAACCTTATCAGAAGAAAAGATGATTTTGCAAGATACAAGTCCTATTTAAAACTCATAAAAATTGCAATGAAAGAAAAAAGAAAGAAGCTTCATCCTCTTGACTTCATCGATCGGACTATATTTCCTAGTTTGGCTTCTTAGAATTCGAGGAGGAATAAGTTATTTCGTAGAATTGTTGTGGATGGATTCTAATAAAGAATGAATTGTTTGATTTGACTGACAGAGCAGCGAAACTTCTGTTAAGCAAGATAAAAAGTCATGACCGACGATATCAAAGCTTACCAATTGGGTAAAAGATCTTGGTTTGGCCGAATGATTTTGTAAACGAAGCTGAAACGCAGATGAAGTACTGGAGTGCTTTGTTGATGAAGAAGAAGGGTGCATAGCGCTCAAGTCAATAGAGCATCGAGGATGTTTGGATAACAAGGCAGCTGGGAGTTGAGCAGCATATGATGGATATTGAGCCTTCTTTTTGGCAAGCTGAAGGAATGCCTAGAAACGAATGTTAATTATCCATAAGAGAAGAAACGCGTACCTGTTGAAATTGAGTTTGAAGACGAGAGAGAAGTTCCTGCCGATGTTCTAGTTCATCGATAAGTGAGAGGACACAATCATTCGTATCCATTTTACATAAAATTTTTCATGAATAAAGTACACAAAAGAACAAAAAGGAAATTGCTTAACCGAGAGGCGTTAGAAGTGAAAACAAACAAACAAACAAACAATGAATTGGCCAGATTCGAGTAAGGAATAACTGTTTCAAATGTTGCGTTTATCCAGTTAAAAAAATAAATAAGTACAAATAGATACCAGTCCCTTTCCTGTTCTTAAAAGGAGCTTTCAAGAGAAGATTATATACGGAAAGAAATCACAGCGGACAGAAATATAACGGATGCGACCTATCCAGTTGAAAAATAAACAAACCTACGATTGCTTTTCTTACCTTTTTTATTCTTTACCTTACTGTTAAGGAGGCTCTATTGCTAATTGATGGCGTGTCAACAGCAAATCCAAACAACTAAAGACAGGAGAACTATAAATACAATAAAATTGATATATGCAGGTGATATTAGTCCCTTGATTTGTTTCTCTTCTTCTTCTTGATGCAGCTACCTTTCCACCAACTCAGCTTTCTTGCTCTTGGAATTCGATGTATTTGTTACTCTATGGTGTTACTCGTTGTTTTTTTAACGGGCTCCATCCGTTACCGTAAATTCATTTTGCTACTCATTTGCTACCTTCCTGCTACTTACCAACAACACTACTCCAAACGCAAAAAATTTGGTTTGCTGAAAAAAACGAGTAATACGTGTTTTTACGGTTCCAAAAAGGTAAGATTTTTAGTTTTTTTGCATCTGTTTCATATGCTTTAAAGGGGTGGTCCTTTCGTTCGACTGAGATTCATTCTCCATGTTTGCTCAGGTCACAAGAGAAAAGCCCGCTAGTAACAAAACGAACAACAGAGAAAGACTAACTCGCTAGGATTAGGAAGAGAAAAGGTTGCTGAAGCATCGTGTCTATCCACTAAGTGTTTATTTGGTGTGAGGTTGAATTCGATATTGGATACATTCGTTAGCACCTCGCCACTGTGGAGTTTGCCTTTCTCTAAAACATTAACGTCAAAGCCATCGAGTTTCTTTTACATTGTCGAAGGTCCCTTTTTCAAGTTACCTGAACAATAGGATTGATTCTAATTTTTCTTTAATTTAATATTTCTAATTATTCTTTGGCCTTAGCAGCAATTGTTGTTGGGAAGTTCTGGTTTCTTGTATATAGACTTTCGATTTACGATACTTTGTTTGTATTCTTGTTTTTCTTCTTAAGCCGTTTGCATTGTTTTATTTTCAATCACATTCTTTCTTCCGTTCGTCTCACCGCTAAACTTTTTAGAATTGCAGTTACGTCCCCGATAGCAAACGCCCGAATCTTCTGTTTTTCTGTTTTCTGTTCTCTTCATTCCTTTACTTCCTTCTTTCCATATCATGTCCATTGCGCCTCGGCAGATAATGGATGATCCAAACTTAAAAAAAGAAGACTCTACTCATTCTCCTACTACATCGTCCGTTCCCGTCGGAGCTGCTACTATAACTGCAAGTACGGGTCAAGAACCAATATCTACTGGGTCTGCCGCAACCGACGCAGGCCCTCCTCCACAAACCACCTTAACACCTGCAAGTGCTGGAACTACTCCGAATCCTCCCAAACATCCTTCTACCGGTATTCCTCCTTCTCCCACTGCTACTACTATGTATAGATGTGACAAATGTGACATGGTCTTTGCAAAACAGTCTGGTCTGACAAATCACAAGCGGACATATCATCAACCCGAAACCGTCGTTATCATTGGCAGACGCAGGTACGTTTGGAGAAGAAATGAAAATGGACGGTTTCAATGCGTTTGTGGCCGTCAAAATTGGCGGCGCCCAGTAAACTTTGCTTCTCATGCAAAGCAATGTCCGAGCTTTTTAGCCATGGATCCTAACAATATTCCCCCAGAGATCAATAAAGTTCCACCTCACGAGGACCTCCATTCATTAACTGATTCCAGGCGCCGGTTTCGTCGGGGTCACACCCAGGATAGTTTAACTCCTGGACCACATCCTTCTCAAGTCGGCGATCCGAATGCTTCTACTAACGCAGCAGTTGCTGCGGCTGCTGTCGCTGCTGCCAACAACTTAACGAACGGCGTACATACTCCTGACGTCTCACGAAATATAAATAGCTCATTAGTAGATGCTGCAGAGTCGCTGGCGAACGTCTCTCAACAACAGCACAATCACCACCCTTTTGCCCGTCAATCAGATTATTCCGCCCATCCCCTTGCTCGCACTCCTAACGCCTATAGTCATTCCATGAATATGTTTGCTCCAAACAATCCTAATTCCTCGTTATTACAAAGTTCTATGCCTTCTGACGTTTCTATTGCTTCTTCCCTCGTTCAACAACCCATCCATCCCTCGTATGATTCACGATTTTCTAAAGGCACTGATGCTCTTGTTGCTACGGCCTTGGGATATGGTGCTCCTCCCTCTGCTGCTACTCTTTGTCCTTTATATCGCGATACCCCTGCTGCAATTGTCAGCGAAAAACTGCGTCTACGCTTGGCGAATTTAAGAGTTGCATATTGCGAGGACTGCAGAGAGTTCATCTCCCTATCCGCGGCCCTGGATCATCGCCGATCGCAACACTCACAGAGCATTACACCTGACCTTGTTCACGTGTACAGCGATTTCCTAGATTATCAAAATTGTTAAGCTCATGGCCGCATGAATTACGACTTTTATTTCAGTTAAAACATTTTTACTTGTTTCGTGTCTTGTTACTTCTTTTATTATAATTTTTCATGGCCTGCGTTGTAATAATATTTCTAGAATTTTTAATCTCTGGTTACCTTCGTTTCCTTCAATTTTTGATCTCTGAATATGCTTAATTTGATATACTCATAGACTACTTCATAGTTAATGAAGTTTATGCTAGGTGAATTCAATGAGATGAATTACGAATCAATCAAAGAATTTCAAACCATGTAAACCGATACATTACAATCACATTAGTACCAAACTACAGATATTAAGCCATCAACGCAAGACAAGATGAGCATGAAATAGCGGTTAATTTGACATTATTTAGACATAATACTAAATATAATATACATAAAAAACATGGACTAGAATAAAAATGAGAGCAGATGTCCCATTGAAGTCCTCAAAAAAGATCGCCAACTTAAATTATTCGCTTAACCCAAAACCAAACTCTCTAGAATGGTGGGCTCTCTGACGATTTTTACGGTCATTCCAGTTGAGTGTGTGTCGTAAAACATCGAACCAATCAGCAGAATGCTCAGAACGGTTGAAAGAAGGGAAAGGAAAAGGAGATGCTGAAACGGAAATATAATCACCCAAACCAAGTTCAACACGATGGTGACCATCAAATGCACACCAAGCGTTGCTTCGTGCATCCAAAGGTACGACAATTCTTAAGGTAATACTGTCGGGTAATATAATAGGTCGGAAAGAAAGACTATGCGGGCAAATTGCACTAATCAAGATCGCCGGGATTGCTGGATGGCACAATGAACCGCCCGCTGCTACAGAGTATGCGGTTGAACCAGTGGGAGTAGATACGCAGACGCCGTCTGACTGGAGACATGTTATATAGACATTATCAACATACAAGTCTAGCATTATCATGAAAGGATTTGGACCTCTATCAATCAGAAGTTCGTTTAACACTGAAAACTGACCTTCACATATATGAGTTTTCTTCTCACCAACATAACGCATTATCGAACATTGAAACCTCATTCTAAGATTGACTGTAAAACCTTTCCTAAAAATTACATCCAACGTTTCTTGATAGTTGTTGATAGGAAGAACACTAAGAAAGCCAGGATTCGCAATACTATATGAAATCACAGGAGGAACAACATCTTGAAATAGCCAGCTAGCACGTAAAGCAGTGCTATCATCACCTATAGTAATCACACAGTCAAAAACATTGGGCTGTTGAGTACAAAGTTCAGCTGACCAAAGTCGAACATTTTCTTTAGGAGTAAAGCTTTCAAATTCTGGAAGTAAGGATAGCTTTTCTTCCAAATAAATAAAAAATTGACTCTTCGGACTTTTCGAACTAAAATTCTTCTCCAGAGGCGGAGGACTTCCTGAATGATCATTGGAATCAGAAGATGTCATCCGAGATTGAGAGTCCATAGAAGTACTTCCAAAATCCTGCTGAGCAGAAGATTCTACAAAATTATCTAGAAGCCATTGCGTTACTTGAACAGCAGCATTCACAGAACTTGATCCATCGCTTGATATAAGCAAAACTCTCCGAAACCGAAAAGTTAATCTTGCAGCACTGAGTTTTGCTGCTAATTCTTTTACTCTGGTAACTAGGCTCGTTAAATCTCTTTTATCACTCGCTTGTAATAGTAAAGAGTCAGATCGTAATTGAGCCGCAGCGTGGTTTTGCAATGAAAGATGAAGCTTGCAATTGTTGGAAGAACTATGCTTTACACGATCATGCTGACGCTTTCTATGATCGGGATCATATCTGGGGTTTTTTCTTGCCCAGCGTATTTTCGAAGAACGAACTGTAGAAGGACTTCTCATATAATCCATCGATGAATCATGGCCGATATTTGACATTGATAAGTTGCTAAAGCTCTTTGACATATTCTGAAAGGTCTCTGGTAGTTCGGTATCAAAAGAATTAATAGCGCCATTATGTTCTTTCTGATCGGTGCTATATATGTCAGACTTCGAGCAACGGTTGTTGGGATCCATTAGGATCAATTCCTTAAGAATGAGTTAATATTAAGAATAAAGAAACAATTCTCGTAATTCTTGTCTGGCTTGGGTTCTTATAAAAAGGGTAGTCAATGTTCAGCCAGTTTACAGGTTTGCAGAATCAAGAAGATATCACGATTGAACAAGCTATTTGTAAATATCTTTGAAGTAAGGTTACTAAATAGAGTGTCGATATACAAACGTATCACAGTTCATGTAACTCAAAAGAAACTATGTCGCGTATTCAACGGTTGTTCCTTTATAATAGTGGACTTAATCAGAAATGCTAATCTTCTACGTTTCGCTTTATAAATCTCTGCTGTAATTAGTAATGTTCTCGGAAACTGAACATTGTTAAAATGGTGGGTAAGAAAAAGGTCACCCGGTAACTGAAACGACAAATGACAGATGTCTACTATGCCGGTTCCAATTCATTTCAACAATTGAACAACGTGTTTTATAATCTTAGAATTATAAATTTTACTAATAAAATCTGGTTTAACAGAACTACCTAGCATTTTGTAGTAAAAACAGATGCAAATTACTTTCCATAATACATGGTGAAAACTATAGTGTTCTAATACTACAATATACTTACAACATCTCAGTCTTTTACATCCAGTTTATATTCCATATTGCTTTATTTTCCCCTCTAAACCTAATAGCAGTTGCATTCATTTTCCATAACTAAAATCTGGCTTGACGTTTAATTTGCTCTGTAGCCCAACGAGAAATATCCTTGGTTTGTTGAGTACAGAATTTCGTTTTCCCAGAATTTAGCAACTCCGTTATCCAATCTGCTGCGAAATATTCCTTCAATTGACCACCGGAAAACGATTCAGCCAAATCTCCTAACAGGCCTAATGCCGCACGTGTTAAGGACTCGGTACGCTCGCGATCTTTGGTAATCATATGCAACAAAGCAAACATGCTATGTATATAAGGCTGAATTAAATCTAAACGGTTGTCAGTGCGAACAGCTTGGGTTATACCAACGAATGCCTCTACGATTCCTAAACGTAAAGCATCTACATAATCAATCATGCTAAAGCTAGCTCCGGGCGGTGCTTGAACGGACGACGCTTGTTGTAACAGGACCATTACGGCTTCAAGGTATGTTTCGAAAGCAGCACCGATTGCTAGCGCAATGTCACTGAAGCAAGAAAGAATAGCAGGCTTGACATTACGGTCTAATACGGAGCTTTGTAAATCCTGAACCAAGATAGTCATAAATTCATTACAATATGGTAGAATTTTCGCGTTAAGAGCACGAGCCAAGTCGCCAACCAAACCAACAGCAACGGAGCACAGCTGATATTCTTGTTCATTGCTTAAAGCGACAGATAAATAAGGAGCAAAAGAAGATACATATACCTCAAACTGTTCCTCTAAAGAATTCATCATAGCACCAACAGCTAACAGTACATCCTCATGCACTACTGACTGCTTAGGTGCAGTTTGCATAGTTTGTAGTAACAAAGTCATGATTTGATCTGACGTTGATCTAATATCAGGTCCAAAACGACGAATTATGCTGGTAAGAACGTTACAAAGATTAGATTGAAGCTCATCATGATTAGCACGTTCTTCAATGTCCAAAATCTGGTTCTGCACTTGTATGGAAACTTCCAAGCGAGACATTGTTACCGTCAACACATTGGCTATGATGGGTAATGCTGTGTCAGAACTAAACGTAATAACTGTGCTTAAAGTTTCGTATCCCGAGGTCCGGGAATTGCTTTCATTTCCTTTTTGATCAGTGACATGAAGTAAAGCTGCAATAATAGCTTCATAGAAGGGCGTCATTAAAGACATATGATGACTATCCTCGGGAGCGAAATGGCAAACTAGATTCATAAAAGCCCAACAGCAATTAGCGACAATACGGGGGCTGTCAGTAAGGCCAGTCAAAAGGGCAGAGACAAGTTCTGGAAGATGGATTTCGGGGTTTATAGCTTCAGCAACAAAATTGGAAATCTGTCCTAGAGCCCAAGCTGTGGTATCTTTAACAAAAATAACGGGATCCTTCATCATATGGATGAGGACAGGTAAAGCCTGATTAACCAAAGGAGTAAGCATAGCTACATTAGGGCCTTCAAGAACTGAACCAAACGCCATCACAGCCGCCTCACGTTGGTGCCAGTCAGGGGACTGAATGTTTTGTTCAACAAAAGCGAGAACAGGATTCACGATAAGATCACCAATTACCTGAGCAAAAAGTTGCAAGCAGGTGGCAGCAGCCATGGAGATATTCCAATCATCTTCGTCAGCATCTTCGTCTTGCTTACAAAGGAGTTCAAGCAAAACTGGTAAAATATCAGCTCCTCCTGCTCTAGCGAACTCATGATTTTCTCTAGAAGGTTCTTCATTGAGTTCCTGAGCCTCTTGAACTTCAAGGTTAACCTCAATTTCTTCTTCACAAACTGTACTCCAAAACTCAACAGCTTGCAAAGAAACTTGTTCATTGGGGTTATACATTCCTTGAGTTGTAAGAGCAAAAAGAGCCTTCTCCATGTAAAATGGCATTAAATCATAGTAAAGATGCATGATTTTGACCAAGCATCCAAAAGCGGCGGTTTGAACAGGGGCTTCAGGACTTTGAGTGGCCTCGCAAACAACCTGCATTATGTAGTTCCGTTCAGCTTCATTATTGAAGTTATCACGCACAAATTCAAGGGAATCATATAAAGCACCTAACGCAGCTAAGCGAACGACGACGTCCGGCTCTTCCTTACGAGCGCCGGCAACCACTGCAGTTAAAATAGCATTCGATTGTGTAGACAAAATCTCGGAAGGGACGGCCTCACAAATATAACCAATGGTTTGTAAAGAATGTTGTTTGAGAGAGGAGGGTTGACCATCTCCGACATTGGCAACCAATGTAACCATCAAATCGGGCCATTGATTGAGTGCTAACTCAAAAGCGGCGATAGCTGCAACCAACTGAGCGGCAGATTGACCAGCTTGATGTTCTTGTGAAGCTAATGTCTGCAATGCACCAATTTTTACTTGATGCTTTACTTCAATGGGTAAAGATTGCCATAGTTGTTCATATTCTACTTTGCGAGCAGCCTCTCGTGCAGTTATCGAGTTTTTTAAAGCCAAACCAGCGGCCATACGAATGTAGGAGGCAGAACTCTCATTAGCCAGTTCTTGAGTGAGCAAAAGCATGTACTGAGCAAAGTCAGTACGGGCAGCATTTTCCAACTGCTTTTCCGCATTTAGACGCACACTTGCATCTGGCGAGAGTGTTTGAGCCAAAAACTCTCCCGCGTTCATTTTTTTAATCCTATAATGGCCTTATGTCTCTGAAGTGCGGAGTTGACGCTTCCAAGTGTCAACCTTCAACTTTCCAGT
Source organism: Schizosaccharomyces lindneri (assembly GCA_029532395.1). Lineage (NCBI taxonomy): Eukaryota > Fungi > Ascomycota > Schizosaccharomycetes > Schizosaccharomycetales > Schizosaccharomycetaceae > Schizosaccharomyces > Schizosaccharomyces lindneri. Next base: position 94,425 of record JARFMH010000001.1, on the reverse strand, counting down.
TCCTTTTTGGTTTATAACCGTAAAACAATCAGATTACTTATATCGTTGAAAGAATCTTCTGATTAACAGAAATTAACTTCCTTTCTTTCTGCAAGAAAAGGTTATTTGCGAAAACCTACTATTGTGGATGGTAGAGGAGAAGTGTTTACTATACCGCTACGTGTTTGACAATACTCCACTCAAACCACACTTTGCGTTCGTAGAATCAAAACATGAGTACTTAAAGTAACTAATTTGTTTATTTTGTTCACTGACCAACTTGCTCAAATTGATGTTTCAAAATGCTCAACCGTTGATTCATTTACGAAACCCCAAAAATTTGTAAATACTTATGATACCTTATTTATATATGACTATAATTTTATGCTACATGCACAAAGAAGTTTTATGTACAACCTATAGTTTTGTAACACATGAAGGATATTAGATTAGCGCTTACTACTTTTCTATTTTGCAAAGTCTACGAAATCTTACAAACTACAAAATTTCTGTTACAAACTTTTTATTTTTTTATACTAACATTATTAGAGACACGATATTCCAGTTCCATAAACGCAGTATTGATCGCCGTTTTCACCTAATTAATTAGTCAGTAAGGAAAAGATAAAAAATTATTTTAGACATAACAATAAGAACATACATCTTTGTAACTGACTATTATGCGATTGCAAGAATCTTCTAAAAGTAGTTTTTCCTCTATTCCGGCATCCAGCTATTTTTTGTCAGTAAAACAGCCTAAGCTAAGTAAAATTTTCAACTTACCTTGTTCAGACATTGCAGAAGATGAGACAGATCAATGTTTCGTTCGGTTAGTTTCGATGCATCAAGCAACTGAGACTTTATAGGGTGCCCATCTCCTCTCGAATATTGCTTAACACGAAACATGTATTTTCTGAACAAGCGAATGATCCAGAAACGCCCGCATGGAGACCAGTCTGGATCTTCGAGAAATTCAGGCCGATCATCAAGAAATTCAAATTTTAAAAGTACTCTCAATAATCGATCGTTTTCTACCTGTTCAGCCAGACGTGATTGGTAAACATCTTGCATCCTATAACGTGTTAGCTCTTTGAAACGAAAACGATAAAAAATTCGTACAGAGTACTGTTCTCATAATTTGTAATGATATAAGGTATGACAGATGGTAATACATGGTCAATTCGAATACTCTCATCCAGTAGTAAGCTTTTTATCAGTTCAAGGAAAGATGATTGAATGTCATATCGGAAACCAAGGTTGGCTATATGATCTCTTGCTGTCGCAATCGATATATTCTCAATGCCAGATGCCAAAGACAATAGCAGAAGACCGAGGTTTCGACAATCCTCCATCTGAAGCTCTTCTAAAGAAGTGTTCGGATACTCCGATATCACATCAAAAATGCCCAAACCGAACAATGCTACTCGTAATTTTCCCACCATCAATACATTTTTGGCTGTAATCATTTTCGCTGCCATCCCGGTAGAATGAATGGTATGTAAAGCCCCAATCAATTGGCTGGCAATTGTCCAGAGCACTTTTTCAGTACTTAACAATGGCTTTGAGAAATAATAAGATGCAGCCTTTTTACGGAAAACCGGAGAAGAGAAAAACAAGTCATAAAGCGAAGGACAAGAAGGAGAATACTCGTAAACGAATACGACAGCTAGTAGTGTTAGTGACAACAAAAAAAAGAATGAGAAGAAACTTACAAGGTTGTCCAAAAGCATGAGTTGTGAATGCTTCTCTAATACCCATTATGTACGGAGAACGAATCTTTGTCCATGGTACTACATTCGTAATATTTTTATCACGTAACAATTGGAAATTTTGCAATTGAACAAATAAATATGGTTGTCCATTATCCCCATCAATTACTTTGTAAGTATTGGTCTGATATCCCAAAACAGGAAGTGAAGTAGTTATGGTACGTCGAGGGGTTAAACTGTGATAATTCAGAATATGAGTTGGTAATTTTGATGAACTAGAAAAAAGAAAATTCTCTCTGGAAAGATGTAAAAGCCATCCTTGAAAGTCATCGGCTAGAAAAGTTTCAACTTTTTTCTTCTCTGAATCGTTCATAGTATGAAGAAAAGGCGGAAACCTAGCTACGATATGACGATCTAATTCAACCCCTTTAACCTGCTCTGATCCAGTGATAGATGGACTCAAATAATTAGTAGGCTGCACTTGAGAAGGAAAAGGCAGTAACCCGGGGGATGGCGAGGAAATAGCGGGAACAGCTCCTTTTGTCGAAGAAAAAGATGGTGCGTTCACAGAAGGGTATGAAGGCATAGTAGAACGATCTTTAAGAGGTACAGAAGTAGCCTTGGGGGAAAAAGGCATAGCGTTACGAGCCAAATATGATTTTCCAGAGGAATCTACAGTAGCCCTAGAGCTAGATGGAGTCAGTGAAATTGTCTTAGGAGGACTATTCACACGGCTCGTAGCAACTCCATTCTTTCCAGATGATAAAGCAGAAGAATAAGCTAAAAGTGTAAGCATAAGAATTGCATTTACATTAACATACATTTTGCTTTCGTCAATGGAGTAAATTCTTTCTGGCGACTCGACAATGAAGGAGAGTCTGTGGGCTTGATGACCAAGGATGGAGTGAAAGATGGGGAATTGACGCTGAGCCTACTGGAAGAAGTAACTGAAGCAACAGGTGTTTGTTCGGCTTTTCGTGATGACTTCCAATCTTCACTTGGTGATGTGTTCTATAAATAATAATTAGTATACCAAATATCTTACATCTTAGAAAATCAAGCAAAAGCTAGTCTGATAACTCACCAACTTTTCAATCTCTAGATGAACACCATACCTGAAATTTGTGTTGAAAAATGCATCCTTTATCAATATAAGGGCATCTTCCATGAATCATTTCATTCCTACAGGGAATGTTGGTGGAGAAAATGGACGAATCTGAAAATGTTGTTAGCAATAAAGGCTTTCGATGAATATGTACTAGAAAGGCTCATAACGAAATGTTTAATCTAAAAGTATGCACCTGTTTTCTAGCAATCAAATATTCTTACGTTTTTCCTCCATTTTTCCTTACATAGTTTTATTTACTGTGGTGGTGCTTTAAAGGTCGGACATTCCCAATACACAAAATGATGAAATAAGATGCATGCAAAAGTTTGTTAGACTACGAGGATTAAGAAAAGGAATATCTAACTTTAAAATTAAAATGACTTTTGAATTTAGTTTACTTTATTATTTTATTTATCCTATGTGTTCTTCCATAGGTGAGTAACCCAAAAACTGACGGAAATACGAAATGAAGCCATGAAATTTTATCAAAAGTCTTTATAACGCTTTTTGACTAGCTATTTTATATATTAAAGATAGAATAGAGACAAAAGGCGTTTGTGATTTCACACCGTGAACAGTATGTACATTGACAGCGACATGACTTTCTACTTAGCTTGATAATGGATTGAAGCACTTTTAAGTTATTTCTATAATGGCTACAGAAATCTGCATTCGAATGCCTGGCATGTTTTTTTATGATCTGCTCAGCTCATGGTCGCACAGAAACGAAATCCCCAGCGAAACTTCACCCTTGCATTTATTGGGCTGTTTATTATTCATTTCCTTTTAAATATACGTTTCTGCAAAAGCAGGAAAAGTCAATACTTTTTACTATGACACTCCAAACAAGAGATCGTCAGTCTACTCACATCTATTTCATGTAAATAATTATTTTGCTTTGCTTCAGTCTACTCTTGGAATCTACTGAAAAATACTATTTGCTTTACTATAACCTCGCGGAATAGATTAACGAGCCATGAGACTGATGTAGTATGTTTTCTTTACGGTCAGACTCATCCGACGGAGAAGAAAAACAAAAAGAAAGAAAGAATTACTCTATCAGAAAGTTTCTTTTATACTATGAATTTTTTCCAGGATGCTTTTACCCACTCCGTCTAGCGCTTCCACGGATACTTGCACGTTGAAAGATATTTTGGATATACGTCTTCATAATGCTTACAGACTCTTTTGCTTATTATTGAAGCTTTATGTAAATGATTTATATGAAATCTGCATTTCCGGTGCAAAAAGCTCGATCGAAAGCATCTGTGGATGATGGTGTTCACCGGAATTCTGCTGCGCCGGTAGTCTGCGTAGTGATGTTTTGTCGTGTTTAATACGCGAAGATGACTATGCTTATAAAAGGAAAACCCTTCAAATGAATATTTCTATTCTTAATAATTGTTGAAGTTGCATAAGTCGTTTCCTAATCAACTAAAGTTGTAATCGTGGACTTCGTGATTAGCATCTTGAAGAAAAGAACTTTAGTGATTCTGGCTTAATATTTTGCTTTCTTTTCTTTTTAACTTGATAATATTTAGGTGTTGATTAACTGAAAACTTCTTTCGTACCTTTGAAGGCACTAAGGATGAATATATTCTCGCTGGGTAGATCAACCACCGAAACTTTTAGTGAAGTCTCAGATTTGGAGGTTGGTATTCGCAATTCCACCGATAATGATCAGAGTTTGGAAGAAAAGAAGGAGAAAAAGGCTTATGTTATTACCAACATTGCTGAGTTTGCCTCCACGAGTCATCCTGCTCATCCAAGAAACTGGCCTTGGTGGAAGCGATGGCTGATTATGATCGTATATTGTGCTTTACAGATATATGTTATATGGACCAGTAATGCCTATGGGAGTATATCTACTTCAGTTCAAGATTACTTTCATGTTTCCGCACAAGTATCTACTTTAAATCTTAGCATGAACATTCTGGGCAGTGGATTAGGACCAATGTTTCTGGGACCTTTGTCTGATATTAATGGTAGAAAACCTGTTTATTTTTTTTCGATTCTTCTGTACGTTATATTCAATATTTCCTGTGCACTTCCAAAAAATATTGTTCAAATGGTTATTTCCCACTTCATTATAGGTCTGGCTGGAAGTACAGCTTTAACTAATGTTGCCGGTGGAATTCCAGATTTATTCTCTGAAAATAAATCTGGTATGCCAATGTCTCTATTTGTGTGGGCCTGTGCGGGTGGTGGTATTGGTGCTCCAATTGGTACAGGAGTTGATTCAAATCCAAAATTTGGCTGGCGCTGGCTGTATTATGTCAACATCATTGTTGGTGGATTTTTTTTGATTGTAATCCTTCTTATCCCAGAAACTCTACCTATAAAGGTTATATCTAGATACGAATTAGCTGAAGGCCGAATCATTGAAACCCTTCCCAAGGTTAAGGCAAGTGAAGTTTTCCTAAGAATGAAATTTATTAGTACTATGGGATTTCGAATGATATTTACGGAACCTATAATTATTACAATGGGTCTTTACAACTTTTATGCTTATGGTATAAGTTACTTCTTTCTCGCTGCTATCTGGCCTGTTTTTAGTTTGAATTACAAAATGTCTTCAATGGGTGCTAGCTGTACATATCTTGCTGGTTTTGTGGCTTATTCCCTTTTGTTTTGCTTTCAACCTATTCAAGACTGGATTTTCCGAAGAAGCAAAAAGCGTAACAATGGAGTTGTTGTTCCTGAGGCTCGTTTTACGAGTGCATTGTTTTTTACATTGCTGTTTCCTGTTGGTATGTTTTTGTTTGCTTTCACTTGTAATCCTCCATTTCATTGGATGGTCCCTATTGTAGGCCTTGCCATGTCTAGTATAGCCAATTCACATAATTGGTCATCAATCTTAAATTACTTGACTGATTGCTATCCGATAATTCCAGCGTCTGCAGTTGCTGCTTTTACTCTTCCTTCGTTTGTTGGTGCTGCTATATTCGCTCATGTTAGTATTATAATGTTTGATAAAATGTCTACGAAATGGGCGGTTGCTACTATGGCTTTCATAAGCATTTCTATTCCTTTTATAATTTATTCTTTCTACTTTTTTGGTGAAAAAATTCGCGTTCGCAGTGTCTTGACTGGAACGAAAGCTATAAAGTGTTTACCAGTTTCTGATTGAGTAAAGGTTATTTTTTATTAAAGTTTTTCCAACTCTTTTCATAACCTTTACTACTTGTTTCTAATTTTAATATCTTAATACCCTTTACGGTGACAATTTACCTTACAATATGAAAATGTAAGATAGGAAAGCAATATTAGTGCAGTTATGGATTTCGATTTTCTGCTTGAAGTATTTGTTCATATTTTTGCTTGGGATACAATAACACTCCCAGAAAATCTGTATTTTTATTACGCCTGTTTGGTAATATACATCAGTAAAATAATTATGCAGTTCACTCAGTTGGCTCTGAGCATTCAAAAACGTTACTCTTTGTCAAAGAATTAACAATATTAGTTCTTCCATTGTTATATCTCTTATTGCTTTCTGTTTATTTTCCAGTCGTTCGCTTGCTTACTATAGCTTACATTCAAATTAACGTCAATGCTGTTCTCAACAATGTATTAATTTAGTTATCTAAAAGCCGCTTCGACAAAGGATGCGTACCGTAAAGAAACTAGGCAGTACCGAACTTATGAAGAGGATAGCTTATTTTTTCATTGAAATACAACTTAAAAAAGATAAAAACAAGCGAAATCTTTCATTAAAAAAGCGAGTTGAAAAGGTAACAATAAGGAATAAGTATGCAGAGTTGTAAGAGATGAACACTAATATTGGAAGGTTGTCATCTTTAAACCAGACGGTAAGTAATCTTTACTTATGGGAAATTAGAAATGAGTGTTAAGGTAAATACCTTTCGCAAGAAAAAAGTACATGGTGTACTTTAAAGGTTCTTTTTGGCAGCTTCGGAGTTGGCAGTTCGGACAGGGCTCACTTTCTCACCATGAGCACGACGACGAATAGCATCCATCATTTTGAAAACCCAGAAAAGATTTAAGCAATTCAAAGACATGCTGTTTAAGTTAATACAAGTGATCAGTATAGAAAACTTACTTTGCAGCTAAGTAAAACAAGCTGAGACCGCGAGGAATTTCAGTTACACGACGAATAATTTCCACTTGAATTAGGTTAGTAACTTCTATACAAAGATAATAAGTCACATACTTGAGGTGCTATAAGCAGAGTACCAACCCCAAACGATGCGAACGAAGAAAAAGGTAAGAATAAGAAGAATACCATTAAGGATTTGGAACTTAGATCCTGTTTTGTTCGTCTTATCCAAAAAGTAATGAATGTTTAAGAAAGGGGTACTTAATTCCCAAGATAAGTAAGTTGGACCATAGTACATGAGGTAAGGGGACTGTGGATATTAGCAAATATACAGAGTAGAGTTAAATTACTTACATAACTGAATGTTACCACAAATAATGCAGCAACCGCATGAACGACAAATCCCACGCCGGTAATTTGAGCATAACGAATGGTAATAAACAAATCCCAAAGAAAGTAACCGTCTGCCAAAGCATATATATCACCTGCATAAACGGAATATTCGAAGAGTTTGTCATTGAAATTATTCACTTCTCTTAGGATGAGATAGCCTAGAGAAATGAGAATGACACTCTGAACAGAGCTAACAACGTGAGAATCCCAGTTAAGCTTGGTACGTCTGGACAAGTGTTTGTAATGTCTGCTCAATTTATTGGATATCCAAGGAGAAAGAAGATTTATAGTCTGATAAAACAAAGCGCTGAGAAGGACAACGTGAATATGTCTGGGTAATTTATAAAGCCCAAGTTTTTCACAATAGGGAGTTACCAGATTCTCCAAAAACAGTGGTCCACGAGGAAATAATCCATCATTGGATGCTGTTGAACTCATTTTGTATGCGGTTTGCTATTACCAGCGTTTATTTACTTCTCCTGTAAAACGAATGAAATTCAAACGTGAGTTTGGAGAAAAGAATAGAATTCTTCTCTTTGAACTATTTTTTTACTTCTAATGTTATCGTCTAAGCAATATTAATTGCTTCTTGTTGCACGAAGGTGATGGTAGAAAGTGAATACTTCGATTACACAAACTGCGTCTCAATGGCAATTGTCTGTTATAAAAAACAAAACAGTTCGTAGTATTGATATTTTTACAAAGAATTTCAAAGGATAAAGAAAAAATTATAAAGATGTATTAAGGTAGGAAATTGTATAAAATATTGGCTCTTGAATTGGTATGTACCAACAGTCCAAAATCTAAGTCGAATGATTTTCTCTTAACGTGAGAAACTGTTCATTCCTGAAATAGTTTTTTGAATCCAATTATGAATTTGAACAAAAAAGGAAAATTTTTCAGTACTGAATGTTATATCGGTATAGGACAATTAATTTGTGCTATCTCAATAATGAAGTCTATTTTAGTATAGAAAATCAATAAGATGTCAGACTTTTTGTCAATATCATCAAAAAAGAAATCTGCCATGCGTAGGATTGTTCACGTCGAACTCTTTAAACCAAACAGAGTAACAAGGTCAATTCAATTGTGCCAGGAACATGCGTAAAAGAATAAGAGTTCTTACAAAAGCTGGGAGTATTTTGTTCGCTTAGTTTTGTTAACTGTTTAACAAAGAAAATTAAACTGTTGGAATGATATTCGAAGCCCGATCTTTTTGGTTTTGGCTTATGCATTCTGCAATCCACGTAATATTCTGGTTTCATTAGTAAAAGTTGCTTTCAATAACCCCCATAAAAATATCAAACATACTCGTATTTCTTGCTCTCTTAATTTTAAGAAGCTATAAACGATTCCATAGTGGAACTAAAAAATAGTAAGTATAACGAACAACGTATTAATAATGGAAGTATTACCTGTTGTAAGAATGCAAGCTTGTTAAGCTCAACCTCTGTTTCGAAAAAGTAATCGTCAAGAGATTTCTGAGATACTTGATCAAAGAAGGAACTGTATTCCTTCACTAAGCTACAAGCATTCTCTACATCTCCAACATTATCTGCTTTAGCCAGCATTGAAGTACCAAATGGAAACAAGCGTCCAAAGGAAGGATACATATTATTCCTTTCTTCTTTGCTTAAATCAGTACCGAAAGAATTAATTGTGATCTTTAAACGAGTTAGATAACTAAAACCATTTCATAAGTGTAACTTACCGTAATGGCACGTCGGTCGGCCTCAAATTCGAGGATACGAGACATAGTTTCAAAAGTTCCTGATCCAATTTTTTGACAAAATTCATAAAAGTCTTCTAAATAAGCTTTGTACAAAGTGTTTCGAATAATTTCAATATGTTTTTCATCCAAATCATCAGCAGACAGGCAATCCTTGAAGTAAGGTGCAAGTGGACTTTCAACTAAAACAACGCTGTATAGATCTTCCACATTTGTAGCTACACATAAAGCAGGGAGAGTTTCAAACCAACCTAGTGGATGACAGCGCTCCAAAAGATCATGAGTATCCTGACCGTTTGCAGTACCCGTTACTAGGAGCATCACATTGTCTATCATATAAGCATAAGTTATAAAGTCCATGAATTTTGATAATTGCTCATCGGCTTGACGTTTAATCATATCAAACTCGTCGATTAATTTGTCAGTAGCCTTCGAGGCAATGATACTACTAGTCAATTTTTGTTGATTAGCAAGAAAACCGCCATAATCTGTTGATGAAAGCTGTAAACGCAAATCATCCAGTGATTCACATTGAGATAAATTTCCATATGTATGTTCTGAAAGCAAAGCAGACTTGAATCCTCGTACTAAAGCTTCAATATAGCCACTGTTTGTACTAGGAAACGAATTAGTAACTTTTATACACATTACACATACTTAAAACTAAGAGCATCCATTTTGCAAGATATTACTTTGGCTCTTTCAGTTAATAGGTTAAGTCAAACAACAAATTGGCCAGACAGCACAAAGCGAAGTATAGAAAAACTTCAAAGAAAGAAAAAATTAATTAGTATTCACTTGGTGATTAGGAATAAAAAATTAGCGAGTGATGTAGAATTAAGTCGGTGTATATTCGTCAAGTGTGGTAGGTAAGGACAATGAAGCTGTTAGGAATCTACTGGCTTCTGTTCTATCATAGTAAAGCATCTATGGCTAAAAGAGGATAAGTAATAATCGAAATAAACTGATAAGTAGATGAAATTACTTTACATGAAATGATCAGTTGGAATTCGTGCTATCTTGAAAATTTGAAATTACAAGTAGTGATGGAACTTCAATTTTGCAAAAAAAAAAATAATATTTTCTCCAAAAGTAACCCAATCCAATTTCGAAAATTCCTAATTTTACCAAACTGACACCAATACCGTCCAAAAAGAAAGACAGTAGATCAAAAGTCTACCAATGAGTGTTGCTTGTGAAGCTCAAGAGCTCTTGTTTTGCTTCCAAGAAGTAATAAATGCAGACGTCTGGGAAGAAGGAACAACATGAAACTGTACAAGGCCATCTATCAATATAGCCTTTGGATGAATAAGTGCCTGCAACATAGGGACGCGTTTTCCCACTTTCATGAGACCGCCAGTAGAGGTTGCGGCAAAGACGTCTAAAGATTCTGGTCGGTATATATATTCAGAATCCCAAGGTGCCTGTTCTGAGAATACCATTTCCAATAGCTCTTGTGGAGTGGTATTTTCAGAAACTGAGGGAAGGAAATCAGACTGTAGAGTCAAAGGATACAGTAATAAGGTAGGTAAATACATTTCACTTCTCGGGTCATTAAATGTGGCCATTGTAACCATGGCATCTCCCATATCGGGGGGACAATCGGAAGTTTTGGTGCGAATGCGACGTACTTTCATGGCTTCTATAACAACTCTTGCTGCAGTAACTTTTTCTTCAGCAATTCTTCTCTTTTCTCCTTCCACCTTTTCAAAAGTATCTCTCTTTCGTTTTAAGTCTTTATTTAAAGCTTCAACAGCAGGATCGCCTCGTTGTGAAGCAGAAAACAACTGGATACAACGTTCAGCTTCATCGTATCGTTTCAAAGCAACAAGGGCCTTTGCAGAGCGAAATAAAGCTTTGGAATGTTGTGGGTCACGTTGGAGAACTTGCTTACAATCGTTTAATACTTGTCGATAGTTTTCAAATATTAAATTGCATGCCGCACGATTTGAGTAGCAAGGAATCTCAATCTCTGGTTTTCCGCATTTTTCAGACAAAGCTTTCGTATAATACTCGGCAGCTTCACGGTATTGTTTTGTGCTGAAACACTCATTTCCGTGTTCACGAAAATTTTGCGCAACTTCGTGGGGTTGGCCTTCATAAGCCAGGGCCTTCAAGGCCTCCAATTGAGCATTATCTCCTCCCTCTTCATCAACATCGTCTAGAGACTGCATGAAGAAAGGGATTTTGTTGAGCTCAGTGTACATTTCATCGGCGCTCTTATTCTTCGTATTAGGATCAAACTCTGAATTTTTGGATTCCGGCATATTGAATAAACAATTTCTCTTTTTATCTATCTTTTCAAGTTCCTTTCGGCTTTATTGCTAAAATTTCAACCCAATTCTCCCAGTATGTCACCAATGTCCAAGGAAAAAGCAGCAGAAGAGACTACAGTTAGGGCTTTTGTTGAACAGAAGCAAATTTGACTTGATACTATTCAACCCAGACACTAAATCATACAGAACAATAAAAATTAGATATTCTTTTTGCTTTTTTTTTCTTTTTTTTTTTTTTGTTTAAAACAAAAAACCTTTAAGAATGTAAAGACAAAAATTTTTTAATTTACTAGCACTAGTAAAAATATGACCACTAAGTGACTTGAACACTTGACTTCAAGATTTGGAATCTCACACTCTACCAACTGAGTTAAGCGGCCTTGTTGATCAATTCAATTATTTTGCTTTATATAACCAAACATTTGTTGAAATTGGTTTTGGTACAAGAAAACATAGGATTTTGAAGCATTGTAGCAATCAATCTCTGTGCTTCTTTTTTTTTTTTCTTTTTTTTTGTTTCTGAATAGTTTTACATTGAAAAGAAAGAAAGGAATGGCCTATTGCAAAAAAAAAATATCTTGCTAGCCAACTTGTTGCCTCTACAACTCTCAACAATCTCGCATTGGAAGAGAAAAATGACAAGTCAATTTGAATCTAGTACTAACCTTGGCTTTTCTATACTTACATAGACAGTTGAAGACTTTTTCTTTCTTCTTCCTGTTGTTCTTTCATGGTGGCGCGTCTTAGGGAATTGGAATAGACTACGTGTCAAAAAAAAACAAAAAAACGACGTTGTATTACTCAATTTCATGACATCTTATTAAATTAGGAATTAGTTATTCTTTTAACGGTTTTTACTATTTGGTTTTTGTTGTTCTTCAAAGTTATTGATTTCATCTCCTTCAGGTTCGGTATGCTTGTACATTGCAATTTTATCGTAAGATCATGTTGTTATAAGAGAAATCATCACACTTTTCTTTTCTAGAAATATTCCATGTCATTGATCCGAGTTTGAATTTTCTTTTATGTTATTTAAGAGAACGACATCCCTATTTGCTGTTCTGGGTCTACTTTTTGCAAAAGCAGCATTCAAAAACAAGACAAGTATGTCGACAACGAACAACAATACGCAGGCAATTGTTATAGGTGGAGGTTTAGCTGGTCTTTCTGCTACGAATACAATTTTGGAATTGGGAGGGAATGTTTTACTCTTGGATAAAAATAGTATGGATGAACAAAAAAGGTAATGTCATGAACTTTGCAGCGAAGGACACACATAAGAGTCAAGAGATGTCCTAGTCTTTGAGAAACAAACTAGTTTTGCTAGGGAAGAAAACGGAACGATAGGTTCCGTTTCTTTGTATGCAAATATTTCGACATGTGTACATACGGAACTTTGCAAAAACATATCTGTGCTTATTTGTTGGGTTACGTTGAATTGCATTTTTCTTCTCTGTGAAGGGATTGACTAGTTCCTGTTTATGAATAGAATTCATGACTAACATAAAACAATAGCTGCATTCGGTGGAAATAGTGTAAAAGCCGCTAGTGGTATTAACGCTGCTGCTACTCAACTTCAATTTGATCAACACGTTCCCGATAGCGTAAACACATTTTATCATGACTCCATCCTTTCGGCAAAATCTAAAGGTAACCCAGAGTTACTCCACACCCTGACAAGTAAATCTGGCAGTGCTGTCAATTGGTTAACAGAACGTTTCGGTCTTCAAATGAATGAACTTTCTCTGTTGGCTGGACACAGCCAAGCTCGTACACATCGTGGAAGTCATCCAGATTATCCATTCAAACCTTTGGCATTTGTTATCGCTGACAAAACTGAAAAGTTTTCCGTCGCACATCCTGATCGTTTACAAATAAAGAAAGATACTCGTGTTACTCGTCTAATCACCGACTCTTCAAATTCTACTGTTATCGGTGCAGAATATGAGGACCTGAACGATAAAACTCACCAGTCTGTCTATGGACCTGTCGTGCTAGCTACCGGTGGGTATGCTGCTGATTTCAGCGACGAATCTCTTCTTAAGTTGCATCACCCAGAGGCCCTCAAACTTAGTACTACAAATGGCCCTTATTGTACTGGTGATGGTCATAAAATGGTCATGTCGATTGGTGGTAACACTGTGGACTTGGATCTTGTTCAAATTCATCCCACTGGTTGGGTTGATCCCAAAGATCCTACTTCTATGACAAAGTTTCTAGCTGCTGAGGCTCTCCGTGGCTCTGGTGCAGTTTTATTGACGGACAAGGGACAGCGTTTTTGCAATGAACTTGGCTATCGTGATTATGTCACTGCTGAAATGATGAAATTGAATACTCCAGTCCAATTAGTTATTCCTGCTAAATGTGTACCCGACGTTGCCAACTTTGTGAAGTTTTACAGTTTCAAGGGTCTCATGAGAGAAGTTGATGCTGAAGAGCTCTCTAAGGTACTTAATTGCACAAGCAAGGATCTCGAAAATACATTTTCTTTGGTCAACAAAGCTTCTCGTGGTGAAACTAAAGATGTTTTTGGAAGAGAGCAGTTTGGTAAGCAACCCTTTGATATTTCTGACAAATTCTTTATTGGACAGGTAGAGCCTGTTTTGCATTATACTATGGGTGGTGTTCAAGCAGATTCGCAAGCTAGAGTTATGTCTAAGGAAGGTAACCCAATTGAAGGGTTGTTTGCGGCTGGTGAGATTGTTGGTGGCCTTCATGGTGAAAACCGCTTGGGCGGTAGTAGCTTGCTTGCTTGCGTTGTATTTGGCAGGTTGGCCGGTCAAGGAGCTGCAGGTGAAATGCTTAAACGTCTTATTTCAGCTGCTAAAGAGGCTTCTCATTCTGGTTAGGTTTACCAGCTTATATTATTTTTATTTATTGCAGGTATTGATCTTACATATTCTTCGATAGTTTTTTTTGACTTTCGAAGAATCAAAAAATTGATAGCTGTTTAAAGTATTTAAAGAAGAGAGCTTCTACCTTTTATTTACTTCTTATTTATTGTTCAATATTAAAGAAATGTGTTCTTCTAAATGTATAAAAAGTATATATTTAATAAACGTAAGAGAAAGGACAGTCATCATACACTAATTCTTGAAACGATACAAAAGTCATTAAACAACATAATCATTACTGCATACTGATTATTCATTATTAGTTGGTAGTATTTGCCCAGAGAGTAGTACCTTCATCCTCTGTTTCTTTGAAACCATCTCCTTAGTTTTGTCTGTTTCATCAATTAGCACTCCCATCGTTCTTTCACTTAAAGAGGATCTCATATCATAGAACTGTTTTCTGTCCCAAAGTAAAGAGCACTCTCGATACAAATCACAGCTTAGATGAGCATCAGTCATGAACTTTAACAATAGATCTCGCATGTACGTGTTGCATTCGCGACTTTCAGCTGACTTTGCACAGATTTTTATAAGCACCGAATTTAACAAGCTCTTGTTCGATTGTACAAATTCAAGAAAAGAGTTTAATAAACCCTCAATGCAATCTAGAACTGTCGCTTCAAAGGTCGCCAAAACATCTGATTCACTCTTTGAACAACCATGGGATAAATTTGCATAAACATCTATCAAACTGAACACTAGCTGCACCCATAGATTAGCAGCTTCTTCTGGTGGAAGACAATTTAAGCATGCTTGATATAGAGGTACAACAATTTGAAGACAGTAAGTTACACGCTCCATATCTGTTGGCACAACCTTCTTCACATCATCCATTGATAGATGAAAGACTCTTGTTCTGACATATTTCAAAACTTGAGATAAAGCATGATTATACTGCTTTAATTCTCGATAAATATAGATGCTTGCCTCCAAACAGTTATGGCGTAAAAAGACATTTGTCAGTCCGCTCATATTTTTGAATTCTGGCGAAGTTCGCAGTAGTTTAAGTAAAACATGATCTCCAGAAGTAACAGAAATAATTTCAAAGTAAGACAGCAAACGCCGATGGCCAAACCACTGAAGCATATTCTCATAGGTAGATAGCTTATACAAAACTTCCAATGCTTCTATCATGACGGATGTAGAGGATATATTCCCAATCATTTCAGGAAGCGATTTCTCTAAATGGGTTAAAGCCAGATTTAAAAATGTAACACTATTGATATTTAGTAGATCCGAGGTAAAAACTACCAGATATTTGACATATTTGTTATAACGAACAGGTAAAGATGCCAAACTTCTTAAATTATCAAACAGCATAGTGATTAACGCTTCAGAGGACTTGAAGATCAAAAGTGACGGATTTTTTTGATTCCACAAAACTAAAATTGCTCTAAAATAAGATTCAAAGAAGCCATGACTAAAACCCACAGTCATAATAGCATGGTAAAAGTGCTTGTTCCAAAAACATTCTAGCAGATTTTCAATGTTCGGAGGATCATAAACCAAAAGCAAATTTTGGACAGCTTTTTGAGTATCTTCATTATTTTTACGGTAGCCTTCAATGCCACATAAACCTTCCATGATTTTTGAATAAAATGATTGTGGGAGTAAAATTTGGTCGGAATACTTAGAAACCGTATTCGCAAGAAAAATATAATAGCTATCACGTCTAAAATCAGTAGTATCGAATATCTGAGACAGACACTCAATTATCCATTGACGACTTACGGTATCAACAGATTTTTTAACAATGGTTACCCTGGCTAAAGAGAAATAAGGGGACTCAAAAGCATTTTCTATGCATTCAAAAAATGATCTTGCCCTTTTCTTAAGAAAGAGACGTAGATAAGGAAATGATCCTGATTCAGGAACATTGATTTTGAAAGGTAGTATGTTGGCGGAAAATATTATTTTCAGAAGAGTATGCGTGACAGTGTACGCTTCATTCGTTCCATTTGGTTCGCATAAGGGGTACTTGAATCCAGTGAGAGAGTATAACAAATATTGAAATCCGTTTTTTACACTGTAATCGATCCATTTCGATGGATTGTCTATATCTTCAATTAATAGATTAAAGAATTTAACAAGAGGCATAGAGTAATCATTGAATGCATAAATCGAAACGTAACAGAGTGAATTAAATAGTCCTTTAGAGGAAGAAAATTTGGTCGAAAAATCAAGATCCAAATATTTATGTTCAATTGCAGGAATTAACTTATCAGCATAAGCTAATCTCCCATTTTCTTCCAGATATAAAAGCAATAATTTTTGTAATTCGGGAGAAGGTACTTTAAATCTCTGCTGTAGTATTAAATCCAGTAATGCCTCCATTATAACGTAAGAGACATCTGCCTTGACAAAGCGAGGAAGAATATAATCTAATAAAGATTCCATATCTTTTAAAATGTCGGCAACTTTAAAACAATAAAGAACTATATGGTAACAACCAGGATTCGTAACTTCAGCGCGCTCCAGCAATTTTTCTGATATATCTTGTGCAGAAAGAGGATTAACACTAGACGATTCCACAGACCGAGAAGGAGGGAAACTCTTCATCAATGTGCAAATATAGTATTTTAACAAACTCATTAACTTATGATTTATATCATGCGAGTAGTAGAATTTGTTAAATAGACTCTCGTTTGCGTGATAGTAAAGCCCCAACTTCAGCGTATCCTTTATATTGTTTTTCTCGAATGCAGCCTGCAACTGATCGTTGGGTGAAATGAATGTACCAATAATGACCGATTCGGGAGTCAGGAAAAATAAGTATCTAGGAGTTATTGAAAAGCTCGAAGTAATATATGGAAATACAACCTGTGAAACTCCTCTCATTGTTAACGCTGATTGATACCAATCCCAAGTAAGTAGTTTATATTCGATCATAGAAGATACACCCACGACATTCAGTTTGATGCCATTCAAAAACAGTATCCTTTTATCGCTTAATAATACAAAAATAATGTTACTATTGGGCAGATACCATACTTTCCATACGGGAGCATCAAAATTTGCTTTGTTCAGCAGTTCTACTGACAAAACACCTTGATAAAAGGTCAAGGCGTATACACGTACATGACAGTTGTACGCAACGCACAAAGATGCACGAGCCCTAGTTCTAAATCCAGAAGTTGGTACAATTAATGAAGAAATAGCATGGCAAGCAGATACAACCTCGTCATCGGAAAACCTGAGTGTATAGAGCAACGATAATTTCGGATGAAGGGAAATGATGCGAAGACAAGAAAGAGTTTGAATAAAGAGAAACGAAGTATGTTTTACAGAAGTTAAATAGGATTCTTCAAAGGATATGCTTGAGGTATCGATAACCAACCGATCAACAAATGTAGGTTGAGCATCCGGGAAGCAATATTCCCAGGTCGAATGATGTTTATTGATTAAAAGGTTGTAAAATTCATGAATAAAAATTTTTCCAGAAGAATTCGCGGATAAGAGTACATTGTCAGAAACCCCATTGAAGATCAAGTGTGTTAGAACGGTTTCTTCTTGGGTAGGTTGACAAATAGCATGTCGTTGAATAGGAGGTGAATGTGTCAAGTCCCATACAAATAAAGTGCCGTCAGCATGTCCTTGACAAAGAACTTTATGAGTAGGTGCGATTGCAAGACAGGTTACCGGCATCAAAGGATTTTCGGAACCGGAAAATTCAGGAAAAAGAGTGAAAGATATGTTGTTTTTTAAATTGTTTAGTAAAACACAGCCGTTAGAAGTTCCCACTGCAAACAGATTTCCGGAATGAGTGATACAAGTACCAGTCCCTATAGACGAGCTCGGGTTTGACGCTGCGTTCTCTAATTGCTGTGAAACTCTTCTAAAACGTCCCCATTTTAGCCAATATCTATTCCATTGAAACTTTTCGTCCTTTAACGGTGTAGAGTTTGTATGACTAGATGATTCAACTTGCGTATCGGTTGATTTGTTGTTCGCTAACGGGCTTACTGTTGAAGACTTTGAAGGTGGATTACTTAAGGATAGTCGTCGATCATTATCATTATGATTATACAAGCTTAAACTGTTCGAGCTTGAAGGCATATCTCCTCTCGCGAATTCTCAAAAAAGAGAGCAATTAATCATGAAACTTTTTATTTAGAAATACCATTAAACAAGACATAAATAACAGATAGATTAAACTAGTAATCCCGAACTGAAGTGAAGAAAGCCGGTTCCTGCTTTAGGCATAGTCTTCATATAAGTTCAGAATAGGGCAAGCATTGTACTACGGTAATTAAGGGATTCAACAAAAGTAAAATAAAATAAAATAAAACACCAAAAATAAAAAGAATAAAGAAGATAGAAAACTAAATAAATAAAACGAGTGTGAAGCTTCTTCTTTATAGTATATGAGTGCATACCAGTGCACTGGAGTGTTCGGATGAGTCCTGTTGATTAAAAATACCGTGCCTAATAATATATAAAGTTGAAGGAATCGTAAAAAAGAATATAGTGCTTAGTTTTAAACTTATCCCAAATCAAGGTCGGATGAGAATTGGAGCGATTTGCTAGAGGCATTTCCATGTGTTTTACTGGAGGATGACCTTCCTTCTTCGAATTGCTTCTCTGCTTCTGGCAAGTTATCAAGAGTCAATGGAGAGCTTTTAAAATTGTCTGGACGAGGTAAACTTTTCAGTGAAGGACGTTGATAGAGAAGGCAATATAGATCTCGTTTCAACTTCTTCTCTAAAGGGGATATAACCGAGAGCTTTAATCTGCTTTGTTCTGGTGCACTTAAAGAGCTGTTTTTCTTTTTGTTAGACTCCTCTTCCTCGATTTCAGCATCCAAATCCTCCACGACGACTGTGTACTTATTTTTATAATAGGCGATTCGATTATGATGAACCATATCGACATCAAGATCTACAGGGAACAGTTAATACTAAAAGAAAAGACATTTATGATCTATGAAATAGATTTCCTATATTAAATTTCGCATACCACTCGATGGATCTTCAATTCTGAGTTTCTTCAGAGGAACCTCCAAGAGATCCAACACCTTTTTTGTTGAAACATCATAACTTAAAGAGGAATAACTTCTTTTGGAACCCATTGAAGTTATGTCTTGTAAAGTTTTTGTCTTTAATTAGTAGCCAATTTCCTGGTTTTACTAATGAATAACATGTTACTTATTCTTAAAATTTGAATTTTCAAAGTTGATGGAAAGGAATGAATCCTCATTTTTTGATAAAAAGATAGTACATATTCGGGAATACTAGTTTTTATGTTAAATTCGCTTGAGTGTGCGATGGTATTAGTCCAACTCTTTGCTATATGTATTGTTCCTTACGTATTTCTCGCCATGTGTTCTTGATAGAAAACTCTTTCCTAATTCATTTTTCATTTTTTTATTTCATACTAACCAAACTAAGTATAAGTACAAATTGTTAGACGGCTCAGGACTCGAGGTTTGTCCTTGACCAGCAGACCTGCCGCTGAGTGAGATACAAGATATCCTTGACACTTATTTGGACTCACCCTTCTAGATACGAACAATATACACTCTTTGGTAAATGTCACTTTTGAGAGAGTAGTCCGTGAAGCTCGAGAATCCTGAAATACTTCACTAGCTAATGTACCGCTTTGGAGCTTATGTGATTACAATGTATGTAGGGTCACAGTATGTGTCGATTCAAAAGATGTTTACATATATGCTCCTTAAATATACGAATATCCTATTTTTTGTATCGTATTGGACTTTCAGAATAGTCCGAATAATATAGGTAAACAGAGACTCCAAAACCTTTGTGACTATACAAAGATATACATCCTAATGTCAAAAGTAACTATATTTTTATGCCACGTTCTTCATTATAGCGTAGTATTTTATCATGATAAATCCTGAAGAAACGATGTACAGGCGTAAATAATCAATGTAATTCATAAATAGTATACATACAACAGTATTAAGAGGAGAGAGAATGCATATTTTCAATCATATGACTATTGAGTTCCATAAGAGACTGTTGGATACGTTCTTCTGCTTGTAAGATCTCGTTCTCTTGGTCGAGTAAGCCCTTCATTATTTCTGCACGTTCTTCCTGTTGAAGTTTTTCAGAAGCCACAGCTTCTTTCAAGCGTTGCTTTTGTTCTTCAATAGTTAGTATTTTTGGATATTTGGGAGGGAGTTGTACGAAACTAGATGGATCTGCAAATGCTCCTTTCTGAATCTGAGCTTGCTCCCATGCATGAATCGGATCAGCAATAGTGATGTCCTCGCTTTCATCCATAGATCTATCATTTTCCTCAAGTGCACTCTGAATAGATTTTTTTCGTAACGTTTCTGGGCTATACCGATGTAGTTCTCGGAGACTTTTTTCATCTTCCACGAACGTGTTGAATCCATTGTAACCCTCATCCTCTACTTCATCCTCATGCTGAAGTAGTCGCTCTTCGGCATCGGGTTTCCCAGGAAGGTACACCTCCTGACCGGTGTCCAAAGCAATATAATTATCGTTCATCATTCCAAGATTCCTGTGTCGTTCTTTACGTTCTTTTAGTTCTTGTATCATTGAAGCCTCGGAAATCCCTTGATCTAGCATACGCGAACTAACACTTTCTGGATTTCTGTTAATGAGCTCTTCGGTTCTATGTTGTCCTTGATCAGTATATTGAGCCGGGGTTTGCCGGCTCCTCGATTTTAACTCATTTAGATAACTTTCTGTATAGCCACTCGATGAATCTAGCTCCTCTCTTCTTCTGGATATTCTAAACACAATCACTTGTTAGCCTCATCTTCTTCATAGTCCCTAGGAACAAATCTTACAAATCGTGCGTCGTAGCAATAGGATTCGGCTTTTTCATTCTAGGTAATGTTGATCCTGTTTCAGTTTCTTGGATGCTTTCATTGAGTTCCTGTTTACGAATTAGTTCACATTCTTCATCAGTCATTTCATACATCATCTTGTAAATTGATGGGCTTGATCCCTTTCGTGGTCGGTTTTTTCTTGGATTTCCTAGCGGATGATTTTTCTATAATCGTTTAGTAATCTTTAATTCCCTTTATGGCTTCATGCAATGTTTTGTACTTACGATATGAAAGGCTTGTGGGTACTTCATTCCCTTTTTCTTCCTTGTCTTCTTCATTGTCGCTAGTTTGAATGATTTTTGGTTTTGCTTTTCTTATGGAAGACCTCATTTTCTCTTTCCTTTCTCTTCCAAACCCAAACTTGAAGATTATAACGTGCAAGTCTGCTTTATTTCTCACTGAGAGGATGAAGCAAACGTTTCTCGCTACGAAGAATTTAAAGAGCAAAATCGTAACGAACTTGAGTCTATAAATTTCAAGTTTTACGATTAATACAAGTAATGTTAAAGAACACATGTTTCATCACAGACTATCAACCTCTACGATTCATTTCGTTGTCTACAAACCGCACTTACAAAAACCTACAATACATACATAACATAGCCTTCACTTATACTGAAATCAAGATGATAAAACACTGTAATTGATTCTATGAACAATGAGAAAAGAGAAAAAGTTCGAAAAAAACGTCAAATGAATAGAAAGAAAAACAAACAAAATGACGAAGTAAGGTAAAGAAACCCCTAATTCGCTAGTAAAAACAATAACTTAAAAGAAGGAGGGCCATGATAATATATTGACAATAAAACTTTACAACGACAAACAGCATAGAAGACAAAGTAAAATATAAGACAAAACAGGAAGACATCAAAAAGGTAACAATATAATAGAAAATAGTCAACGTAAACCATCAAGCCAAAAGGAAACTACCCTCAGTCGATCGATCAAAAGAAATTAAAAAACAGAAATCATAATTTAGAAAAATGCAGAGGATAGTAACGGTGAAAATCGATCATCCCTTTATAAGAAGCGATTATTATAAATATGGAAATTACAAACACCATTAAAGAATTTTAAAAGGAAAAAAAAGACACAACTCAAAAAAATCGACAATAAGCTACTTTAAGCAACTCATACATCACGGGGAAGACGATATGTGGGTTGTAGTAATTGGGAGCCACTAGGGCCGAAGGAATAAGGGCGGGCCAATCGACTTTTAACCCCAATATTAGCACCAGCTCCAATCGAACGTCTATCCATTAAAGACTCCAGCTTTTCTCTTTCATCAGCAACATCTGCGAGAGAGGTTTGACGCTCCTTGGCAAAAGGATACCAAGAATTGGAACGGCCAAGAGAAGTGGGAGGGTAAGCAAAGGCTTCATCGTCCATCAATTTTAAAGACGACAGTCTGGAGGCCAAAATGTCTTGACTTCCAGCGGAAGATTGATTCTCCCCGGCATAGGATTGCAACCATTCAGGAAGCTTCACGTTAGCCTGAGGCTTGGGTGTAGTATTCATACTGGCAGCATGCAAAACCGAGGAGGGCACTTGCTGTCCGGTGTGATGAGAAAATTTGGATGAAAGAGGAGTCATACCAGAAGCACTACCACTCAAGACAGGAGAAATAGAGGCAGAACGAGACAATGCTGGAGGTGACAATGGGGTAACATTCAGAGGTTCCACTCCATTCAAGGAATGGACAATAGAGTTGGGAAGCAAAGATTGAGCTGCAACAGCACTTCTAGGAGATACTGGACCACCCTTGAGATTGCTAGGGTTGGCACCAACCAAATTAGATGCAGCAGAGGCATTAGCTGAACCAACGGTTGAAAGAGTACTTTCCTCACTGTCATCACTAGCACGCTCAAGAGCTGATGCAGGGAGTGTATTATGGCCCCAAGCGAGACGAATGTGAGAAGAACCGAGCAAAGCACCTTGCAAAGCATTAATGGCGTGTTCGGCGGCAAACTTGTCATTGAATTGAACAAACCCACATCCCTTACCATAAGGAATCTTAATGTTCAAGATTTTGCCAAAAGGTTGGAAAAAGAGCTGTAAATCCTTCTCGGACAAATCATTAGAGAGACCACCAACAAAAACGGTGGTATTCAAGGGATCAACACTGCATAAATCCTGATTGGGTTGTCTATTGGAAGTGGGATTGGAAGCAATACCTAATGCAGAGTCTGCAGCTATCGAAGCACGAGACTTTGGTGCAGCGACAGAGATACGCAAGGGACGTCCATGGCACAAGTAACCTTGCATATGGATAAGAGCATGTTGTTGCTCCTTTTCACTAGAAAAGCGAACAAAGCCATATTTTCTGGAGAGACCAGTAACGGGGTCAACAATGATCTTGGCCGAGGTACAAGAAGGATAGATGGTATGGAAAGTTAAGAAAAGATCGGAATCCTGGGTAGTAGGAAGTAAATCACCAACAAAAATGCTGTATTCGGGTTCTCTGTTGACATAGTTGGCATGATGAATGCCGCCACCAGTAGCCCAATTGAGTTTAAAGAGAGAATGAGCGCCGGGAATAACGGTGTTGTTGTACTTCCTGAGAGCAAAATCGGCAGCAGCCGAAGAAGCGAATTGAACAAAGCAGTAGCTAATCAAAGCGTCGGAAGAAGCGGTTTTTGAACGCATTACCTTGACGTTGACGGGTTCGCCAAGAGAAGCCCAAAGCTGTTGCAAAAAGGTAGCATCCATCCAACTCTCAAGATCACCCATCCAAAGGGTGTCGTTGTTCTTTGGTTCAAAGCTGACGGGTGAGACAGGGGAGGTGGAGGAAGAGTAGGGAGAAGCCAACGAGGGGCGCTTCAGCAAAGGTGGAGCTAAGGTCTGGTAATCCGAGATGCTAGGGCCTGAAGAAGCAGCTGGCATTTTCAACACCGGTTCAGAGGAAGCAGAAGGGTTGGCAGACAGGAACGAGGGATGAAACAAAGAACGCTGATATAAGCAATCGATTGACATTTGAAACTGAAACGCAAAGAAACTATAAAATACAAATCAAGACAAAAGCAATCAAAGACAAGTGGGCGTAAACGGAAACTTGTGAAAACACAAAAGAACTTTTTTTTTCTGAAACGAGAAAAAGAAAACAACAGACAATCAAAAAAAAAGAAACTGAAGCAAAATGTTCAATTACAAAGAAGGCAAAACAGAAACCTTCTCAAGACAAGCAAAAGGCAAAGAAAAGAAAATCGACACACAAGAAAGTGGATAATAAACAAACAAAAGAGATGTTTTTAGAATTTTGAGATTATCTCAAAGAAACAAGAAAACAAATATAAAAATGCAAAGGAAAAGAAAAAGCACGGCAGCAATATGAAAATGGACCGTGATAAATTAGTTGGAATACAAAAAAGAGGAAAAAGCCTCGAGTAATTTTTTTCAATCAATGAATGAAAAAAAAAGAGAAATATGAACCAATGCAAAAGAAGATGCAAATGAAACCTTTAAAAATGTGTATGAAAGAAAAGGTAAAGTGGAAGAAGGAATCGACGGTGAAATTCAAATCAAATTAGAATCAATCAAAGGAAACCAACTGAAACAAGAAAAACCGTTCGAATGTTTACTTTGCAAACGTATGTGAAACGTAACGAGCACGGATAAAAAAACAATCCAAGAAGAAAAATGTTGAAAAGGATTGTGAACGCTTCAAAAAGAAATGAAAAAGGGGAGCAAATTCAAAAGAAAGGAGGATATAATCAAATGCGTATATATTTATATGTGTGAGAGTTTGTGTGTGTTGGAGAAAATCAAAGGAGAAATTGCAATAGACAACAAAAAAGGGCTATGCAGAGAAAGGAAACGTTACAAACAAAAACTCGAAAAGTGTGTATGTTTGAAAAAGAGAAAAACAAAAAAATAAAAATAAAAAGGGGAAAAGAAACGAACAAAACAACAGACTTTTTTTAAAAAATATAAAAAGAAGAAAGAAAAAGCAACGGTTTTGACACAGGAAAGAAAGAGAAAATCAAAGTTTAGTGATTGGAGAAGAGGAGACGCACACAAGAGCTTGTCAAAAAAAGAAGAAGGAATAGCCACAAATAGAAGCACTAATAAGACAAAGCTCCAGTACTGAGCGTAACTAACTAAAAAACAGCGTAAAGAAAAAGGGAGAAATAGGGAAAACGCGAAAAAAAAAAGGAGGATAAAGCAAGAAGGGGAATTGTTGTGCGTTCCAGTCTACTTATATACTTGGTAGAATAACGAAGAATATAGACAGCGTAATTCTATATGTAAACAGTGCACAAAGGGACACTTTGAACGAGAGCAAACGATACGTTATGAAGGGAAAGAGCAAAGGTGGCAAATTTCCAATACAAACAAGAATGACTGCACTAGAGAAAGCAACCGAACCGTTATGAGCGAATCAGGCAGGGTAGGACGAATGAGAAGAATTAGGCGTTTAGAAAGGACCAAATTTTAGTCCGAGGAGAAATACAAGTCCGGCGTAGACGGGCAATCGGGGGGAAAACCGGTGAGAGAAAGAGGCACAAAAACAAACGATTCAATGCGATCGATGATGGTGAATGACGATTGATCAACCACCGGTGAGAAATGAGTGATCAAAGTTGAGAGATGAGAAATGAGAAAAGAGAAACAACAAAGTTGATAAACTGATGTTTTTAAGGAAAACAACAAGTTAGGACTCTGTTTGATACTAGAATAGAGTCCGAGTGGAGTAGGAGTATGAAAACGGATGTACGGTAAGAATACCAGAAACAAAGAAAACAAAGAAAGGCGGCAAAAAAATATAAAAATATAAAAAAGAGAAGAGAAAAGAAAAGAAAAGAAAAGAAAAGGAGATTGAAAGAAACGCGCCAAAAACAAGAAAACTAAAAATTAGAGAATATCAATGTTTTTTTTTTCCTAAAGTAAAACACAGACGAGCGAGCGAGGGTGGTCGTCCAGTGGAATCAAAAAAAAAATTGTAAGAAATAGAAAACCAAACCAAAAAAAATAGGAAAACTATAATATACCAAGTTGTGTATAATCAAAGTAAAAGCAAAAAAGCAAAGTATAAAGAATGGAAAACAGAAAAACAGAAAACTGGACGAAAAGGGAAGAAAGAACGAATGAACCCAGTGGTGGGAAGACAAACAAAACAAACAGCAGTGAATAGTACAGAAAGAAAATACCAGAGGTAAAGGGATAGCAAAAGCCGGTGTATGGCTGTTTTAAATAGAGACGCGTCGCGCAGCAACACTTGCAAAGGTTTGTTGCTTTTGTGTTCTAAAAGAGAAACATGACATCACTAGAGGAGGAGAAAGAGGAGAAGGTTGTTGAAAGACCTGTTGGTATTTTTTCCTTGATGGTGGAGGTGGTTGCTTTTTGTTTTTGTTTTTGTTTTGATTTTTCGATTTTTTTTTCAAATACAAAAAAAAAATTGGATTTTTCTAGTTTCTTTTTTAATGTAAAATTCTCATTTTCTTCTCTATTGAATATTCATTTGATTCGTTTCTTGTTTGCTATAAAGTTGTTTTTCGTAGATGGATTTGTTTGTTTATGCTGTCATGACTTGGAGGTGAAAAGGCATTTCGTGGAGGAAACCGAAATTTTTTTTGTACAACGTTACATGTCAACCGAAGGGATAAATAGATTGCAAGAGCCGAACCAATCTTTATTTTTTGCGACAAAATGGTGTCATAAACTACGTAAGTTGGAAAACGAAAAAGAAACAACAAACAAAAGAAGAGAAGAAGACACTCGAAGAGTCTGCAACAAAAAAAAAAAAAAAAAATTTAAAAGTTAGTAAAAAAAATCTTTTTCTATTTTTATAAAACTACACTTTGCACTTTTATTTTTTTTGTTGCAGACTCTTCGAGTCTCTCTTTTCTCTCTCTCGTCTCTCTTCTTTTTACTGGTTTTTCTGTTTGTTGTTTCTAAATAAAGTAATCAAAACACACGTTACCGCTGCTTCTCGCAAAAGGTGGCTTTGTTACTTTTGCATCTTCAAAATTTCTGATCTATCTTATCAGTGAACCTTGATTGGTGTAAGAAAAGAGGGGCTTACAAGTCAATCACGATCAGTGAAGTCATCCTACTCCGCATGATAACGCGCATGCTTAACCCCTCATATTTCTTTGCTCGGTCTCGACCGGTACCCAAGAGGTGCCTTTTTTTCTGTGTTGGGGAGAGAGGGGAACAATGGTTTGTGTTATAAGCCTTCCTCTTGCTCGTCCGAAAACACACTGGAATTCAAAGAATGAGGTTTCCTTTCCCAAGACGAACCAACAAATAATGGTAAACCCTCAAAGCTCGTTCCATCTATGATTCTACTACGAATAAAATATAATAGAATTCATTCACTAATGAAATCACATACAAATTTAATTAAGAATCCGTTTCCCTCGTTTCAAACCAATCTCATTCAAACTACTTCAAACACCTTGCAATGTAATGCATGCATGCATTCAATGTGATTGATATGCGTTTGTGTCTGTCTGTTCCTCAGGTTAGTAGTGAAATTGTTGGATAACGCGCTCAAACGAGCTACTCTTCCTTAACACTACCACCACCACCACCACCATCACCTCCTTTTATTGAAACGACAAAATTTATAAAAGGACTCGTTGCTCGTAGATTTTCTTTTCATTTCTTTTTTATTTATCCTATTCTATTTTTCTTTTTTCTCTGTTTTATGGAATGTTACTTTAATATCATGACCTTTTTTGTTTCTCGTCTTTCATGTCGTCTATACCACTCACTTTAGATCCTGCCGCGTTTTCCTCTACACCACCCGACCAACTCGAGGCTGATGAAGCTTTTGCTCGCTCTCTTCAAGAAGAATTAAACAAACCTTCTTCTCACCCTCTTCCCAGCATTTCCTCCTCCTCCTCCTCCTCCCGTCCCGTTACAATCAGTAATCAACAGACTTCTTCTACTCATCCATTGTCCCCTTCTTCCTCCTCCTCTTCGCTCTCTACTACCTCTAATCGTTTCCTTCGTCCACCTACTTTCTCTCCTCCTCCTCCTCCTCCTCCTCCCAAAAGACACGCTTCCCAACCAAATTCTTCTCGGCGCTGGCGCCAGCAACGCCTTTGGTCATTTCAGAATCGTCCCTTTTGCCCTCCGTCTCGAACTTCCTCTTCCTCTTCCACTTTCACTCCTCTTGCATCCACTTCTGCATCGCCGTCTCACTCTGCCCTTCCAACACCTTCTTCTTCCGGCTCTCAACAACATCCAATTGATCTCGACAAAGAATCCTCTCCTCCTCCTCCACCACCACCATCTTCTTCAAAAGCATCTCCTCTTGGCCCTTTTGTTACCGCAAAAGATCTTACTTGTCGTTCACAGTCCCTTCCTTCTCCGTCTCCTCCTCCTCCTCCTTCTTCCCTTTCTCCATCTTACGAACGAGTCCCTGTTCCAAAGCATGTCTCTGATGAACTCCATAACCTCCTGGAAGACTCTTATACCTCCCATGCCGATTCCCTTGACGTTGAAAAGACTCAACACGACCTTTCCCAAGCCGGCCTCCTTGTCCCTCTTCTTATCCACCAGGTCCAAGGTCACAGTTGGATGCAGTCCATGGAGCAGAGTTCAAAACACGGCGGCTTACTGGCCGATGACATGGGACTTGGTAAGACCGTGCAAACCATTGCCTTGCTCTTGAGCCATCGTTCTGTCGACTCAAGTCGTAAATCGAATTTGATTGTTGTTCCCGTAGCCCTCTTAAGCCAATGGGCCAGTGAACTTTCTCTCAAAGTTCATCACTCCAAACACTTCTCCGTCTACATTCATCATGGCAGTGCTAAAAAAAATTATACCAGTGAACAACTGGCTCAATTTGATGTTGTTCTCACCACTTACAACACCTTGTCCCAAGAGTTGCGACAAAAAGAACTTTTCCTTCAACAAGCCCAGGATGGCCGGCTTGGTTCTCCCCCTCCAACTCCCTTTCTAGATACCCCATGGTACCGAGTTATCTTGGATGAAGCTCATACCATCCGGAATCGCAATACCCAAGCCGCTAATGCCTGCTTCCAATTAGATTCCATATACCGTTGGTGCTTGACTGGTACTCCTTTACAAAATAATGTCGATGAGTTATACAGTCTCATCAAATTCCTGAGGGTAAAACCCTACTCCGTTTGGAGCATGTTTGTCAAAGATTTTTCCCGTCCTCTCAGGTCTTACAGGCAAGATGTTGTGAAGGCTGCTATGCAACGTCTGCGCGCTCTTTTAAGTGCTCTTATCCTCCGAAGAACTAAAATTACTCACATAAACGATAAACGAATCATAGAGCTTCCTGAAAAAAGCGTCCAGGTAGTCCCTGTATCATTCACTCCGAATGAACGTTGCATTTATGCCGAACAGATGAACCAAGCAC
Source organism: Schizosaccharomyces lindneri (assembly GCA_029532395.1). Lineage (NCBI taxonomy): Eukaryota > Fungi > Ascomycota > Schizosaccharomycetes > Schizosaccharomycetales > Schizosaccharomycetaceae > Schizosaccharomyces > Schizosaccharomyces lindneri. The sequence continues at coordinate 65,116 of JARFMH010000001.1, read as the reverse complement.
AATCTCTCCTAGCCAATTATGTTTTAGACCGCTCTTCCACATATGGAAATGTTCTAGTCTCTTTACTTCGTCTTCGACAATTATGCTGTCATCCTTGGCTTTTAAAAGTCAAGGAACCTGAAACTGCTTTAAAAGTTTGTGATTCTGACTCTTCACGAGAAATCTGTAAAAAATTCGATCCTTCTGTAATTGAAAGGATAAGTGCTATAGAAGATTTTATTTGCAGTGTCTGCCTCGATTCCACTCTTTCTCCTGTCTTTATTATTCCTTGTGGCCATTATACTTGCCAGGAGTGTATGGGAATGCTTCTGGGACACTCCGGCAACCAAAGTCAACCTGATCCAAAATGCCCTATGTGCCGGGGTACTTTTGCAAAGGACCACTTGGTTTCGGATAATACAATTCAAGCAGTGTTTGGAAGCTTGACTTCAATCTCTCAACTCCGGTCACTCCAGAAACAGAATGAAGTAGCGGAAAAACATAATGAAGAAAATCGTTTAGACAAAGTGCTCGTTTGGAATAATCGATATGAACAAGAATTTATAAAGAAGTTTGGAAAGAGATTGGGTGAATGCACTTTTTCGTCAAAAATGGTAAAGTTGTTGGATATTATTAGAGGTGTTCTGGCTAAGGGAACTCAAGATAAAATTCTTGTATATTCCCAGTTCTCTCAATATTTGGACATTGTTTCTCATATGCTACGTACGGAAAGTGTAAGCCATGTGAGATACGATGGAAGCATGTCATCCATACAGAGAGACCATTCTATCCAAGAGTTTACTCATGATTTGAATGTTAGCGTAATGTTAATTTCACTTAAATGCGGAAGTATTGGATTGAATCTTACTGTTGCCAATCATGTGATCTTACAGGATCCTTTCTACAATCCCAGTCTCGAGGATCAAGCGATTGACCGAGTATATAGAATAGGTCAACGCAAACCGGTCACTGTATATCGTTTAATAACAGAAAATACAGTTGAAGAAAAAATTGTTGCAGTACAGGAGAAGAAGCGTGATCTAATCCAAAATACAATGGGAAACGATCGTGTACAGTCTCTTACCAGTCTGGACAAGAAAGAACTTATGTACTTGTTTGGGCTTTAAACGTAGATTTACATAATATTATTATAGCATCTAATCTAAATTGCATTCGAAGAATTTATCCTCCCGTAAATCCAAGAGAGATAGACTTCACCGAAACGATAATAGACATAAGCAAGGAACAAATGAAAGAAATAGCATGTTGACTTCTCAACGATAACCTGCACAAATGTCTACAAGACTAGTAAAAAACATCGGTATCGACTCATGTATGCATAGTAAGAATTGCGCATTAATCTTAGAATAAGATTTAATATAAAAAATTGCGCATTCATGACATTAAAGAAACAGATCATATCTTAAGCATTGGAGGATTCAGCAGTGGGCTGCTTAGGTTCAGACTCGTTTTCGGGGGACGTAGGAGCAGGCTCATCTTTAGAAGAGTTGTTGTATTCTGCGTCCGAGGTCCATAAAGTCAAGTTGTCACGTAGAAGTTGCATAATCAAAGTAGAATCCTTGTAAGATTCTTCTGAAAGGCTGTCAAGTTCGGAAATAGCTTCGTCAAATGCTTGCTTGGCCAAGTGGCATGCTCTGTCGGGAGAATCAAGAATTTCATAGTAGAAAACAGAAAAATTAAGAGCAAGACCCAAACGCATAGGGTCGGTGGGAGGGAGTTCAGCAACAGCAATGTCTGAGGCAGACTTGTAAGCTTCCAGAGAGCTATCAGCGGCTTGTTTGCAGGTGTCACCAACGGCGAATTCTGCAAGGTAGCGGTAGTAATCACCCTTCATTTTGTAGTAGAACACCTTAGATTCACCGGTACCGGCAACAGGGATCAAATGCTTTTCAAGTACTTCAAGAACATCTTTGCAGATTTCAGCAAGTTCTTCTTCAATCTTCTTACGATATTCCTTAATCAAACCGACTTGTTTAGTGTTACCCCTGCTTTCTTCCTTTTGCTCTATAGAAGAAATAATACGCCAAGAAGCTCTACGGGCGCCGATAATGTTTTTGTAAGCGACAGACAATAAGTTACGTTCTTCAACTGTAAGTTTCTCATCCAAGCCGGCGACTTTTTTCATATTCTCCACCATTTCTGCAAAAGTTAGTATTTACTCTGAATCAATAATAATTAAAGAGGAAAGAAGGATTCATATCAAATCCCGCAACCACGCAGATGTAGAAAGTAAACATCTTTCATTTGAAAAGTAAAACAAAAACAGTTGAAAGTCAGAAGAGTGTTTGAGAAGAAAAAAAAAAAGTAACTTGAAATTGAGACATGACAAGAAGGATTTAATAAAAGCCTCGGGAATTTTATTCAAAAAAGTTCGCTTCGAAGATCTTTTATTTTTGAAATGCACAATTCAATGGCTCTTTTAAATTATTCTCCTGGCCATTCCTTCATGGGATGACTAATAATCTCCTGTCCTCGATCCACAATATCAAGTTACCATGCACAAACAATGGCTCTTTACATTGGTCCAAACATTCAAAAGTCCTTTGAATACAAGCCAAAACACAAAGAACCCATGCAAATAAAACTACATGACTTTACTTATATCCTACTTTTCTTTACTTTTCTTTCAGAAATTCTAGCGTGCAATGCGGAATTCTTCACAGACAATCCTTCTTAATTCCAGCAGAATCAACGCCTCTTACCTTCATAACGTTCAGCCTGTTCAGCTAACTTGGCGAGATACACATAGTTTTCGCGAGAATCGCTCATATTTGTAAGACTTTAAAGATTTGTCTCTTGGTAGAAGTTGGTAAAGGGTGAGTGTTATATGGTGTTGTTTCGGTTGGACATTACCGTGTATATATGACGCAAATAATGAGCCGCAGAGCAAATTACCATAATCAACAGGAGTACATTATTCATATTCATCGCACTTTTACAAAAACCCCCCCGAATCTTTCTGACGTACATGTAAACAAAACACATGAAAGAAGGCGATAGAAGTTGTGACAAAGAACAATAACATCATTCAGAAAATTTTTTTAATTCATGCCTTTTTCTTTGTTTAAAAATAGGAAAATGTTAAACGACATGAAAGGCGTGCATGTGATGCTAAATTATTCCTTTGTTTACATGTCACAAGTTTGACAACTTTTCAAATAGTTCACTACTATACAGTGTTTAAGTCTATTCCATATGTAGCTGTTAAAGCTTATGAAAAATAAAAATAATCAAGCAAAGACAAATATATTAAAATTTTCTAGTCAGTAGTTTATTCAACGAAATGTAGAATCTTTTTTGCGTCGATTTTATAAAGATTCATTTTTTCATTCAGGTAGGTGCAAAACGAGTAGAATAAATTTAGTTGTACGTGTATTTAAAGGAATGTTAATAAAATTCTAAAAATATAAAAGAATTGATAGAATGAATGACTATGAATTGCATTCCAAAGTCTTGCAATAGACTATCTTAATTTGTTACTTCCTGTTCATAGTAGCGTAGACCCACCACCATCGCCAAGTCTCCTCCAAACTAACCACAGGGTAAAAGCTTTTGACTTTTCTTTTTCTGTTGGTAGGAGTGTAATTTGTTTTGAAGTGAAAGGATTTCTTTTTTAAAAAAGAAAAGAAAATTCCAATGTATAGCTGGCTATAAAGAGTGAATGCCTACTGATGATACATTGAGCACGTTCACGATGCCTGGTCCATCTTCATCTTCGAAACGTTCTTCCAATCGTCCTCCTATGAATGTTAGTCATTCATCAGCACGTGTAATGGACATTAATACGAATAGAAAACCTCGTATACATCATGGGGCTAATGTGGAAAATGATCAAGCTTCTCAATCAGTACCAAACGACCTGAATCCTGCGTTTGATGCTTTAAGATTTCTAAGCATGCCTCGAAATCCTCGTGGAGGTTTGTCGAACCGATCGCGTCCATATTTCCCTTTAGATCCTAGCCTGAAAAACGTACAAAACTCAGATGACGACGAGCTGACTGAGGAATCTCGTTTGCTCGATAACTCAAATGGGAAGTCATATCAATATAAAGACAAAAATCATGACAAAGACGTTAATAACCCTCCGTCGATGCCAAGCTCTCTTTGCTCCTCCCCAAACTTTCAAGCAAAGAAGCTAAATGAAAGCGATGAAGAATTTCCCGAAGACATTCCCATGCCTGAAAGCCATGCTGAAAGTATATCAAGACAATCTAAAGAGAAAGTACGTAAAGATAGCCATGATGGCGACGTAAGCGACTTTGGTATTTCCTCTCCGCCCTCGTTTGGTAAATCCCCTAAATCACCCTCAAGTCATTATGAACAATATGCAAATAACCAAGTCAACGAAGAAGCTCCAGAAGTTGTCGAAGGGCGTGACGAATTATTCTTACCCATCTCTACGCATCACCTTCATGATCCCGATTTCTCCATTATGGATGAGTGGGCAGCGAAAATGAAGGAAACGTTTGATGAATTTACTGAAGATGAGTCTGATCATCGTAAGGAACGAAACAGAAAGATGAGCGAACCCTTGCTAGTCAATGGTCGATATCGTATTCGAGATCGATGGGCTCAGTTACGAAAGTCTGAAGTTGACCGTCCCTATAGATTTACATTCTTTACGGAAGAATTACCATCAACGGTTCACTCTCATGAGATGTGGGAGCTTACACATGATAATCAGACATTCGAGAACCTTTTTCGATCTGGTGGAACTTGGTGGTTGGATGTCTCATCTCCCAAGGAAGAAGAAATACGCATCCTTGCCAAGACGTTTGGTATCCATCCTTTGACAGTGGAGGATATAACTATGGCGGAAGATCGCGAAAAGGTAGAACTTTTCCGATCTTACTATTTCGTAACATTCCGATCTTTTAATCAGCTTCCTTCTGGTCCTGAGTATCTAAAGCCGCTGAACTTTTACCTCGTTGTATTCCGCGATGGGATTCTTACTTTCCATATGAATCCCACTCCCCATCCAGCAAATGTACGCCGGAGAATACGCCAGTTGAATGGGTACCTGACTATCAATGCGGATTGGATAGCGTATGCTTTATTAGATGATACTACAGATGCGTTTGCTCCCTTCATCGAGAAAATTGAGGACGAAGTTGATACGATTGATGAAATTATCCTGGGTATTCACCATGAACACGTTTTAGAGGTAAAACCACAGGAAAGTATGCTGAAACGTGTGGGTGAATGCAGAAAATTAATTATGAGTTTGTTGAGGCTTCTTGCGAATAAAGCTGATGTCGTCCGAGGTCTATCCAAACGATGCAATGAATCTTGGCAAGTGGCACCCAGAGGAGAAATTGCTCTTTATCTTGGTGATGTTCAAGATCATATCGTGACAATGGTTCAAAACTTGAATCATTATGAAAAAATTTTATCGAGAAGTCATTCCAACTACTTGGCTCAAATCTCAATAAATATGACATTGGTGTCGAATGAAACCAATGAAGTTTTATCCCGACTGACTATCTTGGGTACCATTCTTATTCCTTTGAACTTGGTGACAGGTCTTTGGGGCATGAACGTTCAGGTTCCGGGTCAAGATGTACCTGGCCTCCAATGGTTTTTCGGTATTCTTGGAAGTCTTATGCTATTTGCAGTGTTTTCCGTACTTCTTTGTAAATGGTATCAAGTGATCTAATGACCTTTTTTTTTATATTTATTTATTGTTTTGGCTATAAAATGTTTTTTGGCAAGTGTCCTATAGTTAATTAAGTTTTGATGTTCGAAGACTTATTTTGGTTTATCCGCGGTTAGGCAAAGAGAGTACGTGAGTATTCAATGTGTGTCATTCTCTATTATTATTGCTGCAACTCTTTAGGCTGGACTTTCGAGAGCTATCCAGGACAATGTCTTGTTGTACAGTCATTGTTTGTTATGTATATAGCAAGCGTCCAACGCTTGCCTGGTGTAATAGAGTGTTTATAATTAAGATTTTGTATGCAAAAACTAAGTAAACATCATAGAAAAAAATAAATTCAATTGTTTTTTATTTCAACCCCCATACCTTTTATCGTAAGTTGCTCTTTCAAGTCATAAAGCAGTAAGTAGAGACTACGGTGGAGGAGAGGTATTAATGGGTCAGACATATTTCATTCATCTTTTTTTCTTCCCCGTTAAACAAATCATTTACATACGTCTTCTAGCCATTGCATGTTGGACCCATGTCTGCTTTTTCCAATTCTTTCTTATTGTGGAGAGTCCAATGATACTCTGGTAGCTTATATAGATTTTGATAATAAACATAAACATAACCGGATGGGTGTCCGAGTGGTTATGGAGCTGGCTTTAGGCGCCAGTGCGAAAGCTCGCGGGTTCGAGTCCCGTCCCATTCAATACCTTTTTTATTTTTTTTTGAAATTGACAAGCTGAGAAAAATAAAATCTTATCAAAGGTAAAGCTTGGTAAATAAACAAGTTTTGATTCAAGCCGATCAATGCTGTTGCTAAAAGTACTCCTAAAGTCCACCAATCGATTTTAGGTCCGTAGCTGTAGCCTCTTCATTCTTTTGAATGTATTTAAAGTAATCATTTAATAGTCAGTTACAATAGGGTTTTTTTGCTTTTATAATTGCTGCTCGCCATTTGATTGTTTTATAAGGACGATGTTCTGTGCTACATTACTTCGAATATTATGATGAAGTATAGAAAGCAAGTAAATGTTCCTACCGAATTGCAGACAATGTCAGATACAATTGATTTATTTATTTTATTGGATATTTCTGTAATTCATTTAAATAGCTGCAAATACCTTTGCTTTATCTTTTCTTTGTGATCATATTATATCATTTAAAAGATTTTTTCAACTTTTTTTTTTATGAATTGGTCTGGTTTCCTGTGGATTTATTTATGTTATTAGACTTAAAAAAATCAGCGAAAAAATTAAAAATTATTTAAAATAGTTTCTACTGACTCAAGGCGATTTTACCATTTTTGTAAACATTAGTTGCCTCGCTAATTTTCCTTGTATAACTGTAAATACGCTGCTGCGATTTCATCAAGTTATCAGCAGTAATTACGATTCAAGAACCAAACTCAATATGAGCCATCAGCTACTAAAATATTTTATTTCATTTACGATTTTAATTCACAATTGTTTAGCAATTGTTTTACCTGAGACACTTCGGCGAGATTTAAAATGGGGACAGGTAAACATACTTCACACAACAGATATGCATGGTTGGCTTGCTGGACATACACATGATAAACGTTACTCTGCAGATTTAGGAGAATTTGTTTCTTTTATCAATCATATGAAACGGTTGGCTGAAGAGAAAGACGTCGACTTAATCGTTGTAGACACCGGTGATCTTCACGATGGAACAGGTTTATCAGATCTCACGGATCCTCCTGGCTCTTGGACTAACGATTTATTAAAAAGTGTGCCTTATGATTTACTTGTGGCTGGAAATCATGAATTGTACTTGTCGATTGTCATGAACGATACATATCATAACTTTATACCCTCCTGGAACGGACGATATTTGGCGAGTAACGTCGACGTTTACGACGAAGAAACTGATAGTTATTATCCCTTTGGAGACAAATATGCAGTCTTTGATACTCCTCACAACGTTCGGATCCTTAGCCTTGGGTTCGTGGGTTCATTTTCAGGTGGATGTAAGGAAGCTCGAGTTCTTTCAATGGAATTGACTTTTCAACAACCTTGGTGGAACGAAATACGAAAACTAAAAGGAATAGATTTAATTTTGATTGCCGGTCATATTCCCGTGCATGATTCATCTGAACTAGATCAACTTCTTTTAGAACTTCGAAAAGAATTTCCAGATACCATAATCCAAGTTCTCGGAGGACATTCTCATATCCGTGATTACGCTATATACGATGAAAAGGCATCTGGGCTCCAGTCAGGCCGTTACTGTGAGACCGTTGGATGGGCTTCTATTCAGGGCATTCCTTCCTTTACATCTTCAAAGGATAGGTCCAGTTCTTTTTACAATGTTCTTTCAGTATTCTCTCCTTTAATTCATTACCCCAGAAAAGTACTAGAAACAGCTGTTTACTTCACAAATCCTTCTGTATTTTCCCGGTCTTACATCGACTGGAATCGGAAAGGATTCATTTACCATTCTAATGTGCATGATTCTAAATATGATACCGTTGAAGGATTAAAACTATCGAACCAGATTGCTAATGCCAGAGAACGACTTAATTTGCTTGACCCTCTGGGCTGTTCTCCAATAGATTATGGGTTCTCAGAGGTTCCTCGAAATGCTTCCAACTCCGTATACAATCTTTTTGAAAAAGAAATATTTCCTAAGATTATTATTAACAAATCAAGAAAACATATTCCTCGCTACATCATTATGAACACGGGAGGTATTCGTGGTGGTCTACAGCAAGGACCCTTTGGCTTGGATGAGTTATTTCAAGTTTCTCCTTTTAAAGGAAACATATTTTATGTCTTGAAGGATGTTCCTTGGTTCATTGTTAAAGACCTTCCTTACTGGCTAGAGCATAGTGGTTATCTCAGTACATTCAATGAACCTTCTGCTTTTTTGGATACGTCTAATAACTTTGAAAAAAACTTAATTTATACAAAGTCAAAAGTGAAAACAGAAGAGATGTCTTACGGCTATCACACATACGATGATATGGGAGATGATGGTGATGATACAATTCATATTCCAATTCCGCACTATGATTCAGGAAACTACTTGTGTTCGAAAGTGAATGTCAATTTAGATTCGGATCATTATCCTGAAAAAATTGATATTGTTACCACTGAGTTTGTCATTCCTAGACTGAATTACATTCTTAACAAGTTAGTTGGAAAACCTTTGTTTAGTAAGGAAGATTGGGACCTTTACTTTTGGCGCGCAGATGGTAGACATACTATGACTGACCTTCTTGCTTTATACGCTGAAAAATATTGGGATAGAGAATGCTTATACTCAACATAGGAATATTGATGATAAAGATAGTTTTTTCCCTTCCACTCCCTTCTTTTTTACTTATAGGAAAATTCACGATTTTTATGATTACTTACGACTCTTTAATGATATGATTAATTTCAAAGGCAAACAACTTATTATATAGCTCATAATTCATAATATTGTAAAAATTTATATTCCTGTACTTCGTGAATCATAAACAAATATTAAAACACTCATGTAGACTTAAACATGGCTGATGATTAAATAGCTTTAAAGTATGATAACATATTTTTTTCCAAACCCAAAGGTATACAAAAAATCGGATGAGTCGGTAACAAAAAATTCAGAGTCGAATGTAGAGACGAAGGTTCAATCAACCAATCATTATCTTGTATTTTATACTCATATGCTATTGAAGACAATCCTAATAGACAGTAGCAAGTATGGTATTGATCGGGTCGTTTAGGAGGCTTATCGCGTAATCCACCAGACTTTCCTTGACAGCATTGAAGGATGTATTTCATAAGTTTCCGTGAATTGTAAAATAAGGCATGTGTTACATTTTCAGATCTGTTACCAAATCCGGAAGCTAATATAAGGTGGCTTCCACCTACCCACCAACTATAACAGCCATCGACAAGTTTGTTCGTTCTTCCAGAAAACCCATAAAGAGCAGAATCCTGTCTTTGTACTAGCCATTTCATGAGACTTGGGATATCTAACTTTTGAATTCCTTGTAATAAAGCAATGGCTGCTAAAGCACAGAAAGTGTATCCACCATGTGCTTCAGCATTAGGTACACCTGCTAACCCACCTTCGTATGTTTGGCATTTACAAAGCCATTCTAAGGTGCCCTTAAATAGATCGTGGTCATTAGAAAATCCCAAAAGGGACGCAACGCAGACAACTGCATAAGCTGAACGAGCATCAGACTCGCCTTCATGATCCACGCGAAAAGATCCGTCAGCATTTTTTAAAGAGTAAAGCCACTGTACTAGCTTCGCTTTGTCGATAAGAGCAAAGGCTTCATCACAATCGCATATACAGATACTTAGTACAGCTGCATAGGTACTCAATACATGTTCTTCTTGACCGTTTCCACCACAAAAACCACCGTTCCTACCTCGTAATTGACGAAGAGTACTAATTGCTCTTGTTTTAACAGACACGTCTAACCTATTCATAACAGCTAAAGAATTAAGCTCCCAATAAACCATCCAGGCTTTAGAGGCATCTAAAACGGAGAAAAAGCTAGGAAGCTGTTCTAACATTTTCTTTAAATAGTCATGATGCTTGTTAAAATGGAAAACCTCCTGTCTATCCTGTAGCAAAGGTGCAACAGCTAAAGCTGTTTCTTCTTGTAAGGCTTGCGTATCACTAAGCTCAACCATCATATTGAATATGTAAAATGCTTTAAATTTTTATCAAAGCTGCCATTAGGGTCATTTGCATACGTTTGGGAACAAAGAAAAAAGTAACAACCATCTGTTACCTAAGATCGACTTTGCTAGAGATGAAGATTTCGCATGTTTGAAGACAAGTTAGAATGGTTATCGGAATTCATGTTTGCTAAACATTGAGCTCCTTCCTTTCGTCTACTCAACAATCTCTTTTTCAATTGTGAATCAAAGTCTTCTATTTTCAGTTCGAGAGAACGATAGTAATTCGATCCATTTGAAATGCCTTCAGCAATCGCATTCGCAGTGATTGCTGACGAAAGGAGTCGAACAGATACATCTTTGTTTTTTGTAAAAGATTGATTGTAAATATCCAACTTCCTAATAAAATTAGGGTTCCGCTTCAATTTTTGAACAGCATTTTTCATTTCTCCTACGAGTAGTTGTTGTTGACGATAAGATCCATGCAAACGATTCCGCAAAGGATCAAACTTCTTTAGTTGTTGGGCGAAAAGTTGTTCCATAGTTATAGAATTCTCAGCCTTGTTAGTGTTTTGCATTAATGCTTCAGATACATCATCATGTAAACACTTTTCCTGAAGTGTCTTGAGGGTAGCTTCACGATGTGGGACAAGTTTCTGTACCCGGGTTTGGAGCTCTTCTAGTAAATCTAACTGAATCTTCATCTCTCTCTCCAATTCTATATTGTCATCCGGTAAATCTAACAAATTTGGCACATTAGGGCTTTCCATTAACGAAACGACAGTTGATCCAAAAAGAGCGTCCATCTTATTATTGTCACAAAGCGTCTCAATATCTTCCTTGATCGACTGGTATTGTTGGGAAATAGCTTTATCTATAGAAGCAGCTTTTTCCAGGTCTTGAAAAAAAGAATGAATTTGTTGACGATAAGGTGCCGCAAAAACCTGACTAGGTGATAGTGTCCAGGCCGTACCAAACCGAGAGTTCATTTTCGAATTTTCTAAACTCTCTTTATCCAACTCAGATTCCAATTGAGTTAGTAACCGTTTTAACTGGGCTGGTCTCTCTTTCAATATACGAAATTTCTCTGGAAATTGTTGACTCAGTATCTTCGTTCTGGCATCTGCCAACTCCTTAGGCAAAGCAGAAGAACCAGTATCTGAACGTGTCAGTTCTTGTAGATGTTCAACGTCCAACGTAGCAAAGACGGTTGCTAACTGTGTATTTTGTCGCTCTACTTCCTCCTGTTCAGATCGGAAAAGCTTCGCCGTTTCTTCAGAATACAAGGAAATGGCAGTCGTAACGGCACTAGGGACAAACGTTTTAAATAAATCTTCGCCAATTACAGATTTCGCAGTTTCCTTTCCATTAAATAACTTGTCTAGAGTAAGATAAGGGAGCGCTTGTAAAGGTTGGATATGTGGAAGTTCGGCTTCCCGAACGACGGGTTCGTGGTAAACAAAATCGTTATCCTTTTCAGTGCTACTTATCGATCCCTTTAAGTTTTCCTTTATGAATTTTGAAAGAGAATCCGTATAGTCAGTAGTACTTTGCTTATGTATGAAACTGGGATCTGCTTTTATCCATGAAAACGATTTTTGGCCAATCTGAAGCATGGATTTAGCTTTATTGTAAAAGCCAATAGCCAGTCCATATTTTGAATCTTGTTTAGAGCTCTCAGCCATTAAATAACAAGATAAACCTTCTAAAGTCTGATGCTTCGCAGATGATAAAGAAACGAAAAAAGCATTTGGAGATGAATCCATGGATTCAAAAGAACGCAGGGAAGACTCATATAAATTAGCAGCACTGGCAGCTATCTTTGCTGCAAGAGACATACTCATTTTAGACATCGACATGTGACCAAGTACACACTCTTGAGCCTGTGCAAGGAGTAAGTGATGTACTCCTAGTAGAAACTGTGATTCAAAATCATCTCCAGGAGCGTGCAAAAAAGATTCTCGAATCATCTTAAAGATACCAGAGGCGCACTGTAGATAATTTGCTGCTTGCTTGTAATCCTGAACGGTATGACGAGTAGCGTGAGTAGCAGCTAATCTTGAAAGTAAACCAGCCAGATTAAATAAAACGCAAGCACGTTCAAATGCTAAAGAAGACTGTTTATACCAAGAGTCACCTTTGGATAAACTATCATTCCATTCAAAGACAATGTTAATTCCATTTCCTCCGGTAGGAAATCGAAACGACAGGTAGTCCAATTGTCCGTAGTAACTGTAAATCACATTTTTCCCAGTGTTTGCATCGTCTGCTCCTAGCATATTATCGCGTAAAGTATTGAAGCTTTTGATCTCATCGTCTATGTCAATACTGTTTCCATATACTCTCGAAACAAATGCCGTAAACGGCTCTACCCAGTCAATTCTCTTTGTCTCCTTTTTCTTCACAAAGAAAAAAGGAGTCAATAACCTTTCCATTGCTACCTACTTCTTTTCAATGGCTTTGCCTTTGGTGTTTACTTGGTAAGTATGATACACCCTTTGCTATGATCTTTATTCACCAGGGCTCCTTATACAGTGTTATGTGGTATTCCATATAACGAACTTTTATATTGAAGTTTTATTCGTGTTAATGCGTAGTAGTGTTCTACGGTATTTCCCACCACTTTGGACGTGACTGTTCTTTCTGGTAGTAAATTTCGAAACATGCGAGCTACGAAGTTACAGCAAGACCAATATGAGTGAGGCGGTGACCATTAGAACTCGCAAGTTTATGACTAACCGCTTGCTTCAACGCAAGCAAATGGTAAGAAAAAAAGACATTTTGCTATGTCTGACAAGATGACTAACTGGGACAATTAGGTCGTTGACATTTTGCACCCTGGTAAGGCCAACCTTTCCAAGAATGAACTTCGTGAAAAGTTGGCTCAAATGTACAAGGCCGACGCCGACAGCATTACTGCCTTCGGTCTTCGTACCCAATTTGGTGGTGGCAGATCTACTGGCTTCGCCTTGATCTACGACTCCAATGAAGCCATGAAGAAGTTTGAGCCTCATTACCGTTTGGTTCGTGTTGGCCAAGCTCAACCTATCGAGAAGGTTGCCCGTCAACAACGCAAGCAACGTAAGAATAGAGGCAAGAAGGTCTTCGGTACTGGCAAGCGTCTTGCCAAGAGAAAGGCCAAGAACCAAGATTAATGAAATTCTTTGGTGTATAAAAAGGAACTCAATAGTCATTTTAGCGTTTTTCTCATTGATGAGATTCTCAAGTGATTGGTACATTCAAAATACGTTACTGGTTATTTACTCTTTATTGAGGTTAATATTGTATAAACAAATGTGAAAAGTTTGAAACAGTAAGCGCCTACTTTTGTTGTTTGCAGCTTAGCTGTCTTGAAAGTATAGTAGCAGGATTGTAATATTGATCGGGTATACTAGTCCAAACAAACAAGAGTAATTTAAATTTTTCCTTGCCTTCATATGAAGAAAATTAATAAATACATATCCACAAAGTTGTGACTTATCATTAGTTTTGGTTTTTCGTAAACTGTAAAATAAACATCATAACTAGGAACGAAATGACCACAGCGAGAACCATTCCAATCTGTAACCAAAAGGAAAGCTTTTTAGATTTTGTAAAGTCTTTCACATTTTGATTTGTATTGTCGAGACTTTTCGCGTTTTTGTCTAATAAAGAGCCCGCCCTTTCTACCACTTGGTTGTCATTTACTAAAGCATTCGTAAAAGATATAGCATTTTCTTTCAAGATGGAAGCCATGTGAAGTAGAGAGTCAGAAATATCTGCTTGGACAGACCGCTGATGATTCAGTAGTTGTGAATTACCAAATTGTAATTGCTGTTCTTGCTGCCGTTCATTGATTTCCCGTTTGCGAATTTCCTCCATCGTCGATGCTGCCGCTTCTTCTTGTTCCTTTTTAATGTTGCTTTCTTCTTGCTCTATATTAGCTTCAAGAGCTACCCTCAGATCATTGATCCTTCCTTGTAGAATCATGATTCGCTTGGACAACCCTTCTGGTTCTCCTACTCTTTCCAATTGGCATTTTCCTTCTTCCCAAAGCTTTTTTCGAGCATAATCCAAATTTTTCTCAACTTTATAAAGTTCTAATGGATCCACAAATGAGGAATGTTCTTGCCGGAATCGACGTTCCAATGTATTCACCAAATCTTCACTCATAATTGTCCAAATTTATTTTTTTATTTTAAGAGTTAGCTTTATTTTTTTCTTTGTATTTAAATCTTGGATGCCACAGGTTTTCCTAGTGTTTCTGCTTTTGCGAACTATTGTGGTAGAAATCAAGTCATGAGTAACTTATAACCATGCATGTCAAAGACCAAACAGTTCTTCCTTAATGTATTTCTTTTCAATAAAAATCTTTAATAATAATTTCGATTAAATTAGACATATTGAAATGCTGTCTTGAGGACGACTACATTGTCATTATATGGATATTCTTAGTGTTCTTCCAATTTTAAACGCCTAATGTCTTTATGAAACGCTTTCTTATACTTTAAAGCTTTCTCTATACATAAATATAAGGACATCCTTAGACAATTTCGAATTTAGTTTGTTTATTTACTAGTGCAATGGAGCGAGTCGATTAATAGAAAACTGGTTTGAAACAATTAAAGGATGAACATATATTTAATTTGTTTTATAAGTTTCTTATTAATCATCAAGCTTGTATTTGTTGAAGGATTTTGTGCTATATACCTTTTCTTATAGTGGAACGCGCAAAGTATTTCAAAAGAGGCCCAAACTCACTCTCATTTTGTATGCTTTAATCAATTTTAATTTCTTTGCTAATTATTTCTTTATCGTCATAAAGAAAGATTATAATATGGCTAACAAAGGGTAAAGCAATGATTAAAGCTTCCTCACCACTCATGTTTCACACACATTCAAAGTCTCTCTGACTTTATCTTTGTAGTTTTATTCTTCAAATCACAAAATTCATGAAAAACATTGGTTCAAATATAATTTAATTCATTTATGAGCTATCTACTAGGTTGTTCATAAGTAAAACAAAAAAGAAGAGTGAATTCAGTACTCTCTTGTATGTGTTCATTGAACGAAAAGAATTAAGGGGAATCTGAGCGGTTATAAGTCTATTATTTTTCTTACTGGTAAATATTGAAAGAATTGTCAGAAGAACTTAGAATGCAAAATGGCAAACGACGCATTGGTTCTCGAGTTCCATCGAACAACTCAAGGAATACGAATCGAAGCGAAAGTTTCAGTGAATCAATTTGTCTTCAAAAATCTGTTGAATGTCCAATTTGTGGATTGGTGTTACCAAACTTACAGTCCTTAAATGATCACATAGACATCACTCACATTACCCCCGAAGAAGAAACACAACCAAAAAATCAAGACTTTGTCAATTCGTGGTTTTTGAAAACAATTAATGGAGCGACTACTCTACACATAAAAGCTGCCCAGCGATTGCTGAAGTTAGAACCATATGAACAAAATGGGGATGAGACTGGTGCTATTGGAATTGAAGCCACAAAGCTTACAGACCCAGTTGTTACAAGAGAGCATTGGCAGCCGGAAGTTGCTGATATGAAATGCCATGATTCCACATGTGACAAAGTATTAAACTTCGTTAATGGACGTATCCATTGTCGCAAATGTGGTCATGTATTTTGCAATTACCATACTCTTTACCAAGCGAAGCTCTCAGTTTCAGCAGGTTATGATCCAGAATTTGGGTTTTGGTCCCGCGTATGCAAACAATGTTACGAAAATCGACCAGGCTACAACGATGTGCATGGCCAAAGTCGTTCTCGATTTCCAACTCTTGAGAGCTTTCGGAAGCCAATTGCTGATAAAAAGAGGATTGAATTTCTTCGCTTACAGAAACGCATGCAGAGACTTCAGTCTCTGTGGTCCTCTGAAGAGGTATCCGTTTTTGATGCGTTGGTGAAGAACAAAGCAAAGAAAATGGAACAGGAAATTGTAAATTGGCAAGATGATTCAGAAGTGGAAACGTGTCCTGAATGTAAGAATGGGTTTACGATAACTCGCCGTCGGCGGCATTGTCGATTATGTGGAAGAGTCGTCTGTCGATTTTGTGTACTCGAAATTTTGCATTCAAATCAATTCCAAAATCTTCTGATTTGCAATTCCTGCAATCAAAACTATTTCAAAACAATCTCGTTCCAAAAAGACAAGAAGCATATACCGGGGTATGTGTTACATATCAATCATTTACAGGTGTTTCGCCATGCACTTCAAAATTATATAAAATTGTTCAAGGACAATTTAGCAGTGTTACTGAGTGGAACTGTAGTAACATACGACTTGCTACAGAAAACGAAAGAAGTCCGTCAAAGATTTTCAGACTTGTATATGAGATATGAATCTACTATCAAGAAAATTTCCTCTTATCCCGTAAATACGGAAGAAGAAGAGCGCCTGAAACATTGTGTATGTGCTGAAGGAAAGAACTTCCTTCAAGAGACAGCTCTTCATTTACAAGCAATCCCTAAGCTTCAAGTTGGACAAAGCTGGTCTTCACAAATGGAACAAAATGCGTTGTCACGAAAGAAAGAAGCAGAAGAACAGCAAAATGAATATATACAAATGAAAATCGTGATAGAAGAACAAGTGTTCCTTGTTGAAAACATGATACGAAAGGCCAAACTTAAACGAAATTTCTCAGAAGTGGAAATTCTGATGCAAAGTCTGAAGCCTTTGCAGGATGAAATCCAAAAGCTTGAAGAAAGCATTGACAAGCTAAATATTGCTTAACGCTAATTCTCTTTCCATTTGAGTTTCACTTTGTCAGTTCCACTGCTTTGTTGGTAACAAGCTCAATAATCCTTTTGAAAAAAAGTGTAACAACTTATCCATCCGGGTGTGCCTACCTTCTCTTGTTAATGATTGCCCCATGCATTATAATTTAAAGCCCACACATATTGAAAGTCCTTTGGACAAATTTAATCTAATTAGCAGTAATTCATTCCTTTAATCCTTATTATCAATTGAATTTTAGAATCTCTAGCTCGTCGTTCGAAATTGAATATCCATTAATGTTATACGCCTTTCATACTAAAGACTACGAAACATTTTTGTATGATGTTTTTACCTAATTTACATTAAACTCTTCTGCGTATGAATTTTCATTTACTTTCTCAAATGGAATGTAAGATTTGACTTCTTTATGTTTATTTATTAAAATCAGAATCTTTCGAATTCGCATGTCATCGAACATAACCTACTTACACTAAAAGAACGAACTTCGTTACCCACGTATATAGTTACGAAACGTATCCACAGCATCTACCTTTACTTCAAAAACGAAACCGAAATCCATAGAAAGGGAATTTAGCATGAATAGTCCTGGCATACCTTCCCAGAATGATCAAGAAACGCGTGCGTTTGCCATCCGGTTCACAAACTATCTGAAATCTCGCCCAGAGTTGAAAACGAAGCCTGCGATTCTTAATGGAAAACGTGTCTACTATTTCAGATTGAAAAGAGCTTGTCGGTTTTTGTTCTCAGATTCTTATCCACCGAAAAAGGTGAAGGGATTTCCATCTATTTCAACACGCGAAGATGCAGTTGACTTGTTTAAGCTTTTAATCATGAATTCTATGATGGTTCGCGTTGATAAACTTCCACCAAAACAAAAAAAGCAGCAAGTTGTCGAATTGCAGGTGAACCGGACACAAGATTTCCAGGATGACATGCACTACGTCTGGCTGTATGAGCCTTTGCAAAAGCGTGTTATTGCTCTGGCGGTTTTGTTTGCTTTATTAGTGCTAGCACTTGTTCTATTTCCACTATGGCCCATGTCTATGCGTAAAGGAGCTTGGTATCTCAGTATGGCCGGTTTGGGTATAATTGTTTTGTTTTTTGCCTTAGTTATCTTCCGCTTTATACTCTACTGTCTCACTGCTCTTGTTGCAAGCCCCGGACTTTGGTTGTTCCCCAATCTTCTCGCTGACGTTGGCTTCTGTGATAGCTTCAAACCAGTTTGGGCTTGGCATAGTACTAAAGCAGAATTGAAATCTAAGAAAGGAAAAAAAAGTTCTAAAAATGTTTCCCCTTCCGCTAGCTCTACGGAAAAACAACCCTCTGCTGCTACATCCACATCTGCCGAACCTCATTATACAAGTACATCCTCAAAAGCTGGTCCCAGAAATCCTACTATAGAAGAAGTGCACGAGTAAAAATATCTATTTGCAAAAGTTCTCAAAAGTTACGTTCCGAAGATAGCTTACTGGCTTTGGATTCAATACGAGTCCTAGTCAACGCATAGACCAATCACTCTCGACCCTTCTCTAAATTTGTGTTACATTTTACGAGCTTTGGTCATTTTCTTTGTTTTCATCTCGATACTAATATTCTTTTAATATAAGCAAGTACAATCATTTATAGTTGCTAGCTAGTCTTTAATGATTTTGGTAGTAATTCCTGTCTTAAAGGAAGGATTCTTACTCTATATTTTATTAGGTAAAGCTAAAGTCATCCTGAGAACTGATTTTCTTCCTTTCCCATTTTATAAATGATCTTAGTTAGAATGCATTGCACCGATCGTAATATCAGCTGAAACAATATTTCATTAAAGCACGACAGTAAAAATCAAAAAATATTATTTACAATTTCCATCGATCATCGATTCCTCTCGTATGAAGCTACTTTCAAAATTCAGCATTTCAATTTTTGACCTCATATATACCATCCATTTTTTGCAAAACCCTACTCAGCGTTTTTCGTGTAACATTAATGTTTCTTTTATTGTTGAATTAAAAATTGTTTGAATTTAAACATCAAGAAGTGCATTTATACTATTTACGGAAGTTTAAAACACGATTTTGAATGCTTAAGGGAAAAGTAAAACAAAATGTCTGAGCAAATCCAACCTCCTACCGATTCTAACGTTTCCATGGAAATTGATGAAGAAAAAATAGAAACAGAAGACAACGGACAGAAGGATGAAGCTAAAGAGTTTTTATTGAGTCAATTGCCTTCCGTAGAAATTCCTGAATGGGCCCAGTGGTTTGATTTCAGTAATATACATGAGATTGAGAGGAATAGCAACCCTGAGTTTTTTGATAATAGGAATTCATCTAAAACTCCTCAAGTTTACAAAGAATATCGTGATTTTATGATCTGCGCTTTTCGACTCAATCCAAAAGTCTACCTGACATTTACTGCTTGCAGACGTAATTTAGCAGGCGATGTTTGTGCAGTTTTACGTGTTCATCGATTCTTGGAACAATGGGGACTTATAAATTATAATATAGACCCTTCCACACGACCCTCAAAAATTGGACCGCCTTCCACAAGCCATTTCCAAATTTTAGCTGATACGCCAAGAGGGTTGGCACCTCTCGTCCCCCCTCCGCCTTCCTCTATTCCTCGTAATCAACCATATAATGTGCAACCTTCTATCCTCCGCAAAAATATCTATGATTCTGAGGTGGAGGAGACTCTGAAGGGCAATGCTCCCCGACCATCTCCTGCTGCCATAGGAAATCAAAACATGGAAAAAAAAGAAGAGGTCCCTCCGACACATTGCTATTCTTGCAGTGGTATTCTTAGTGGCACTTATTATACCAGCGATTCCGATCCTTCTCATTCAATTTGTTCAGTTTGCTACGACCAAGAAAGATTTCCTCCACCAAAAACATCTCAGGATTATAGAAAAATTGGTCCTTCTTTGAAAAAGGATGATACTCACTGGACCTCACAAGAAATGCTCCTTTTATATGAAGGCCTGGATATGTTCCCGGAGGACTGGTCCAAAATTTCCGGTCATGTTGGTACCAAAACGATAGAACAATGTATATTGAAATTTCTAAATCTTCCATCAACAGATAGGGAGCTTTTCCAATCTTCCTCTACCCCGTATCCTGGAGCACGTCCTTTACAAGACAAAAGTCCCATTTTGTCTGTAGTGACATTACTAGCGAAGTTGGTGAAGCCTTCTTCACTCAAAACTTCAAATTCTGTGAATGCTGGAAGTGATTCAGCTAAAGAAGAAGAAAATCATGTTTCATCAAATGTCAAAACTGAAACTATGGACGTTGACACTGTCAACTATGATATTGTTGAAGATTATCTTCTTGATGAGGAAAAACGAATGTCATCAACTACTAAAGAGGCTATGGATACTCAACTGAGATTAATAGACTCCAAACTTTCTCATTTTGATTACTTAGATCAACATGTGCGACTTAAATCTCAGGAGTTAGATCTATTTGCGCAAGAAACATATAAAGAGAAACTCTTCATGAAAAGAGAATGCATTGCAGCTAAAAAAAAAATTGAACAGAGCTTGCAGTCAAAGGATTCGTCTAGTAATGCCTCACCTTTTCAATCGTCTACTGCCACCCCGACATTACCTGCTGTGCAATCCTCTTCAGGCACTAACATGTAAAGAAATATTGGGTATGGACAACTCAAAGCGCACATTGCTTTCGATGGGATACAAGATGTGGTTTGGATTGTAGTATGATACATTTTCTGTCTTATTCAATTTTATGAATGAAAAATTCACTTTGTACTAATACTATGGGCTTTCTTTAATTTCTTGGTATTGTTTATTGACTAAAAATAAAAAACATTAGGAAGAACAAAATTTTTGAATTTTTAATGTAATCAAAATTACATAAACTTCATGATATGCAACAAATAAAAGAAATCTTATAAAAGAAAAAAAGAGAGGAATCGAGTAAAATGAATACTAATGCCAATTGAAAAAAAGAACGAAATAAAGGTACAGTCAATTGGAACCCAATTCATGATATTATACGTATTTGAAAGTTTAACATCCATCCATCAATTTGTTTTTAGGACGATTATATCTAGCCATCTCCCAACTAGTAGCATTGTAGTTTTTATAGGCCCTGGGATGTTGTGCAATATACTCAGTTGTTGGATAATCTTTAGGATCACAGCCAAGCTCATGGTTCGAATTCGTCGATGTATCTTGATAGATACGTACGTAGTCGATGTACTGCGTTTGAGGGAAACTTAATTCGTACCAGTAAAAATAAACCCATGAAGGTGAAATACCCATGTTCAGTATGACAATTAGAGGTTCTTCACTTACACCACGAGGTCCAACGTTTCCATTAGCTCCAATGGCAGGTTGGTACATTGTCCATGTATAATTATCACCAACGAACCATGAAATAAAAGAATCGGGTCCATAACCAGGCTGATAATCAAATCCATATGTTTGATATGCTCTGTTACTCAACCAGGTGTTATTCAATTGAGTAGCGACAGACAAAGCTTGCTGATATACACCACCAGTCCAACCGTTTACTGCTGAAATACTTTGATTATAAACAACAACATAGTCGTAATTGGGGAAGTAAAACATGTCGTAAGGAGCGGTTTGAAGAGATTGAGAAGCGACAGGCATGCTCTCCATATTGATAGATCCATTATAAGGAATTCCACTACCAAAAGTTCCTTCTAGACAGTCAATTTCTGGTGCACCACGACCCTTTCCAGGGCTTGGGTGGGCCTCACCATCGCATGTACACTTGGGAAGTCGTTGTCCGCCAAGGAACGATATTCCACTAGGATCAGATTGATTTGGAGTGATACCAGCATCACAGCTGTCATAAGCATAAGGCCAAACTCCATCGGAAGTAGCTAAATAACCAGGACGAACTAAATTTCCGATTGTCCAGATACCAGGCCATAGGCCAGGAATTCCCGGTTGGCCACCCAATGAAGCAGAAACCTCTATTCTTCCACCTTTGAAGCACAGCTTATTCCAACTCGTAATCATACCACTCCTGAAATTCAGGTTGTGATTGAAAAATGCATCCATTCGAAGTCTAAGGGTACCATTAGCCGTAGTAGGAGTGTCAGCGTCATAGTATTCATAATCACTAGTAGCGGCGTAATGCAAATCAGTAGCTTCCCAGAATTGATCATCACCGTCATAAAATGTACGGCCAGGCTTATTGAATTCATCCGAAAAGACCAAATCTAAAGTGCCAAGATGGGGAACAGTTTTTTTATAAGCTTCCTGAGGCGTTTCAGGATCAACAAGGGACTTATGACGAAGAGCGCTTAAGCTCCTAAACTTATGATTGGTAATACCATTATCGGAAGTACTTGCGAGAGCGTTATGTCCAGTGTAGGTGAGAATTGGTAAACCAATGAAGAGCATACCGGTACCTGATATAAGAAAGGCAAGGAAAAGCAGTTGCATAAAACCTTCGCCACCGACGAAATAACTTAATCGCTTAGCATCCTTGGCAGGTAAAGGATAGTGCAAAAAGTCATCGATTTCCTTGTCTTCTTTGCTCAATGCAAAATCATGATCTCCAGCAGTAGGACCGGCAAAAGCAACGGCTTCTAAGCGGTTGATATTTTCAATGTCATCCGCGAGACTATTGTTCTGAGGAGGTGACGTTGAATACATACCAGAACTATTGCTCGCATCCCCATTAGGATATCTATTATATGTTTGGGGACTAGGGCGAGAATAACCACTAGCTCTTCTACCACCAACACCGGCGGCCATGGCACCGCTGTTGACATTGACATTAGAACCGTTGTGCAAAAGACGAGTAGAAGAATCATTTAGGTTCGTAAAAGATGAGGCACTGGTGTCCCGCGAATTATACATAGTTCCAATATCATTAACATTCGCGGGAGGCTGATTGCCTCTTGGTAGATCGTCGTACATACTAGTTTCTTTTAACTAAAAGAAACTTTTATCAGTAAGGATTGAATTAAAAATTGTTGACAATTTTCAACACGAGTTTTACCCACAAAATTATATTAGTGGATAAGAAAAAGAGAGACTCTTTCGATGCAAAATCGTTCTGTTT
The DNA here is from genome assembly GCA_029532395.1 of Schizosaccharomyces lindneri. Lineage (NCBI taxonomy): Eukaryota > Fungi > Ascomycota > Schizosaccharomycetes > Schizosaccharomycetales > Schizosaccharomycetaceae > Schizosaccharomyces > Schizosaccharomyces lindneri. The sequence continues at coordinate 42,035 of JARFMH010000001.1, read as the reverse complement.
AAATCTTCACTTGTTTGCAAGTGACGAGATCCAAAATCGAAAGGGGGCAGGAATAAACTACAAAAATCGATCTGTAGTAACAAAAAATATATGATTACCTCTCAAAGGCCACAATACACAATAATCTTAATGATCGTAGAGAAAGAAGGGAATAGAAGAGCAATTAAACGAGAGAAAACAGCGTATAGCAAATATTTCTTTGGGTGCTAATTAATCACGTATCTCGATAAGAAAGAAATGCACGACTTGAAAGTCAGACAAAGAGAATAAAAGTATGTTGGTTATAAATAAATACTAGATACAAGCTTTCCTGTAAATTGCGGGAATATAGATGTCGTAAGATAAATGGAGATTTCCAAAAGAAACGACAGTGTATCAGAAAAAAAATTACAAAATTAATTAAAAAGTCGTGTCTTGAAAAATAGCGCTCAAGTCGATAAATTTAATTTCAAAGATGCCACTATACATACGTTCTTAAAAGTATTCTGTTGAAGACTAACCGTATACAGAATCGCAGCAAACTCTTGGTCGAATGAAAAGGGCTCAATTTCACAAAAGCAATATGTAAAAAGGACTCTAGTCAAAATCCTTTTACCCTTTCTTTTTTATTTTTTCAACTGTCTCACAAGAGATCACCCTTTTCCGTAGTTGGTAGCAGTAGTAGTAGAGGAAGAAGTTAGAATACACTTGAGGCCCTAGCCATCCGTCGTTCCAACGCTTTGCGCCTATTTGTTACTTGAGATGTCAATACAGGTAACGATATTCAATAGTAAAGAATAACAACAACAGGCAGTAAAAGAGTTGTCATATAAAAATAACTTTTGAATAATTTTTTAAAACTTTTCTATTCTATTAAAGAATATCTTAGAAATTGTTTCTGTGGTTCTGGTTTTCTTGCTGTGGATACTGTTGATACTCTTGAACAGATTGATGTCTTGTTTCTATTAACTGTAAGACAATCCTCTTGAACTTTAGAAAGACAATTTGTATATAGTTCTCTTCTTTTAAAACAATTTTATTCATAGTTTAGCTTTCTTATCTTGTATTTTCTTCTTATCGTTTCAGAGAAAATCTGTGCAGCTTACTATAGTAACACTTGAAAGAATTAATGGGAAAATGGACATCCTTGGATATGAAACGATTGTACAATGCATTATTGTCTTTAAAAAACAATCAATCTAGCTTTCATATTCTGCATTTTTACATCCAAAAGCAATAAAGGGCGACTGAAATTTCAAGCAAAATGAATGCCGTAGTATCGTAAATCATTTTGTACAATTTGCTGGAGCTCACTATACAGCTCTTGGCCTTCATACACTAACTAAGCAAACGTAGGCCTTACAAGGACACTAGCTTTTCGCCAACCACTGTTGCTTTTTTTTTGCTATAAAGTATATCTGAAGAATCGTATTGTTACTATTTTATTGAGAGAATATAGTTCATGACGGTGCCGAGAAAAAACAACAATGATCTTCCTCATGTCGAAAAATATGATTCTTTAAACGGAACGTATGGCATAAACGAACTAAGCAAATTTAGATACTAATCATTGAATAGGTGGGACTTCCTCAAAGATGGCGTCTTGCATATTTTGGATCGATTGGATGAAGGAATGTCAATTACTCGCTATATGGAGCTCTATACGTATGTCGACCACTGCTTGAGGCAAGAGGTAAAAGTTTTTGACTAACTTGATATTTCAGTGCTATCCATAATTATTGTGCCGATGCTTCGAAAACAATGTCGGTAGAAAGTTTCAGCGATCAGAGTATGTATAGTTGGTTGCTACGTACAAATAGCAATCATATATATCTTTCCATTGTTAGTGATGTATGGACTAACAGAATCATCAGCTGCGAATGTTTTAGGTGAAGCGTTATATAACAACTTGGTATTGTACTTAAAAGAGTACCTAACGAAATTGCGAATGGTATGTGTGTGTGTGTGCTTATTTATAAAGGAAATTTTCCTTTTATTTTATAAGCATTTTAAAAGTCTTTTGGCTTCCATGTCAGGTTGTGAAATAAGTATATTAATTTTTTGTTATAGTCATCACTTTCAGAATCAACGCATGAAGACCGATTAGCTGCATATGCGAACTATTGGACTCAATTTAAAACATCTTCCAGGTTCCTTCATCATCTTTTTGGATACCTTAACAGATACTGGGTAAAACTGAAAAACCGTTTTTCCGATACTGTGGTTTACGATATTTATACATTGTGTCTCGTTTCCTGGTACCATCATGTTTTTATGCATATATGCGATGATATGCTTGCAAGCCTGTTATATGTACTCAATAAGAAACGGTCGCACGAGCCGGTCGATATGAAGGATGTGAAAGTCTGTGTTGATTCCATCACTTCATTAAGTTTCGACAAGGCAGACATGTCCAAGGCCAATCTTAGTTCCTACAAGACATTCTTTGAACAGCGATTTATTTCATCTTCTAGGGAATTTTACGGCACTGAATCATCTCAGTATATCTCAATGCATTCCATAACAGATTACCTTGGAAAGGCAGAGAACCGACTTTTAGAAGAAGAAGAGCTTGTTCACTTGTATTTGCACGAGTCTACGCTAAAACCGTTGTTGGAAGCTGTTGAAGATGAACTAATTACTAGACATGCCGAGGTTTTACATAATGACTTTTCGCGTATGCTTGATGAAAATTGCCATAACGATATCGTTAGAATGTACCGCTTAATGTCTAGAACACCAAATGGATTGCAACCATTAAGAAAGTCGTTTGAAGAGTTTGTAAAGCGGTCTGGGTTTCTTGCTGTTGCTAGAATTGTGCCTGAAGGCAACAAGGTATCTGAGGTAGATCCCAAAGATTATCTTGAAATGCTTTTGTCTACATATCTATCTTCGAAAAATCTTGTCGACACAGCTTTTCAAGGGGATGCAGATTTTACAAAATCTTTGGATACGTCTTGCAGAGAAATTGTCAATCGCAATATCGTCTGTCACCCTTCTTCCTCAAGATCTCCAGAACTTTTAGCTAAATACTCAGATTCTGTTTTACGCAAGAACAGCAAAACAGCAGAGGTTGATGATATTGAAAACATCTTGACTTCCATTATCATTATTTTTCGCTATGTCGAGGATAAGGACGTCTTTCAAAACTTTTACACGAAACTACTGGCCAAACGATTGGTCAATGGAATGTCCAACTCACAAGATGCAGAGTCTGGAATGCTTTCTAAGTTGAAGGAAGTTTGTGGTTTCGAATACACGAGCAAGTTGCAGAGAATGTTTCAGGATATATCTTTATCCCAGGAGTTAACCGACTCATTCCGTCAACTTCCAGAAATGCAAAAGTCTCCCATCGATTTTTATGCTATGGTTTTAGGAACTTCATTCTGGCCTCTAACAGCTAGTTCCTCTAACTTCCATATTCCATCTGAACTAAAATCCCTGTACGAACGGTTTGAAGGTTATTATAATACCTGCCATAATGGTCGAAAGTTAAGTTGGCTTTTTCATTTGTCCAAAGGAGAAATTAAGGCACGTATTAATCCTAATTCTAGCACTACATACGTGTTTCAAGTGTCTACCTTCCAAATGGCTGTCCTGCTTCTATACAACCAAAGATCTTCATATAAGTATGAAGAGTTGTTAGAGCGGACTGGGTTGAATCAGGACATATTGACCGGAATCCTCAATATTTTCTTACGCGCAAAAGTTTTGTTACTTGAGGAAGGTAAGAATCTTGGAGAGCCGGACAGTATATATACATTAAACATGAACTTCAAGATGAAAAAGATTCGTGTTCAACTCAATTTGCCCATCAAATCCGAACAAAAACAAGAAGTAGTAGAAACGCAAAAGACAATCGAAGAAGACCGGAAGTTATTATTGCAATCTGCCATTGTACGTATTATGAAAGCTAGAAGGACACTGAAGCATGTTGTTTTGGTCAAAGAAACTATTGATCAAATCAAAAGCAGATTTGCCCCTCAAGTTTCAGATATTAAGAGATGCATTGATATGTTAATTGAAAAAGAATATCTGGAGCGACAAGGACGTGATGAATATGTTTACCTTGCTTGAGTTTATTTAATTGTTGTTTATTAGAATACCTTGGTGTTAATAATTTATCATATTTCATTCCTTTTCTTTTGTCTAGCTTTCATGGAGATATTATTTTTACCTAAGAAGTAAGTACTGTACTTCCTTTTTGGTACTTACGTGGTTAGCAACTGTCTAGCTTCGCTAAACATAACCTAAAGTTACAAGCGAACATTATAATAAATATTATTACATAGTGCGAAAACTCGATTTTACATATAGACCTTTGTAGATGTTTCCGGTATTTTCTGGTAACACGGTAAGAAATGACATATATACGGCACAAATAAGTAACATTAATTTGCCTTCAACAAAATAAAAGAAACTTGTAAACAAACTCAGGATTCCTTTGGTTTGAACTGTTTTGGAGAAAAACATTGAAATGGCAGCTTTCTTTCGTTTAATAGACCCTCACGGGAATGAATATCAGCATGTGCAAGATCACAGTTTACAACTCGCTCTCAAAGAGCTTGATCAACAGATTGAAGTGATTCAACAACAAGAACGGCAATTGGCATTCCGGAAACGCGCTATTGACGACGCCAGACAAGAAGTCTTACAACAAATTCAGCATAGAAAGTTCCGTCAATACTTACATGAACGAGAACAGGAAGCCCGTTTACAAGAATACTATTTAGAACAATTACGTGAACGTAGAGCCTTTGAGCAAGTTATACGCACTATTGTTCAAAGGAGATATGAGGATGACGAGTTACAAAGGAACATTCGCCGAGAGAAAGAAGCCAGGAGATTGTTACGAAGAATCTTAGTTTCAGATCCTTCCAATACCCAGCTGGTAGTACCCAGAAACTTTCACCAATTCTTCATTAATCATCCTGTGGTAGAGCATCTTAACTCTTCTGATGAGCAACAGGGAACATCCGAAAATACCGATAGTTTTCAAAGAACATTCTCTCTACCTGAAGAATTTAGTTCACCTTCGGCCAAAAAGTTGGACATTCCGGCACAAAATCCAAGAGAATTTCACATTGGATTACAACAACCTAGCTCGGATGAGAGTCCCCATGTCACGGAAATTCCTTATTCACACAATACGGCACACAAGCGTTCTCATCAGAATCCTTTTGATGATGATTTGACCCATGGCGAGCTCGCAGAACTAAATGAATACCTTTTAGGTGCTCAACAACGTTTAAATAAACGCGGTAACGCTAGAAAGCACATTGATCTTTCTCAAACACCCACAGGTACTTCACCATTTGAAAAACTCGCTAATGCTGCTCTTAATCCTGATCCCGAAGTTATCGAACCTGAAGAAGAAATCTCATCCCAAAGAAGAGATCCTTTGGGGACTCTACTATCCAGCGGGCACTATTCCGTCGTAAACAGCGACGACGAATCTAACCCTTCGGAATTTCAATTCACCCAATCCAATCCTATTAAGGATGAGGATGCTTCTTCTAAATGTAGAGAAGCAGCCACTTCAGAGACAGCTCAATCAACAAACTTGCAATCCGAGCAACATCCTACTACATCTTCGTCCGAACAACCCTCAAGAAAACCTGAAACAACAACGAACGATAAAGAAACAGCATCTTCAACTAATCGGCCAAGCAGTGAGCAAAAGAATAGTGCCACCGAACGCCCTGTATCTCAAAGTTCTGTTCGGCATAACGTAACAGTTGAAGAAGTCCCTGATGAAGACGCATAATACTTAACTTAGACGATTATTTATGTTCTTTGTTTGTTCCCATATAGGATTTACGTTCATAATTCTCGTTTGTATGTGAGGTTGAGCCTTGTTAACCAAAGTCATACTCCTTTCTTATTTATATTTTAGTTACGATAAAATATCACTGTAATTTTACGAATCTTTCAACTCTGTTTTTTAAATTACATCTACTATTTTCAAAACGCACTGTGGACGTTTCTAATTGTGTAGTGTTTATACATGACCTGTAAAAAAGTAATTACACACGCTACTACGCAGAAACTATAGTTTTTAACCCATCATTCTCACTAGCTAGAAATACAGAAGAATGAATATAAACAAGAACTTAGTGTATCACCAAAAAAGAAAGTAAAAAGACACAACTGATAGTAAGACAGAAGAGAACGAGGGTACAAAAAGGGTAAATGATATATGAATAAATGTAACACCACACCACATTAAACAGATCGCGTAGGAAGGGATTAGAAAGCATAAGGGAATATAAAAATTTTTTTGTTTCTATGAATAAAACTAAGCATTCATGTAAGAGCTGACATCAATTTCATCGGGAAGCTCTGTGATATTAACTTCAAAGCGTTCCTGGATTTTGTCCAAAATTTGAGAATCTTCTTCAGAGCCAGCAAATGTGATAGCCAAACCCTTAGTACCGAAACGACCGGCACGTCCAACACGATGAAGATAAGTGTCAGGAGAATCAGGCATGTCATAATTGATTACAATGTTAACACGTTCAATATCGATACCACGACCAAAAACATCGGTAGCTACACAAAGACGCTTGTCAAAGTCTTTGAAAGCTTTGTAACGGTTGATACGCTCCTCTTGAGGAAGACCACCATGGATGCAAATAGAAGGGAAATTACATTCACGTAGAAGACGGTCTAATTCGTTAGCACGGCTAACTGATTTTACAAAAATGACCACTTGATTGAACTCCAAAGAGTCAAGTAAGTCATTGATTTTTCTGTTCTTTTCCTTCTCTTCAAGCTTCACAAAGTGTTGTTGAAGACCGTGAAGAGTAAGCTTCGTTTCATCGTCGACATAAATTTCAAGAGGATTTTGCATAAACTTCTTGCAAATAGGACGGACTTCGCTAGAAAGAGTAGCACTAAACATCATAACTTGCTTTTGAGGAGGAGTGGCACGGAAAACCTCTTGAATATCACGGCGCATATCCACGCTATCTAAAAGCTTGTCACATTCATCGAGAACAAAGTGCTTAACATTGTTCACCCGCATAATCTTCTCACGAACAAGGGCATTTAAACGTCCAGGAGTAGCGACGACGATATGGGGGGCCTTGGTTTTATCTTTGAAAGCTTCCATATCTTGTTTGATGTTGATACCACCATAGAAAACAGAGGTACGGACATCAGGCAAATACTTACTGAAACGAGCATATTCATTCTTGATTTGGAAAGCAAGCTCACGAGTGTGGCACAAGACTAAAACAGAAACCTCACCATCAACTGGTTCAATTTGTTGAAGGGTAGATAAAACGAAAACGGCTGTTTTACCCATACCAGATTTAGCTTGACAGAGAACGTCAGTTCCCAAAATGGACTGAGGAATGCAGACCTGCTGCACTTCAGAAGGGTGTTCAAATCCGCTGTCCGTGATTGCACGAAGGAGTTCAGGCTTTAACAAAAAGTCACGGAAACCAGTAGAGTGGATACCAACGTAAGAACCTTTCTTATCAGATTTTTCACCATTTTCAGTAGCTTCAGTTGTAGTAGCGGTTCCTTGAGCAGATTGGTCCTGAACCAAATCTTCCTCTTCTTCGTAGTCAATCAAATCCTCCTGAGCAGCTGCCATTTTACCAATTTCTCTTTACTTGGTGGTTGGTGAAAGATAGAATGTCTAGTCAACGTGAACGCGTTCCCATGACTGGTTATCATAATTACGAGTCGTTACACCTCGCTAAATTAAGACGTTACATATCCGTATAATGTAAACAAACCTATATCTGTAAACTCATTTCTTGCTTAACAGTATTATATGCTCTAATAATACGCTTATAATAACGCTTATATACATTATTTTTACAAACTTCATATAAAATACGGAGAACAAATAAACCTACCTTCATATTATTCAAAACAATTTGTCTACCAAAAAAAATAGCTTGTTAACAACAAGCGGTACTTTGGATGTTTTTTCCATATAGTCCAAAAGTTTACAATCCCCGATTAAACTCAACCTTCTCTAAAGCGTTTCCGTTTTTATCCTTCAAGTCTTGGAACTTAGATTCCAGTTTCATGGGAGAAATGGTTTCTCTACCAGGGAAAATGCCAACGGCCAAAGGTAGAGCAATCAAGGAAGTGATACCAACCAAACCCAAGTTCACTGGAATTGTCAACTTGGGACTCTTGCGAAGCCAGTTTGTTTTTTGAAGTCTCATCAATATGAGAGGGGGAATGACCATAATAGGTGAAGCGTTTATGATACGAGAAAGAGCAGTTTCACCAACTGCATACAAGGCGGCTCGATTACTCTTGCCCAAAGAATTACCTTCGTTATCAAAAACATCAATTCCCTATTTTCATTCGTTAAAAATACTACTCCTTTTCTTGAAACTTCGCAATGCACTTACCTGACGCAGCTCTTCACCGCGCATCAAAAATACATTCAAGACACCCGCAAAAGCAACAGCAGCAAATGGAGTTAAACGTCCAAGAACAGCCTTCGATGAAGGGGGCAAAAACTTCATACGAGGAACAATCTTGTTGAGACCAATTGCAACACCACAACTGGCAGTAACAGCATACATGTAAGATTTTGCCATTTGAGGTAATGTCAGTTGAGTGGACTTGTTGGCATTTGCAGAATTGAATGCTACATTTACTGACTGGTTTGTCCATTGCCAAAAAACTGTTCCAGCAGTACCAAGATTAGGTTGAAGCATTCCAGCTGTGACAACCAAGTTGGTCTACGACCCATGTTAATATAAAAGGATGAAAAAGCTTAACGTACCAAGGCATAACAGGACATACGGAAAGGAAGAAACACCGGCTCCTTTGTATCAGGATGCAAAGTGGAATCAACAACTAGTTTGAAACACATTAGTATCAATTCATTCCCTTTTAATGACACGTATAGACATACCCTTTTTAGCACTCCAAACTTTATCACTCAAAGTACATTTTCCCTCTTCAAACTCGCGTAAAGTCTTGACAGCACTGTCAATATCCTTTTTTGTAGATAACAAGGTTCTACCAAGAAGAGCGATTAGTAGTCAATGCACATTTACTTATGTTTTGTTTTATGTTAATTACCTTGGATCGGTGATGTCCATCGCATGCTATAACAGTTAGTAACCAAACTAAAGAACCAAAGTTGGTTTATTTTTTATTTTAGACACAATTACATACGCGGACACGTCCCCAATAAGTGGAAAGATCGTATTTTGAGGTTGGAATTTTATTGTTTGACATTTTGCTGTTTGTAGGAGGATACAAAATTTTTGTCGTATGTGGTCATCAAATTAGATCTAAATGCATCAATCAAAATAAAGCATTATAAGAAACTTGTATTACTTTACATTGCATTTAAAAATAAAAAAATAAAGGAAATTACTCGATACTATCTGTCACTCTTCAAGAGGACATTTTTTATATGAAAGAGCAATGGCAAGTAAAATATCATAAATTTGCAATATACAATTTAACTCTTACTACAACGTGCTAACTAAAGTATCCTACATATGTACCCGCTCATTCCCATTCAAATAAATGCATCAATATAGTTATTTTTTTAGGTATCCAAAATCGTATAGAATGATTAGGTGAGTTCTTTCTTCTCCTCTTCATGATTCGATGTGGTTTTAACTTCTTCACTTTCTTCTCTCGAGTCGTCTTCACTTCTTGGTTCTCCTTCAGCATTAAGGTCGTCCTTTATTGACTCCGAAAAAGGAAGAATAGTGTTTACGGCTCGGGAAAGGACATGGACAATCCTTGTTCGAAGAATTTCATTATTGCATTCCACCTTCATGGTGGAGAAGTCGATAGAAGCTTCGTATTGATCGATTTTTATGTAAACTCCGTCCTTTGACTTTGTAATGCTTTCACCAAATTGACTTTCCAAAAACATCATCAGTTTACTAATCCGGTCTTCTGTTTTCGATTTCTTTGGATGACTGTGTCCATGAACGCACTTATTATTAGTTACTAGAAGGTTAGTTTTGTATAAAAAAGAATATCGAATTTTTGATAACAAAATGTCAAAAACATACATTTTACAGAAGCTGGGCTACTTTCAATTCCCAACAAAACGGTAATCACTGAATCGGCAATGGTATCATTCATAATATTTCCAGCCCATTCCAAACTTAATTTATGCTCTGCTGGCATACTCAAATGAATAGCATCCATGACAGTATACCGTAACATGCCAGATTTCGTTCGTTCTTCTTTAACATGTCCAAACATCTGATTAAGATGATATTTAGCCAGTTCAATACTAGAGAAGAAGGGAATAACTTGCTTCTGGGTTAAGACAGTTGTTGTGAGGTCGCTAAAATCTCGAAGGTCATCAGCAGACATAAGCTTGTAAACTGAATCTTTTTGAACTAAAATTCCACTCATTATATCCCCATCCGTTGGCTTTCGAACAGCAACTTTTCCTAAGGCCTATAAAATATTCGTTAATTTACAGATTCTCAGTCAATCTTGCTTCTAAACGGATACTTACCCTGACGAGACGCTCTCCCTTGAAGTAAAGAAATAAAGGTACACAATTCCTGGGAGTATAAACTTTGCTATCAAGTTTTTGATTATGAAATTTGCTTAAGAGCGCGCTCTTTAAACGACCCATATTAGTCTGCTCACCATGTACCAAAATCTGCAACTGTTAGTGAATTGTATACTGATTTGTTGATTAACATACAATATGGTCAGCTTTCACTTGATCAATGAATTCACTGTTTTGAATATAATCAACATGAGCAGCAAATGAGAGCTCTTCAACAGCCATTCTTCTTGGAATTTTTTGACCAGACATAGATGTTATTTCAACCGGCTCATTAGTTATTTGTTTTGCCATGGTCCCTTCAACAGAATAACCAGTCAATAACAAGGTGTTTCGAGGATCAGGAGCCCAGCGTTCTAGTAATGCTCGAGAAACACCATTCTGAAGCATACCAGGACTAGCAATAATAACAGAAGGGCCAATGTCGTCAAATCTATCCAAATTTCTTAAATTTTTGATGTATCGGAATATAAATGGATTCCTTTCAGCAAATGCTTTACGGATATTATCGTTCATCATATTTACATAAGTTTGAAATACTGCCATACATTTTCTTGCTAAAGAAGATGCATAATATATCGGCACAGGACGTAAATCATAATGGTTGTTCCAATATTCATCCAGAATAAGCAGCAATTCCTGGGCTCTTCCAAGTGCAAAGACGGGCATTAAAACACGACCACCATTGCGAATAGTAGAGTGGACAATGTTTAGCAAACGAGCTTCTTTCTCAAGACGAGGTTGGTGTGAAGCAGTACCATACGTAGATTCCGTAATTAAGATATCTGGCTTTGTCGGGGGAACTTCAGCAATATGCAAATGACGGTCTTCTTCTCTAGAATAATCTCCTGTATAGAGAATCTATCATGTTAATACAATCTGTTTTCTAACAACCACTTACTTTAACTCCTGCCATTTCAATAAAAAACATACAGGCTCCTAAAACATGTCCGGCATGATATGGAGTAAATTTAATTCCTTCAACTTCAATCGTAGAGTGGTAATCAACTGCTTCCATTCTTTCAAAAGCTGCTGTCAAATCCTTCTCATCGTACAACTGATCCTCTACGCCGACATTACTGTATGTTAACTCTTACTTTTTCCATATTAAACAATGAATACCTGACTTTAACATAGTCTGATAGAAGCCATTTACAAACAGCCTTTGTAGGATGAGTCATGAACACGCGGCCTCTAAAGTTTGTTTTCGTCATCACATAGGGTAACGATGCAACATGATCCAAGTGAAAGCTATTATATCAGTTAATAGAGACAAAAAAAAATAAAGAGTAAAGGAGATCAACCATTTCACGACTCACCAATCTTCGCGAATGGTACAACTTACTGGCTGACTAGCAAAACATCGACGGTACTGAGATCAAATTCATCGTAGAATGGCAAAGCTGCGAGTCCATTGTAGGCAGGGTGTACACCAGCATCCAGCTATTACAACCGTTAGAGACAAATGAAAAGTACACTGATTGTTACTGCTCAAATGCATACCATTACTGTTTTTCCTTTGTACTGAAGGATATGACAGCTTCTTCCAACTTCATTGCCAGCTCCTAAATTGATAAACTGTAGCAAATCCTATAACAATTGTCAGTTAAAACACGTACAACTATATGTTCGATTTTTTCGCGCATACCGAAGGATCAGGAGAAACCTCCTCGTCAATATCTTTTCTTTTGGACATTTCTTTAGGTGATTTCAAAAATACACCAATTCCAAATATCTGGTGGTGTTTGTGTGGGCAAGGTTTGCGGCGCTTGTCTTCCACTTAGGAATTTCCATTAATCCAGATTGATATATCACAAAATTAATGTTTATTGAGAATTGTTCGGTTTTTTTTGTTCTAAAAATTATTTAAATATTAATTATTTCTCTCTTACGTTTGGCAGATGTTTTTACCACGGCAAGTAAATATTCGCAATAAACCATCGAAAACTCATATATCGAAGCAAACGTCCAAGGATAAGGAAAATGAAAACACAAGTAGGTCTACCTCAGTTTCTTTAAATAGCATTACAAAACCGGGTCCTGAGGATGTGGACAGTTTAAAGCCAGAGTTTGTTCGAGCAGTAGAATGTATGATTGAGATACTATTCTATAAAGAAAGAGAAAAACAGAAATTTCATTTGACTTATTTAATTAACAAACAAGAATTCTGGCAAGGGTTAAGAACGTCGCCTACTCAAGCTAATTTAAAACAATGTGTTAAAACAATGAAAAATGAGCTGTTTACGTTCGATGAAGATTCGCATTTCATTATAAAAAACGAGCATAAGTCTGATTCTAATTTGAATTTATTTGAACGAATAGTATATGTGGAACCGTTTCCAGCAACTGTATCCAACAAGCCGTTTTTGCTCGCCGGGCTGTTACGAGAATGCTTCTCTGGGTTTCTTCCCTACCTTGACGTTATATCTACTCCAGAAGGATATGCTTTTTTAGTACTGTCTCAATCTGTATCCCAGGAAACTCTGACATCTCTTGTTGCTCCTCAAGGTTGGAAGCTACTGTCGAGGGAGGAATGGACCAAAAGGGAAGAAATGTACATGGAATATCAAGGAAATTCTTTGAAATACTCTAACAGAACATATCTCACAGAACCCAGAATTTACAGTCTATCCTTTCAGAAAAATCAACATCAAGCACTTTCATCCTCACCCACAAATCGAGAACATCATAAACACCCATCGGAAACATTGGAGGATTCTGGTGAAGAATCAAAAAGTAAAATTCTGAAAAGTGAAGAAGGCTTTCCACGGGGGCAGTTAACCAGGCTTACTAACCTACATCGATTAACAAATAAAAGCACCATTCAAAGTTTACTACATTATGTTTTCTCTCGTCAAGACCCCACAGCAACATGTGAGCCAATGTACATTGACTATCGAAAGGACGAAACTGAAGCCATTGTGAGATGGAAGTCACCTGAGCAAGCAAGTTTATGTGTAAATTGCTTCTCAAACCAGCGTAGGAAGCAAGACACTCATGATGATATCCGTGCACATCGGAAACATAATAAAACCGGCCCTTTTATTTCTGCCGAATTGATGAAAGGATTCGAAGAACAGTCTTACTGGAATCAAATTCAAGGAAAAGTAAAAAAATAATCCTTTGACATATTTAACCATCTCCCCTCCTCCCGTTGTTTTTTGAATTCCCGTTTAGAATTATATTAGACCTTCTAAAGAAAGGAGCGAAACAATTGACTATCAACATTTCTATCCTGTGATTATACTACTTTAGGTATCGTAAACTAGCTGAAACGAGAAATTCTATCTGTTTCTGAACCTCTTACATTTTGCAATGACTATTCTTCATCGAGAATGATAATGATATGAAGAATTTCACCCTTGCATAAGTTTATAATGCAGCGTATCTAATTCATTGATTCTGATATCTTTTTCCATAACTTAAAGATTCGGTGTAGTAAATTTTGGATTTATACAGCTAAGCAACATATTTTATTTATTCTTGTTTGTATTATTTTTTGCTTATAGATGGTTAAAACTAAGATCCAAAGGCGCCTTATATTCCATATGTTGTTTGTCGTTTTGGTTAGCGCATACTACTAGAACCAATATTTCTCTATGTCAACGCGAGCATTAAGGAAATTACAAAGACGCCAACAAGAAGTAGCTTTTGAGTCATCAGATTCTTCAGACTCTGAAAGTGAATCTGATAAAGATGTTTCTCGCCCAAGCCCTAGAAAGAACGTTTTGAATCCATTTGACATATTAAATGCACAGACTGGGAAAACTGATACTAATGTGGAATCAGACGCGAGTGAATCGGAATTTGAAGTAGAAAAAGAAAAAGAAAAAGCTACGAAAAATCTATATGCCAATTCAGAGCCCCAGAAAAAAATGAACAAGAAGAAGCAACAAAAGAAGAAGAAAAAATCTGAAACTGCTGGCAAAAATATAAAGGACCAGGAAAACACAAAGGAAGATAATACCGCTGATGAATTAAAAGAAATTGACGAAGCTGTCGCAGAATTAAAACTTAAATATGGTGATGAAACTAAAAGAACCAAAGAAAGAGCTTCTACGGCAACTGAAATTCCTAATGAATCTAAACTGAATGATGAACTAGCAAAATTATTGAGTGTAAACATAAGTTTTTTGAATCCGGACCTAGAAATTCGGAAAATTTTTGGACGAATTGTTGAGAAAAGGCCAACGAATGCTAGACGTAGCAACGTGAGAAGAAGGAAATACGTCTTAGTACAACCTCAAGAAGGATGGCCTGTCTTAGCCAGATCTGGCCTTAGTATGCGCTTAATTGAACAGACTCCGGAAGGCTTATGTTTTTTTGAATTTACCCAGAGCCGTGCCTATCAGGAAGTCCAAGAAACTTTTGAGTTCTATGTTCAAATTTACGATCCGAATAACTTATTCATGCTTTTGCGCTCACATCCATTTCACATTGATACCTTGTTACAGGTAGCTGAAATTATAGATCAACAAGGAGACCATGAATTGCCGGTTGACCTGATTACACGCGCTTTGTTTGCTTTTGACAGTGCCTTACATCCCAAGTTCAATTTGGCGACAGGCAATGCTCGTCTTCCTTTTCTTTTTCCCACTAACAGAAGGCTGTATCTTTGCATTTGGCGATACATGCAAAGCTTACAAAGTCGTGGCTGTTGGCGAACAGTGTTTGAGTTTTGCAAGGTTCTTTTACAACTGGATCCTTCTGATCCTTACGCAATTGGAACCTGTATTGATACGTATGGCATCCGTCGGGGAGAGTTTGGTTGGGTAGTTAATTTTGCCAACTACCTCGAAAACACTAACCAAATAACTAAATTTCCAAATTTCTTTTATTCTTCGGCTTTGGCCATGTATAAGATGTATGGCGATACTGAGGAAACTCGCATAACTATGCTCGCAGCGATCGAACGTGCTCCATTTATGCTAGGTAAATTGCTTGAATCAATAAGGTTGCCTTCAGATAAACTTATTATTCCTGAACCTAAAGATCCAGTTCAGGAATTAAACTCGGAGCTTTATGCTATGCGCGCTCACGACAACTGGGCATCTCCCGATGTTTTAAGTTTCCTACAAACTATTTTGAAAAACGAAAAATTTACTATAAATGCCGTTCAAGGACAATACTCTGATATAACAGAAAATTTGGCAAGACATCTTATTTTGTTAAACGAAAGGACCTTACAAAGATTTTTGCCCCAACGGATTCTACAGCGTACTATTGTATCGTTTGATCCTTTACCACCAGACAGTCTTACCGACGAACCACAAGTGTTTGGACGTGATACTTCTCGTCGTCTCGCTAATTATCTTAGCAATACCTTGTTCAGGAATCAAGGCGAAAATGGCGATGACACCAATAATGTACAAGAAGCTAATCAAGACCCTAATCATCCAGTTCATCAGGAATTAATGCGAAGATTGGAAGAAGATTTGGGCGACTCTAGTTCTCCCCAACGTCGAACGTTTATGTCCAACTTACGTTCTTTCATAGCTAATTTGTTTGTAGCAACCGATGAAGAAGCTGCCGAACAAAACAATGAAGAATCTGACGCTGGCGAGTCGCTGGAAGAGTCGGATTATCATGATGCTATAGATGAGTAATTGGACTAAATATTAAAAATTTATGTTCCATAGATATCAGATGGTTACCGTTATATTTTGTAAATTTATTTTTTTTTTGAAAAATATCAATCCTAGTGTTTACTGTTTATAGTAATTTCATTTAATAGCAAGTATACGAATACATTCTAATCCAAGAAAGCTAAGGGTTAAACATTCTTATTCTTCGATAGGTAATTTATGGAGCGTTGTTTCCAGAATTGCCGTTGTTCTGGTTGTCCCTGAAATTGCGTGCCAAATTTTGTAATTGAGGATTTCCGGCCAAGGAACTCAAATCAGGCATGCCACCACCATTTTGGAAGTTACGAGCCATATTAGCAATGTTGGGATCGCCCATTAAATTGTTTAATGCTCCTGATTGCATCATGTTTTGAGCCATGTTCATAATAGCTTATAATCGGTTAGTCATTTTTCAGCAACATTAGAACAAATTACTTACCAGGATTGTTCATTAAGGAACCTAAATCAGGCATACCGCCGGAGAATAAGGAACCCAAGTCAGGCATGCCTCCTGATCCTGCTCCTGCGTCACGAGGCTGTTCAGCAGTAGAGCCTTGAGCTTCAACATCAGATGATGAGTTAACTTGATTTTTGGCGGCTTCTAAACCACGTTTTAAAACATCGTTACTAGGATCGAGCTCTAATCCCTTTGCATAAGCATCAGCGGCAGCAGCAGCATCGCCAAGAGAAAGCTTGGCGCGCCCAAGTCGACCATAGGCACGAGAATGTTTAGGATCAATGCTTAAAGAAGTCAAGGCATCCTCAACGGCAGATTCATATTGACCTAGTTGACTATAGGCGGCAGCACGGTTAGAGTAATATACGGGAGAAGTAGGATCGAGCTCAATGGCTTTAGTATAAAGATCGACAGCACCCTGGTACTCTTTCTTGGCAATTGCTTCGTTACCTTGAGCTTTAAATTTTTCTGCTTCCTCTTTAACATTAGAAGTATCAGAAGGAGTTGCTTCGAGGGGATGCTGCTTTTCGTAGGCATCATAAGCATCTATCAATCGCTTTCCTGATCCAGAAACAATTTCACTTGAATCAACCTTGAAAGAGTCTTTAATACATTGAACTACATCGTTAGTAATCTAATTTTGCATGATTTGTGTTATCGTACCAGCGACCTCTAAACTTTCTTTTTCCTCGTCAGAAACCGCATTGGTAGCAGTGGCTTGATTTAGAAAATCAATAATAGCTGTCGCAACATTCTTGGAACTCATGGTTTTATATTTTACTTAAAGTACGCGGTCAATAAAGTGAGGTTACCTACCGTTGTAGTTGGTAAAGGAGTAAATAATAACGGCGTATTAGGAAAAGTTAAAGCTGTGTCTTATGGCTTTTTTGATCATACACAAAAAAATATCTACAAATGTAAAATTATATATTGACTTCAACTAAAAGTGCATTAATTATTCGATTCATTATCTAACACATTATGCGTAAAACTCATTCCAAAAATGTTATTATGCTTCATCGCCCCAAGAATCACTATCCGGATTATAATTTAATAAAGAGAAAGGAATATCCAATTGTTCAAGAAAAGTTCCAATGTTGCACGGTTTCGAACGAAGATTATCTACCACGCTCGGAAGAACAGATTCTGGGATTTCCTGCAACATGGTAGTAAATTTTAAAGAAAATACAGGAAAGAGAACCTCAACAGCCAGCTGAGCCGATCGTCTCCACCTTTGAATTTTTTCAAGTAATCCCACCTCATCTTCTTGATTGCTTTCCAAGTCATTAGCTAATTCAACTACGGATATCTGATCCTGTAGAGTAGATATTTCTGACTGTAACTTACTGATTGTAAGGGACCCACCAGCAATGTTGCCATGCTGCGGTCCTCTTGGAGTACTTGCAAGTTTCGATTCTGCCTCTTCATCAATGACATTAAGAGGAGCATCTTTTTTTAAAGGAGGTCGAAAGGGCTTAGAAAGTGCCTGTTTGGCTCGAATATCAGAATTTTTTGAAGCAAAAAGATGTCGAACAGATGGCTTCGTTCTCGTATTTGAAATTTTAGGGCCATCCCTTGGACTTTTTAGAAAGGTTGGGTACTTAAAGTTGGCTGGATTTACAAACGACTTCTTTTCAAACTTGCTTGAACCATTTGATGTTAATGGTAACGGCATTTCAATCTCGTTAGCTTTCCCATCAGTATTAGTTTTAAATAAGTTATTATTCTCTTTCCGATTATCCAACGTAGTACCTCGTGACAATTTCATTATTTCAGTCGCACCTTTCCGAGGCAAGGTTTCGTTCTGTTCGCAGAGGGTAATTTTACGGGAGATGGGATCGGGAGAGGAAAACTGCTTTGATTGAACAAAATCATGCGCTTCAAAGTCTTGTTCAATTTTATCCAAAGCAGCAAAATCATCATCCGAAAAACCAAAATTGGTTTCGGATTCAGAGTCGGATTGAGTTATATTCAGTGGTTCTCCACTACTAGGAAAGTCACTTGAGGAAGGGCCTGTAGTCATAGATTCGAAGGTGAGTCCGGGAACGGGTTCTTCTATTTCGTATTCAGAAGAGTTCGAAACCGGTTTTACACCGTTGTCCACATAAAAATCCCAAGTTTGGTCGGTTGTTTCGCTTTGGATTTCATTTCTCAAAGCTTCGTTTTCAGAATCTTCTTTTAAAGTTTCCTTACAATTATTTAACGGCACGACAACTGCGTCAAAGACACTCTTCGGATTACGTTTTTCAAGAGGGGCATCAATCATCTCTATATAAACATCTCTCTCAGGATTCTTTCTCCAGCCTTTTGGTCGACCGCGCTTTCTTTTATGAGAACTGTTTGAAGAACCGTCTTCAGCTACATAAGGCAGCTTTTTTGGTCTTCCTGCTTTTCGCTTTTCCCTTTGGATTTTCTCATTGTGAACCATGCATACATGACCTTTTGGAATATTCAAACTCCCCAGGTGACTTTCTAAATAGGACGCATTGACTGCGAGGCTTTCGTTTGGGAGGCAACCTTCACATCGATCATCATCTCCATTTCCTGTTTTTTCTGCGTAAATAGCATCCCTTGGAAACCCTTTTGTATGTCTTTCAGTCTCATTGATTGCTTTAGAACATACGTCCTGCAATGATGGCTCCTCATGACTATGGGACACTGGTCTGTAATTTGATGGCTGCATGCTACTGCTTTCTTCACATGATTCATTCGAGAAAGCAAATTCTCTAAAATTGTAATTTTCTTCGTTTACAGCATTTGTCTTTGACTCTCGAAATTCATGAACCCTCATGAAGAACCACTTCCTCTTGGAAAATAACAGTCATCAAAACACGTCAAAATTTAAGAAAACTTTAATTACTTCAATAGTATACTTATTTCAATAGATATTTTTCATAACACCAAAAAGCCTGGACTGCCAAAAGATTGAGTTTGTGGAGGGATATCTGTGCACTCCAAATTCCTTACTGCAAAAAAACCAACCACCTCCATATTCTCTATGTCGAAGTTATCGGCCATTCTAAAGGCAAGAAAGGGACAATTGAAAAATAAAAAAGATGGTAAAGTAAAGAAAACTTCTCCCAAGCCTACCAATTCCGTAGGGAAACAAAAAAATTTAGATTCTAAAAAAGGTCTACAGAATGAGGTGAAGGAGTTGTTAAACAAATCTCAAACCGAACCTCTCAGTTCTGAGGAAGAAGATGTTACCATGGACGATTTTTTGAACGGTGATTTTGATGAATCTAGTTTGGACAAGTCAGCTACTTCAGCAGAAAACACCAAGCCGTCTGAAGAACCTCGGGAGACTACAAAGGAGTCATCCCAATTAAAAAAGAATACCAAACCAAAAATCGTTCAGGAAGATGAGGAAAGTAGCTCTTCTGATGAAGAAGAAGTAGACGCAGAGCAATATCGAGAGCAACTTGATTCGTTGAAGGAGAAAGATCCTGACTTTTACAATTATTTAAAAAAAAACGATAGTGATCTCTTAGAATTTAATGCAGATGAAGCAGCTCAAGAAGATGAGGCCGAGGCAGAGGAAGGTAAACGGTCTAGTGAAGGAAAAACAGAAATTACTATGGATATGTTGAATAAATGGCGGGATAATTTGAATAGTCAAAAGTCTTTGACAACCTTACAAAAAGTGATTCAAGCTTTTAAAGCCGCTGCTTATTTGAATGAGGAAGAAGGAATGAATCTTAAGTATACGATAACAGATTCTAGAGTATTCAATGACTTATTATTGTTGGCTATTCAATCTGTTCCTCGTGTATTAAATCATCATATTCCCTTGCAAACAGAAAAAAATGGCAGAAAGGTTGTGAATACCGACAATAAGGTTTTGTCTCGTCTCAGTCCTATATTGAAGTCTTATGGTTTCTCTGTCTTGCGATTATTGGAAGGAATGACTGACGCCAAAAACATTTCATTGCTACTTCGCGAAACTCAAAATGTGCTTCCCTATATGATTACATATCGAAAATTTTTGAAACAGTTTGTTGAAGCTGTCGTTGAAGTCTGGAGCACTAACCGCGATGATTCTGTTAGAGTTTCATGCGTTTTTGTTCTTCGAAGTGTTTGTTTGACTGCGGATTTAACACTGTTGGAATTTGCTTTTAAGCATATGTATTTAACTATGATTCGTATCAGCTCTTACACAACTGTTCACACTCTAGCAGCTATTAATTTTATGAAAAATAGCTCCTCGGATATATTTTTGTTGAATCCAGAAAGTTGTTATTTGATTGCATTTCGATATATTCGACAACTCGCTATTACCCTGAGAAATACAATTCACCAGCCAAAGCCAGAGACACGGAAGCTTGTACAAAGTTGGTCATATGTACATGCTATTGACTTTTGGTCTCGCTTACTAAGTCGGGCCACCTGGTTGAGCCGAGAGAAAGGAGTGGCTGTGGAAATGCAATCTTTGGTATATCCCTTAGTACAAATCGCATTGGGAGCAATTACAACTTCTCCTTCATCTCAAATGTACCCTATGCGGTTCCATCTTTCACGAAGTCTTATTTATCTTTCTAGACATACAGGTGTTTTTATTACAATGGCTCCAGTCTTATTTGATGTCTTGGATTCCCCAGAACTTTCAAGAAAACCTAAGCCTAGTACATTCAAGCCTTTGGATTGGGAAGTTGAGATTCGCGCACCAACTGCCTACTTGAGGACTCGCGTTTATCAAGATGGCATAACTAATCAGCTGCTGGAGTTGTTAGGGGAATACTATGTGTTGTATGCTACAAACATCGCTTTTCCCGAATTTGTTATACCCGCAATCGTTCGTGCTAAGCGCTTTGCAAAGAGAAGTAAGAACGTCAAGCTTAACCGTTCTCTTTTGGCCTTGGTTCAGAAACTTGAGCAGCAAAGTGAATTTGTCTTAAGTCGTCGCGCTCAACAAAAAATTAGCCCTGCTAACCTCGATTCACTTGATGCCTTTTTAGCAAACGAGGAATGGGAGAAGACATCCTTAGGTGTATATGTAGTCGCGCAACGTGAAATCCGTGAAGAGCAGCGCAGACTTTTGCGTGAAGCAATTTTGGAAGACCAAAATCATAAGGAAAATATGCGTTTAAAGAAGAAAGGAGCATTGAAGAATGGTGATGACGAGCTTAGTTCTGAAGGTGACGAAGAGGTTGATTAATCTTTAGAAAAAGGTGGAGTGTTTGAAAATGGAAAATATGTATGGTATTTGGGTTTCTATATAGGTTTTGATTCAATAAAAGTGGACTTTAAGGTTGTTATAAAGGTTTTATAAGTTAGAAAATTAATCAGTTCTATTTTTTTATGAAAGAATGCGGCTAAGGTAATAGCAATTTGAATGTGGATCTGTTTTGAATCTATGTATTTTATTATTTTATATACATCGTCTACGGCCACACCTAGGCGAAAACACCAGTTCCCGTCCGATCACTGCAGTTAAGCGTCTGAGGGTCTCGTTAGTACTATGGTTGGAGACAACATGGGAATCCGGGATGCTGTAGGCTTTTTCATTTTCATTTTCTTTGTTTTTCATTTTTCATTTACTCACGTAAATGCTTCTTTTGGCTTGGGTTATGTAAATTCAAGCTTGTAATTATTTATTGATTGATGTTCCTTGAGAACTAACAGGAAGCAAGAAGACAAATGAAGGGATCTAGTTTTGAATAGTAAGACAATTGTGGATATCCATTTGTTTGTTTGTTTCTGTCGGTGAAGGTGTCAGTACCTTGTCTACCGACTGGATCATGGAATATGTGGGCGAATTCATAGTGTTCCTTGAACCTATTGAAGAGAATAAGAGCTCATACAAGGTATGGAGCCTATAATGCTGGTAAACATTGCTGAAGTAATTACGATACATAGAAATGCTAATACAACCAATAACTCAGTAAGAAACAGCAAGTATAGACCACATAGTAAGGAATAACAAAGTACTGATTAAGGGACGACTCATTCAATTTATCATCATAAATTTTTAAAGAGCACGAAAAACTCCAAAGTCGCATGAGGATACTTAATGACGAACCCCCGTACTGACTACTGCTGATCTTAGGCTTTCTCATTAATTTCATGAATACCATTCTTAGAAAAGCCATAACGCAACATTTCTAGCGATTTGCATTGAATGCTTCCTACCTTTTGAAATGCACTAAAAATAAGTCCCTGTTCCAAATGAAGGCTATAAGCACAGGGCATGTCTGCGCGCAAAGTTATCGCTTCAAAGGGTCTTTTTATATAATTAGTAAGTTTATGCGAATTTCAAAAGTTCAGTAGAGTAGTAGGCTAGAATAACCGTTGTTTTCCTCCTACATAGTAAATTCGCAAATCACGACGGAAACGGAATACACTTGGAATTAGCAATCAAAATTTTCAGTTCTAATTTAAAACTTCAAAGTGAGACTCCGATCCGGTCAACTAGTAAGAAATATTCTATCGTTTTACGTAACACGAATTATAATGCAAGTACAGTACGCGATTTGCCGTTTGTTTATGATTTCGCAAACAATGAAAAGGGGTTTTATAACTTGATATTCGTATTCATAATTAATCTTCATTCCATGTCATAACATTATTCTGCAATTATTATTTCGAAGCAGGAGATTATATTGTTGAATCTTCTTCCAGCAATATGAACGTGACTTATAGTACAATAGGAGATTCCATGATAAAATTTATAAGCGGTTAACATAATCCTGTATATAACATTTTTTACCTTATGCAATTGCTATCTTCAAACGATCATACTGACTTTTCTGAATCATGTAAAAAAGATGAGGTCCTTAAACACAACCGCTTTTCTAATTCATATAAAATATAAAAAGATAAATTCCAGTAGTACTAGATGTGTTTCTCTTCTATCTCCTTATTTACGCATTATTTTTTCTATGCGGAATGTTAATTCGTCCAAATTCTTCAATAGTACGGGCATAAACATCGTAAACACATTTATTATACAGCAATTGGTTCAACATAAAGAAGGAACCACAAACGAAGAAGAAATCAATTCATAAACCGATATGGAAAGAAAATGGGAGCCAAACAAGTCCAGGCGTACATTAGATGGCATACCCATGAAGTTAATATTTTAACCCAGACGGCTGCATAAGAGAATCCGATACGTACAAAAACATCATTCTTTTTGTCCTCATATAGATTCATCGTGTTCCAATTAGTGAGAAGGGAACCTGTGTAACAAGCAGCCAGGATGAAAATAACATGGAACCAAATATAGTTATAATCACTCTTGAAGTTTGACAGGTCGTTGTCATCTTCAAAATGGGCTTCTAAGCTTCTCTCGCGCGAAAAATTATTAGAATCACCGTAAAAAAAATCGTAGTCTTCATTTTTATCCGATCCGGAAACGGCTCTCAAGGCACTATAAACGATGGTTAAAAAGGTAAAAGCAGCCCCAATTATTTTGCTAAACTCTCGAGTTCCAGTAGCGGATCCGCTCCAAGGATTGCATTTTCCCTCATCTGGTCTATTCGCTAATGCGGAAAGAACAAGGTAGCTTGTATAGCATGTAACCATAGAGGCCTGTGCAAGACCTGATCGAGGATTATATTCTTGAACAGTAGGATGCACCGAAAGACAGCTAACAGCAATACACAACAAAAAGTTGATTGTATTAATAGCTTGATTAAAGGAGCATGAAGAAGCACAGAGATAAACATAAGCAAGAATTGTAAGTAGTAAAGCAATTAAATACATGCCAACAGTAGAACCGATTAAAGAAAACTTTGAGGAAGTAGAGTCAGTGACTAAGACCCGTTCGACGCATTTTTCAGCCCAGGTGTGTGCAAAATCGACAAGAAGTAGTAAGCCGTAAACAATGAAAAAAGCAGAGCCGATTACGGATAAAACATTTCCCCAAAATGACATGAAAGAAGTTGGGATAAAAAACGAAGCTACGATAAGGAGAATCCACAAAATAATTTTAAAAGGCCACATACTATTTTGAATTTTAGTGGCAACTGCAGATCGAGAATTAGAAAGACTTAAGATAAAAGCGAACAGGCAATGAAACATGACAAGGGCAAAAGACAAACGATGAACTGCAAGTACACTATAACATTTTCCATCATCTTGACAACCAAACTCCAAGTACCCAGCGGACAGTTTTGACAATTTGTTATTGAACCAGGAGCTTAGCATGCACCAAGACAACAGCGAATTCAGTAGATACAAAACTGCATAACTAATAATAGCACCAACAGAGCTTTGAATGTAATTTGTGAGACTTAGCAGTGAAGTGAACACAAAACTACTGCCAATGCCAACAACACTTGTTAAGGAGCTGGCTATGACAGAAGGAATGGAGAGCACAAGACCCATGAGAAATTGATAGGATTATGATCAAAAATAAAAATAGAAATAGAAAACTCGATCGAAAACAAATTAGAAAAAGCGATATGTTATGCTTTTGAAGGTTTCTTCCTTGATATTTGAGTCTATCTCACTTTCCGTTCCCGAAAATTCAAAAAAATTGTAATTATGAAGTTCTAGTAAGTATTAAATTAGTAAACTACACTCAATGGATCGTTAATTTCACACATACAAATTCACTATTGATACAGTCCAGTCCTTAGTGCAAGTGGAGGAAATCCAAAGTAGATCATCGTATTATAGAGGATCTTGAGTAGTATTTTATGAGTCTAGTATAAAGAATGGTGATACAGTGTCAAATAGAACAAGAACTAAAGAACTTAGTGTTTCATCATCTGTACTAGAATTATTCTTCTTTTCGTATATTGTGAAGCCGTACAAGAGAAATCCTAGTGAAGCGCAAACAAAAGAGACAAGAACCCTGGTAATTGACATTTGACTCATAGGAGAATGCTCAATTGTCATGATATATCAAAAACTTATTCTACTTGTTCCAAAAGCGATTAGAATGCTTTCCATCTTTATAACTTTTCATCACATAATAAGACGGCAGAAGACGATAAAAAGTGAATTGACCGGACGTTCAGTTAGGATGATAAATAGAAAGAAAGTAAAGTAATTGACCTTTCAGCTTCTATAAAAATTGAAGTAAATATCAATTTAGATTCACTATTTATGGTGAAAATTCCTGTAAATCAAAATGATCGTATTACCATTAGATCCCTATATGATATTATAGTATACTTCATGGAAGACGATTTTGGGTATTCCTTTTTTATAGCCATGCTATGCTAGTTTAGTTGTTCTTGGCTATCGTCGAAGAGAAGCTCAAATTGAAAGAAAAAAAATAAATAAATAAAAACAAAGATTTCAAGTAAAAGTAATTTGTTTCCATTTCATGTAATCCGTCTCGTTTCAATTATATGGTATTTAGGAAACACTTCTTTTTCAAATAAGTCGTATTGGTTTACTTAAGTCTCTTACAACTCTCATGTAGTACGCTTGCCATACAGTAGTAAGGATGAGCAAAAGCACTCGATTTCTATCCTCGTTAAGGCCTTGCCGAGTTCTGGCGCTATATTCGATCGTCTTCTCTAAAGGCCGCTAACTTTATGTTGGTTCGGCTCATTCGGTTCTAAAATTGAAAAACGGCCGACCTTTTTTTTTTGCCTAACAATTTAACTCTTCCAATTCGAACATAGCTTCTTAACATATTCCTATGCCAAGAAGGGAAAACTGGTTTTATTCTATCCCAAGGGAAGTCTTGTTATAAAGTAACTCTGTTCTTTCTTCATTGATGCACTGGAGACGTTGATATAGGATTAGTTGATGAGGGAAAAGACTCTACATAACGTTTCAGCTTCTTTTTATTGTTTTGACTTACTTTTCTGCTAAGTGTCGTTCTTTTGTTGCTTACGCTTTCTATTTTGTTTGGGTATTGCTTACTATCTTTTCTTGATTTATTATAGCGACTTCCTTGTTTTTTATTTTTCTTATTTTTTTTCGTTTTTGGTTTGCCAGTTTCTTTGGTTTATTTTCTTTTGATTTGGTTTTTGCAGTGGATTTCGTTTATAACGCTGTGCTTGTGGTATCTGCTTACGTTCCTTTTCTTTCTTTCTATCTTTATTTTATGAATGGAAGCTCTTTTATATTTCAGTCTTGGCAATTATGAATCTTCAAGTCTTAGATCGAGTGTTTGATCACACTACATACGATTCGGAGGAACAGAGACATCATGCTGAATTATCAAACTATATTCCTTCTTCGCAATTAGTTTTACGTGAAGAAGACCTTTGTAGTACTTGGAAAAGTTCCAATTGTCATGGTTCTATTCCTCCTCCTCCTAGGGGAGACCTGACCCGTCAACTATTGCGAGACACTATGATCCCAGTTCCTTCAAAGTTCAGTAAGTGTCGTAAGGATCTTCTTAGCAAGAATTCGAATAAAAGTCTCCTTCACGCTGACCTAAATTCGATGTTATCGCTGTCTTCTCAACCATTACACAATGATGATGAATTCGCGTTCCCTTCCCCTTTTCTTCCTTTAGCAAGTAATTCTGCCTTTATTTCAACGAACAACTGTCGAAAACACCTTGCTTTGGATAATCCTTGCACTTCTAACTCTTGTGCTCGTGGTTTGACGAACCGTAAATCAGACTCTGAAGTTCATCGGACATCTAGTGAGTCATCAAAGTATTGTCTGGATTTTGTTACTTCCAAAGCTAAAGAAGGAATTCATAATTGTTTAGGTATTAATTTTGTACAACCTGGAGACGTTTACTAATTTCATTGATAGTGTTCGAAGCCGCTGACAACGATCATCCGCTTGCTACAGCGTTAGAATTAAATCATCGAGTCCTTCGTGTTTCTTCTTATCCTTCTTCTTTTCCCTCTAGTTCTTCCAACTCCTGTGAAAAAAATACTTGTACGTCTCGCATAACAAAACCCTTACGCAAAAGGTCTTTGTATTCCGATTTGTCAATCGCCAGTGTTAAGTTTAAGAAAAAAATTTCCTATTTTACTTCTAGTATCTTTGGTATTATGTATCCAAAACACTTATCTGAGGAACAGCTCGCAAAGTCAACCGTTGCGAATTCAAATGGTCGGACAGAACTGTACAAAGACAACCTGTGTATGGAGAATTGTATCTTGCATACCTTTTCTTCATCTGATACACCCTTAATTCCATGGCATGAAGTTCTTGCACGTAGAGAAGTTCGTCGTCCACGTTTGAATTCGGACTTTTTTCGGGTCTACGTGCTCGAAAGACAAATGCGTAAAGCTGGTAAGCTGTCTTCAAATTCCGCTGGTCGAGCCCAGTTTATATCTCATCCGAAGCCCAATATGATGAACATGTTTTCAAGTCCTTTACAGATTCAGTTATGAGTTCCTTTGTTTTTTTATATTTTATTCCGTTCAGTTTGGGTTGCACTCGACGCCTCAGCTGTACTGTATCAATAATCTGGTTTTTGGTTAGATTGTTTTATCTTTATTCCATTCTTTTGTTTTGTTTTATTTCGAACTTCGTTTTGGCGTTTCCTTTCCGTTATATTTTAGGAGCTCTCACTTTTGATATTTACTCTTGCAGGAGCTCCCTTCGTTTACTTGTGTTTTGTGTTTCTTGTTACAAATTTCCTATGTTGATTTATCTATTTACGACTTAAATTCCTTGGTTCCGATATGTATCCTGTTATAACAATTTCCTAATACTTGAATTCTTTATATTATTTAGGCTTCTCTTTAAATGTAAACATGTTAATGCTGGTCTCGTATGACTTTATAATGGCTAGTAGTAAATTATATTATAGGAATGAATCGAGGACCATTCCAAAGCATAAACTAAACTATATAATATTTCTCTAACTAGTATACGGTACATCTCTATATTCACTGATTAAATTAGTAACTCATCTCATATATCTTAAGCAAGTAAGTATATTGTAACTGTAGACAAGTTGGAACGATGCAACGTTTGACATTACAAACAGCTTTTTAAAAAGATTTACTTTGTTTATTCGATAAATACAAAACAAAATCTTATATATTATTTCATCAATTTGTTTTTATTCTTTATAAGTTCTACTTCTAGCAATTTTAGACCTCCGTACTTGAAGGCTGCCCTCTACGACTGTAGTGCAACGTTCATACTTTCTGATGCTAAGGATTTATCTTTAGTCTTGGAATGATATAATATTTTTAAGTGTACTTTCGTCTTTCTGGAAAAGAAAATAGCATAGGAATTTTTGGAATTGTACAGAATTGAGTGCGATAATATGGATATGGAAAACTGCGAAGATAATATCGTAGAGGAGCCTTACTTAAACGAAGATGATAGAAATTATACCTGGAAAACCTTTCGTGAACAAGTAGAAAGCCATTTTCAAAGGATTGAAAGACTCCACCAGATTCTTGGGACTGATGGAGACAATTCATCCTTGTTCGAATTGTTCACGACAGCTATGAACGCTCAGCTTCACGAAATGGAGCAATGTCAAAAAAACCTTGAAAGTGATTGTCGTCAAAAAATAGATACGATCCGGTTTTTAGCATCTTCCCTCAAGTTGGATGACCCAGAAGCGAATCTTCACATAAACACTCCTTTAATTCAATGTCTAGACGAGCTAACTCACATTGAAAGCCAGTATTTGACCCAATACGATAAGAAACTGGCTAATATCAAAGGTTTGGCTCTAATTCAATTTGCCTTTTACTAACAGTATAGTTTTATATCAACAGCTAGACCAAACGTGTAAACAATTGGGGACGACATTTGTTATCCCAGATTTTGAGAATTCTTTTTTGTCTGATGTCTCAGATGCGCTTTTGGATTCTTTAAGACTGCGTAATGAAGAAGCGCAAAAGGAATTAGGTTCTCGGCTTGAACTGGTAAACAATTTGGAGTCTGAAATCATACAGTTATGGATGGAAACTGGAATAGAAGCAGCCGATGAACCTTCGTTCCAAGAATTAAAAAACACACACATGAATCGGCCTCCCCAGTTTTGCGTTCCTCAGATATTAATTACCAAATTGTATGAGCAAAAGGATATGTTACTTAACACCAAAGAAACTTATGTAATGCAGATAAATTTATATCGTAATGAAGTTCATGATCTTTGGCAGAAGCTCAATATAAATGCCGCTGACTTTGCTCACCTAGAACAATCTTCTGGAGTTTATCGAGACGACCTGATAAAATGGGAGAGAGAGTTACAGCAATTACGGGAACTTAAAAAGCAGCATATACCTTTGTTTATAGAAGACGCTCGAGGAAAAATAAGTAAAGCATGGGATGTTTTGTTTTATCCTGATGAGCAACGTCATTCGTTTTCCCCTGCTTTTGAAGACAATTTGACTGAAGAATCACTTGCAGCTCATGAACAATATCTGCAGTCGCTGGAAAATGAAGCAAGAGAAAACAAGCATTTTCTGAACCTTATAGCTAAATATTCTTCTTTATTGGAAGGTAAACGTGAATTAGATGCAAGTGCTAATGATTCCTCTCGTCTCATGCAGAGAGGCCGTAGAGAACCGGGTTTGCTTTTACGCGAAGAAAAAATTCGAAAGCGTTTGTCGAGGGATTTGCCTAAAGTTCAAGCGTTACTTATCCCAGAACTTACATCTTGGGAAGAAAAAAACCAGAGACTATTTATGTTTGAAGGTGAGCATCTTTTACAAAAGCTCAAAGAGCCATCTCAAACTAAAACGATTGCTCGAACGAATGGCACTTATAATCCCAAAGTTCCTACAACCCCTAGTCAAACTACAAACAAGTCACCTCAAAAGGGAAGGATTGCTACTTTATCTACTCCTACTTCTAGAAATAACCATCGTCCAGCTGCTAGTCCTAAAACACCGCTATCTAGGCAGAAACCAAGTGAATTTAGCACTGCTCGATCGGTGAGTGCTGATGAACCACAAACCAGTGCGTTCAGCAAGCGAAGGTTACCCGCTACGGGCCGACTAGATTTGAACAATAAGTTTTCTGGAGCCCGGTCTCAGAGTGCTAAGCATGAAAACAGTAAAACAACTCCATCACCCGATTTTGGAAATACCCCTCTTTTTGGACGAAGCAATACAAAAAATACACCAACACCCCAAACTACTACTCATGATCGCCATCCTCAATTTTCGTTGCAAGCTCGCTCTCAAGTAACTCCTCAGTCTTTACCGACAGTAGTGCCAAAGCCTTCATCTAACAGCCCGTCGAAGTCAACAACTAAAAATGATCACATGGTTAAAGATGTTTCAGAAAAGTTTAGAAAGACACGACTTGAAGAAAATGATATTGATGAGACCCTAGAAGAAGATGCAGAAAACGTTCCTTTTTCTCCAATGAAAATATCTCCTATAAAACCGGTGCAAACAACTCCGCAAACTACAGACAAGTTAGGGCCCGTCATGCCAATGGAAAATCTCACCAACTGTGCACCCATGGAAGATGAATGGGGTGAAGAAGGGTACTAGAGATTTTTATTATATTGACAATTGTATTATATGCATTCTTTTTGACGAAATTCATTAAATCTAAATTATTTAACATTGATAATCTATAAAGCAAGTAAGTACCGAGATCTTATTACATAAGTATAGACAACGAAAGAAAGAATGTATATGGTCCACAAACGTAAATGACAGCTTATCCTTTAACGGTACAAATTCACTTAAATTATAGCTGGAAGGGATAGCAACGAAAAGAAACGAAGAGAAAGAGCACAATAACCAGTGTAGATAACGCAACTAGCAGTTACAATTAGAATTATTAGGAGGTTTGGAAAGGATTAGAGGTTCTGAAAAATCATTAACAAAATCATCATGAATGGTCTCGTTTTCTAGAGCACGTCGACTGACTTGTTCGAAAAGCGCCGCAACATTGCTATTTTCCTTTGCACTGGTTTCAAAATGGGGTAACGGACTTTCTCGTTTAGACTTGCAATAAGCTAAAGCTCGATTTAAAGAAACAGCTCGTTTAGAAGGATCCTTATCTATCTGATTACCCACGATCATAATTGGGAACGTGGATTCGTCTTGAGATGTCTGCAAAAGGAACTCTTGTTTCCAATTCTCCACTGATTCAAAAGTTTTTGCATTGTTCACATTATACACTATTACACAACAATCTGCGCCACGGTAAAAAGCCATTCCTAAGCTCTGAAACCGCTCCTGACCTGCGGTATCCCATAACTGAATCTGTCAGCGCCAATCAAGGAAAGCGTATAAAAATCTCACATACCTGAAGGGTGACGGTTTTTCCATCTATAACAACGTCTTTTGTCAAAAAATCAGCACCAATTGTAGCCTTGTACTCGCGGCTAAATTTTTGGTTTACAAACTGTTTACCTGGTCAGTTATTTGAGATCTGAAGGGATTGGAACCAGAGGAAAATCATGGCGTATGCTGAAGTTTCTTGTGAAAACATAAAATCTGGTTCTATTTTACGTCTCTAGTGTCCTCATCCATAAACATAACTGATCCAGTACGCATCACGCAAGGTGGTAATGCAACCCCAATACCTTGATAGAGCACTTCCTCAAACATTCGTGTTTCTATGTACTTGTAGATATTTTTACAAACAAAATCCTTCCAAGAATGTTTTAGAGAATGCTTCTATCTCAGTGATAAGCTTTCGCTTCCTTCAGTATTGATTCCTCTGTTCTAAATCTCGAATGACTTCAACGTACCTGATTCATGAGACATGTCTTACCAACACCGCTATCTCCAAGTATAACAACTTTGACAAATAACCGCTTTTGGGACGACATGGATGGATATAAGTCAAGAAGAGAACTAACTCTTGAGTATGGAAACATAATCTATCTTATGATGATATCCTTGAAATGCGCTATCTGCACTTAAGCCACTATGCTGCAGAAGGGTAGTAAACAAACCAGTAGATTTAGGTAATGAGCGTGCGAAATTCATGCTTATTTGAAGAAGAAAAAATCAGTGAAGAGATTTCTCGTAAGCATTTATTCTGTAAACAATAGCATCCCGACCAAGTATATGGATTGTATCTGCTAAATTAGCACCTGGAATAGACCCGCATAGGATTTGGCGAATCAATGATTGCAGCTTTCCCAATGGAAGATTAAAACTGTTGGCAATACCTTTGAGAACTTCATAAAGACTAGAAGAGTTCCAGGAACAAGTCTGCAAATCGTGAAGAAGACGGGATAGTACCATATGCAAGTTCGCCGATGAGGGCAATTTATGATGTATCGTATTCTGAAGAGGGTCTTCAAAGAAATAAGCGCTAAGTTCTATAAATTCTGGAAGAGTTCGTATACGATTTTGTAACAAAAGCAAACATCGGCGAACGTAGTCTGAGTCGGAAATTCGAGGTAAGGAATTGGGATACTTTTTTTTCAAGACTTTCTGCATTTCCATAATAATCTGATCAAGTTGCACAGGATCATTTATCCTTTCCCGAAGATAATGTTTGTTTAAGAATTGTAATTTTTCCAATGCTACTATACAAGAACCTTTTGTCAATCTATCAATGGAGAATATCTCCATGAGCTGCGGTAGGTGAATAATGTCACTTGTCTGTCTAGACGACCATCCCATGAGTGCAAGAAAATTAAGAATCGCCATGGGTTCGTATCCTCTTTCAAGTAAGCTGGTTACATGGGCATCATTTTGACGTTTACTTAACTTGGACCCATCTGGATTCGTCAGTAAGGGGATATGAGAGTATGTCGGAGGCTGCCATTGAAATGCCTTGTAAAGCTGTATGTGTTTTGGCGTCGACGGAATCCATTCTTCTCCTCGTATTACATGAGTGATACCCATTAAATGATCGTCGACCACGTTAGCGAAGTGATAAGTTGGATAGCCATCTGACTTCAAAATCACAAAATCATCGCTAAGTACTTTCGGCGTATTACTCTTGATTGTAATTTTCCCATATACCGTATCAACAAAACTTGTTGCTCCCTCCTGCGAGCAAAACCGGACGACGTAGGGTTTTTCGCCTGTTTCGGAAGACGCCGCTGAGCATTCGTCGTAGTACTTATACGCTTTTCCAGAAGCTAATAGCTTGGAGATGTATTCTAAATAAATGGGTAATCGTTTGGACTGTTGGTAAGGGCCAAATGGACCTCCTGAGATTGGACCCTCATCCCATTGAAGTCCGAATGTTTGTAACAGATCGTAAATGGATTGCTCTGAGCCATCGACTATCCTTTTTTGGTCGGTGTCTTCTAAACGCACAATAAATTTCCCATTACATTTTTTAGCCCACAGGTAATTAAATAGAGCAGTCCTTAAGGATCCGAGGTGCAAAAATCCAGTTGGTGACGGAGCAAATCTTGTTCTTACAATCGTACTATTCGATCGTATATAAATTTGACCCTTTAAGAGATTTCTAATGTTTGTAAATGCATAGCGCGACCTAGTATAACAAGAAAGCATTCAAAATTCCTACTTTAAATCACGGGTGATGAGCGCAACTCAATCTTATTCCACGTATATGGTATGTAAAGTAAATTTTAAAAAATGAATTAAATCCACTGTTTTTAAAGAGTTTAGATATATATTATGGAGTGCTAGAAATTTAGTGATATACTCAGGTGAAAGTCTGTACACCGCTGAACCAGTAGTACTTGTATCATCGATGAGACTAGTAGAGCCGAAAGGTTTTAACCTACGCAAAATACTTGAGCCCTATAAATAAAGTGAATGGAAACGCACTTAACTTATATAATATTGGTGTTTAAATTGTTCAATCTAATTAGCTTCAAACTACTCTACAGTTTAGTTAAACACATATATACTGACAAGCGTGGCCGTTCGTAAAATAGGAATCAAAATTTAAAATAAATGTTGCTATTTCTATAAGATATAACTTTAAGATATAGCTCCCAGTGTTCATACGGAGTCATGTTTTTAAGAGAAATGACGGCGCATGTAATTGTTCCAGAAAACGCGGTTTGGATCCATTAGATTTCTAAGGTTCAACCATTTTGAGATATTAGGATGCAATTCTAAAAGTTGCTTCTTATTCAAGTTAAACTCCTTAGCCCAATGAGGTTTGCCATTGTATTCACACATAATTTCTTCAAAAGCATTGAAATAGGACTCATACTTAACATTGCGATGATAAGGACGATACATTATGCATTCTATATAGCAAGTAGGAACTCTAGAAGCAGTAGAAAGCCAGCACTCATCTTCGGGAGTAGGAGCAGCTACTCGAACTTCCAAGGGCTGGTGAGTGTAAATATTCTGTTCAAGGGCGGGTCCAATTGTATAATTGATAACCTTTTCCAGAGCGTCCGAAGCTGTGTCTAAAGGAACAGAATACTCAGTGACGTGCTGTGAGAAGAAGCAAAACATTTGCATAACATCAAACCCGGGTCCAACAATAGTGGAAAGACGACCAGTCCTCCATCCATAGAAAAAGTGATAAGCAAGACGTTGTATAGTAGGCATAAAGCGTGGAAATAAATTACCGAGGTAAAGTAAATTTTCGTAAATAAAGGAGGTGAATTTTAGTTGGAAACTAGATGGCTTGGAAGTATGAGGAACGCTACCGGGGATCGCTTTGTTTGCACTCCAGACCACAGCACGGTTGGCATATGGGAAGACGTGAACCCGGACAAATTCTGCAGCTTGCCAAATTTCATTTGCCTTCCACTTTTCAAACAATGTTGAAATGGGTATACTGGATTCGGTAGCAATCAAGTCGAAAGCGGGTACCACACGTAAAGTTAAATCAACCACGACACCCAAGGCACCAAGACTGACTTGAGCAGCTGCAAACACGTCCTTTTGACGTGTACGGGAGCATGTAACAATTGATCCATCTGCCAACATCAAACGAAGAGATTCGATATAACCAGGAAGGACCTGATGCTGAAGACTGGAGCCATGAGTGCAAGTAGACATGATACCGGCAACAGAAGTACCAGAAATACTACCTACGATAGGTAATGAATAGCCTAATTTTTCAAGGACTTTCTGTAACTGGTCGTAGCGAGTACCAGCTTGAACTGTGACAGTTTGGCTTTCAGGATCGAATGAAACCATTTTGTTCATTTTATCCAAAGAAACGAGATATCCAGTACTACAGACGATATCAGATGGAGAATGACCTGCACCAACAACACGTACATGTTTACGTTTTGAGTTGGCTTCGACTATAATATCTCGTAATTGATCTTCGTTCTTAGGGGTATAAAATCCAGCAGAGACATTCGTGAACGTTCTTGCCCAATTGTAAAAACGAACACGTCCGTCAGTAGAAAGCTTATTCACGTTTGGTTGAGTCATTTGTGAAAATTTGGTAGTCAATCAATTCTTAAATAGAGATTTAATTTGATACCAAACAAAAAAGAAACTATGTCTAAAATAAAAGGGAAAGATTCCTGCAATTTTAATAGAAAGGAGTCCAGTAAATATGTATTTTAAAAATTGTGCATCCGAAGAGGCAAAGAGATGATTTTTTCAAAGAAAACAAAAAAAAAAAATAAAAATAAAGAATACAAAAGCAATAAACCCACAGTCCAGGAAAAGGATGTCACTTTTTATTGATGCTTTTTTACTAGATTATAATAAAAAGTAGATTCTCCCAGTAAGAAACGCAAAAGCGTGTATATTTAAAGGAAAAGGATATAAATTAAAAATTCTAAAATGCGACCAAAAGAATTGAAAATTGAAAATTTTCGTTTTCTTCAGTTCAGCATTCGTAATGGTAGTGGCAGAATGTTATAGTCAACTACGCTTCTTCATGAACTCTGACGCTCTGTAATTCAAAAGGAGGTAACAAACACTCAGGTCACCAACCATGTAAACAAAAGTTAGTAAAAAATAGCAGAGTAAAATAGTAAAACCAAATAAAGATGGATAAAGTACATCGACCGATCATTTGTTAAAGGTTGAATGGCTAATAAATCATAATTAGATGTACCACAGACAATTGCTATGCGTAACGATTCTATTTGTAGGATGTTTATTGTAATAGAATATGTTTCAAGATCGATATATTAAAAAAAAAAAAAGAGAGGAAATGAAAACATAAAAAGAGTTGTAAAAAGGAATGAAGAAATACTTTAACAGGAGCAAAACTGACTGGAATCCATTGTCAAAGCTCCTCAAAACTAATGCTACTACTACGATTAGCTACCACTTGCATCAAGGACGAAAGCGAGTTCACGCATCAAAAAGACAAATATTAACCAAAAGTGTGGCTGAAGACTTCTAAACGTTCATTTATCTAGTTATATTTACTAAAAAGAATCAACCAGGTTGAAATTTTGATATGGACTCTTCAAAGATGGATCAAATACGACAAGGCCTTTTGTCATTAAAATGGGGGCAATCGCCAGGAATGACGCCGCAAGAAACACCATTAGAAAAGAAAGATGGGATAAAACAAGATAAAAAAGCGTCGGATCTTGTACATGTATGTTGATGATGAGAAAAGAAGACCCTTACCTACTTTTGTCGAGTTTGCTTCTTTGTGATCTATAGAAATAGAAATATTAACCCGTGAGATTAGATGACAAAAGGAAGGGCGCATCCACGCTCTCGAAGGCCTCCGAAACAAGTTTCACAAACATCAGAAACAAAGTCTGCTACAAGCGTGTTGAATGACAAGGATCATTCAATTGAGAAGCAACGAGAATTCAATCTTACAAATAAATTGAATGGAAAAGAAAAAGAAGAGCATGTTGAATCAAGTAAGGAGGAAATTGTGGTCAAGCCGACCCAGCAACCCAAGAGTGCATCAAAGCCTGCGTTAGAGCCTTCCTTATCAACGGATAAAGATTCGGTTAAAGAGAATGACCGCGTTCGCAAAGCCGAAGCTGAAGCTGAAGCTTCCTCGGACAAGGAGGAGAAACATGAAGAAGACTCGGAAGAAGCGAAAGAGAAAAAGACACTCGAAAGTATAAAAGGAAGTGTTTTGAAAAACAAGAGTCGTTTCGAACAAATTGATACTTCAGCATCAAAAGAATCAAACACAAGCAGCAAGGTTTCAGAACATGTTACCAACGAGAGTTCTCATCCAGTAAACCCGTCGAAACTGGACGATACGATGAAATCTAATCATTCTTCGGAAGAAAACATCAATGATCTATCAATTCCAAAACAACGAGCACCCATAGAGACGCCTTTTGCAATCAAAGCATCTCCTCTCGCTTCCAGCCATTCGTCCCAAAACCTACACGGCGAAGACAAGGACAAAGACAAAGACGTTGGAAGAAATACCAAGATCCTAGAATTGAAAAAGAGGATTGCAAGTTTACAGAAAGATACGGCTGCGTCTTCCGATGCATCCTCATCTCTTAGCAAATCCCGGTATGCATCTTCGTCCACCTCTTTACCCTCGACAAAAACACCTCCAAGCGGCGATAGCACAGTACGACGAATTACCCCACAATCTCGTTTGGAGGCTGTAAAGGTAATTCCGAAATCTAACGAGGATTTGATGGGGCATACTATTCCCATAAAAGCTGGAGATTTAAGCTCTTTTGCGTCGGTTAAGTCAGCCAATAAAGAGCAACCATCGCCTGAACCAGTTGAAGCAAAAGAATCAGGCAAAGATGAGGCGACTAAGCTATTGAAGAGTCGTATACCAGAATTAAATCAGTTTTCTGGTCCCAGTCAAGCTTGTAGTGAGGCGCTACTAGCCAGATGGAAACGCGAAAAACAGCAAGCCCAAGCAACCGGGTCTTCTACTACCGTCCAACGTTGATGGAGCACGGAGAAACGTGAATCGAATCAGCTCGGGACCAAGCATACAACTTTATAATGCTTCCGATCGTTTTTCGTATGCTTTGGAATCAATACGATTCATACAGGACAACTTTTTTATGACCTTAAACGGTATAAGCAGTATTGCTAGCAACTAGTTGCCCTATCGGGAAGTCATCAAGGGAATCGTTTCGATAACATCATGGAGAAATTGATCGACGTATGTTTTTGCCGAAATTTTGGAAATGCCGAAAGCACAATGATTCGTGGCTTTGCGAGTATATCATCGGCATTTAGAATGGTGACTGTGAGCTAAATTGCCGACCGGAAGAAAGTCGATTAGATATCGGCAAACCAACTAAGTTGATCCGGATCAAATCTTAGGTCGGCAATTGGTTGAATTTCCCCAAATTTAGAAACAAATCGTATTCAGTCACAGATTGATGTTTGATTTGTTTTTTCCCTTTTTCTGTTTGTTTTTCTTTTGAGATATATTTCTTTGTGTCTGTTTGTATTTTTTTCTTTAAAAGAAAAGAAAAAACGATAAATATCGGAAAAAAATCCAAAAAGAACAAAGAAATAAGAGGCTGAAACCGGCATGGAGTCCCGTATAAACAAAGGTCCTGGTAGATGATATGATGTAAGAGGTTGGCATATGGAATTACCGAGAAGTAACAGGGCTATTACCTTTATTTTAACTCTATTATCATTTTCCGGCACTTGCAGATGGGGCAAACCAGATTCTTGCTTCATATATAAATGATGGGAAATCGCTCCTTTCTGCATCTGTATAGATTTTGATTCCAATCCATTGGTAACCTTTTGCTTCTTTTTTTGTCATCGAAGTTGTCGGGGATTTTCTTCTTACGTTGCATGATTATCTCTTGTTGAAATTGTTCTACTTGAAGGATTGTGATTTTGTTTTGTTTTTTTTATTATTTTATATTATTACCAAGCAAATTGGTGTTTACTAAAAAGTTACAATTGCACAAAAGTTTTGAATCACATCCATTGACTCTCGACCCAAATTAACTTGTGTTTCATCATGGCCCAATCTATCGTAGATACTCCTTACTGCTCAGCACTTAATTTGAACTCAAAGCCCATCACTGGACAACCATTGCTTCCTATAGAGATCGTTAACTCGGTGATGCAATATATGCCTGCTCACGATGTCATCCAATCCTGCTTTGCTAGTTACCCATTGACCTTAGTCGCAAAGAAAATCCTTCGAGCTCGTCTATCCTTTTTAGATCAATACGCTCTCCGGGTGGTTGCAAAAAACGTCTCCTCTGGCCAAATTGTTTGTAATCTTTCTGCTCATCGTACGAATTACGCTTCTCAATACGATGGATACTCTATGTTTCAACTGGATAAAACTTCCCCTTCAAGTGTCTTCCAAGTGACTTTTGAAGAAGAAGCAGATCTTGTTCAATTTGAGCGATACCCTGGAGAATCGCTTCCTCCTTTCCTAAACGTCCGTGTTGCCGTTGATCTTTCTCGCGCTTCCATCAATAATTCCCGTGCTGATTTGTTTTCCTGCTTTCAGAAGCCTATTCGCATTCGTCGCTCTTGGTTAGATTCTCTCAAGGCTGGTCAGCCCAATACATTATGGTTGGATCAAAACACTCAGCACGTTATTGGTCTAGTCATTTCTCGTATGGACGATGTTCCAGGAAAGTACGACGTTTCCATCTCATCGGTTATTATTAAAACCGAATACTTATTATCATCTTTGGAGCAACGACTTCATTGAAAGCACACATTGTCTTCT
The DNA here is from genome assembly GCA_029532395.1 of Schizosaccharomyces lindneri. Taxonomy (NCBI): domain Eukaryota; kingdom Fungi; phylum Ascomycota; class Schizosaccharomycetes; order Schizosaccharomycetales; family Schizosaccharomycetaceae; genus Schizosaccharomyces; species Schizosaccharomyces lindneri. The sequence goes on along the minus strand of JARFMH010000001.1, from coordinate 2,092 downwards.
CTCTTAGCATTCACAACATTTCTTTCTTCAAATCTTGTTCACTGTCTGAGTCCATGAAGGGATCCTTTTGAAAATAGAAGCCCGTAATTTTTTCCTGTCTTATATTGATCGTTTCAACACTAATTTCCATGTCTGGGTTTTCTTCTATTCAGTCCTTCCTTTCGCTTTTGGAATTTTCTCTACTCTTTTGAGGGCCTTGTTTCTTATTTAATAACTGTCTTTTTCTCTTTTTTTTAATTCCAACATTTTCATCTTGTTGTGTCTATTTCGTTTTTGAGCTTGGCCCTCAATTCTTTGTATACACGAAAGCAAAAGGGTCTAGGAATCATAAGTTGTTTTCTGCTTTTGTCTGTTCCCTTGCGTCTCTGTCAAAAGATATTCCATGTCTTTGTTTTTGTCTTTTTTTTACGTTAGTTTTTACATGTTTTATTTATTACGAGTGAACATTCACTAATTCAAATTTTTGCTGTTTATCAATCCCTATTCTTCATGTGTCGTCCGTAAACAAACATGAGTAAGTAGTTTTGAATGTATGAAAGAGTAAGTATGGAAAAACAGCGATAGCTGTTTGATAATAAAAGGCCAAGAACCAGCGGTTTCGAAACATGTTTTTATTGACAACCTTGCTAAACGACTGTTATTGTCACCCGAGTAACAAAAATTGGAGTAGCTATGAAAACATGACTTGACTGATACAACATGGTATCTTCCATCTAGAGATGAAATGTGTTGAGTGTAACGCTACGGTTGATTCTTTGTATACAGACTATGGACGGGGGACGAGCAACATTCGGTTAGCACAATGTGTAAGTGGATTGACGGTAGTCATGTCTAGGGGATCTCCATGCGCGTATTCCGTATGAAAACACATTCTTCTTTAGTGTATTTTTGAATTTGAAGATGGAATATAGCCATGATGGGGCTTATAGAATGACTTTGCAAGATACTGGGGCGGTGGATGAAAGTAGAGAGATGCTAATGCCGGTTTAGAAAAATTGCAAGCAATTTGCTGATAAATACATTGAATTAGACTTTGTATTAATAAGTATCGATGTAATTTTAATGAAGCCTCAGGTGTATCGCCATTTACTGTTCAATTCTTTGTCCGCTAGGAACTTTCGCAATGTAAGAGCAAACAGCATGCTGCAGAGGCGGATTGCTGATTACCATTGGAGAGATAAGAAGCTTACTCGTATAGGTCATAAACTTTTCCATACTAATTGTATTGTTTGATGTCTTTTTAATTTGGTCACGGTTGGAAAAGCGTGCAGCCATCTTTCCCAACACGATTACAGAAAACTCTTTCACGTCGTTACCAATTGTGCGACAATATCTTTATTTATTACTTCTCTGTTTGGTCGAGACGGCCACTTACCAAACCTCTATCCTTACGCTCATGTATGGCCTCATCGGATGGAAGCATTGGACCTCGGCTTCTGGGTCCGTTATTTTGTCTTCCAGTACGAAAATGCTACCAGTGTTTATGGTGATTTGGGACTATGATATTCCTGCAGCCGCTATCATTGTCGAATGGGTTGTTCTCTTCAGTAACATGGAAGCTCTTTCAATTTTGACAGGAAAGGTTCGTTTTACCAAAATTGGGATGATTGTTCTCCTTTCTAGCATTCTTCGATCCTTAGTTGTGTACTTTTTCCTCCACCATACTGCATTAAAGACCATTCAACAGCCCGATACTTACGAAAGCTTCGTCAACTACAAACAGCTATTGCTTCAGAGCTTTGAAAAAATCACTTTGACTGCTCAGACAGCAATCTAATACAGCCACGGTTGGTCTTTACTAACACCATCATGGCGAACTTGGTTATTTTTGTATAATAAAGATAGAGAATGAATTAATTTGTCAGGATATTGAATGTCTTTTTCTTTTTTTTTATTCCTTGCTAGAATCAAACTTGTCTTTAGAGCTTGTTTGTTCGGTAAGGAAGAATACAATGTACATCTTATCTAAGCGAACATGTAAACAAACTAGAAACAACAACAAAAAAAAAAAAAAAAAAAAAAAAAAAAAAAAAATGCGTCGAAGAGACGGAGAATAGCAGGAATAAAAAATAAATAATAAGTAAAAAATTGA